>JAKOOU010000004.1:0-619779 GCA_028408415.1 Monosporozyma aerobia | reverse complement strand
ACATGTGGCAGGTGACAGAGGGTGTATGGGTGTTGGGTGTGTGTGTGTTGGGGGAGTAGGGGGGTATATGTTTCATGGTGTAGGTGTGTTATAGAGCAGAACCGGCATGTTTTTAAGAAGGGTAGGTGTATAAATCGCATATGTATAGGGATGGCGGGTGTGTGTGTGTTGGGGGTGTAGGGGAGTATATGTGTAATGGTGTAGGTGGGTTATAGAGCAGTGCCAGTATATTTTTAAAAAGGGTAGGTGTATAAATCGCATATGTATAGGGATGGGGTATATGTGTCATGGTGTAGGTGTGTTATAGAGCAGTGCCGGTATATTTTTAAAAAGGGTAGGTGTGTAAATCGCATATGTATAGGGATGGGGTATATGTGTCATGGTGTAGGTGTGTTATAGAGCAGTGCCGGTATATTTTTAAAGAGGGTAGGTGTTCTAAGTGGATATAGGAGGGCACAGGTGTATTTTTAAAAGGGTGACTTCAAGTGGTATATAGGACCCCCTTAAGTGCTTCCCTTTAAAAAGAAAGGCTCGTTAATAGGATACCTTCAAGTGATATATAGGACCCCCTTAAGTGCCCCCCTTTAAAAAGAAAAGGTGATAATAAGGGCAACTCAAGCGATATATAGGAACCCCTTAAGTGTCCCCCTTTAAAAGAAAAGCCAGTTAATAGGATAACTTATATAGGACCCCCTTTAAAAAGAAAAGCTCATAATAAGGTTACCTAAATAAAAGCTCAATGTTATTTAAATACCCCTTGGTTGGGGTGTATACACCTGTTATTTGTTATTAATACATTGGGGTATGAACCGTTTGTTGGGTGTATACACCTGTTATTAACTAACGTTTGTTGGGGTGAGGGAGCCTGTTATTAACCAACGTTTGTTATTTATATTTTAAATCCCCCTTGGTTGGGGTGTATGAACCGTTGGTTATTAACTAACGTTTGTTGGGGTGTATACACCTGGGTTATTAATAAATAACTATGAAAAGGGCGGAATGCAGGTGTGGGTGTACGGGTGTTATAATAAAAAAAAAAGGGAAAATAATTAACAATTATTAACTAATGAAAATAATTCACATGTTTCAGATTCTTCTGAATTCACCGTTTCGCCGCATAAATGTAAAATGCTGTAACTTCCCCTCTAGCAATGCTTCCACCCTGCTTTCAACGGCATACTGATAAGAGCACTCTGCTTTATACCCCGGTCAAGTATCCCACCCATACATGTACTAATTATTTGACCAAAGCGGTAAACTGTTCCCATACGACAACAAACCTTTATCAATCAAACATAACAGCTCAAACATTGTTTTTATGAAATATCACCCACTCTTATGGCATAAAATGGGCTCTTCCGTATTAGAATTCTTGTCAAACACCATTTATATATTGGGTGTTCACTTATTTGTAATCTGTCATGAACAGTTTCTTAGAAGCCAACAAAGCCACTGAACGTTGTCCCACCTATAACCTAGATATTGAACCCATTTTGAATTGTTTTGGCAAATATGCCTAGCATGCAACACCCCATCCCATCATATAAATCAATTTTTAAAAGAACATGTTTACCCAACGTCATCTTAACAACTCTTGAACTTATATAAAGCAAAGTCCATCTGGTAATCTTATTCTATGTAACCTAAAGTATTTCTTCCCGCCTAATTATGGGACGCATCTCTTAGCTTCCCTCTCCCTCTATCTTGACCCATCTTCACTACTGAATTCTTTTTCTAAAAATGATATAAAATTTAATAGATTCAAAAAATTTATAAACAAGCACAACTCCAAGAGAGAGATACCACCCATCTTTTCAAACTATTGGCATCATTGCAAACTTAAATTAATGTTTCTAAAATCACCTCATGTTTATCTAACACAACATAACATTACTCTAAATCAAAACGAACCTCAAATCTGAATAGCAACTGTTTTAGTTTCTATGCAAAATATACTGAGAGAATTGTAGATTTTATACATATTATTCTTCATAAATTCCTCGCCTGTTTACAAGGAGATTGTATGATCGAATCGATGCTCAGTTTCCTACCCATGAACTGTTAGTTTTATTAACTGTACCAAACTGGCTACTAGGATTTCTACAGCTAAAATTGCTGTGCTTCATATACAAATATTTCTACCCAAGATGATCATCGTTCATCCAATCCTTACTTCTAAGCTAATCACCCATTACATCCAAAAATCATGGACAACAACGATTAAATCTTACTTCATTTTCTATCAACGATCAATTTTTTCTAAAAAAATGGTTGGTGTTATTTACTGGAAGAATTTGTTCAGATCATAAACAAATATTAGTTAAAGCAAGATTAACAACTTATAAAACCATTCCAAGTTTATTAGAGTGATTTAATGATATTCACTCCCATAAATCGTTGCAAAATTGTTCTGAAGATAAAATTATGTAATTTCCATGCCAATCATGACACAAAAACAGCAGTTGAACCTTCCTATACTTTTGAATAGCATCCATTACGTTACTCTTTAATTGATCTATCCATTTTCATTGAGAAATTAATGCTATCAGTTTGAATCACACCAGGATAAAGCTTAATCACATACACTATTTTACCTTTCCGATTTGAATATTTGTAATAGTTGTCTCCAAACTTTCAATAGGACAAAAGAACCACTCCCTTCTTATAATCACATTAAAAGAGACACTAGAGCTACAATTCAGCATGTAAAACAGTAATAAATCATTTAAGTTAATGACATGAACTCACCAAGGAAGGACACTTTTTGTAACAGATCAAACATTAAACAAAGATATTCTTGATCAATCCACTACTCGTGTCTTACAAAACTCACACCCTTTAGAATTAGTATCTTAACTGATTCATTAATACCAAATGGTTGGAATTCACAGCTTGCATAGATAACCACACAAATTTATTGAAAATACTCACTTCAATAATCCATAGCTACCTGCATTATATCTATCTTATATCATCACTGATTCATTGAAAAGATTAACATATAGCTGAAAATACTTGGCGTCAACCCACTTATGATCTAGCAGATGCAATGGCCCTTTTCGTCTATCCTAATTATTGATTTTATGATCGTTTTCAAAAAAAAATAAACAAATTATTTCATTCAAATAAACTCAACAGTAGAATAGTTGAGTAGCTATACTCAAGGTGTTGACACCCACGACTCCACACCTCCAGATACTATCCTAATATTAACCACAATCATTCAGCATCGAGTACTATCCAACTCTAGCAACATATAATTCACACGAGAGCTTCAATGTACCATATCCACAAGTTAGTAAACACATCATCACACTAAAACCATGCTCAATTGCAACAGTTGAATTTTACACTATTACTTCAATCAACGTGAAGAAAATTGATCAATACAATCTAATAAATGCAGATATATATTCATATGGACTTCAGTTTATTCACCTTATCTAGATGGTGTTTAGTTTAAAGACTACAGCAAGATAATCAAATATTCACACAAGAACTACAGTACACAAGTGGGCAATTCTTTTGTACTAGTTGTAATGTACTCTTCCTTTTTTATCCTAATAATTGATCTTTCCATGTCATCACTTTGCTCCAGTTTCAAATATATCTCTATTCAGAATACTATCAACATCAAATTATTATTCCAATGTTAAGCATTCACTGAACCAACTCCTCATTTATTCAACCATGAAAACTCGATTAATAAAGAATAATACAACACCCTTCTCATTGAGACATCTTCATAAATTTTACAGATAATCTTTCATCAGAATTATTCTCAACACCACCCATCGTTGCTGATAGAAACCCATATTCAACCAGCATTATCAAAATAATTAGAATATTCTTCCACCAACTTGACTAATTCTGTTAATTTAACTTGGCTAAACTAACATACAATCTATCAAATTAAATCAATTTTTATCTTCAATATTTCATAAAGTGTTAGCAACATTTCTCCCATTAATCGATCACAACCAAGTAATAAACAACAACACTGTGTCAAAATTACAAACAAAAAATGAAACATTCAACTTAACTTCGTTTTCTAATATTTTGGGACCATCTTTTCTAACAATATTTTGATCAATAATGGAAGTGTGCATTGCTAATATATTTCATACATAAAGAATTATTACAGACACATTTGAATATTACACAGTACTACACAAAACATGAAAGAATATCACACTGGTAAAAGTGACTAGCTACAGCGTCAAAATATCTATAGAATTAATCTTATTCAAATATCCAACAAACATCTGCCACTGCAATATCTTCATTCCACTAAGCTCATACAATTAATTGACTTGCATTATATTCATATCTACCACATTTACATTCCTGAAGTGATGTTTCGACTGAGCAAGTGACAACATTGCACCAATTTCTCTTCACGTCAATATAGTTCAATTCTCACAGATTTAAGTTTTGGATGGATTCCGTTGATAGATCGAAAACCTGAACATGTATTGAAATAAATGATTATAATGACATACAAACAGACGAGTAAACTGATTTAACCACCAATTATAACCTTGTGAACTATTTTTGTTGGGATATCACAGCATCTAATTATCATTTTCGTTTTAGTTTAACATTGGCAAATGGATGAATCGCAGCAATATTTACATCCAAACAAAAAACCATGGCTTACCACTATAGAACCAACAAACTGTTATTAAACTGTAATCATATCATCGATGAATGTACCATATGAAATCATTTACTTCTTAACCACTGTATTCCCAAATTCACCAGAGAAAGTTAGACTATTCCAACTGTATATCTTTTCTAATTAGGCTCACCAAATCAAAACCACTCTCTTTATCATGACAAATTGAATATATGTATAGATCTTGAGTATAGCTTGTTTCCATTCACTATTATCCATCTCCTTTTGACTGGAGGAGTGTAGATATCCTTTATTGAACACAGACTATTGCAACATCCATAAACTAGCGTAATCTGTTCCTTAACATGTGGTATTGTCCATTGGAATTTATCAGTGCATCGTCTGTATACTTACTTGATACGTTCCCCTCTATTACCTCTGCCAAAATGCTGTTCATCTTCTTCAGTTTTTAGTGTTAAAATGTTGTTTTCTTTCAAAAAAAATTGACAAATTCATAGATTTTTCAACTTTAGCAATGGAATATTTTATAGAATTAAAGCAACATATCCATATGAGAAGACATTCATACAAGAATCATCAGGTAAACCACTAAACTCAGTGCAATAGCCACTTCTTAAACACACTGTCACTATGAACAAGCCACATTCCTCATAACTTTAACAGTCCTGACCATACATCCCCTGTGATTCATAGATATAGTAACGTATCGAAATGACTTATTTCAGAATATTGAACCAAGACTATTAGCACAATATAATATAATCGCTTTGCAAATATAGATTGTTTGCCCTTCTTCCATTAGAATGAAACTGAATCGTATTTCACTCAACTATATCAAGTTCCACTGCTATCAAATTTGATCATCTACTGGAGACTAAAATTCATACCAGTCCTTCATTTAGGATAAGACAACAATCAAAAGTGCAATCTAGTTTAGTCTGTTTGTGTTTTGTATTTTAAAGGTTTAAAGATCAAAGGATTCAACATTTTTAATTCCTTACCTGGGTATATTTTATATTATTTATGTTGAATAGCAGATCAATAACACTTCCCTGTATTACAAAATTTAGCAACAAATCCAAATACAACTGCATAAATAACATATTTACCGAAGATTGTTATACTATAATTGGAATTTGACAAGAAATTTCAACAACTCAATGCAATTTATGATTTTTCATTTGATATCAGAATTGTTGGTAAAACCCAAATTGCACCAAGAACACATCGTATGTTTTCTAAATTCACAGCAGCATAATCCTATTTGATAGCTTAAACTGTGTATAAAGTTCAAACAGTTGGTACTCTGTCTTCTTCATGATATTAAACCCAACCACTTGTTCACAGAAATTATTAATTCTTTGCTAAATCATCAAACCCCAAGGAATATAACGATATTAACCCTTTCCAACAACAGCTGTATCTGCATAACGTTAATATTTTAATGGAAATCCAACAAAAGTTTATAAGAATATGTCTAGAATTCATATTTCAAGAATTGCTAATTTTCAGTGATAATTAATTTTTAACTAAATTGCAAATTATAAAGGAAGAACTGAATATAAAACCATCCAATCTTAAATCAAAGCATACTTCAGGAATAGTCGAATACAACTGGCACATTTGTTTTACAAAAATTTGATTCAATAAACCATTCATGCCCAATAACGAATTGTCACAATTAATTGATTATTTTTCCATATCTAATATTTTCCTTCAACACTACCTTGCTCTAGACCAACAAACCGCCAAACAACAACACGATGGTTCAATGGAACTACTAAAACGATTGGAAATAAAAAACATTGGCTTTATTGATATTTTAAATCATATGAAAACTCAAATCCAAAACAAAATTCTTCCTCATATGATACAAAATGCCAATACAATTCTTCCAATTTGGCAATAATAAACCACTAATACAGTACATTGTAAGCAAATTGTTTTAGATGTAAACATTACCTCACTTTGACATAAAATTTCACACAACCATTTTATTGATTTTAATTATTGAATTGATATATTTCCATGATATGGATATTCCATTCAAGATTAATATTATTTTAACCAATTTCACTAACTAGCATTTACAATCAATAAAACTAGTCATTATTTGTGCAATACAGCCCAGAAGATGAACGTCTCACAGATGAATACAGTTTATTTCTTTGAATTATTTTGACAATTCCAAAAACTCAAAAATTACAATATTCAACTAAAATGCAATTTCCAAACTTATTTTAACTGCTTTATTTAATAGTAGCAATACTTTTCAAGAGAGTGGGCAAGTCTTATTCTTTATGTAGCGAATATTTTATACCTCCTTCGCAGATCTTTGTATAACCTTCTGTAATTTTTGTAATTTATGATTTTTGATTTATGTAAATTTAAATAAATAAACAACTTTTAATGTTACTCTCATCGAAATACAGTCAACTGGACAAATACCCAGCAAGACTAGATAGTACCCTATGGGAGCTGCAAAAGGGCAAGTTACCATGCACTCCATCTATCGTGGGACACTCAGCCAACCACCTACCAATTTGAATTATACTCATATATGTTGCAATTGCCCCTGACCATCCAAATCACATCACAAGAAACACCAATAAACAAACATACGATTGTTATCAATTTAAACTCTAATTTAACAACACGATTATATATCTTACAAAACAACAAAGCTTTACATATAAATCACAATGACGGTCCATCAGGTCCACTTGCCCTATTGAAATAATTGTATGATATCTGAAGGGATGGTATGTTTCCCAGGATAACCCCCAGGATCACCACATACAATGGAACACGCTTTTCTCGATAATCCACTGTCGAACACATATATTTAAAGAAAACAGGGAACGTTGTGGCATGTTCAAAATAATCAACCGAGATAAATTTGTGGAACACCTCCTTGTATTTCCTGCTCTCGTACATGGCCCATATCATAGTAACCACCACAGGGACTTTTATGGTATTGCCAATAAATCCCTCTACCAACTTTTTACGGTCTGCAGTTTGATACTGGAAAGAATACCATGCCTCCAGATCTGCCAGTGTGTGCATCTTATAAATGGCAAAAATAGCACCATCGTTGTTATTTGCAATCTTTTCTATACTCTTTTTGTTTCTAAACACAGCAGAATAGTAATTGCTCATATTAGAGAACAATGTTGGGCTGTGATCGACGTCACCCTTAAAAAACAGCAACATCACATTGATATGTCGTGATGATATTAGCCCAAAATACTTTCGGAATGTTTCACAAGGATTCAATGCCAACCCATCTTTATCGGTTACCTTCTCTGGATATGTCAGAAGAGCTTGGTTCATCTTGATAAAACTTTTTGTAACACTTTTTTTAAGTCTCTCCAGTATTCTGATCAAGAGCAGTGTGGCACCAATTCTTGGCAACTGGTTTAGAGTGGATGTGTAGTTAACCCCATCCTCAACGATCTTCAAAATCGCAAGCAATTCATAAAGCAAACCTCCAACAACCTTAGCTGTCGCACCACATTCGTCTACACCATGCAGGGGCATCAGACAGTCTGCGCAGATATTTGAGGATATTGTGTCATCCCATGTAACAATGTTCCTTGGCTCGATATTTGCCAGCAGCACTTTTGTCGACTTCCAATTGAACTGCCCTAGAACATTTCTCCAATCTTTCATCAACAAATCCGACCCCGGTATCAACAACAGGTCACGAACTTTCCTGGTCATCACATTAAGAGGGGGCCCACCGTCCCCTGCTTCAACCGCTGTTGGGCCTTCCACCTGTCTAGGTACCCCTTGGTTTGAATCGTCATCCAATTTTTGTTTCAAAGCTCTAATCCTTTCATCGTTCTTCACCACATTACAGCAGCCATTGTGTCCCTGATACGGAACATGATAGAACTTGGATACACTCTCAGAAACACACTTTCTCCAGTCTAGTGTGGGAAACCTCCTTCTAAGTTCGGTATCGGTTGGGAACCAATTTTTTCCCTGGTCTGCCAGAACCTTTACATAACCCCAGTGCCGAATACGCCCCACCATCTGCAGATAATCGACACAATCGATAAAAAAATCGACCAAACAGATAAACTGGACAGACTTGCAATCCAACCCATTGGACAGCAGTTTTGTGCCCATCACTACTCTGGTCTGAGAGTGTTCGTCCTCAAAATCATCGAAGACCTTACGTTTTTCACTCTCAAGCAAATTGGCATCTACCCTAGCAACTGCAGCATATCTGCTAACACTTTTATAAACCTTATGTAGCGTTTCTTTAGAACTAAAAAAGAACACAGCCTTCGCATTAGTGGTGTTATTGATAAAATTATCGACCAATCTTGTAGCTTGGGTAGAAATATCATCACATTCCAATAGTTTTACTTCAACCTCAACATCAACCTCAGGAGCTTTATTAATAGTGTTTACATACAAACTGGTCTTTTGGAGAGGGTCAGAGATGTGTCTGTCTTTCAAGATTCTTTTGAAAAGACTTTCATCCATGGTCGCGGATAAAAACAATGTTTTCTTCCACTTTTCCCATGAAAGATTGACAATGTTGTTCACAGCCTTTCTAAAACGGGACTCCATAAACAAGGTGTGGGCTTCGTCAAACACCATGTAACCAAGCTTTGTTTCCTGGCCATGGATCATCTCCCAGTTTTTGAAGATATGACCAAGATTACCATCAGTGAAAGATTCAAGACAGCCCACAAAAACATCAACCGAATAAACCAGCTCGCGATCTGTTGAAAACAGCCCTATATCCTCAACCTGCAATCCCCCCTTCTCCAACTTCCTGATAGTAGCAAGTTTCAGAGATTCGTAGGGAACACACACGAAGCTGACATAATGGAGCTGTTTCCGTTTCTTCAAGACCATCATGGGAAGGATAAATGTCAGCGATTTACCAAATGCAGTAGGTGCTTGCAACCCAGCAACCTTTCTCTTGTCGCTTAACAATACCATAGTGGTGAATTCCAGTTGCTGTTTTGATTTGTACTCGAAGTTGGTGACATTAAAGTATCTGTTACCAGCTTCGATCAAATCATAGTTGTCCAGAGGAATGGGGATTTCTTCACTTGGCAACTCAGCCTTGACCTTTTTGACAGCTGCCACACCTATTGCCTTATGGAAAACTGTACAGGCTGCTTGCATCTCTGAAAATTGCAGATCAGTGCTCTCGGCAAACCTTGGATCAATACCATAAGCCTGTTTGAAGGTATCTGTGGAATGACCAAACCCAGCAGCAACTATGCGCTCAACACCCAAATTGATTCTGGGGATGATGAAATGTTTCCATAGTGCAGCCAAGCCTTGTCTCCATGTGCTGATGGTATGATCTTGTTTATCCTCACTGTCCTTGGGACAGCTCTTCAAGAGATTTGTAAATTGCCGCAAGTTGAATAGCTTATGGCTTTTGATATCTACAAACGCAAACATCTTCAGCACCAGTCCAATAGTGTCAGGGCTGGCGTTGATATCCCTGGCAACTTGAGTGGAGTACTCGTTGTTGGAAGCAGCAGTACCGTCGAGACTATCTTTATCTTCAATGACTATTCATCGAATTCCACATCATTGCTTATCGATTTGCGCATCTCATCCATGAACATCATCTTATCGTACTTGTCGTCCTTTTCCAAAAAAAGTAATAAACGTGAAAGTACGAAGGATAGCAAATGTCTACTACAGTCTTCGGGACACACCCTCGCCCTCAGCCAAAAATAGGTTTCTGTTGATGAATTGGTGGTTCTTGTTGTATTTGACATCCATAATATTTTAATAGGAAACATTGATATACCGTTCTTCACCTCTCTAATGAATAATTCAATTCAACTCTCATCTGATCGGACACATAATCCAACATTGTGACACCATTACTTCTCATACCATATACCTCCTAATGGCCACAGCTAATTTCAATTTCTTAAACTAAACAGTTTAGTTAGCAGCTACTTTCATTCCATTACACAGATTTCATCCAAATGGGGTTATAATAACCAACAATATATCTTATTCACTTACTAGGATTGTTAAACTGTAATATATTTTAACTTTTACTCCTAAATTTTGAAGTTTCATTTTTATATTTTTGAAGTGAACGTAGATTTTAGAAGACATAATCATATATTTACTGAAATTCATAAACTGGTTCAGTATATTCACTTATCGTGACAGTCAAGCTGATTAATTTTGATATTTTTGTAAATATTATTGAAATGTTCAAGTTTACAATTAGATATCTAGCGAATCTACAAGCTTTTAGAACCTGAGCATGTATTATTCAAGAATTAATGTTACAATGGCGCGACATCAAAGTCTCGAACAGAAGTGCTTGCTTAAATGAATGTGCTGAGTTTAGGAAATCCATGGGCGCTGAAGTGGAATGACAATGCTGAATAGCCCTATTAGGAATGTATCATATAGTAAATTATTATGTAAATGAAAGCCCCATTTCTGGGCACTAACAACATGCAGGGAAAATATGGTGAAAGGTACTTTATATAAAGAACATAAACAAAGAATTTCTTTATTTTTCCCAATATGTATTTAGACAAACTAACAAACGACTATGCAAAAATGTGCATGGCAGCATACTGTGCTGATTTCGATAATTTTATGAAATATTATGATGTCACTAAATTAATAGAAGTTGATTTTGAATTAGATATGGAGGAATTTCATGATTATTTTGGTAAATATCCAACATTTTCTGGTGATTGGGATGCCTTAGTAATATATGAGGAATTTGGTGGTGAGTATGATAAAAATAAATTGAACAATCTTCATTTATTAACATATATATTAACTTATACATGTAGACATAATTTTATATTTGCATATCAGCTTAGACATTCTGGATTAGAATTAAACGAATTAGTTTATCAAGCTATTAGTGCTAGTTTTATCCAACATGGGTATTTAGATGATTATTTTATTAAAGTGTATAAACCATTAAATATTTGGTATCCTAGACATCCATCAAAAGAAACATGTTTAAAATTATTAAAAATACATGATTTTTATAAATATAGTGTAGCTTATTTATCTGTTATTATGGGGTAGAAAGATATATTTATTAAATCTAATATTAATTATGGGTTTAAAGATTTATTAGCTTTTGCTAAATTTTTTATTAGACATGATACTATACATTTATTAAAAAAATATACACTTATTTTTGAAAACATTTATACAAGGTCAAAAATTTATGGCAAGTATAAAAATAAATATAATACATTTCAAGATGATTATGGTAAGAATTTTATGGTTCTTAATTTCACTGATATTATTTATCGTACACAAACTAATAACGATTTTATTAATGATGATCTATTTATTAATATTAATTATAAGTTTGAATATAATGTTATTTCTGCAAATATTATTAATGTTACAAAGTTAAGTTTGAATAATAAAATATTATTAAATAATATTCAATTACCAATGTATAAAAAATTATTATTTAATATACCACATAAATATATAGCATATATCGGTGATATTCAATATTATAAAGGAGGAGATTTCGAATATGCAAAGTGGGGGGCATTAAACAATTCTATATTTGCTAATTATGTTATCAACAATAAACATGAATTTCCAGATTTTGTAATAAAAAATGCTGTGTCTAATATGTTGATTAATTGTATTATTGATGAAGAATTAGTTAATAAATATAAACCATTTTATTTTTATAATTTTACAAATATAATGGATAGTAATGATATTACATTATTATTAAATAAATTTCCGTTTTTAAAAATTAATATATTGTTTGGTTATGTAAATAGTTTATCAAGTACATATATTAATAAATATTTATTACCTGATATAGATATAATTAGTATAATTTTAAGTAATAATAATTTTATTTTTTGTTTAAATGATTTAATTCAAAAAGCAAAAGAACAAGGCTTTTATTATAAACATCTCGATTTTGAAAACGAGTGTAATTATAATGAACCAAAGAAAATACCTTTTGATTCTGTTAATTTAGATGATTTAACAAATAAATCTTTTGCGATATTTCAAGAAGGATTAAATTTTGCAGAGTTTGCTCCTACTGCCACCAGTGATCCAGCATCTTTAACAGATTTCTCTAAACTACAAATATAAACCTTCTATAATAGATGTAGACTATATATAATGATTTTTCTCCAAGGGGAACTGTCAATAAATACAAACTTGTATACTTATAATATCATAACTTTCTATTTAAATTTTTCAATTTCGTATTATTCTTACAAAGAGCCATTCTCCAACTAGCAGTTATTCCATTCTTACAATTAGTCAAACCCAACAGTAATTAATCTTTTAAGACATATATTGTCAGCGCATTCATAACCTTGTCATATTTTATATAATTTGTTTTAATCAATACTACTGTTTGGCACTTCCAACACATGTAAAATTACAGCCGCATTCTGACTATTATTCATGTGTCTTTGCTGGAGCTATCACCCAGCACCTAACATTTACAAATTTTCAGTAAAATATATTGCTATTAAATTTTAATAAAACATTATTACCATATTATATATTCATCAAACATTTTTATTAACTATACAATCAACAAGTGTATATATTGTACTATTTCTTTTTAATCCTATCAATCTCTATTTTTGATCTTTATTCCTTTAAGATATTCTATTATCACCGTTGTAAATTGGATCAACTTTCTCTGATCTTGCTATGATTACTCAATCGTAACAGTTCTTTTCTTAACATTTAGGGCTTACCAACATACATTATCTATTGTATATTTACCATTTTACAATATATCTGTATTAACCATGTATTTCAGCTTGTCTCTGTGACGCTTGGTCTAGAAAATATAACAAGAAATTCTAACATCCAGACAGATTACAGCATATTTATGGCAAGCTCTTATACTTTAAGCTAAACAGTTAAAGATCTTATGACACTGCCCCAGTTTAACCTTCATCAGTTCCGCTGCATTTAATAAACTCCCGATGTCAAAACTACCGTTTAATACTTAGATGGTAGATGATTTATTGTGCCACTTCCACACAGATGGAATATTCTAAATAGTAGACTATGATACACCATCTCAAGTGGAGAATCTTCATTATTTCAACAGTTAGGTTTTATTCAAATGTAATTAGTCAAAACCATTGATGGCTTATAATAAAAACACAGACCCATATCTAGTGAAGCAACTGTACTTTTGTTTCGTCAAACTATTCAAAGCAATTGACAAATTTTAATAAATCAACTTGCTAAGTTTGTGAAAGGATAATCTTATTCGAACTAACGTAAAATTAGTGATACACCAATTCACATATGAACAGATCCATATCGGTTGCAAGTGATTGCTGGTAACAGTGTTTTGAACATCTCAGTTTAACTTCATGTTACCTCACTAGTATTACATATTGGCTTTTTCCTCTATATCTATCTCATCAACTATTTCAACATACATAAAAGCTAATTTAGGGCAGGCAACATGCCCATGTTATCGACATATAATATTTTTGACTGTTTGAGCTAATAGCACCAAGAATTAAACTTGCTTTAATGTAAATTTTAATAAGTTGGCCACTGTAAATACTTTATCAATCACAAAAGAAACTGGATAGAAGTTATCAACCCTCCAATTTAGAATGTAGGAGATAACTACGCTTATTTGATAGATAATTTATGGTCAGCATGTAATAAAATTACGGAACCAATGATATGTCAAGTGTTACAAGGCTACCGAATTGCAAGTTATTAAGTCTCAAATATATGTGTATGAAGTGACTTATCTATACAATTTGCGCAGATAAATTATGAATTCCTAAGAATCAGACAAGCAAGTATCGAAGCAGTCAAGCAGTTATATAGAATATCTAATTCTTACAGCACTAAATCCCAGGTTTACATGGAAATCATACATACATGTTTTCCCAAGTGCTTTAAAACTTCAACTGTAAAGCGAGGGAGCACAATAATCGGTTTTCTTCCACTTTTTAACTGCAACCTTCCACCATTAATATATGGAATGACCTCTGAGTTGGCACATATAAGCTCATTTTAACAAGCAAAACCTGCAGATCCCTGAAGTACTTCCACCATTCTGTTATTCTATCAAAACTTTAAGCTATGAATGGCTGGAGAGCCTTACACCTTTTCTTTTATCTATCGCAGCATCAATTTCTTTTTGAAATAACTGGTGGGCAGCAGACATTTCATCGAACGTCAGCTCACGTCCCTTTGGTAGTCTAGAGACAGTAGTAGTTTGTCTACCAGTTCTAGCATCTTCATATACAATATTCTCGATATAGAAATTCAGCTTCGAAAGAATGTGATTATTCCACAGAGCTGACATATTCTGGTGGGATGGTTTTGTTCTATGCTTAGTAATCTTTAAAACACCACGAGTCTGTGATGAATCAAGCAATCGATGGTTGTTGATGTCGACAAAAGCAAACATCTTCAGAACCGAGGCAGCGGTATTCGATCCGACACTGATGTCTTCCCTGACTTGACGAATAAACTCACTATTCGATGATACAAATCGATTGAAACTGTCTTCAGGGTCTGTCGTCAACTCATCTACTCTAAAATCATTGGGCACTTCTCTATACAACTGTTCAATAATGCCCTTTCCCTCGTACATGTCAATTTCATCATTAAAAGTAGCAAATGCAAATGGATGCAGAATGGCTATAGTCCACCATAACCTTTTCGATACGCCATCAGTCATAAACAAAATTCTGTTGGTAAACTTTTGGTTTTTACTGTATTTAATACACAGATATAATCTTTTCTTAATCCGATCAATGTAAATATTTCTAGAGGGCCCAGCATAAGTCAGTGTGGCCAACTCGAGATACCTAATTGGTGTACCTGTTGATATCCACACCATGACCATGATTAATTCGTTTAAATCGTTGACTATATCTTTAACGCGCTTCAATATGTTTCCATTGTTCTTATCTCCCTGTTCTATCCACCGCATATACATGTTCCGGAAGGCGGTCTTTTTAAAGTTATGCAGGATACTAACTATATATTTGTCATTTCGGAAAAATATGTTGTTGTTACCTACTGTGGCAGAGTGTAGCTGGCTGACATCAGCAAATATGAACCATTGGGACAATTCTAAAACATATCCGTCAAATGCTTCTGTGAGATCATTCAGATAATCGCATAAAATTTCAGTAGACAAAATGTTGTCTCTAGGAATATTGCTTTGTTCCTCCATGTTTGTATTGGACAAGGCAGTGCTTTGTACCTCCTTTGAAACATGAACTTGCAGACTTTTGATCTCGTCCATAAAATTGTTGCCTGAACTCCCGACTGATGTCCATTTCTCCAGAATAGTTTGTTTATCATCACCGTATATTATACCACCAAAACGAAACACCCATATTAGACTGTCCAATAAAAGTTTGAACTTCAATATCGGCACATGTGGGCATTCCTCTTCGTGATTCTCCCATGAGCAAAAGTCAAAAGCACCCAGGAATATCCAGGTCATCCAAAACTCCACATCACCACCACCACCACCACCACCACTCAACACACTTGCCTCTTTTCCAATAGCTTCGGAAAGTTGAGTAGCTGTGTGGCAATCATTGATAAGATTGGCAACTCTTTCTGCTGTAGATCTGCAATTGTCAAAAACAGATAATTTGTCACAATTTTTCAGCACCAATAATAAGTATGAGATACGTGAGCCATATATCGCCAATGTCTCCGATAACAGGTCCTTGATAAATCTATCAAATTTACGGCAAATTCTCTTCCCGAACTTAATAGTCAGCTCTTTTGCAGATGCCATTTTTAATATCTTCAGCATGTCACCAGCAATATATTTAGCAGTGCTGTTATTCTTGGATACCAAACCCTCCAAAATATTGTAATCGTCTCTTGTAAAGCTAAATTCCTGCACTCTAACAATATTAGTGAAAACAGTGGTATCAGTGGTCTTTATTGTGATTGTATTCTCATACAATTTGGATTCTATCTCATCATCTTTGTCGGGTACTGCAAGGTGCAAATAACATTTGCGTCCGCCTCCTAACTTAACACAATGACAATTCAGCTTAAACTCATTGATAGCAGATCTTCTAGCTCGGTTGGTTAACACACTACTCTTTTTAACAACTCTTGCAGGCAATGTCATGAACTCAACATCTTCAGTCGTGATATAATTAAACAGTTCTCGAGAGGAACTATTCACAATAACTGTATTGCTTGTGTCAACTTCAGAAAACACTTTCAGATCCTCGATATCTCCTAGCTTTCTGTATTCATCTGCTGTCATTATTCTTCTAGCAAATCGTCGAGAAACAACTTGCTGGTTTTCAATATCGACAATCCACCCATCTATAACACGGATTCTCTTGTTAATTATAGTCATAGTTGATATTGATGCACTGCTACTAGCAAAGGCGGGACTGCCGAAGCTTTTAATTAGCAAATCGAGAAACAAAGACTACTATTTTGAGTATCTTGATCTGGAACATCTCCCATAATATGCTGTTATTGAAGCCTTACACTATATATATTATCTATCTCATACTTTCTAAGAAATAAAAAAAATAGATATATTTTGAATCTGAGAATTCCAAATGAGTAAGAAACTGATGGAAGCAATATTGGAATGGAGAGTAGGCTTTTGTGTTTGCCCTTCTTCATCACAGTAGTTGAACAACGTGTATGTTGCTGCAATACACTTTTTCCAACGAAGCAAATATCTCTTTACCCAATGAATCATGATCAACATTAGTCATGGGTTCAGGAAAGATCTAATTAATTGATTCATTAAAATTTATAAAAACATTATAATATTATTATTTCCAAAGTAAAGGATGTTTCTCACCTACTGGTACATCTTCCACCGATAAATATCATTTCCTAAAGAGTTCAAATCGGTTGCAATATCGTTTATTAGCTCAATTAAGTCCTTTCGATTCAGCATTAAGATATGACTGCTGAGTAACCCAAATTCTTCCATAATTCTCTGTTATTATGTTTCGTATGACTCAACATTAATAAAAGGATATACAGAAACACCTACCCAAATTAATTAGACTCCAAGGAAAGGCATTTCTACACTCCAGTGTTACATCTATTTTCAATGTCATAATCAGTCACAAAATTCCTGGTATAAGTTTCATTCCTACTAAAATGGCTCTGAACCGATCAATTCCCTAATTGGTACAATGGTTAGAATATCAAGACTTTATCGTCTTGTCCATATATATTCGAGATTCCACGAACAATTTTTATTCAAATATCTTCATATTGTTGTGTTATACTTCTGCATCAATTATGATAGAAAGGTTCCATAAAATAGTCAAAATCCAAATATCTTACTACTGTTCACTAAGAAAATATGAAACAGTGGTATCTCAAGAGTATTAGAACTTTAAAACTGTACAAAAAGAGAATTCTATAAATAATTAGCGTTTCTTCTTTCACTTGGAGGTCATTGATGCTGTGGTTGAAGCTGTTGGTCATGAAAATGTTTGTTTCTCCCCATGGGGTACTTTTGAATCTCTATCCGGTAATGCTGAGTCATTTATATCGATTCAATACGTCTATGTTATTGGTAAACTGGAATGGAAAGCTAAAATGGAAAGAGATTAGCTTTCATCCATTTAGTCGAACCTAGAATCACTGATCTATTCATGACTGAAATCGCTACAGACATTACTGTTAGCAAGGATTTTTTCTACTCTATTTAGAAGGGACTGATAATTTGTCGTGGTAGCTTACCCTTCCACCCCGAATTCATTTAAGATATGATGGGGGACGGCAGGACCTTAGCTGCTTTTAGTAGACTATGGACTACTAACCCAGATATGGTCCGAAGATTGAAGGACGGTTTGCCATTGAACATTTATGATAGAGATACCTTCTAAGCTATGACTGGTCACGGCTACACCGATTACCCAACTTATCAAGAAGCTTTGAAACTGAGCTGAGACAAGGAATATATATTTACAAGTCATAGCTTTACTTTATTTTGATCATTTCTATAGATATGTACTGAATTCAAGCATGATAAATACTGTATACTTAAGGAAACGCCATTTCGAATTACAGCTAGATAATCGTTGATATTTACTTTGACTTGCAGTTCCATGTTTCGATTGTGAATATTCAGATGTTGAAAGATAATTGCTCTCTTGAATAGTGTGTCAATGAGGACAAATACTTTTAAGTCATGGTTTTAGTTTGGATTTTAATGCATAGAAGGATGTTTGATAATAATATAAACATAATAGTGTATCTTTTTAACGATAGGTGAATTAGCATGTTCCTTGTTATGTGTCAGATTTTCTTCCTCTTGATAAGATCGAATAAAGCTGTAAAATCTCATCTTTTTTAAGAGTATCTCATTTCTGACAAGAATTCTGGAACAACAGTGACAAATGAATTAGAACATGTTGCAATATGTATAGACATGCTAATCTGTAGCCTTAACTAAACCATTGTAATACAATATGATTAAAAATATATTGAAGTAACTAATTTTATATCTCATTTAAACAAGATTACAGATGTGTTTGCCTGTTGGTTGGCTTCTATATTGAAAAATTAAACTACAGAATTAACATAAGTTCTCATTTTAAGAAGTAGTCTAGATAAAGAATAAAATAATAATAACATTCTCATAAAACTAACTTAAAACTAGCATGATATATTTCTTTGCTCCACAAAAGAAAATTGTGTTAGTGTCAGTACTATAGAACATTGGTAATGCATACAAGATTTTATATTTACCCTTCTTGCCATTTCTCAAGATCTCCATATTCCCGTGACAACATTTTGATCTTCCTGCAATACTCTCGAGTAGAAGCCATCTTTCCCTAATATTTATTTCTTCAGTTTATTCATTTATTCAGCGTTCTCCTCCTTTAGTTCATCTTCACATCTTCACTGACTTGGCTGTAAAGAAGAACTAGAAATAACACAACATAGAAAGATTTAAAACATTAATATTGCTAAAGATGAAAGAATAAAGCCATTTTTGAGACTTTTTCAGTTTGAGTCTAGATCTTATACTCTTATCTTATTTATTAAATTCGACAGATTAAAAATATTTCCATGATCTTTAAGTTTCAAACAAGATATACCATGCACTAATGCCACCAGATAAACACGATATATATAAATAACACCATTTGAGTAGAACTCAATTGAGAGACTCGAAATATTATCTATTCCAGGTCGTCTTCACCAATTAAATATATTCATGACACAGTGTTATACCCTTTATTTTTGTTTCATTTTAACCATTATCAAAGCCGACAACTCTAGGAACCTTTAACCATTCATTACTCACAAGTATTAATCGATTCAATTCACTGGTAGTGGTGTGCAACCCATCGAAAGAGAAGCTGCCACTCTGTACCAATCAGATATCAAGGCTCCTATTAGTGATTCTCTGTTTTTCAATTCTTCGTATGAAATTTTCATCTTTTTGACGCAAATAATTTTTGCAAAAAATTATAAAAGAGCACTTCTTGAAATTTGGTTATCACTCAACAATTGCAAACTATAAAGTTATACAAATTGAAACATTAGCTTATAATTCAGAGAGATGGCTGGATGTGACACTCTCAATGCTATATAAGTGCACTCTACTGGGTCACTATAACACTTCACTAGGTTAGCTACTTATTCTGATATCACCTCACCTTCATTACCTCTCACGTGGAAAAATAACACCCCAAAGTTGCAATTATCACTACGGTATTCCCCTCCAACCTGGAATACTGAAGTCACTGTTCCTAAATTTAGAGAAGTAATGGGATGACCTGGAATAAAATCAAGCCATCTCCAAATTGGAAAGTGGTGATATTTTTGCTAATTTTTATTAGTTTGACTACATTGCCAACTGAAAAATGGAAACTGATGATAACGAAATACACGGTTATTCAATTATGCAGATTTTAATATACTGTATGTGGTCACATCACGTATGGTAAAATTCTACCGTGTAAACAGAATACATGAGCAAAAATGCATCCTTACAATGGCATGAACGCAAACTGCCTGTCAATAGAGCATTTATTGTCCATTATAATCTGCAATAAACACCATGTATTGGAACTGTCTCATTACTATATGCCACCCTAGTGCTCATGGATTTTACACGTTTATACGCGGGCCACATCAGCCTACTAATTATAGAAATATTTTCATGTTGCCAAAAAAATATGATGCCAATTTCTATCGGGAATGCTTCTCAGCTGGAACTATCTCTCGGCTCTAGATCTGCAATACACTCTTTTTGTAAATAGCAGATATAGCATTTTCATTATTCTCGGTAATCCTTTCAATACCATCCCTGGTTCTCAACACAGATGAATGATTATCAGTCATATTAGAAAACGCTGTTGGAGAATGATCAAGTTTGCCGTTAATTATCAGCAATACGACGTTGGTTGGTGTCCATATCAAGCTGAAATAGTTTTTTAAAAAGATTTGATATCGACCAAACGCCGTAAGATATAACCAAGCTTTGTTTCCTGACCATGGATCAACTTTCAATTCATGAAGGTATGACCAACATTACCATCAGTGAAAGATTCAAGACAGCCCACAAAAACATCAACCGAATGAACCAGCTCGCCACCTCTGGAAAACAACCCTATATCTTCAACCTGCAAACCCCCCTTCTCCAACTTCTTGATTGTGGCAAGTTTTAGAGATTCGTAGGGAACACAAACGAAGCTGACATAATGGAGCCGTTTGCGTTTCTTCAAGACCATCATTGGTAAGGTGAAAACAAGTGATTTACCAAAGGCAGTCGGTGCTTGCAGCCCAGCAACCTTTCTGTCGTTACTAAGCAATACCATCGTGGTGAACTCCCCTTGCTGTTTTGATTTGTACTCGAAGTTGGTGCTATTGACGTATTTCTTACCAGCCTCTATCAAATCATAGTTGTCCAGAGGTGTGGTGATTTCTTCACTTGGCATCTCAACATTCACCTCTTCGATGACAACAGCACCAATTGCCTTGTGGAAGATGGAACAAGCAGCTTGCATCTCAGGAAACTGAAGATGGGGGCTCTCTGCAAACCTTGGATCAATACCATAGGCCTGGTTAAATGTGTTAGCAGAATGGCCAAACCCAGCAGCAATAATACGCTCAACACCTAAATTAATTCTGGGGCTGACAAAATACTTCCACATCGCTGTCAGGCCTTGTCTCCAGGTACTGATGGAGTGGTTTTGCTTTTGAGAACTATCCTTGGGATAGCATTTCAAAACATTGTTGAATTTGGTTAAGTTAAAAAGCTTATGGCTTTTCACATCAACAAAAGCAAAGGTTTTTAGCACCAGACTACCGGTGTCGGGACCTGCAGTAATATCCCTGAAAGCTTGAAGGTCAAAGCTGCTATTAGAGGCCACAGTGTCGTCAAAACTATCTTCATCGTCATTAATAGACTCGTCTAGTTCGATGTCATTTATGATAGAGTTACGCATCCCATCGAGAAAATAATTCTTATTATATTGGTTGTGTCCCTCTGGGAAAGCAAATAAGGTGAATGTACGCAGGATGGCAATTGTCCACCAGAATCTTTTGGAAATATCATCAGTAACAAAAAGAATTCCGTTGGTGAATTGGTGGTTCTTGTTGTACTTGACATTCAGATATAGCCTTCTTTTAATGATGTCAATAAAAATATTTCTAGAATATTCTACCCTAACCTTAGCCGGCAATTCTAGAAATTTTTTTATTGACATCATTAAAAGAAGGCTATATTTGAATGTCAAATACAACAAGAACCACCAATTCACCAACAGAAACCTGTTCCTGACCGAGGGTGTGTCCCGAAGACTGTGGTGGACCTTTGCTATCGTTCGTACTTTCACGTTTATTACTTTTTCAGAAGACGACGACAAGTACGATAAGATGATGTTCGTGGATAAGATGCGCAAGTCAATCAACAACGGCATGGAATACGATAAATCTGTCATTAAGGATGAAGATAGTCTGGATGGTACTGTTGCTTCTTAAAACGAGTACTCCACTCAAGTTGCCAGGAATATCAACGCCGGCCCTGACACTTCTGGGCTGGTGCTAAGAACTTTTGCGTTGGTGGATATCAAAAGCCACGAATTTAACTTACGCAAATTCAGCAATCGTTTGAAATGCTATCCAATGATATTTCTGAAAAGCAAAACCACTCCATCAGTACCTGGAGACAAGGCTTGGCTGCACTATGGAAGCATTTTATCATCCCCAGAATTAATTTAGGTATTGAGCGTATCATTGCTGCTGGGTTTGGTCATTCCAAAGATACATTCAACCAAGCAATTGCTATTGATCCAAGGTTTGTAGAGAGCACTGGTCTGAGATTTTCTGAGATGGAAGCAGGCTGTGTAATTTTCCACAATGTAATTGGTGCGGCAGATGTCAAAGAGGTAAATGTTGAGATGACAAGTGAAGAAATCTGCACACCTGTGGACAACTACGATTTGCTTGAGACTGGTAACAAATACTTTAATGTTACCGACCTCGAGTACAAATCCAAACAGCAACTGGAATTCACCCCTATGGTCTTGCTAAGCAATGACAAAAAAAGTAGCTGAATTACAAACACCAACTGCGTCTGGTAAATCACTAACTTTCATTCTACCCAAGATGGATTCGAAAAAATCTAAACAGTTCCCTTGTGTCAATTTCGTCTGCTCTCCTCACGAATATTTGGCACGATGAAGAAATTGGAGAAGTAAGGATTACAGGCTGAAGATATTGGGTTGTTTTCCGTAGATGGTTGACTCGGTCGATATTTTTGTCGGCTGCCTTGAATCTTTCACGGTGGTAATGTTGGCAATATTTTCAAGAATTGGAACATGTTCACTTTATAGAGCTTGGTTACTTGGTATTTGATGAAGCAAACACATGGTCTTAGCAGTATCCTTTTAGAATACTGTAAACAAATTAGCTAATCTTTCATGGGAAAATGGAAGAAAACACTGTTCTTATCCGCTACCATGGACAAAAATCTATATAAAAGAATGTAATGTGAGAGAACCATTGCTGCTGTTATTCAAGAAAAGAGCTTGTACGTTAATAAAACCAATAAAGCTCCAGAGCTTGATGCTGAAGTTAAGGTTCTACTGGTCAAGTACAACGGTTTAATTTTTAAGCCACAAGATTGGTAGAGAACTTTATTAATGACACAAATTCAAGAGCTGTTTCCTTTTTTAATTCTAAGGAAGGATTGCATCAGACTTATAAAAGTGAAAGGAGGTATGCTGCAGAGGGTACCATTGACGATACATAAAGATATGTAAGGGATAATTTCATGGTTAAATATCAAATGATAATACATACGTATATAAGCAATACTATGGATATATGAGGACATCAATTATGATGTGAATCACTTTCAAGAAAGTATTACTAAACTGCAAATACAATTATGAAGTGTTCCTGTCATGATAAGTGTTCAACAATTACATAATTGTGTTATTTATATTCGTGGTGAAAATCTTGAGTAATTCCCATTTAGTATATTTCCTATTTTAATTATATAAAAGAACATCCTAATCATATATGTTCTTCAATCACGTTCATTAAGATATGAAGAAAGAGAACTAAACAATATACAATAGAAATATCATACACTTTCCATTGTGTTAAAGCAAATGATAACTTCGTTTGGAATGAAAAGAGAGGTTTATCTCTTTTAAAGGGCCTTTAAAGAGCATACATTTAAATGGTAGTTCTGCTTTTATATCTGTGCAAAAAAATAATGAACCCAAGCCATAATATCTTTCTTAAATTCAACAAAGAAACTTCTTTTCAGCAACGTAGTATAGATACTATTGTGACAAGCAGCTTTACTTTCTACTTCAACTAATCTTTTGATGCAGGCATTAAATTTAGGTTTGTCGTCAATAGCAGTCAACGCTTCGTTAAACTCTTCATCTTCTATCACAACCAATGATTTCTTTACTTGACATAACTTGGATTCAAACTGCATAATACTGTCCTCTACATCTCTAACTCTTAATTCCAAAATTCTCACATCATAATTTAATTTGGCAGAAAGAGAATTAATTTCAGCAATATCATTATCTACTAGTTCTTGTTTATTTGAAAACATGGATGATTTGTCTTTGAAGTAATTAGAGTTCTCTTTATACTTATCAAACTCGTTCTGAAGGTCCTGTGATAATTTTCTATACTGTATATAACTAGGATCACATGCCATTTCTTCACTACAAGCTAACTCTTTATTTTCAGATCTTTCTTGCTTGGATAGCTTAATGTCAATCCGTTTTAAATCTCTAGCTATTTTCACAGTGGAAGCATCAAATGGTAAATCCCATCTTTCTAACGACTCAGCTATATTAGACTGTGAATTGGAACGATGAATAGACACCTCATTTTGTGTATAGTCATCTATATCTCTAGTTCCATCATTGATAAATGGTAATGAATCTCTCCTAAAATATTCACGTTGATATTGTTGATTATTTCTATCATCAAACATTGCAGTTGGATTATCATACATTGGGAACATTGAAGAAATACTCATGAATGATGTAGATAGATTTAAGCCAGGTTTGTTCAAGGCCTCATGAGTAAATTTATTTTCGACAAAGTTGTTCATGTTGAAGTTTGCTTTCTTTTTTCTGGATGGTTCGACGAATTTGGTCGTTCTGGATTTATCTAGCATTTCTGTTCTTGACCGTAAGGCTTTATCTGTATCACCATGATGGAAGTTGAAGCGGGTAAAATCTCTTGCGTTAGCTGATAGAGATATAAATTTATTATTATGAGTTGGTCTCCATAAATAAGCCAAATCATTATCCCCATCATGTAAATTTGCAATCAAACTTTCCAAATCAGTAGCCAGAATTTCATGCGATAATCTGGCAGTATTTGATTTCCCAGTTAAATCTTGCATCTTGGATTTAACTTTTCTTTTCAAATGGAGTAAATCCTTATTTGTATTAAATTTTGCTGTTGCTTCAAATAGTTTCTCTAATGTCATATGATCTAGATAAACTTTCTTATCCCTTTGACCACAATTTACTTTCCGTTGGAAAAGAGCAATGGCTAAGAAAAAGTCATCGGTATTATGAAATGGATGTTTTGTATTCATACAGTTTTCTAGTGTTAGTTTATAGTACACAGCTAGTGTTAACGATACGATAGCAGAAAAGGTTGTGGGATCCAAAACGCTTTCATTCTTAGGTTTTTCCATACCAAAATAAAGTTTACCATAATCGATCCACCAATTATTTATTGCTGCCTTTGTGTAATCACACAATAGGCCATCCCGTTTCTGATTGTATCTATTATAATAGTGTAATGCGATTTGGACAATTTGGACAATATCGATGATAATGTTGTAATTATATTGATCTGACGGTATTGCCACAACTTTCTTGTTATCATGATATGAAGAGAATTTGAAAAGATGATTAAATTTCTCTAAGCAAGCCGTTGAAGGTTCCATTAATAAATTGGAAGATCTACCTAAACAATTCAAAGCTTTTAAATTGAAATTGACTCTAAAATTCGCCCAAACGGATTTTAGATCCCCATTTTCAATATGTAAGATATGTAAAGATAATGGAATGGTGGCTAAATTCGTAATGAAAAGAGTACTGTGTGTTCTTTCGTTATATTTTGGTTGTGCAAAAGTTGATAGTTCCAAATAATATTTCTGCAAAATAGGTGGCCATTTCTTATAGTCACTAGGTAAAATCATTTCCACACCGCGAATAGTATCTTGAGTGTTCCCTGTTAAAGAGGTAATGATTGACGATAGTTTCCTTTGGGCCACCCAGTTTTCTACCAAATATATTTCAAATCCATGGATGGTCACTTCATTATATACAATATCATGTAACGATTCTAATTCATTTAAATGATATATGGCTCGTGTGTCGGGAAACACAAATTTGGAGTACGGTATTGGTGTATATTTCTCATCATCTGTGCCATAGTCATGAACATTCATAGAGCTTAACGGCCTATTATTTTGTTTATCAGATAACTTATTTCGTGAGCCTCTTCGCTGTGATTGTGGAGAGGCTTTTGGCCTTAACGGGTGATATGAATATGAGTTTGCCAGGGCTTGTGACATTGTGTGACTGTTCTTGTTGTGTGTTGTGACTTTTTGACACTGGAATATACTCTTTATGTGTTCTTGTTCACTGGTATCTGAGTATGTTTAATGGTGATTACAGTTGGGTTGATCTCCTTTCGGCTCCTTGTTTTTCAGTGAATTCTTGAAAATGCTGAAAAATTTCGGAGTTTCGACAGTTCAAAATGTTTAAAGCTTTGATTAGTAGACGATATTTTGGGCATTGATGGTTGATTCATTGACTGATTCATTGAACGAATGATTGACTGAATGGTTGACTGAATGAACAGGAGAGCAGGCTGTTACGAGTGTCATTAAGGTCCAGATTTGGTTGTACTAGTTGAGATGTACAGTTGTTAGGAAAGCAACTATCTATGAGTTTAGGAGCATTCGCACGATCTTGTTAACAAGTGCATATATGCAAGAAAAGGGATGGATATTTGCAGTCATACAGTAATGATTTGTTCCATATTTAAGCCTAATATTGCACATATTGCTATTGACTTATTCGTGACTTAGGATATGTCTGATGGTGTCAACAAAATAGTAAAAATGGCATTTATATCTCTTAAACATTCAATGATCCTTTGAAGTAGTCGCACATGGAGTAAAGAAAAATGTCAGCAGGACTACTAGCCGCCGCAGTTACAAATATTGATTGGGTATAGTGTCTAGAATGTATCCGGCCAATGTAAAGCTTAACTAGATGGAAAGAGTGTTTCTCTGGTAGTGAAGTATGCAGATCTAGAACACCTTCATATATATGCTGAAACAGTTGTATTTCAAGACTAGCTTCTATAAGCTCTCCTGTTTCTCGATCACTCGAGCTATTCTTGTCATTTTTTTAAAGGGAATTGCTGTTGAGAGCTAAAAGCACGTTTGGATAGAAAAGGTACGACTCGCCAGTTAATAAATGATGATGTACATGGCACTGTATTAGCATAAACAAATAATATATCACCGTAGAGATAGATTGCTTTAGGTTTCAGCAGCATTAGTTGAAATAGCAATTTTACTTTAATGACTCAGTAACAAAGATAACATCAACCTTTGTCTTACACCATTAAACACATCAATTCATCAATTTGTACCATGTATTATCTCAAATACCTTGATTCTGTGGGAGTTAAGTCAGTATTTTTCCTCGTAAGGACACTCCCTGACCCAATGGTTTTTAAATTTAGTTTAGTGAGAATAATGGGTAGTTTCTCTACCGTATGTATATTATTTTTTTAAGAGCAACTCTCTTTTATGCTTTCAACTTTTACCAAGCCATCCTTTAAAGAGGCTGTATAGCCTTATTTAAGCAAATGCATTATGGAGGCGTCTGTTCATTAACCTGTCAGTAAATAATTACGCAGTTTTATAGGCTAACTAGGTATACATCGATTGCTTGTTAGAAGAAAGCTTAAATCCTCATTGATATCAAAGCAACTTAAACAACAGCAAAAACTAATCTTGTTGGGCGTCTTTTTTGTGTTCGGATAACATTATTGGAACTAAATCAGAGTTGGAGTGGGTTGTTCAAATTTTGTAACCTTAACTGCATTAATATAGTGATTATATTAAATGTTGCTAAAGAGAAAGGATAATCCACTGTTAGTCTCACTATCTTTTTCTAATACGACTAGTTGGGAAAGGGATCTCTTGTTTAAACGTCACATGCACACGTACAGTTCTCATAGCATTGGGACCACACCTCTTTGTAAATCTGCTTGAAACTATTGAAAGTATAATAAATGTCTTGTACTGCAAACGAAATAATTTCGTGTTGACTCGGCAGCAAAACTAATTGATACCTTGTGTTACACGCTGGTATTACAACATATTATCATCAGTTCGATCAATGGCATGTTTTTAGACCATATATAAGGTAACTTGATGCTAAAGGCTAGTCCAATACAAAAATTATATCATTTGGCATCATTCATTCAACAGTGTTACTCCCATCTTTAAGCACGATAAGGATGCAAAAGCTCACAAATTGGTACTACAAAAACCTATAGGCAATCAAACACCAGCAATCAATTGGCAATTGACTATATGTAACCATTTCCTTATCTCACCCACTCTTACTTATCCATTCTCTTCATCTCAATCGATTAAGAAATAGTAAATTAACGTGTTTTTGAAATTTGGCTGTAGTTGAAAAGTCACACAAACTGTATCAAAACGTCAACATACCCAAAGAATATATTCTAGCCCATTGACTTCCCGAGTTGCACGATAACTGGCCCAACTTTTGCTACTCAAATGATTATTGAAGACTCTGATAGATATGGTATAGTCGTGGATGCCGGTTCTTCTGGTTCCAGAATTCATATTTACAAATGGCAAGATCCAAACACTATCTCACTTAATGACAATCAAGCGCATTCGGTACCCAAGATTTATCAGTCAAGTGATTGGATTCATAAAGTTTCACCTGGGCTATCCAGTTTCGAAGATCACCCTAAGAAGGCCTTCTCGAAGCATATTAAACCATTACTAAAATTTGCAGAATCGATTATCCCCAAGAACCAAATCAAGAATACGCCTATTTTCGTTCAAGCCACTGCTGGTATGAGACTCTTAAAACCAAAGAAACAATTAGAAATATTGAATAATGTGTGTGATGGGATTCAAAAATCAACAGACTTCCTTCTGACAGATTGTGCATCGCAAATTCAAGTCATTGATGGTGAAACCGAGGGGATTTACGGTTGGTTGAGTTTAAATTACCTTAGTGGGTATTTTAACAATTACGATTCAACACAATCAAATCATTTCACATATGGGTTTATGGATATGGGTGGTGCATCGGCCCAAATTGCTTTTGAACCCAGCGATAAGAATGAAATTTCAAAACATAGAGAGGATATTGCCAAGATTAATTTGAAAAGTGTTAATGGTGATACGCAGGAATGGAATGTCTTTGTCAGTACGTGGTTGGGGTTTGGTGCAAATCAAGCGAGACAAAGATATTTAGCACAATTGGTTAATGCATTACCAGAAAATACAAATAGTTATGATGATGACGATTTTAAGACAAGAACTTTGTATGATCCATGTATACCCAAGGGTTACAAATATAAATTTGAGTTTAAAGACACTGATTTTACTGCAGTCGGGAAAGGTGATTTTGAACAATGTCGTAAATCCATTTATCCATTGTTATTGAAGAATATGCCCTGTCAGGATGAACCATGTCTATTTAATGGGGTTCATACACCAAAGATTAATTTTGGAAAAGATAAATTTGTCGGGATCTCTGAGTATTGGTATATTCCAAATGATATCTTTAAATTAGGCGGGCCCTATGATTATGATAAATTTAATGAAGGTGTGGAGCAATTGTGTAATAGTTCCTGGGATATTTTACAAGAAAATAATAAGAAAGGACATTATAATGGTATTCCTGATGACTTTTTGGCTGCATCATGTTTCAAGAGTACATGGATCTTGAATATTTTACATGAAGGGTTTGAAATGCCCAAGGAGAATAGCCTTGGTTCCAAATCACCGATGGCAAGTGAGAAAGAGGATAAGGACCCGATCTTTCAAAGTTTAGCTGATATGAATGGTACTGAGATTTCTTGGACTTTGGGTAGAATTCTTTTGTTTGTATCAGGTAGTATTACAAGAGGTAATGGGGGTGATGCTGTTGGTATTTTCCCTAGTAAGCTTGAAGCAGAGACATTTGGTAAAGAATTTATTTCAGGGACATTAATAAACGGTACTATGGGGACCCATTCGCGTGGTAATCTATTCCTTGATCTATTTGTGATCCTTGCCATCCTTGGTTTGTTCTATTACATCTTTATCTATCATAAGATCAGTATTAGAAATATTCATATGTCAAGATTACACAATTTTGTGAACATGATTACTAGAAAGGTTAGATACGGGGGTAAAGCATCTTCATATGAAGCATTATCCAGATTAGAAGAAGGTGTGTACGATAAAGCTACACAAAGAATTGTTGATGACGATAGATTTGTGTTAAGAAGCCAAAGTACAGGGAATTTAACCATGAACTCCCCCATCGATGGCACAATGAATGGGAGACCCCAGAGCAATGAGAAGGAACAGTCCCCATTCATGAGATCAACCTCTAGAGGTAACATGCAGGGGTCAGCAAGTTTCGCCATGTCAGATTTTAACAGAAGCAGTTCGCAAGATCGCAGTGCCAAGTAGAACAAAGCTTGGGTAACATTTGTACCTTGCTGCACTTTTTATAGATATATAACCCATTCAATACCAATATTACAATATTACAATCATACAATATTACAGTCATATCTCAGTCATACAGTCATACAATCTCATCTCAATCATCTCAATCATACAATCATTACAGGCTCGTTGTGGACGATTTGGAGTCTTTTCGAAATTCTTATGAAAATTTGAAAATTTGAAATTTGGAAATTAAGCGATGAGATGAGCTTTGAAAAAATTTTAATACTTAATTATAAGTTACTTCTACGGTTGATGGGCTGGTTCAGAGGCAGTTCCACAGCAAGATAACCACACAGCAACACACCACCCAGATCCACGATGGTTAGAGTTAGAAAGCGTACTTCCAAGAGAACATCCACTCGTATGAGAGAGGGTATCAAAAAGAAAGCCTCTGCTCAAAGAAGAAAGGAGAGAAAGTATGCCAAGACTGATGTTACGTGGAAATCCAGAAATAAGAAGGATCCAGGTATTCCTGCTTTGTTCCCATACAAGGCCAAGATCTTGGAGGAAATTGAAGCCAAGAAACAAAGCGACCTGGCCGAGAAGGAAGCTATCAAGCAAAGAAAGATTGAAGCCAGACAAAGAGCTTTGGAACAAGGTCAAGCCGTTGATATGAATGACGATATGGAAGATGATGAAGAAGGTGACGGTTTGGCTGCCTTAGTCGAATCCGCTCAACAAGCTGCCAGTGAATACAACGGTGAATCTGGTGCTAATGGTGCCGCTGTTAGTCAAGAACCTTTAGATGTTGTTGACTACAATATTAACTTCTTTGATGATGAGGCTGATGAAGGTGAATCTGAACTAGAAAAATCCAGAAAGGCCTACGACAAGATTTTCAAGACTGTTGTGGATGCCGCTGATGTTGTTCTTTATGTCTTAGACGCTAGAGATCCAGAAGGTACTAGATCCAGAAGAGTGGAAGAAGCTGTTTTACAAAGTCAAGGTAAACGTTTGATATTGATCTTAAACAAAGTTGATTTAGTTCCACCATTCGTCCTTGAACAATGGTTAAACGTTCTAAAATCAAGTTTCCCAACTATTCCATTGAGAGCTGCTCCAGGTGCTACCAATTCTTCCTCTTTCAACAAGAAATTAACTCAATCTGCTACTGCTAATGCTCTTCTAGACGCTTTGAAAACTTATGCTAACAACAGTAAATTAAAGAGATCTATTGTCGTTGGTGTTATCGGTTATCCAAATGTTGGTAAGTCCTCTGTGATCAATGCCATTACCTCTCGTCGTGGTGGGCAATCCAAGGTCTGTCCAGTCGGTAACCAAGCCGGTGTCACCACTTCCTTAAGAGAAGTTAAGATTGATAATAAATTAAAGCTTCTTGATTCTCCAGGTATCTGTTTCCCAAGTGAAACCGGTAAGAAGACTAAAGTCGAACATGAAGCTGAATTGGCTTTATTAAACGCTTTACCAGCCAAATATATTGTTGATCCATATCCATCCGTATTACTATTAGTGAAAAGATTATCTAAATCTGATGAAATGACTCAAAGTTTCAAAAACTTTTATGAAATCCCAGCCATTCCAGCTCCAGACGCTGATACTTTCACCAAGCATTTCTTAATCCACGTTGCTCGTAAGAGAGGTAGATTAGGGAAAGGTGGTATTCCAAACTTGGCCAGTGCTGGTTTATCTGTCCTAAACGATTGGAGAGATGGGAAATTCTTAGGTTGGGTCCTTCCAAAGGCTTCTAAGGTCTCTAGTGAAGATGCCGCTTCTAATAGTACAATTGCCACTGGTGCTACCGCTGCTCCAGCCAAGACTGAACAAACCACCATTGTCACTGAATGGGCTAAAGAATTTGATTTGGATGATTTATTCGGTAATTTAGATAAAGCCATAAGTACCTCTGCTAAAGAAGATAAGATGGAAGAATAAAGAGGTGTAAGGTGTTTTTGATAAATAAATAAATAAATAACTCTAATATAAGCATATCTCATCATTTTGTATAATATAAATTGGAAATCTTTTAAATATAAGTTGTATCTATGTTTGAAATTTTATATCTGAAATTTAACCAATGTTAAGTTTATTACAGTTAGATACATCAGTAATATATGAATGTCAGCCTAGAGCAAACAGTGATAGTCATTCCCATAGATATGGATGGATGTCTGATATGATAGCTAGGTTTAACGTTGGTGATAGATTACAGGTTGGTACAGATTTGTGTACCGTAAGATATAGCGGAGTAATCGATAAATGGCCTGAAACGATTGCCTATGGTCTAGAATGGGATGACTCTGCAAGAGGGAAGCATTCAGGAAGCTACAATGGAAGTCAACTTTTCCGCACCTCTGTGGAAGGTGCTGGGTCCTTAATAAAGGAGAGTACATTGCTAAAGAAAATGGCTCCAAGAAGAACCTTTTGGGAAGTCTTGCAAGAGGTATATGAGACCACAAATGATAATAAAAAGGAAGACGATAAAGACATAACCTTCAATACGAAACACGTAAAGAGGTTAGGCTTTGAAAAACTGGACAATATGAATAAAGATTACTCGAATTTGAAAGTAATAAGTTTGAATAAGAAAAGTATTGATAAGGTTAGTGATCCTAAAATAAATCATGATACTACTTTGAATGTGAAATGTTTGGATCTGGGATTTAATTGTGTTAGCAATATATCAGAATTGACTCATATTGCTAGGCATTGTCCGTATTTACAGGAATTAAATATATCTGGAAACAGGTTCACATTAAAGAAGGAAGACTCTTTAAAAGTTGCTCCCATCCCACAAGTAAAAAGATTATTTCTTGCATCTTGTGGGATTGGAAAAGAAGTATTAAACATACTCGTTGAAATGTTCCCTAATTTGGAGTTTCTGGATATTAGTTTGAATCGCCTGACTGATGATGATCTCATTGGATTGCGTTTCCCCAGTACCTTGAAAGAATTAATATTAAATGGAAATAAACTGAAGAGTCTTCCAATACACCTAGATATATCGAATCTTGAATATCTGGATTTGTCCGGCAATGTGATTGAGCACCTATTTACAGGTGATAACAGGATAAAAAGTTTATTGTCCCTAAATATTACTAGTAATAAAATCCTCGAGTGGGAAGTATTAGACGAGATTAACACAGTGTTTCCTCTCTTAACTTCTATTAAGATTAACAAAAACCCAATTGTGGGGAACTTGGAAGAACAAGCTCGAGATGCAGATGTTCCATATTATCAAGTGATAGCAAGATTGGAAAAAATTCAACATATTGATGGACTGTTTGTATCTAAAGAGCTTAGAGAGACGGCAGAATCTTATTTTATATTTAATATGGAAAAAGAAGGTTATACAATGAGTAATAATTTAGAAAGGTGGCATCACTTGTCATCTCGTTATCTCAAGAAACCACATGCAATTATCAAGCCTGCTGCAAGTACATTTATATCAGATTCTTTGCTACAGTTGAATATAAAAAATATTAAAGAAGGAGATGAATCGTTCACTGTCAATATTCTTGATACATGGAGTGTGAGGGCATTGAAAGGTAGAATTGCCTCGTTAACACGATCCAATATTCTTTCATTGAAATTATTTCTCTTTGATTTAAAAGAGAGACAGTATTTAGACAAAGAGTTCTCAAGGATTAAGGATTACTATATAACATCAGGGGATGATGTATATTACGAGAAGCATGATTGAATCTAATATAGTATGTATATTATTATTATTATATCATAAATTAATTTATAGAAAATTATTCCAAGGACCAAAGCCTAGACAAAAGTGCAAAACTATACATGGTGAATAAACCTAATTAATCAAGGTTGAAAGACCAAAGTGGATCACCTAGATGATGGATTAATTCAACACCATGACCCTTGTTGATACTTTTAATATCTTCGGTACTCATCAACAATTTACCAATGGCTAAACCATCATCTTTATTTTCGGCATTGATAACCACGATGGAATCCTTCTCATAACCTGGAGCTTCTGGTAATTTGGCACCAGCAGAAGTTAAACCAGGACACATGATATTAGCGCCCGAAATAACGAATTTAATGGCACCTCTATCCACTTGCACGGTTGGATAAGCTTGTGGGAATTTATGAACCAGTCTTAAACTTGGGATTAATTCATCAAATTTTTGGAAGAATAAAACTTCACCATCTACAGTATATAATTGGATCTTGTCTTCACATTTAATCAATTCGATATGACTCTTCTTTGGGATTAACTCATCAATAACAGGCTCAAGAGCAGGATATTGAGAAACTAATTTAGATTTTAGAGTTCTTTGAATGGAGGACTTAACCTTGGAACGAGAATGGATATCTTCTTTGGAGAATCTGGAAACAGTAAATGGGTAGCGTATAAACGGTACAATTGAGTTAGTAATGAGTTCGTGGGGTGGGAGTTCGGCTGCGCAAAATGGCCTTCTAAAGCTTAAAGGAACATTGGCACAAAAAGGGAAAGACCCATGCCTGTAAATTGAACATACTTCTTAAACATAATTTCAATGGATGTGCTGACTTCAGTGATATATAGTAGGCATCAAAGAGAAAGTTCGAATCATCTGTATCTAATATTGAAATATTTTTTCAACCTTTCATTAAAGTTAAATTTTCAATGGCAAAATTTAAAGATTGAAAAATTTAAGAACTAGTTTCAAAGTAAAGTGTCATTAAAGAAAGAAAAAATATACTGATATGAATTATACATAACTGGCAAATATATAAATATATCACGCTTACTGTTCTTTATATTGTTCGAATGATCCGATGATATCGTTCTTGTTGAATTTTACGTGAACACCACGGTAATGCTTATCTACTAAAGTGTACAGTTTCAAGCACAGTGAAACGGTTTTACCTTGTAATGAGGACCATACCTTGTCTCTTAATGCAATGTGCATTATTTCAGGCTGCTCGATGGTGATATCATCCAGCATATGTTTGTAAAGGTTGCTGACCAACTTACGAATATCCTCAGAGGTGTAGGCATTCAATATCATTTCCAAGTTTTGTCTGCTGTATGCACCCCATTGAGACACAGAAACAGATGAGACGTTGGTTTCATCGATGTGAGTGGCACCGTCGATAAAGCTTTTCAATTTAGGCATACTGTTTTGTAGTAAATGGCCTGCATATATGTTTCTCTCATGGTCAAAGGTTTCTTTACATGATTGCAATAAGTCGTCCAGAACGCCATTTAAATTGGTGTTGAGCATAGTTAAAAATTCAATTAACCAGTTCAGATTCGTCAATAGAGTTATAGTTTCCGCTAACGTGGTCTCGCTTAGTAAGTGATTACCCACGGCTGAAATCTTGTGTGGTGGTTTTCTTTGATGCAACAATTTCATGATGGTTGCTAAAGTATCTGAATATGACGTTAATAACAGCTCACATGTCTGTGTCTCAGTAAAATCAACATTAGCATATGTTTTAATGACGCATGATAATGAATCTCCGATATTCTTCACAAGTAGCGGAAATCCAAACACTGGAGGTAGTAGATCCTTGTTGAATTCACTAGAAAGGATTCTCTCGAATGACAGAGACTGCCTATCCATAAACCCTGTCCAAAGGTTTTGTAAGTGAACAAATAACCTTTTGAAAGCGGTAAATAAGAATTCTTGATTTGAAGATTCTAATAACTTGGTCTTCTCCTCTAAAATAAGCATGATTGATGGTTGAATACTCAAATTAGTCTTTGCTAGCTCATTCAAAAAGGAACTCAATTCAGATATGATTGGTTGGAAAATCTTAGCCACCATACTCATAGCGATTGAAGCTGACTCTCTGTCAGAATCCATACGATTAATTTGATCTAATGAAACAACTCTAGTACTTGGGTCACTATATTGAGCCACATAATCACTGAATGAGACTTGTGATTTAATGTGGAAAAATGAATTGACAAAATTTTGATAAATGATACAATGTTGTTGGATAAAGTTGAATGTGTTTAATATTTCAGAAAGAAATGATAGATACAGTGGGTCACTGAATGAAACTTCTCTTGTTTGTTTGAAGTGTTGCCATTGAAGTAGTAAAGATTCGAGGTTCCCTTGTTGCAAAACACCCTTTTCTGGAGTTAGTACATTTTGTAAGTCTTGGCAGATCTGTTTGTACATTCTAGACCACAAGCCATTGTATACAACTTGAATATTCTTGTTCCAATTTTCAACAATGGTATAGAATGAATCACTGGAAATTTCTTTACAGAAAGAGATTAATGGAGCATATACTAATAATCTTTGAAGTGTACTGATCATCTGCTCATTGGTACCATCAATTTTTATACCAGAAAATAACGTCCCCATTTCATCTACTAATCTAGCCAAAAACCTATCTGTAACCTTTTCGTAGTACGCATGTCTCCTTTTCATGGCTTCCATGTCCCTTAAATCGTTCTCTTCATCATTCTTTTCACCATTAATAGCTTTCAGAGCCTTTGATAAAGAGCTTAATTGAGTCTCCATCCAAGGTAGATTTCTTTCTCTGATAGGACACTTGAGAAGTTCATTCAGAGTTTCTTCATCCAGTGAGACAGTGTTCAATAAATCGGATAGTGTTGACCATAAAAGTTTCTTGTTTGCACTCTCGACTTGGAACCCATTGTCCTGTCTTTCTACAAAATCAATGTCTTGTGCAAGATTATTTAAATCCATCAAATATAAAGAAAAGGCAGGGTTCATCTTGGAGCACTCTTTATCAACATTGTCTTCATAAGGCTGCAAAAAAGAGCCAATATTTTGTAGAGCCAAAAGATCTTTATTGAATCTGTGTTCTGTTTCCTCTAATTTGGATTCTAATCTAGCAATAAGTTGATCAGCATCATCATCAACTTCCCAATTGACATCTGTTAATGCTTCTAATAGAACTTCATCACTTATGTTTATTTTCTCTGTCTTTGGTTCGGCATTGATTAAAGGAGTGTTAATATTCTCATCCGTTATGTCATGAGCATTGGAATGGTCTTCTTCTTCAATAGTCGTTACTTCATGGTACTGATGAGGCGACAATGGTGGTGGTTGGTCAAAGTTTTGACTATATCTTACTTCATCACCAGCTTCAAAAGACAAGTCATTAGCATTTTCATCCAATTTGTTAGTATGTGAATCAGAATAGTTATCGTTTGTTACTTTATACTGAGTCTGATCCCTTGATTCCTCGGTACTAAATTGATCCAAAGGCGCAGTATGTGTTTCATTTTGGTCTGAATATTCATAAGCTCGTTCTCCTACATGGTTGTAATTGTTGGAAGTTGGAGCATTGTTAAGATCTAGTTCGTCATCACTTTCTATGCTTGCACGACTTGGTGTCAAATGAACAGTTTTTGCTTCTTTGAAAAGCGGTTCTTCGCTGTATTGGGGCTGTTGTGGTTCATTGTTAGAATATGTTGTCTCTAATTTCTGTTGACTTTCAATATTTTCTCCTAGCATTGCATTCAAATCATCCATGAGATTATCATCCACGTCTTGAGGTGTGTTGTACGTGTCAGAGTTTATATCATTGGATGCATAGGTTTCAGGCATATTGTTGTTATAATCCACTTTGTCATAACTAGCTGGAATTGGATATTCTTGTTCTTCGCGTCTTGGTGATGGATAGGCATCTCTTGCTTCATAGAATTGTTCATCACTATCACGTTTCCCACCTCCTATGACTTGATATGGATGAGAAGCTCTCTGATGTTGCTGTAATTGTTCATTTCTTAAACTATGTCTTGGATCTCTTGGAGAGGGTATCATTTCTGGTTCAGGATCCGTAGTTTGAGTAGAGACAGGTTTGTTGGAATAATTGCGGCTTACTTCGTCTAAAGTGGTATGAGTTGAATATGGAGTCATATTCAATGACGAGCGGCTTGGTTTATTTGGAGATTCTAAAGATTGATTACCATTTTGTCTTTGGTTGTTATAATTAATGGTATTTGCATCTCTTTGAGGAGAAACCACATTTGTTCTTATAGGAGACACATTGGCAGGCATCGCAGCTGGAGACACTAATGGCTGTAAGACATTGGGTGCCACCACCGGCACAGCTACTGGTACAGCCACGGCTTGTGGTTTTTGTTGATACTGTTGGCGAGGTTGCGTTTGCTGATATTGTGGTTGCGGTTGTGGTTGTGGTTGTGGTTGTTGAGGTTGATATTGTCTTTGCTGTAACGGTTGCTTATTTTGCCCTTGTGGTATATTATCATTTTTATCCTTTGGATGAATGACAGCTCTTTCATAACTAGTTTGATCTAGATAAAACATTGCCAAATCCCAATTTACTAATTCTGGAACATGGCCTTCAAACACTTGTAGGAAGATTTTGACCAATGTCTTGGCAAAGACGGTTCTTTCTTTGGCAGAATTTGTCTCCCAATAATATCTTTTACCAAGGATTAAGATAAACCCTTCTGGTATCTCGGTGTCCTTCTCTATTCTAGACAAATCTTTCAAATTCCATGTTCTACCAATTTGGAATGAACCATCAGGATTTTCACGAGCTTTATGGATTTGAATAGAATTTGAGGACATGGCCAAAGAACTGACAATCAATACTCTTTTCTTCTTATATTCCAGTTTCGAGTCTGGACCAGGTCTGGAACTTGGGTATTTGGCATCCTCGATGATTCTCACATGGGTCATGTAGTTATTTGGTGGGGCATCAGTCTTTGGATCCGCCCTACTAAAACAAGAAGCAATAATACTTCTCCTATCTCTTTCGTATTGTTCAGCTAAGAAATTAGAGCTTTGGGAAGAGTTAGAAGACCTCGAGGTGTTTCTCTTGTGTGTCTGTGTAGACCCAGTGACTGGTGGTGGAGCAGAATCACCATACGATTTCGACATACTGGACCCAGATATTGTTCTCTTATGCATTGTACCAGATGCCTGAGAATGGCGGGTATTGTGGTGCGATTCATCTTTCGAAGACTCCCTACTATGGTTTTTCCTCTTGAATGGGGAGATAGCCTTCTTCATAGTTTATGTGTAGACGTTGAACAGATGCACTCACACTGGAATCAACAAACGTGTAATGGGAATGGAAACTTTCAAAAATAAAACAAAGATAGAAAGTAATACTGGAAAACAAACAATTGAGAAACGTACTTTCTCCTCTTTCCCTGTAGTTTGTCTGACTGACTTTTTATATGGTCTCAATTGAGCTATTCTTGGATTGATCTTCTCAACTGATACCTGTTTTACAAGGGTAAACCAACAGTTTCTAAACCTTTTTGTTAGCGATTTATTCAAACAATTTCTGAATATTTGGCAATAAGTGCCGTTACCCGGCATCCAGAGTGAAAAATTTCGAAAGTTGGACATTGCTCGAATCGAAAGAAACGATAAGAATGTCATTAGAGTTCACTGTTGGGATGACTAAGTAGAGAGGAGCCATAGCATATTAGTCCCTCCATAACCTCACACTTTCACAACCCCACTCAACGCAATTAAACATGTCCATGGATTTCAACGCCTTAGCTCAACAATTCACTGAATTTTACTACAACCAATTCGATACCGACAGAACCCAATTAGGTAACTTATACAGAGATGAATCTATGTTAACTTTCGAAACCACCCAATTACAAGGTGCCAAGAACATTGTTGAAAAATTGGTCTCTTTACCTTTCCAAAGAGTCTCTCACAGAATTACCACTTTAGATGCCCAACCAGCTTCTTCCAATGGTGATGTTCTTGTCATGATTACCGGTGATTTGTTAATTGATGAAGAACAAAACCCACAACGTTTCTCTCAAGTCTTCCACTTGATCCCAGAAGGTTCTTCTTACTACGTTTTCAACGATATCTTCCGTTTGAACTACTCTGCTTAGATGCGTTTCAATATAATATTACTATAAAATATATAGACACATATATATATATTGCCTTTTTATATTGCTTTTAAACTAAGATATACATACCAAAATAATTATACGATCAGTTGGCTATATCTTTCAAGATATTTCTTCTTTCTGCTCTAGAAGATTTGATAGTTTTCCCCACACTGATGTCCTGAGCAATTAATTCATCTACTTTAATGGATTTCTGAATGTATTCAATCAATTTATATACATCAATTTGGGAATTTGATGGGATACGAACCACACCATTATCATCCAATATTATTATATCGCCAGGATGGATAGAAATCTTGGATCCATCGGAGGTTAAGATATGTAAAGGTTCATCCACTGAAACAGGTTTCAAATTGGCATTACTAGAGCATGTCGAAACACCGTAACTGTACATGGGGAACTCCAACTCTTGTAACTCTCCAACATCACGTACTCTGGCTAACACTGCAGCACCACGGCATTTCAAATATTGAGCTCTTTGAGCGTTTAACCCACCAAAGATGGCAGTGATAGGTTTCACATATGGTGCCATCGGTAATTGTAATTCTTCCCCAAACCCACTCACTAAGATAGAATCCTCGGGGATGTTATCAACATAGTTTAGAGTCGGCTTGTCAGTATATTTTGGATCATCGGTGGACACATATTTTACAGTATATGCTCTCCCAACAGTACTCTTCTTCCCATCGTTAGCACTCGATCTTAGTTCTAGATTGGGGATAAAGCCACCGTTTGGGATCTTGTAAAGGTTTAATAGCCCATCACTGATGTCACAAGTGGCAAAAGTTTCCAAGGTCTCAAATATTTGTTTGTCGTCTCTCTTGTTGGTCATAGTCTCAATAGTAGTTTAATTTAACCCCCCCAATAAGAAGCCAAGTATATCGGTGGTAGAAGATGTACTTAGAGTATTTTCAGTCAGTTCAGTAGATCAAGGTCAATTTTATTCAAGGACTGGCAATTTATGGAAGGGCATGAGTAATGCTCATTATAAGAAACTTTTCTATAAATTTCGGAGTTTTTATTGGTTTATAAACAGTAAAGTTCATAAACAGCAGGATATACTATCAAATTATACAAAGATATAGAACATACTTAGCTTTACATGTTTGGTAAAGGTGGTGGGGGTGGGATACCAGCTGGTGGACCTGAACTATAGTCAGTAGCACCTTCATGTTCAACACCTGTTTCAGAATCAACGGAATCTGGGATAGATAGGACATCATCATTATCTTCACCGTTATTTGAAGGTTCATCCATGGCTAGAATGTTGGCTGGAAGTGTTGGAGGTGGAGGTAGAGTATGAGATGGAGTTTGAAATGTAGAATTGGTAACAGGTGGTGCAACTGGCACTGGTGGAGTATAAGTATCTGGAACACTTGGTACAGGTGGTGCGACTGGCACCGGTGGAGTGTATGTATCTGGAACACTTGGTACAGGTGGTGCGACTGGCACTGGTGGAGTGTATGTATCTGGAACACTTGGTACAGGTGGTGCGACTGGCACTGGTGGAGTGTATGTATCTGGAACACTTGGAACAGGTGGGGCAACTGGCACAGGTGGAGTGTATGTATCTGGAACACTTGGAACAGGTGGGGCAACTGGCACCGGTGGAGTAACACTTGGTAGGGGAGCAGCAACTGGCACCGGTGGGATATAAGATTCTTCAACACTTGGAATTGGAGGGGCTACTGGCACCGGTGGAGAAGCAATTGGAACGGGTGCGGCGTAGGACTGTTCTTGGGTGGTTGAGACATCTTCAACGACTGGAGCCGGAGGTGGAGCTAAAGTTGTAGTGGCATTACCAGTGTTTGGAGCTTGAGGGACCGATGTTGTTGGAGGATAATTTTGAGCTGGAGTAGACTGAGCAGCGGATTCTTTAATTTCAACATTTTTATTAGCATTGCTATCGTCATCAGACCAGTCATCTTCATCTTCATCGCTATGGCTAATACCTCTTTGTATTCTTCTTTGTACTTCAGCAGCCTTAGAGTCAAAAGTGGATGATGAACCTACAGGTGACTGTTTAAAAAATGGGTTTCTCTTTTCAGTAGCCACAGGTTGAGCATTGCTAACAGCAGGTGTGTTTCCTGCAGATGAAGAAGAGGCTACATTACCTTCAACTACTGGAAGAGCTGGTGGTGGTGGAATGAAGGAGTTTTGTTGATTTGGATTCGGAGCCATAACTGGGTTGGTGTTTTGTACTTGAGGAGCAGAGTTTGCTGGCAAAGTTTCTTCGTCAGACTCTTCAGCTTGGGCGTTGGCTAATTGCTTACGCAGTTCAGCTAGTCTCTTTTCCTTTTCAGATTTCTTTTTCAGCTTCAATTTCTGTAATTCTTCTTTTAATTTTCTTTCTTCCTCATCTTCACTGTCACTTTCATTTTGAGCTGGAGTTGAGGTTGCCGCAACAACAGGTTGTTCTACAGGGATGCTGGCACCTACGCTTTGAGCTGAAGATGTATCAGGGACAAAAGGAGACTCTTGTTTTGTAGTTTCATCATCAGTAGTGACAGTGCCACGTCTTGAACGGTTGGAACGATCGCCATTACGACGATCTAAACCGAATTTAGCCAGACGTTCTTTCATTCTCTTTTGAGCTTGTTCCTTTAATTGGGCAGCTCTATCTTCTGCCTTTGATTGTGGGCTGGCACCCTTAACAGGTTCATTCTTGAAAGACATGATATTTAATTGGTGAATCAGCTTTTGAGTTTCTGGTTCTAAGTCAATACCAAATTCCCATTTTTCAAAAGCAGCATTTTCGTTGTCTAAGGCCTTACCAATTAAGAAAGACTTCAAAGAGGCAGAAATATCTGAAATAGATGTTTTAACATCACCAATAACTTCTTGATTAGAATCGCTTTCCTTCTTAATCTTGGCAATTTCTTCGTTAAATTTGGCAGATTCGTCTTCTTCGGTAGAGGTGGGTTGTTTTCCAGTTAAAGCTGCCATTCTAGATCTTAAAAGAGATCTACTCTTTGCCTTCTTTCTATCATTTTCGGTAATTTCACCATTGGCGCCTGTACCGGTGATTGAACTTGGATTCTTTAGCTTGAATAAGTTGATCTTAGCATCAGTGATCTCCTTTTCAACTTCATTGATTTCGGCGAAAAGGGTTGGAATCTTGGTGAAAATAGTTTCAAATCTTGACAGAAGTTCAGATGAGACAGATGAATTTAAAGTTGGAGGAATAATGTTCTTCACTTCATTTTGCAACTTTTCGATTAAGTTTAATTCGTCAGATAAAGAAGAAGTAGATTGAGTAGCTACCGGTTTGGTTTGAATTTGTTCAGGGCTAACTCTAGAAGCTGCTGGCTGGGCACTGATATTTCCAGCTGGAATATCGTCTACTGGAGGATATTTTGACTCAACATTTTCAGTGGAAGTCGAGATATCTTGTTTTTCGACTTGTGGAGATGGTTTCTTTTCTTCCGTAGTAGTGGAAAAGACCTTTCTACGGTTTCTGAATGTTGGCAAAACATCTTCTTCGTCGTTGTTCTTAAAATTCAAGGCATTGATCTTTGTTTGACTAACAATGCTGTTATCAGCATTTTTTAGTTGATTCTTAACATTATCTAAGATTTGGTTACTTGAAGGAATCAAGCTTGGTGGTAGTCTATTAGGCAATGGCTTACCATTTAGTTTTCTGTAAACTAAATGCATACCAAGAGCAAATTCTTGTTTATTTAATTGACCGCTGTTATTGATATCACATAAATTCCAAATATGCTCTAAATCAGCTCTGTTTAACCCAGATTTTCTGAAAATCTCGACGGCTGTTGCAGAATCAAGTAAACCTTTACCTTGAGAATCATAAGTTTGGAAAATGTTGTAAAATAGAGACTTTTCATCTGGGGTAATTCTATCATTATCAGTATTATCCACTGATGTCATCTTGTTGGCAAAGTTTGTTTGCGAGTAAATTTCATTATTCCCAAACCCAGTCTTTTGAGCCACCAATGGCATAGTTGGGTTGAAATTAGATGGGGGTAAGTAACCAGTAGCTTGAGCTTGCAGCATTTGTTGTTGTGCTGGTGGTTGCATTGGATTTTGTTGTTGTTGACCAAAAGAAAGTTGAGGCATCATCATGTTACCAGTTTGCGTTTGGTTTAATGGTGGTTGATAGCTCCCAGTGATTTGAGGTTGAATAGCACCACCAGTCAATTGTGGAGGCATACCAAAACTAGTTTGGGGCATCATTTGACCACCTGTCATTTGACTAACCATACCACCGCCAGTCATTTGGTTCATCATACCACCACCAGTGACTTGGGCAGGCATACCGAAACTTGTCTGTGGCATCATTTGGCCACCTGTCATTTGATTAATCATACCACCGCCGGTAATTTGGGCTGGCATACCAAAACTGGTAGAAGGCATTAACCCGGTTGGTTGTGGTTGTAAGTTAGAAATACCAGCAGTAAGCATTTCATCAAATGGTGTCTTTGATGTATTATCACTAGAGCCAATACTTAAATTAATGGCATCGATAAAACTGTTGACTTCATTCTTGGTCTTAGTTTCTAGCTCGTATGGAATGGAATCCCCTTGTAACACATTATTAATTAAATGCATGGCTAAAGCAAATTCAGGAAATAATAATTCACCTGCTTTGCTTGTATCACAAAGAGCCCAAATCTTGGCTAATTGAGATGGTTGAAGACCAGATTTCAATAAAATGGCTCTGCAGTCCGTACCATTAATTGTGTTTGAACCAGGTTTAATGACGGATCTAAATAAAGTCTCGAATTTAGCTTGATCATTAGCAGTGATAAAGGATAATCTCATGGGTGGAATCTTAACCTCGTTGTTGACCCCATTATTAGCAAACGAGTTTACAAACCCAGTAGCAGTTGGTTTTAATGGTTCTAACGGGACTTGAGATTGTTGAACGTAAAACCCTGTTTGTTGTGGTAATAAAGGTTGCTGTGGGACTTGTAATTGATTAGTCAATTGAGGTTGCATAGAGTTGGTGACTTGAGGTTGCATTGAGTTGGTAGCTTGAGGCTGCAATTGAGGTTGAGAAGGGTTTAGAGTTGGATAGTAACCTGTACTTTGCTGTTGCAATTGAGGTTGGCCCATGGAGCTCCCCTGCATGTTTTGGTAATTTTGCATGTTAGCATAATAGCCAGTAGTTTGTTGTTGCAAAGGTTGGGTCACTTGAGGTTGAGCCACTTGGGGTTGTTGTGGTTGACCTGGAGTTTGGGGTTGTTGATAATTTTGCATACCTGTCAATTGAGAAGTTTGTAAGCCTGCATTTTGTTGTGGTTGTTGCATACCCATCCCATAGTTTGGTTGTTGAGGCTGTTGTTGCATTGCCCCATAAGAAGAGGATTGCATTTGCTGCTGGGGTTGTTGTTGGGGTTGCTGCTGTGGTTGCTGCTGTGGTTGCTGCTGTGGTTGCTGCTGTGGTTGCTGCTGTGGTTGCTGCTGTTGGTAGTAACCAGCACCAGTTTGATAACCATTGGCCTGTGGCTGCCCTTGATATGGATTATACATCTTGTTCAAGGGTTCAATCAATGTGCTTTTGGTGTGTTTTAATGGGGGTAAGATGAATATGTCTTGTTAAGTAGTTTTTACTTTTAAATGAACAGTTTTACATTTTTCAATATTTTATATTTTTTCGTTTTGACAATTTTCGATTTAGTTGAAATCAAACCAGTTTTCACCCTTTACGGTTGGTATTTTAGCGATGGTAGTGATACGATGGCAGTTATAAAGCCATTAGGAAATTGTTCTGTAAATTAATTTAAATGACTAATCCTTAAGTAAAGAGCTTTGTAAAATAGGAAGCTTAAGAAACTTTTGAAGCATATAATTGTGACACTTGGTTTGAATAAATTGTTGGAATGTCACTGGAAATAGATAGATGTAAAGCAATTCAACGTGTAAATATATATTTAATTATGGAGACAATTTGGTAACTTTTGAAGTAGCAAAAACCTTGAGAAAAGAAAACTGTGTCTGGTTGAGAGTATAAACTTTTATATTTATATAGTTTGGTTGGATACAAATTGACACGGTTATATTACTGTAAAAAATATATATGAATATGTACTTTTGTAAAGGGTGAAGTGTCACAATTAAGCTAATTTACTTTTAGTCATAGATTTTTTTAAAAGACAATATTTTAGCATTAGTTGAATTGAAATGGTGTTAGAAAGTTACGAATAATAATTAACGAACAAATTATTAAATTGTAAGGTAAAATAAACAAATTATATTTAGGTGTATACTGATATGATAAGTTGGGAGATTTACAGTCTTTGAATGTTGAAGTACCTTATTAAGAAGTTTGACGAGACTTTTTTGTTTGAATATGGAATTGGATATATATATAGATGTTTTATATGAAAGAGTGACATTGATGTAATTGAATGTGTGTAAATATTTTGTATAGCACAGTATCAATATAAAGAAGTTTTTAAGTAGAGTGGAGGTGTGATCTGAATAGACCAATCTCAAGCAGTTGATATATTTGACACACTGCATTGAGTGGTATGAATATACACTAAAACTAGATAATTCAAACTTCTACTTCTAGATGCCCTTGACCGATTTCGGAGATTCCTCTACGACCCCTTGAGATTGGGTACCGAAATTGCCAAGGAAAAGCAGGCAGAATCGACTACCCAGAAAGAAGACACAAGCAAATCTAAGGTTGAAGAAAGAGAAGATGAAGAAGAAGCAGAAGAAGAGGAGGAGGAGTTGAAACATAAATTGCCTTTCAGTAAAAGAGAAGTTACAGCAGTTGGCCCATCTGATCTCGATGAATTCTACCAATTTCATGAAAATTCTGCTGATGAAGGTTCAATTTTACGATCTAACATTATCAAGAACTGGGGTCAAGAAATGTCAAGTTTGAAACCTCGTGGTTTATTAAATCATGGTGTTACTTGTTACACTAATGCTGCAGTCCAAGCTATGTTACATATCCCAGCTGTTCAACATTACCTTTGGGATATCCTACGTGGCCAATATAGAGATGTTATCAAGGCAACCTCTGTTACTGTGACATTAGCTGAAACGAGTAAGAGAATGTGGTATCCAAACGAAAAATTAAAGAAGAAACTATCATCTTATATTAATCCAAGCAAACTAATAAACAGATTAGAAGATATTAATTGTATGATGAGTGAATGGCAACAGGAGGATTCCCACGTATATTCTATGTCTCTAATGTCCAGATTACCCAGAAGACTCTGTTCCAAGAGGTTATAAGAAGACTGAATCTATTATTTACGATACCCTTGAGATTTCGACTCAGTGCAGTGGAATTATTGAGCAACAAGGTGAGACGTCGACAGATTGTTGGTGCTGCTGTTATCTGTGAAGTTTTCAGTCCGTGGAGTGTTTGAATAAACGTACAGGTGAATTCGAATAAACGTACAGGTGTATTCGAATAAGGAGATGGAGTTACTACAGGGATATTACGATTGAATAGCTTGCATAGGGGATCAACTAGATATAGTTGCCATTAGACAACATTGCAACATTGCAATACAAAATACAAGTGGACTTGCCATCCATTATACAAAGTGGTATAAAGAATAGCGCAAAGAATAGAGAGTAGAATGGTTATATGTTAGAATGCATTAGGAAGAGCCACGAGCGGAGTGCCATATGAGTGTTTGTGAGTGGGGCACTGCGAACACACAGCACTGCGAGTGTACGATGCTGGGTTGCCAGCGCTCGTACTACGAGTTACTAGAGTGTCTGATCACTCTACAGTAACTTGTAAATAATAACAAATAATAACAAACTGTCCGCACAGCGTGGGATGTGTCGTTGTGTGGAACGACTTGGTGCTGTGAAGAGTGCAATATTGTAAGAGTGCAATATTTCAATAGGGCAATAGTGTAAGATTCGAACCGAAGACAATGGCAAACTGGAAAGACGCGAGATTGCTTGCCTCGTTTAGTTGTGCTGTATTGTGTTGTTGTATTGTTGTGTTGCTGTATTGTTCAGAGGAACGACGCGCCAGAAATAGAACACAATACAACGCGGAACGAGCCCAGAGCGGAAGGAACGGGGCCTAGAACCGCTGCCTGGAGCAGTTGCCCGATCGGGACACGCGCGGCCCGCGGAACAATGCGGCGTGGCCGTTTTGGGACACACCGCATTGTCTGCTGCCGTTTCTGGCAAGATCGCATTCCTGCAAGATCAAATGTCCACTCTGAGATCTGAGATTATTGCAGCAGGCAATATTGCAAGATCGCAAACAAACAAGCAAACAAACAATCGTTCCGCCCGTTCCGTCGTGTTTGCTTGTTTGTTTACTCTCATCTTTACATACTGAAATATTGCATCAGTGCAATAAAGCTTTCTGCTGGGAAAAATTATATATAAGTCGAGCAGTTCTTCGTCAACTGAAACTATCCCACTCCTCTCTCTCTTTCCCTCTTGTCTCCCTCCACTCACCCAGCCAAACAAACTCTTACACTCGTTTCCACTCACACACCCCACTCACACAACCATGTACGCCAAATCCGCCGTTATCTTAGCCGCTGCCGCCGCCACCGCCGCCGCCGTCTCCGCCGACCAAAAGAAACAACTAGACATCATCCTACAAGACGTCGGTGCCAACATCAACCAATACATCAACTTGGTCTCCGACCCATCCTCCGGGATCACCTTCGACAACTTGCCAGCCGGTTTGATCGACATCGGTGAACAAGTCGCCGTCGACCCATCCGACACCTCCTACACCTCCCAATACGACCAAGTCGACATCGCAGGTGTCTCCAAGTTCGTCACCAAGTTATCTTGGTACTCCGACAGATTGGCCCCTCAATTAGACGCCGCCGGTGTCCCTGTCGAAGCCCAAGCCAAGGCTACCTCCAAGGCTCCAGAAACCACCGAAGCCGCCCCAACCACCAAGGCCGCTGAAACCACCGAAGCTGCCCCAACCACCAAGGCTGCCGAAACCACCGTTGCCCAAGAAACTTCTAAGGCTGCTGAAACTACTGCCGCTGAAACCACCACCAAGGCCGCTGAAACCTCCAAGGCTCAATCCTCCAAGGCTGCCCCATCCTCCAAGGCTCAAGCCTCCAAGGCCCAAACCACCGTCGCCCAAGCCATCTCCCAAATCGGTGACGGTCAAATCCAAGCCACCGCCTCCGTCCACCAACAAACCGAAAACGCTGCCGCCAAGGCCGTCGCCGGTTTAGGTGCCGGTGCCATCGCCGCCGTCGCTCTATTATTATAAGCCCTTTGCAATATAGAATAACTTCATATATTCCTCCCTTATAATATAGTATCATATAATCTTATATACCCTCTAAAATAATACAAAACTGAAACAATAAATAATTAAACGTTAGCACATTGACATGACTATATACTCTGTACAAGTATATCAATACACCCAAGGTTGTTTCAGTGCAATGTGTCAATTAACACTAGCATCAATACCTGCTTGAGAAAATCATTTCTTTCAATGTGGTGTCTTCTCTGGTAACTAGTATATATCAATACAGCAAGGTTTCAGTGCAATGTGTCAATTTATACCAGAATCAATACCTGCTTGAGAAATCATTTCTTTCCATGTGGCATCTTCTCTCGAAACTGGTATGCATCAATACAGCAAGGTTTCAGTGCAATGCGACCCCCATTCAATCTTCATCCCAACGATGTAAAGTAAATTCAGTTGGATTAGCAAAATAACTTTTGTGTAAATGAGTATAACCTGGAGACACCAAAACACGACGACCCTTTTGGATCGACACATGAAGTCTTTGGGACTCGCAAATCTCTCATAACTTTACGGATCAAAGAATGTAATCGATGATGGTGTAATCTTAACACTCCTTTAATTCATTAATTTAATAATGGCATTTCATCATTAAAGATAAAGCAACGAAGAAATTGTATTTCTATGATGATCCTTCCCCAGTTTCACCTACGGAAACCTTGTTACGACTTTTAGTCCCTCTAAATGACCAAGTTTGACTAAAGTTTGACTAAAGTTTTCAGCTCTGAGATGAAGTACTGCTTAAAAACATTAATCTCTTTCAAAGGGACAGCATTCTCTTGAAACTAGTATATATTCTATACCAGTACATTTTATACAAGAGAGTTACTTGTTAGAGGGTGACACCCATTCAAATGTGTCAGCTAATATAATTGACACAATTTGTCCGAAAACTGTCTCTGCAACTAGTAAAGAATCAATATATATGTAATCGATACAGTTGTCCGACAACTCATCTCTGCAAGTAATAAACCATCGTTACAAATATATTTGATGAAATTTTGCTGACAACCATCTCCTCAATGAATGTGTCACCAGTGAAACGATATAAATTAATATTTTAAACGTTCCTTTCAAAACATCCACATCTGAAAGAAGCAATCTCTCTCGACGTGGTTAAATACCCTTCAATTCCTGTATATCTAATATATTTAGCATATTTCAAAGGTTAATTCTGATTTTATGGACAACCACTCGCTCGAAGCAACTTATATACTTTAAACATGGTTTGCCTTTTATTGCTCTGACAGAGCTTCAACTTTATAAAGATAACCACTTCTTACACTGTGGTAACCACCTTAACTGGTTCAGTATCTGTATTTGGTCTACTTTGTCTAATCCCCTCAATTAGTATATCACCAATACAATTATATACTTGATATCAATTACATTTGATGTACTTTGACTGAAAACTAACCTCCTCAATTTAAATATCACCAGTACAAGCACTTTTTGACATAATTTTATTTTAAATATAGTTGTGTCTACAGTTGCCCTGCAAACAGATTAATATATATTTCAATGCAAATATTATACTAATTAAAGTTCCACCTTTCAACCTGGTAAATTTACCTTGAACAAACTTTAAGGAAAGTCAATTCTTACAGTGTGCTCAACCATTCTATAATTACTTAGATTAATATACATCTACTACAAATATACATTTGATTTAAAAATGAAGGGTATTTCTTTACCATTTGCTGTTTAATCATATCTATTCTTAAACAAATTCAGCTTAATACGGCATCACTTTCAAAAAGTTACCTTACAGGTTGTTAAATTGGTACTCAGTGGACCACAGTAGTTGGCGCTGTCTTATTATATAAATCAACCGTTGAATCAACATCTACTTATAGAATGGTAGTTCCCATATTGAGTTAATCAATACTTTAAGCGCGAATTGAAAGCAGAAGAGCTGACATCTATTCCATTTCGCATAAATAAGACTGTCATAGCTGTTTGTAGTTTGATAATGCTAATAATGCTATATGAAAAGTTACTAAATTATCAATTACATGATTGCAAATATTCACTTGGTAAAGGTCTCTTCACGATTTCCTTATGACAAACTATCCTTCAGATAATTTTAGTTACAAAAATTGTAAACATATATTTAATGCAAATATACATATAGACAAATAGTTAAATATACAGGTAAAACAGAATTCCTTCAAGGAAATCATTTCTTGTATTGTTCTGGCAACCATTCGGTTGGATCGACTTTACGTTGAGCTAGAGTCTTTTTAGCCTTCTTGTTATTAATTTTATTATTATTCTTATTTGAATAGAAATATGAGGCAGCACCTACAATGACAATAACCATTAGTTGAATGGATAAGAACTGTGGGTTGAATATGGACATCAGTGGTTCTTCGACACTGAAAATAGTTGGGGTGGCAGCGACTGTTTTTGTTGAAATATCGACATCGTCATCTTCAGCTCTAGTAGAATCCCTTTCGACAATGGCTAATGCAGTTTCGTTGGTAACGTGCACAATAGGGAATAAATAATATAACCCAGGTTCCAAATCGATGACCACTTCTTGTCTGAAATTTAAGGTGGTGTTTGGGAACGCATATAGATTGTCCATTTCACCCAGACTGATTTGGGTGACCAATTCACCATTTGGGTATGAAAGGATACTACCGGAGACACCAACGACGGACATGTCGTTTTGTTCATTATTTGTCACGGTGTAGTTTAACATGATGGTTTCATCTTGATCGAAAGAGACTGGTTGATCGTCGGAGGTTTGGTTTCTGTCCTCGATGTTGTAAACGATGTCCAACCCGATGGTTGGCAAGCCTGGTGCTGGAGTTTCTTTCTCAACGATAAATTGAAGATCGTTTTCATCTGTGTTGGTCAATTGATTTAGATCAATACCTTGACCAAGAACAAAACTCGAGGTGATACTAGACAAAAGGGCGAATTGACCGAATCTCATCTTGCTGATTTGTTTATTTGCTAATTTGCTAATTTGCTAATTGAGCTGTTCGATGATTTGGATATCCAACCTATCAATATCTCAATTAGTCAACATTCCCACTGCTTAATAGTCAACCTTTCCATATGAGCTGTTCCTTTTGTAGATCATTTTTGCTCGACTAAAGGCGTTACCCGCACATTAAATTGGGATCGTTACCCGCACTCTACAATTTAGCGTTACCCGCCCTTGTGAAAATAGGATTACCCGCACGCGCCGGACAGTTACCCTCCCAATCCGGACACCGAGGACTGTTTTCAACACCCACACACCCACTGTGTCCCAAAGAGGAAATATCACTGCAATTGCCCAATCGGGAAATGGTCACACAGTTTTCGCCCGCTCTCTTTTCTTTTTCCCTCGGAATCTCCAATCTTCGCCCACAATTCCTCAACAATTTCCGCTGCTTCGAAGACTCGCGGATTCGAATATTCATATATAAACTGCTCAAACATCTGCTTTCCGTCGAATTTAAACCCATTTAAATTTGTTCTTGACGTTTTTTTAGTCATTTCTCCTTTTTAAAGAGGCCAAAGAACACATTTTCAATTTAACACAACCCTCAACTTTCAATCCCCCCCTTTCCCTTCCACCAAAACTAGCGTTTTATTACCCAAAAAAACATAATACAAATCTACTACGCAATCACTCAAAGTATTTAATTCATTTAGAAAAGTTTATTTCATTATTAAAGTTATCATTATTATATAATCATATCCCATTTATTTTCTTAAAAATGGCTTTCTAAATTAATTTTTTTATTTTGTGTTGTTAAATCCCAAATATAAAGAAAAGAAGAAAAAAAAATATCATTAATTATAAGTTAAAAGATCATTATCTCTTACACCTATATACATCTCTTTTTTTTTGTTGTTTTCCTAATCGTATCCTCCCCCCCCAGTGTTTTCAAAATGTGTTAAAATCAAATTTTTACCCTTATAAGGTATCACTTTTTAAAGTCCCTTTTTTATATCAAAAATGTCTCTGTAACATCGAATCAATCATGTTTCTCCTTTTAAATCTATTATTATAACTATTATAACTACTATTACTACTATTAAATCTACAATTACCCCTACTATGAAAATGTCCGAATTCCAATTGCCAAGTTTATTTACCAAGAATGGTTCTTTTGAACCAAGTACTGAAAGTACCGCTACAATGACTACTAAAATCAACAATGACTCTCAATCAGCTATGGTCGATTTCGATCAATTTATCAAGAAAGAAGATGAATTGATCAATGAGGATTCATTGGATCTACCTGAGCTAGACTCTGCCGTGGTAGACGCTTTCTTCGCCTCGAGTAACGATTCAACTCCTATGTTCGAATACGACACTACTCCGATCCAAGACTCTGTTGCCTCCACTCATGATCACGAATGGGCCTCTCTTTTCGATGACGATATTCCCGTCATCACAGAAGACGATGTCTCATTAAATGACAAAGCTATGCAATCCACTGAAGTTTCTTCTTATGACGCCTTCCAATCGACCATCAATCAAATCCCATCTTTCTTACCAACTCCAGTTATTGAAGATGCCAAATTATTGAAATCGACAACAAGTGGCCGTGTCTCTAAGAAGAAATCTGTTTCCTCTTCTTCTTCATCATCTGCTTCTTCTACTCCTAAAATTGATCATTTAGGTGTCATCACCTATAACAAGAAAAACCGTTCAATTCCATTGACACCTGTGATTCCAGAATCTGATGATCCTGCAGCACTAAAACGTGCAAGAAACACAGAAGCTGCCAGAAGATCTCGTGCCAGAAAATTGAAAAGAATGACTCAATTAGAAGACAAAGTCGAAGAACTTCTAAACAAGAACAAATCTCTTGAAAATGAAGTAGAAACTTTGAAAAGACTATTAGCTGAAAGATCTTAGTTATTTTATATATATATATTTGTATGTATCTCTTACTTATTCTTATTTAAATAAATCTTTTATCATATTCTTCCTTGTAACATATATGTCTTTACTGTTTCTGGATCTCTCTACCCACCATGTAGTGTGGATGTGAATGAAATAACATCACCGTTCTCCAATTCATACTCCATTTCACCTTCTAATTCCCAGTCGGTATCATTGATCAATGTGATAATACCAGGTCTAATACTCTCATCCTCAATGAAAACTTCAATATCGTTCGGATTCTTGATCATATCACTACATATATAGTCCACCAAATCACGTAGAGTGGCGTCTTCTTTGTCTAATGTTATGTCATGCACTCTGACTTTATCCACAACAACGTCTAACCCACCTAGAAATTCTACTTTAACCTTAACCATTTCTTATTGCTTGTCTGGTGTCTCTCTTTTGACTGTTCAAGTTGTATTAAACGTTGTATTAATCTTTTGCATTTTTTTCAGTCTTGATTTTAATATTTTTTTCAATGTTTTTCTCTCGATGAGCAATGATTACTAATATATGCCACGATGGATGATTCATTTCCAGTCTGGGGATCATAGTATTATTTCCCACTAAACACTATTTAAATGTAAATATAAATATATATAGATATGGATATGCATATATGTATATGAGATTTAATTATTGTACAGTTCAAACTTATTCATCGGGATTAACGATGGTTAGTTTTGTTGGTATGTTTGGATCGACATCGGCAGTCATGACCGATCCCGTACTTATTCGTCTTGAATCATCAAATGGATTTGCTACCATTAAATTGTTGTTATTATTACTATTGTTGTTGTTAGGATTCAAATTGTTGTTGCTATGACTATTTGGTATGGCGTTGCTATTGCTATGGTTGGAAATATTATTACTATTGATCGAATTATTACTGTCCATCAAATTATTTGCAGGTAATGTCGACATCCCCATAGAATCATTCATATCAGGGCCAAACTTACCATTCATGTTAGCACCATCAAAACTAAAACTGTGCGATGAGCTTGATAAAATATCATTTGGAACATATTCCACAGGTCTAATAGCTTCTTGATATTCCTTTTCCATTCTGTCTTCTTCACGCTTCATGTTATAGTGTCTTAATCCTAATAAGACAATCACAGCAATGACAATAGCACCACATACACCACCTACTACACCACCCACGATGGCTCCCACATTAACCTTCTTTTTCTTATGGTTGGCACCAGCTCTATCGTTTGTGTTGGTACTGTTACCTGTTGGTATGACTTGCGTACTCTTTGTGATTGTATTGGTAACAAATATAGTAGACCCACCTTGTGTTTCTAATTGTGTAGAATATACCACTGAGGTGGCTACAATATCTTCTTCCGTAACTAAAGTACTGGCAGCATTGGATGTAGGTTTTGTTTCAACCACAGTTTTTGAGTCACTCGATTCAACATTTTGTGTGCTGGATGTGGTAGTCGATTTGGATGTCTTTGTGGGTTGATTTTTACTTGTAGAGGTTTCTGACTTATCATCATTGGTGGAAGATGTCGTATCAGAATTTTCGTTACTATCAACGGTTTCAGAATCATTTTCAGTATAAATAGAGAATGACGAAGTACCACCACACATTTCTTGACCATAACCGTTACAACTGGTATCACATGAGGTCGATGTAGACAAGCCGGCTGGACTGGAATCACCACAATAACAATCACTATGATTGGCTAAAGCGAAATATTTATGACCTTTACCACTACAAGTAGTGTGGCATAATGACGAAGATTGGAACTCATTTGCATTATCCTTAGAAAAACTAGATGGCAATGAACTATAACAATTCAATAATTTATACCCATTTATTTGTTGTAATTGACATAATAATATTATTAAAAATGTTACCAGTTTTAAACTAGATGATTTGAGTGAAGAATATATCATATTGTTTTTTTTTTTTGTGTGGGACTTTTTCCTAGGTACTCTTGTATGTTTGAAGATAGGTTGAAAGTAATACAGGTCTAAAAAGGCTGTGCGTATTCACGTAATGTTCTCTTCTGAAGTAAATCTGTTAAAACGGAAAAAAAAATCAACCTGCTCTCTGTTTAAAAATGGTTTGTGATTCACTGATATGAAGCTTGGAAAAGAGCAAATCTTAACTGAGGTTAAAGCTGGTATCAGTATATCAATAGGGAAACCAAAAATAAAAATAAAAATATGGTAATAACGAATCTGGTATCTATAATTAGATATTGAAACTGATGAAGCTTATTCTTATCCTTCCTTGAAATGTATGTTTTTCTCTGTCTTAAAAGAAGAAGAGCCTGTCAATCACAGATAGTCTGGTAGTCTGGTTGCTTCTAAGTATGATGCTGTAGGAAGTTAGCTCTGATTCGGAATCATTGAAACTCAAAATTATATCGAATGCATCTCATGATTCTCACGTTTTATTTGAAAAGTTCCCCGTTTTGAATGAAATCTTTGGCGAAGAATTTGGCGTAACCGCTTCGTTCACAGTGACCTGATCAAGCCACTATTAGAATCCGAAATGGCCTCATGGATGGTGGATAGAGTAAAGTGCAATTGGCAATGGTGGGAGGTCTGTTGGGGTGGTGCACTGATTGGGAACAGCCGGAAGAGACCGTTGAAAGTATCTGTCTTTTAAAACCGTTTGAAAAGTTATGGTTTTTTGACCAACATTGAACCTCAGAATCGTCGAAGCACACTTGGAGGCACATGTATAGACTAGACAGTCTATTATACCCACAGTAACCTCAGAAATTATATTTAGCCCAACCTGTAATGCCCACCTCTTCTTTCCCTCTGATTTCTTGAACAAGATGTGATTTCAACGATTGGGCGGCTATCGTTGCTTGTTTATAAAATACCTCATCTATGGAAAACCTGAACACGTACGTAGATGTGTAAGCTCTACAAACTGGTAAATATGGCATGCATTTTCAATACGGTGTTTCAGTCATGACAGTACCTATAACACCTTGTAAAGTATGAATAGTAATAAAACTCATTTATTTATTTATTTAAAAGATAATTTATTCTATTTCTAGAATCATTTATATGAATATATCGTAATTTATAAAATTGGCGGGAAAAGAGAGTTAGAAAGTACTCCCCATCTAGTTGAACTCCTTGTCGTAATCAACAAGAGTGAATCTGTATCTGACATCCCCGCTTTCCATTCTTTCAAAGGCTTCATTAACCCCCTTTTCACTGATTGGGATGGTTTCGACCCAAATCTTCAAGTTCTTCTTGGCCACCAAATCTAACATTGTCTTGATTTCCTTCACAGAGCCAATCCCACTGTTACCAATCTTGACACCTAGTAAACCCAATGGGTTCAAGACCAATTTTTCTTCACGACTTGGAGCAGTGATAGAAATAATGGATGAACCAATCTTCATCACTTTAACAAATCTATCAATCTGAATGTCAGTCAAAGAACTAGCACACACAACAACCAGGTCAAAAGTATCGAACAATTTCTTGTCCCAATCTTCATCCTCCAAAGTGGCCACATAATGATCGGCACCTAATTTCAAAGCATCTTCCTTCTTGTTATTTTTACGAGAGAAGGCCCAAACTTCAGCACCAAGGGCTTTGGCAAAGATGACACCCATATGGCCAATACCACCAATACCCACAATACCAACTTTTTTACCTGGACCACAACCGTTTCTCAATAATGGCGAAAATACAGTAATACCACCACACATCAAGGGAGCAGCTAATTCACTTGGAATCTCTTCTGGGATTGGAATAGCAAAATGTTCATGAACACGGACGTAGTTAGCATACCCACCTTGAGAGATGTACCCATCTTCATAGGGTTGAGAATAAGTGGTGACAAATTTAGGACAGTATGGTTCGTTATTATTTTTACAACGGTCACAATCCAAACAGGAAAATACTTGAGCACCAACACCAACACGATCACCAAGTTTGAGCCCCGATTTACAACCTGGACCAATCTTAGTCACGGTACCAATGATTTCATGACCTACAATTTGACCATGGGCCAATTCAGACCAGTCGCTTTTGGCACAATGGATATCACTACCACAGACCCCGCAACATTCAATCTTAATGTCTACAGAGTTTGGAGTGAATTCTTTGGGCTTGAAATTAATTTTCTTAGGGTGGAGCCAGTCGTCTTTATCAACGATACCGAAACCTTGAAATTCTTCTGGATAGTTAGTGGTCATTATTAGTTGTTTGTTGTTTGTTTGTTAGAGTTTAAATTACTGTTCTTATTATTGAATAGCATCTAAAGAAAGGTGACCATAACCAGTTGAGTGGATAGAAGTTCCCATTTTGCTGCACTTATATATGTTTCTGATAGATTATTGAAGAGCCTTTAAGGGTTGACATTCTTTTCTGTTAAAAACTTTTCATCAACTCGGCCGAACTTATAAACTAGCTCGGCCGACCACTACAAACTGTTAAGAAAGGCTCGGCCGAGCAGTACCGTTTTAGAACCGATCTGCGGTCTTTAACATAAAGATACGTTTGAAAGAATTGGCTGAAACTCTTACGGCCACTGGTTCCATTCAGTTATGATTCGGAAGGGCATTGCCTCGTTTCTGGAACTGTTCCGTGGAATACTTTATGGCAACACCTTCTTTATGCTTAATCCCCGGGGTTGAAATGTATTGGAACAGGAATATTTGTCATCTGGAATGAATTTTGTGCATCACGAATTACTTTCTGACAATACCACGATTTCAATACTATACATCTTAATGTTTTTGACATGATTTTCCCCCTCGTACTTCAGTCGTTTCTTAGTGATATAATTATGAGCTGTTCAGACGTTCTTTAAATTATTGACAAGGTTGGCATAACAAAGCCAGATGGGCTTATAATCTTAAAAAGAAACCTTGTGTGAATGTGTACCTATTCTGTGATTATATGGCCAAGCCACTCTACAGAAGTGTCATTATAATATTTTTCTTTCGCATACCACCCTTGATATCTACAGTAATACTGAATAAAAAGAAGAACTTGTGGACAACCTCTTTATAAGAATAGCTTTTTCCAGTATAAGCCTAAGGGCTAACCCACCATTAAAATATGTATTGATTTAGTTGTTTGACTGTATTTCTAATCTGTCAAAATCAATATCAACAAGTTGCACATACTGGATACAGTAATCCAAATATACAATGTGCATACATCCCAGCTACCAGTATTTTATGTCTTATGCAAGTCAGTCATATATGCTTATTTACGTTATTTACAAGATATCTGCACGAACATATGTCGTTGATAGAATTGAAAACTTATCATTAATATTCATAGGAAGCTACTTCTCTTTCAATAGGAACACTTTTCGTCGGATCGGTTGCCTTTATCCCATAAGCTTTGTCTACTGCAAACTTAGCATCTTGAATGGTTCTTCTTTCTGGGGATACATCAATCCTATCCAAGAGAAGATTTGACAATTGGGGGATAAATGGTTGTGACAGAATTGCTAAGACACGACAAATATCCATTGCCAAATAGATAATCATATCTTGCTTTTCATGAGGCAAACTCTTATCCCAAGGTTTCATCGTTTGAATAAATAAATTCAACTGATCAATAAGTTGCCATATGTCTCGCAATATATGGTTATATTGAAATTCATCCATCCTATTATCCATATTTTCTTGTAACAAGTTTAATTGAACAAAAATCGATTTTATTTGTTTAATCTCATTAGCAGAGTATAGTGATCCCCACATTTGAATAAAATCTTGTTCATGAGAAATGTCTTGACAGGTTTGCGTCACTGCTCTTCCCAAATCAAATTTTCCCTTGGGATTGCAACATCTATTAATCAAATTCCCCCATTTAGAAACAAACATACTTCTACATTTTACAACATCATCATATTTGAAATTATTATCATGCTCCACTTGTGAATTCTCCAATATCGACCATCTTACAATATCTCTACCATATTGTTTTGTTAAACTCATTGGATCGACTACATTGCCCAATGATTTCGACATCTTTACACCTTGTGACAACCAATGATCATGTATAACTACACGACGTGGTAATGGTAAGTGGGCTGCCATTAGGAAACTTGGCCAATACCAACAATGGAATTTCATAATATCCTTACCGATGATATGAGTTGTTTGGGTCCAATATGGATTCGTCTTAACGCTGTCAATGGGACCTAAGGCCGATATATAATTAGTCAAAGCATCAAACCAAACATAAACATTTTGTGCGGAATCTTTTGGAACTGGGATAGCCCACGATAACCTTTCCGAAGGTCTCGATATAGAAAGATCTTGTAAAGGCGTAGATTTCAACTCATTTAATAATTGTATTCTTTTGGAATCTGGGTACACCCATGCTTGAGCCCCAGTTTTCGACAGTAAATCAATCAATTGATCTTGGAATGCAGATAGTTTGAAGAAATAGTTCATTTCTTTATGATAAGTGACTTCGTTATTAGTCTCTGTGTTTAAATATTTACCATCATCCTGTTTGACCACTTTAGATTCAGGATAAAAAGTTTCATCAGACACAGAGTACCATCCTTGGTGAGTATCCTCATAGATATAGTCTCTATCTTGGCAAATTTCCCACAACTTGGTTACATTATCAATATGATTTTGTTGTGTTGTTCTGATAAAAGTGGTATAATCAATGGCATATTTCTCATCTAATTGTTTAAATCTGGGAACCAAACTGTCTACAAATTGCAATGGATCATTGAAGCCATTTTTCAATGCTGCTTGCTGTATCTTCAACCCATGTTCGTCTGTCCCCGTCGTGAACCTACTATCTCTCCCCTTGAACTTATCCCATCTATATTGCACATCTGCTAACAAACTCGAGTATAAATGGCCCAAATGTGGAGAGGCATTGGGATAAAAGATGGGTGTGGTGATATGGCGATACAGAAGACTCATCCTGTGTGCTGTCTCTCGCTGTTTGTGTATGTTTTAGCACTTCAACTAGGCATAGCTCTTTGAAATATCTTTAAATTATCTTTGAAATATGTATATATATATTTAGATGTTTATGTACACTACACGAAGATGGCCATAAGGGCAAATACACTATAGAATATGGCTAATGGGTATGCAATCAATGCTCTGGCCTTTTGTAGTTGCAACAAAGCGTTTAGGAATCCAGAGGCAGACCATGTACTCCAAACGACAAATGTGAATGCTAAGATATAACCCCAGGTGTTATCTAGTGTGTGGAAGACACCGATCAAAGTTAAGAAACACAAAGGTAGGAAGCAGTAGCCTAGGATGGATGCAGTGGTGAAGAATTGTAATCTGTGATTTGTGGTGGAAGCCATCAGTTTGGATAAATAATGTAATGATAAGGTACCAAATAATGCAACACCATAAATATAACCGAAATGAGCCTTACCTGCCATCAAAAGGAACAACCCGAATAACATAAAGAATATTAAGGGACCAGCAAAGTCGGAGTCATTTAGAATCTCTTGGGATAAAACGTTATTGACACTGGTTGGTGTCAAGACGATCTTAGTCTTGGCGAAAATGTGATCAAAATTGATGCCAATTTCTTCTAATAACGGTGGTTCATGAGCATACCCACGAGTAGAGAATGCATTAATAATCCCACTTGGTAACGGATCAGGAGCAATCCCCATACCATTCCCACTATCGGCACCGTATGCGTTACTGTTCATGGAATTACTATTAAATGGTGTAGCACCACTGTTCATAGACCCTTGAGGGAAATTAAACATGGCATTGCCAGCTGGTGCTTGATTGTTGTTCATACCGTTATCATAGAAGGACATAACTGCTAGTTGTGATGGGATTTATGTGAAGTTCAATGGTGGTTTGCTATGTTGTTTGTCACCGATTTGCTATGGTTTTTTTTTAAATATTATTTTTTGACTTAAATTTGAAATAAAACAACTTTTTATTGAAAAGCTTTTTAACGTTGGATGAGAAGAGATGGCCACCAAAACTAAAGCTAAAGCAAAAGCAGAAGCAGTAGCACAACCAAACCAAGGAGAAATATGGGTGTCATCGAGAAGATCAAGGCCATCGAGGAAGAGATGGCCAGAACGCAAAAGAACAAAGCCACGGAGCATCATTTGGGTCTTTTGAAAGGTAAATTAGCACGTTATAGACAACAGCTGTTAGCCGACGAAGCTGGTGCAGGTGGTTCCGGTGGTGGACAAGGGTTCGAAGTGGCCAAATCTGGGGATGCTCGTGTGGTGTTAATTGGGTATCCATCTGTCGGTAAATCTTCACTTCTGGGTAAGATCACGTCGACAAAATCTGAAATTGCCCATTATGCATTTACAACGTTAACCTCGGTTCCAGGTGTCTTGAAATATGGTGGTGCAGAGATCCAAATTGTCGATTTACCAGGTATTATCTACGGTGCTTCTCAAGGTAAAGGTCGTGGTAGACAAGTTGTGGCCACGGCTAGAACTGCTGATTTGGTGTTAATGATTTTAGATGCGACAAAGAGTGAACATCAACGTGAATCATTAGAACGTGAATTAGAAGCTGTGGGTATCAGATTGAATAAAGAAAAACCAAACATTTATTTCAAAAAGAAGGAAACTGGTGGGATCAAAATCACTTTTGTATCACCACCATTACCAGGTAAATTAGATGAAGACACCATCAAAGCTATCTTAAGAGATTATCGTATCCATAATTGTGAAGTTCTTGTGCGTGATTCTACCTGTGATGTGGACGATTTCATTGATATCATCAACGATCAACATAGAAACTACATCAAGTGTCTATACGTTTATAATAAGATCGATTCCGTCTCTTTAGAAGAAGTTGACCGTTTGGCCCGTGAACCAAACACTGTGGTGATGTCCTGTGAAATTGATCTGGGTCTTGAGGATGTGGTTGAGGAGATTTGGTATCAATTGAACTTATCCCGTGTTTACACGAAGAAGAGAGGCCAAAAACCTGTGTTCAATGATCCATTAGTGGTCAGAAGTGATTCCACCGTGGGGGATCTATGTCATTCGATTCACAGAGATTTCAAAGATAAATTCAAATATGCACTTGTATGGGGGTCTTCTGCCAAACATTCACCACAAAAATGTGGTCTAACCCATAAGATTAACGACGAGGATGTGATCACTCTATTCAGCAAATAGATGGTATAACTTATTTGTATAATATTAAAACTGAGAGTACATATATACATACATATCTGTGCAGATTGCAAGGAAAAAAATAAAGATAGATACTATATATTGGTAGTGTTCTTCTCACTCAATTGAACAGTCAATTTCTCATTAAAGAATTGTGTGCTGTCTAAGGAGTAGATAGCCAATTGAGCCTCTTGGTCACTGGCCATCACGATCCATGCTAAAGTGTCCTTCCCCGGCTGTACCGTTATCTTCACCACTTCACCGTATTCACTGAAGAGAAGGTACAGATTCTGTTTCAACTTCTCACTGGACATATTAAGCCCAGAACACCGCAAATAACATGTTGAGGACATTGTGTTGGGTTCATTCTGTCCTTGCATTCCAAGACTTTTGCATATTAAAAGGTTTGTTCGAAAGTGTTTAAATTTCAATTGATATATATATGTATATTTTAATTAGCAGAATTATTCCATAGCCAAGACAGGAAAAGTATGCACAGATCAGCAATAATTGATAGTATTATACGTTATGTAGATGGGCTAGTATATATATATATATATATATATGATATGTGTGTATTAGATATAATATGCTCTGGGCTTAACTATTTTCAGTTTAGAAATCGTCTAACGTTCTCACACCATCCTTATCGACCACTTTTACGAAGACACCTTTGAAGTCCATTGGCATTCTCTTCTCTAATTCAGCAATACACTGTTTCAACAAGGCCAAACCTTCTTCCAAGGACATATCCGGTCTATAATGGTGATCTAACAGAGAGAAAGTGTAGAATCCGGCATACCCATGGGCAGCATATGGTAATTCGACTTCCGTCCCTAAATAGTCGATTTGGTACAGACGTGGAGACACTTCGTCAGCATTATCTTTCTTTATATCGACACCACCAATCAAGACGTTGACCTGGAACGGTTTACGTGACCTCAGAGACTTGGCCAATTCCAATCTGACAAAACTGGACACAGACCCGACTGGCAGATCGTGGTTCTCCCTAGTGGAGTACAATTTCATGTTCGCTTGGATATACTCAGCAAATTGTACAGTGTCCCCAGCCTCACCTGTGAACCCCATCACCGAACGAGGGGTCAACTGTCTCGTCTTATCGTCATCTGCCTTCAACACAGAAATCCCCCTGGTGACGGCCTTTGAAGTGGCCATAATCACGCTGTCTTTCACTTTAATACCTAATAAAATATCCATTTTTCTCTTCCCGATGCCTATTCCGTTGCAATTGCTTACGAATCCTTCGAATCTCTGGGGCTCAAAGCAGCTGCTTGAAGTGGGTTCCAACCTTTACTTTAACCACTTGAAATATTTCAATGTGGCAATTTGGTGCGGAAGGAAGCGTCACCCGGACTTTGGCACCTTTGGCCTGAAATATTTCGAATATATCGAACTACTTCAAAGAGAGACAGATGATGATGATGATGATGAAGTTGGTGAGATTTGAGAGAAGATAGGCCCATTTCCGCACAACTCCACGACCCACACAAGCTTATTTGAAGATGTCTGTTGCCAGTACCGCCGATATGGAGCACTACTACCAAAATTGCTATCCATTTCCTGCGATTTTTCAATGGTTAAACAGGAAGAACGAAAATTCCAGTGATAATGATGCCAAGGACAATTGCATAAGAACCAGGGAGTTTGCCATGGCATTCCGTTCCGGGGCATATAAACGTTACAACTCTGTATCGACTCTACCGGAGTTTAAGGAGATGGTTTGCAGGTTCAATCCAGATAGATTTGAAATCGGTGCCATGTACAATAAACCTCCAAAGGATCGTGAAATATTGATGAAGTCTGAATTAGTAGCCAAGAGTAAAGAATTGGTCTTTGATATCGATATGGACGATTACGATGCCTTCCGTACCTGTTGCCAGGGGGCCCAAGTGTGTGAGAAGTGTTGGAAGTTTATTACATTAGCCATCGAAGTGATTAATGTCGCTTTGAAAGACGATTTCGGTTTCCAAGATATGATTTGGATTTATTCAGGGAGACGTGGTGCGCATTGCTGGTGTAACGACGAACGTGCTATGCAATTGACCGATATACAACGAAGAAATCTTTTGGATTATTTAAATGTCATCAGAGATAGATCTTTATCCAAGAGATTGGCTTTGAAAAGACCGTACCATCCACATCTACTGCGTTCTCTGAATATGTTGAAACCATATTTCACTGATTTTATCCTGGGGGAACAAGATCCATGGAGAGATGACACCAATGCATTGAAGACTTTACTACCTAATTTAAGTGACAAGAATTTAACAGATGCCTTGACTAAATTTTGGATCAGTGAAGAACCAAACAGATCCTCCCTTGATAAATGGAACGATATCGATGAGTTTGCCTCTAATTTGAAATTCAGTAACCCACAAAGACGGAAAGAGTTTATGTACAGATTAAAAGATTGGAAAGAAGATATTGTCTTACTGATCTTATATCCAAAATTAGATATCGAAGTGACCAGACAACTAATCCATCTTTTGAAAGCACCATTTTGTGTCCATCCAGCTACAGGGAATGTTTGTGTCCCCATTGAACCTTCTAGTTTCACTCCAGATAAAGCACCAAAATTAAGTACCATACAGGAAGAATTCAATGAATCCAATGGAAGATCATCAAAATCTTTACAACCATTCATCGACTATTTTCAAGAGTATGTGACTAAATTCAATAACGATTTTAATAAGAAAAGAAAACTGGACACCATCGAAGTGAAAAGTGAAATAAAATCAGAAGTTAAAGTAGAATAGAAAGATCATGTATATCATTTATAAAGAAAGAATCAAATAAAATAAAAATAAAAGTAAAAATAAAAAGAGAGAGCATGGCTATTTATGCAATGACACATTTGTTTGAATTGTCATCACCATTTATACCAGCAGCACCTTCAATATCTGAATTTTTCTTAGTTATCTTAAGGTATTGAAGTCCCACTGGATTATGATCCCATTGTAACACTTGGTACCGAGAATAATAAGTGAAAGACCCAGACGAAGTGTTGATATGGATATTATCCAAGGGGAAATGATACTGTGGTAAGAAGATATACGATGTAGCGTTACCTTGTTGTTCCTTTTTAGAGGCAGGTCCTTTTAGTGCAAGGAAATAGCGACCTCCATTAAATTCACTCTTAACAAATCTACCGTCAAGTCTCATTGGGAAGGGTCTTAGTAAAGATGATAATGCTCTAATACCATCGTAATTGATCTTTTCAGTAGAATCACAAACGTAACCCATCTCTTTTATAACCGTGTTTTCTTCGTCACTTACCTTGATCAACGAGTTGGAAACACCCCGGTATTTAATCGAAGATTGAGCACTGGTGTTTATATCCAAGTCATCTGGAGACCAAATTGAAAAATCTTCATTATTCCAGTCATCCCCCCATTCATGAGAATTACGATGACAATAACACCAAAGACTAAATGACACATTGTTACCTTCTAACGCATACATAATTGCATCCAGGGCTTTCAACTGAGATGCATATAATTTGGGGTTTTCTTCATAATATGATTTCTTATTATTCATATCAAATGGCATACCAATTTCACTAAATATTAGACCAACATTCTTCCCCAAATGACTCTTAACCTCATGTTTCATTTCCTTCAATTGTTTTCTTATTGATTTTCTGATATTCGTTTCCCCAAATTTAAGACTGAAAATGGGCGATTTACCTCTCATTATTCCCAAAGTATCAACATTAAAATATTCATTCCATGTCTTATACATCAAGGAAAACCCATCGTAAAAATGACATGCATAGATAGTATTTTTATCGATATATTTTTCCAGTTTAGTACCTACTATATTTGGTGGTTCTCTTAAGACAGGTGGTTGCAAGAGAATAAATCTTTGTTGATCAATGGCTCTGAATTTATCATAAAATTTAGCGTAATATTCCATAAAATATTCATTAATAAATGTTCTTTCATTGATAATCGAATTATCAACGTGATTAATATGGAAATAGTTTGGTCTTAGTAATTGTACGTTATTATTGAAATCAAATTTCCAAACATCATGTAATCTCCAAACACATTGATGTGGCAACCATTCATCACCACGTTTCCAACCAAATTTATCATCCACAACATTTCTCTCTTCTTCAGTGAGCCAACATTTCAACTTATTACTTTTGATAGTCCTCGTTCCTTGTTTCATGGGGCCAAGAATTTTCAAATCATAATATTGAACAGTACAATCAATCCCTTCACCTAATAAGAAACTTTGCAATGCCGTTGGTGTGGTTCCCAGTTTCAATTTTCTTTCAGAAGAAATTTCATTAAGATGCTCCATCCCAATAAACCCATTGTTTGGTTCATTCATACTTTCTAAACCGATAATACAATTATCTTCAAAAAGAATTGGAGCCTTCTCCAAACAACGTGAATAAAATGTTAATACGGTATCGATAAATTTCGTTTGTAAATATTCTTGAATGTTAACCCCATTGATGACACATTTGGGAGCAAAAAACTTCCCCCCAAAGAATAAAGTAAACATTGTTTGACATGCTAGTCTATAGTAATTGGTAGTCCATAACATTTTCAAGTATTTTTCACCATCTTCATTCAAATTATCCTTGGAAGAGTAATCATTATGAATGATTGCTGCATCAGTGTCCTTTAACCTAGTAGGTTGGAATCCAGCAGCATAAAGAGTCCAGAGTGGTGCACCTGACCCACCTGTAAACCTTGACCAAACATCCTGATGAGGATCTAAGTAGATATACATCCCATTGTCGACATCATGAATTTCTTTCAGAACATCGATCAAATAATCCATATATTCGAAATCGTATTTCCCTGGTCCATCATGTTCCATCGATTCCCATGTGAATGGGATTCTAAGACAATTGAAGCCTAAAGATTTTAGTCGTAAGATGTGTGGTTTGACTTCATTGACAGGCAATGGATGGTTGATAAAACTGACAGATTCGGATTCTAATTCTGAGTAATCCACGGGAGCATGCGATGGTTGATTTGGAGTGGATGGAAACTTCACACTGGGGTCAAGATTCACCCCACGAAGCGGTAGTATGTTATTTTTATCATCCACAAATTCACCCCTGGATGATATATACACTTTTGGTAGCATTATTAGTCGGTGTTCTTAGCAAATTTGTTTAAACGAGCTTGATCTTCTGTTCCAGATTGCTTTTTATCAATTTAAAGGTCAGTTTGCAGTAGTTCTTTTTATACCTCAATTCCTTCCGAAAGATTTGTAAATGTCAAAAGATAAACTTTAATCCCTAACCACAGTATGCAATGGAACGAATCTGTTTAACAAATGTAACCTTCTCGTAGAAATGTGTCAATGGAGTCTCTTTAAGATGAAAATATACAGATCCCCTTTGGCAAATTCGTTATTAAAAGTGCAAATGAAAAAATTAAAAATAAAGCTCCGATACGGGGAGTCGAACCCCGGTCTCCACGGTGAAAGCGTGATGTGATAGCCGTTACACTATATCGGATTTTTACAAAAAAATTATTTTGCAGCTCTAACTCAGGGAGCTGATTGTGTCACACTTATGGGGGATGCAGTGCCATTGTTTAGTGAATAATCGTGCTATTAGGTGTCATGTTGTGTTGGGATCTGAGATGAGAATAATCGCAGATTCATTATACGCTTATTCAGTGTTTCATTTGTACTTTTTCAGGAATGGTTAATCGTCCACTGTGATAGTGTTTGTATATCCTTTGTATTTAAGATTAAAGAGGTATCTTCGTTCATAAACAGATATAAGACAGGTTTGTCATAGATACATTGGGAGATATACTAAGTAAGCTTGAGTATAACCCCACTAGAAGCACGAGGCTTTAGATTCTTCAATTATGTTTTGAGTATCAGATAATATACACACATGCCCTGCATTTCTTTTTGATGTAAATCTCATGGTGTAATTATTCAGATGTATGTGAAAACATGTATTTTTATGAACGTTTATTTCCCGAACCCACATTTTTAGTTGAGACATTTGCTATTCACACAACTATACACCTGAAGAAAATTCCACTCAGTATTTTAACTTATATTCACTTGGGATCACTACATAAATAATTATTTGAGTTGATCTTCTCATTGCTTTAGGTTAACCATGCTTTCTTGATGACATATCTTTTAATAGTTTCAAACTTTTGCATTATACACATCTAATTTGTTAGTGACAGAGTCGCCTTACAAATGCCTGATGACCTTTATTTTATAATAATTACATTTTAGCATATTTGAAAGACTTTCAATAGTACCTTCTATGTATATAGAAATAAAAATGTAAATATACACAATTGGTACAAGGCACTTGATGACAAACAGTAGTAATTATTAAAAAGGTATAAAAATTTTATGACATAAACAATCTATATATATACATACAAAATGATTATCGTCATATAAAAAATACAACTAGAAAATTAATTGTCAGGACAACTAAAGACAAACAAAAATAATCTACCTAAACAGCCATTAAAGCGATGATGGCTAAGAGGGAAGTCAAAGACCATTCCTTGTTAAGGGCACCGGCACCTTCATGAACAGAAAGAGAGGGTTCCGCAGAGATCTCTGAAGAAGAACGTGGCTTACCATTGTCATTATTGGAAGAGTGATCATCATTTGACGATCCATTATTGTTGGAAGAGTCATTATTATTTGATGAACCATTCTTGGCTTCAGAAGCGTCATTATCGGAAGAACCATCATTGTCATTGCTACTGTTGTTGGATGAACGATCATTCTCCGTAGAACCTCCACTGCCAGTACTGGAAGACCCATCATTGCCAGTTGGTGCAGTAGGCTTGACACCAGAACCAGTTTGTGACTTATCAGGGGAACCGGCTGTATTAGAAGACGAGACATATGTGGTGTCAGAAGAAGCATCTGGAGTATGAGTGACTGATGTACTTTTTAGGATGTGCTGTGGGATGGAACTTCATGTGATGTGACAAGAGAAGAGGCCTGGTGCAATGTAGAATTACCATAATATGAGGCGATACTGCTAGATGTACTAGTCAATAATTTACCAGTAATAGTTTCAATTAGAGTAGTCTAGATGACGGAAGTACTTTCAGGAGAGGTATTGCTGTCGGTACCAGCGGTTTCAGTAGTGATACTACTATCAGTTCCAGTAGCCACGGTAGTTACGACACTGTCAGTTCCAGTAACTACAGTAGTTGTATCAGTGACAATACTATCGGTACCAGTAGCCAATATAGTTTCAGTCCTATCGGTATTAGTGACTCCAGTAGTAATGGCGGTGCCCTTAGTAATAATTCCTCTACTTGATGAAGTCTCCATGATAGTGTTAGTTTCGGCAGTAGGGTTGCTACTATCGGTACTGATTGTTATCATAGTGAAGGTTGTTTCTTCCGTTGTGGAAATGCTGGTGTCTGAGTTGACAGCGCTACTACTACTACTATCAGTATTAGTAGTGGCAGTGGTGATGGTGGTTGTCTCGGTTGTAAGAGCACTGGCGTCTGAGATAGAAGCGGTGATACTATCAATGTCGGAGGTTAAGGACGCATGGGTGGATATTTCAGTTAAAGAGTCGCTGGTTAATAGTGTGGAGGAAATTATCATCATTGAAGTAGAATGTAAAGTTGCAGTTGTAGAGGTTGTAAGGTCCTTGGTAAAGCTGGGACCACCGTCTAAAGCATCACAGGGTGTGCTCCTGTCAAGACCATAAAAGATAAGGTTATTACCAACAGTATCATCCACAGAATCATCTGGCAAAGTTATCTTCAAATCTAAGCTTCCTTGGATATCATGCTTAACATAAATTAATACGAAAGGATAATATACTCCAGCGTAAAAATGAAGGCCGGTGGTCACATCCAGATTACCCACTCCCTTAGTTGCAACTGGATTAGTCAAAGATTCGAATGGTCTCATACCTTGACAACAACTAAACGCAAGTCCACTCCCCATAAACAAAGAGGCTGAACCTTCTACATTCATTGCAACTTCATAAATACCTGATTGAGTGGCCCTATAGTAGCCTGAAATTTCCATTACGAAATTGTGTGATGGGAAATAATCAGACATTCCTGATATCCCGTATGGTGCAATGTCTCCCTCCGGACCTGCATCCCAGCTAAGATCCCTAACGGAGGTAGCACTCGTTTCAGATTGATGAGATAAGTAACCACTGGACAAATAATTGATATCTTTGTAGTTATCAGCATTGGTATCATCATATGGATAAATTCTAACCAAGGCACCAGCAGAGCTTTGTTCGTTGTACATTTCCATGTCATATGCTGGTGATGCAGTAATGGCATTTGCAATATTAAAGAGGGCAAAGGAGAGGATAAAAAGAGACATTGTTCTCTTAACTTGAGCTATCATTTTTAATAGATAAATATTTTTGAATATAGTTGCAATAATCTGATACTCTTAATATTGTGAGATATTTATTTGACAGTTTTAATAGTTGGCTATAAAATCCAAATTGATGAAAGATTGTTTTGGAAATGATATTAAATGTGGGAAAATCTCTGGGCTTTTTATATCCCAACAGATTGGATATTAATACTGTTTCGATTCTAACTTATCGTAGTTGAAGGGAACAAAGAAATGTGGTCATAAAATACTCACATATTCTGAAACAGCCAGATCTCTCTATAGTTCTGCAGTATATGTCAGTCTATGCAATCCTTGGCAAATCCCATCAAATAATATAAAGAATGGGATATTATTATTATTGTGAATGGATCTGCATCATTGTTACATTTAGCTTCTGCTCCCGCCAGGACGTAGGATGCTCGAGCTCTGAAACTGAGTTTATTGTTAAAGAGCTGGAGATCCGGCATTGCCAAGCAGTACATTTCCACAATGAGGGTGTGGCTACGAACAATAGTGGCATTTTTCAACAGTTAGTTAGAGATTAAGTTTCTTGAGAAAATGCTTGCAAATCCTTCCCTTCCTACTGTTTTTTCTAAGGTGAAGAGATCCGAGTAGCAGAGAAGGCCCGTGATGTTAGGTAGATCAATTCTAGAATGGTAGCCAAATATACAGTAATATTAGTAACTATAGGATAAATATCATTACCATTATGTTATTGCGGGGTATGTCATTTTGATAGTTGGGGATATGAGGAAGTTGTTAGAGAATTGAAAGACCGGATTAGTTCAATGATAATGGATATGCATATATATGCACCAAACAGGGTGGCATTAGTTGGTTGTATTTACATCTAAGCTCTTCAGACAGTAATCAATAGGGTACAATGGGCTCAGGATTACTTGAGCATTAGTAATACCTTATATGGGCCTAGGCATAAAATTATATATACAACAGGATAGAGAGTTGTGCTTATATTTAATTTAATTCAGAGTCAACTAACCAAAAAATTTGTTCCAGGTATTAATTTCTCGTCACTTAACAGTATTAACTCTCTTATGTGGTTGATACGATGATGTATTCATTCCTGAAGTTATACCACAAAACATACAAGGGCTTCTCATTTACGGAGTGTGGGAGTCTAGAGTCCACAAGTTCTGATGTACTTATACTCAAACTTCTTTGATAGTATTCTTTAGTGTATAAAGTACGAAGACAGCTCTTATTTGTCTCTTTGCTTCTGTGTATTCATTTTAATTGATAGTAATGGTAGAGAAAAGCCAAAATATCCATAAACAAAGAAAACAAAGAAAATAAACCAAAACAGACAACAGATACACACTATAAAGATTTTTTCCAATATGCAAACTTAATGAAAGGCCTCCAAATCAAGTTTTCACTGCATATACCTCATAAAATTGCAAAACTAAGGACAAACCACGCCATGATTCTTACAGAGTATCAGTATCACTCAAAACAACGTAAACAAGAAATAGTTGGTTTCGTGGTCTAGTTGGTTATGGCATCTGCTTAACACGCAGAACGTCCCCAGTTCGATCCTGGGCGAAATCAAATTTTCTTTTTAATTTTTTTGTTCTCAAAAACAAGCTTAAAAGGCTGTTCCAAATAATGATTCCCTTTCAAGTTCATCATAATAATGATCACAACATATTGGAATCTATTGATTATTGATGAGATCGAATTGTTGTAATGAGAATAGCAGTTTTTTTTGTAAGATATAAAGTATAAATAGGTGTATAAATATGTACGAGTTCTGTCCTGAAACAGAACTACAACAGTAGCATGTTTTTCTTGGTAATGTTTATTATATACTGGCATCTATTAGATTGAAAATAGTAATTCTTAGTACCAATATAGACGTTTCAAATGTAAACAGAGTTTGTCACGATTCAATGGTTACATTTGGTGATTATAAATAATCCAGTCTCAATCAGTATAGTTCCACTAAGATGAAATACACAAGATATAAGAAGCAAACTTTAGGGTATGACAACTTTGAAAATACCTTAGCATTGAGGAAAGCAAACCATTTGAAGTAGAGTAAACAATTTATTATTAGAAATATAATTACCTAGTAGTTATATGTGAATATGCATAAAAAACAAAAGAATGAGAGTGATCATCATAATTTACTAGCAATATCTAAGATTTCACTGCTCCCAACAATTTGAACCTTTTCATTAGATTCTTTTGAAGCCAAATAAACACCGACTTTAGCTACTTCTTCACCTTTCACTGGATATCCCATCAACCATTGGCATCTGGATCTGTAAAACAATCCACCTACCATGGAAGCGGCACCATTTCCGAACCCGTTGTGTTCCTTGGCTCTGTCACCCAATAAGATACCAGGTCTTAAGATAATAGTTTTATCAAATCCCAAGGCAATCATATCTCTTTCGATTTCCCCTTTCATCCTTGGATAGAATAATCTAGAGTCCTTATTAGCACCCATTGTGCTTACCACCACAAGAGTCTTACAACCTCTTTCTTTGGCGGCTTTGGCCAGTTCAATATTTAAATCATGATCAATGCTATATTGAAACTCAGCACCACCTACTGCTTTTGTGGTGGCCAACCCGGTTAATAAGATATCAATATTGTCCTTGATATCATCCTTAATGATATTGCCCCATTTGGCATTATCCTTTTCTTGGAAGCTGGTAACCTTTGGGTCCTCAGCTTGTTGAGCTGGAAGTGGAGATCTAGTGATGGTAAAGACTTTCTTCACATCCTTGGCATTGATGGAGTATTTCAACATGAAATTACCACAAAGACCAGTGGCACCTAAAATTAATGTGTTCATAATGAATTTATTAGTGTGTTTTGTTTGTTTATTTGATTGCTTGGTTACTTGGTTGCTTGCTTAATAGCTTGCGTGATTGACTGATTACGCTTCTTTGTATACAAGTTAGAAGCAACCAACAGTTGTACTCATCGCAAGGTTTAACCACTTCTTCTTATTTAACACCAAAAATTTCAAATTTAATTAAAGCAAAAGTGGTCAATGACTGAAATAAAATGAAAATACTGTTGGAAGATACAAAGAGGGCTTGAGGCAGGCTTGTAGGCTCTTCTGATGATTGAAGGACTATCAATAACATCAACTGTCAATTTGTAAGGCATTTGGATTATATTGGAAGTTTTTATGAGGAAATCTCAATGATTCTTGCATTAAATCAGCTTGGAATTCTGATTACTGACAAACATATAGAAGAACAGACAGTACAAAAACCACATATGAATGTATTTTACCTGAGATATGACTTCAGATCGTAAACAGTTCAGTTTGCATCCCGTTCAATCAATTAATACATATATTTATATATAAAAATGAGTTCTACCCTGCATCACTGCTCATTACTGGCATCTCTGTCATGGTCTCGATGTCCTCTTTACCATAATCATCCTTCATTAAATTAGTGAGAGCATCATATTGCCATGTAACATCCCCAATCTTACTTATATTCTCGGCGGTCACACTAATTGTTCTCTTGATCTTTTCGAGGTGTACGGAATCTATAATTGGTTTCCTCTTACGTTTCATATCTTTGATATCCGGTGTATGGCCAAGAGACATCCCAACTTTCACCAAAGTTTCAACTTGTTCTGTAGTATTATTGATTAAATCAGAATCAAATTTAATGTTTTGACCAGGAATTAAGAGAATAATAGTAGAGCCTCCAAATTTGAAATATCCAACTTCTTCCCCCTTTCCAACTTGATCACCTTCTTTACATGTCAATACAATTGATCCCACCATCATAGCTCCCACAGCAATCATTAAAAACTCGCCAAATTCTGCTGATTTCATGGGAATGATCGTTCTTACATTTTCACCGAAGACATCCAACTCACTACGAATGGCCATTGGGTTGACTGTATAATATTCACCTTCAATATTAATAGGTTTACCAATAGTCACATCACAAGGACAATGAAAGCGATGATAGTCTTGTGGAGCAAGACGGAATATGGCTATACTAGTATTGGAATTATTATATCTATCATTGTTATAATCTTGAGTCAATCTGTTAATTGTGAATTTCGATGATTTGATCCAAATCTTTTTGGATTTCTCTACAGATGGGAACACTGTTAACCTTGAATCTGCTGGAGAAACCATATATTTAGGTGAATTGTTTTCAATAATTCTACTACCTGGTTTCAATTTTCTATAAAAAAATTCATTAAATGTGCCATAAGTAGTATCGATACATTCAGACATATCTAAATGATGAAATTGAATGAATGATTCAATTTGTTTCACCGAAGCTGGATTATCGAATTTCTTCCCCTGTCTTACTGATAGAGTTTTCAATAAATTTTTGAATCTTTTAGATTCTTTACCTTTACCATTATAGATAATTCTTAAACCAACTTTAACATGAGCACTAATTTTTTCCTCCAGGATTACACCTGTAATTCTATCTTGAACTAATATATTTGCATTGTTTGAACCCAAAGCATATCTACCATAGGATAATTTGATTAGAATCTTGCTAAACCATCGTTTCGAAGCAAATTCTGTGGACACATATGATGGTTTCAACACTTTATTCTCATGATAAAAACAGCATATGGCATAATGAGTAATCAAATCATTTTCTGATGTTAATTTAGATCTCTTACTGTTATTACTCTTATTTCTACTTTTAAAACATTTGGGACATTTCCAAACATTTTTGAATTCAGAAGTTTTCTTCCAACTCTGTAACCCCTTTATCAATTCCTGTCTAGTAATGGAATCACCAGCCCAAGCTAGTTTATTGAAGCGATTGAAAAACTCCAATGCATCTTGATCAGAAAATGAACCCAATTTATCAAGGAATAACAATAAATCAACCATATCGAATTCTTCCTTTAAAGTGGTGGTAGAAACAGCATGTTTCCAGAAATTTATCTTTAAGTTCTTATAAGGTGTATATCGCACTTTAATCTTTAACATTGGATGTGACTCGACTTCTTGATGGTATAAGATTTCTAATGGTACAGTAATTTCCGACCAATCTTGCTTGGCATTCAAATTATCTGATTTAATCTGAGTCAACACATCAAACCAAGGTAAATCATATTCAGCTATTTCATCATGATATGAAATTGAATCTTTATCCATAACTTTAAAATGGAAACTAAATTGAGTTTCGTTAGGAAAGATCTCAAATGCAATAAATTCATTAAAATAAGGATTGAGTGTATGATTCTTTGATGAAGTCTTGAATACACGTCTACCAAAAGTAGTGATAACAAATGGATCCATATCATACTTTCTCCTTGAAAGTTTACTCTTCAAAGTGGGTAAATTGGTAATGTTTTGAATTTCCATGAATACCACTCCCAGTGAATGCTCTTTCTTTGAAACTTTAAAGTTGTTTCTCCAATGCTGGTCAATGTCATAATGTCTTGAATAATTTGATCTAGTTCTTCTTCTCAGTCGGAGTAATCTACTCCCATTGGGTTTAAAATGTAATGAAGTGTTGACATGTTCATTTTCTGAGTCAGTGGACATTTCAGAATCTTCACTATAACCCAGATCACTCGCAGCACTAAGACTACTAGGTGTAGATTTGAGAACATTGATTTGACTGTTGGAGCTGTTATTATCCGTATCGTTTATTATATCATGAACCACAGATGGAGGCTCTTTCAAGATATTCTCTATTTCTTCGAAATCTTTGTTTGTCAACACTCTATTCTTCAATATATCATCATGATGACTGTGATTTCGGGGGGCTAGGATATGGTCTTCATCATTCCTAACTACATCATATTCATCTAGAGCACTTACTAATGATTTCAAATCTAACAACCCGACTGGATCGTCTTCATTTTCATCTTGGACATCTCCATCATGAGACAAAGAATCGTTAAAATCACTTGTATCATCACTATTCGACATTATTGATGCCATTCCTGTCGAGGCTTCTGAATTCAGCGAAACCATAGAGATGTCTGACATTGAATTTGTATTTAGTTGAGACAAAGATTCATAAACTATGGCATCTACTTCGTCGTCATCACCATCATCATAGTGAGCGTATACTTGCTCTTCATTGTAATCGACGGACGATTCACGCGTATTTAAAGACGATGAAGTTTGAGGCATGCTTCCCCTTTCAGGTTTCTTATCAATTTCTGATTCTACTTCCTCTGACATCTTAATCAATTTTCGATGTCTTTTCCAGTTGACAGATTTTATTAATCGTTGTTGCCACATAATAAACGCTTGTAAAGTGGTATATTGTCTTTTCATGTTTGAGGTTAGACTAAACCCTAATTGAATATCACCAATGGGGAATACTTTATTCTGTGATGTAGAGTCTTTATACTGTTTCTCTCTTTTCTTATCGAATAGTTTATACCATTTAGGTTGTTGTAATTGATTGAAATGGAAGTGATTGTTACGTTCTGGATCTCTAAACAGCTCATGTAATGAAATTTGAGCTTCACCGATGTACATATATTTATGTGATCTTGTCGATTGTTCAGTATCTTCGTATGTAGGTGAGCCTGAAGAAAATGTTGTTGACGATGTATTGATACGATCTAAAGAATGAATATATTGGGGCTGAATGTTATTATCATTAACAGTAATGTTGGGTGTAGATAACTGATGATTATATGCTGGTTGTGTGGCCAAAGAGTACATTGTTCTCAACGAGTACATTGAGTTATTATTATTGTTCATTTCGGATGCATTAGTGTTGTTTGAAGATGAACGTTGAACGGCTTTAGGTCTCGATCCATTCAACGAGCGGCTAGAAGTTGATGCTAGCGGGCTCATCCCACTTGACAAAATGTTTGACGCTCTATGGCTAGCTGTCGTTGAGGTGGGGTCACTGCCCTTCTCCATTGGGATTACATCATACACGATCACTCTTAACAAATCGTTAACTGGATTCTTAGGCAATGTCATCTTGATCATTTGATTCCATTTGGAATTCGAATGAGACAGTTGTTGTGTCTTATGAGTGAAATAGTTGTTTGTAGTCACATAGCAGACGGGGGAACAATCGAATCTGTCAAAGATATCAATGCCCTTAGTCTGGATGACATGTATTTGCAATGACAGCAGGGGCTGTTTCTTGTGTTTCTTTCGCGATTTCGGTATCAATTTCATCCTTGAATTGAGTAGAATGGATCTGGATATGTGCAACTCGATATATCGAGTGATGTGTCTCTGTTCTGTGTCTGTATTCTGCCACTCATCACTGATGGAATTTGAAATATTTCAAGTTTGAGATTGAAAATAAATTAAATTCTGGAATTAAAGCTTTAATTCTTTCCAAACTGTCAACTCATCCCTGAAGTGGGAGCGTATAAAGCCTGACAGGAAGCTGCTAAAGGGAACTCAAGGAAGGTCAATTGATCCAGTGAAGCAACAGTACACACACATATATATCTGAATACAAAAATGGGTAAAAGATTTAGTGAATCCGCCGATAAGAAGATTGCCGGGATGGCCAAGAAAAGAGAGAATGAGATGAAGAAGGCCAAGGAGGCTGCAGCCAGGGCTGAGGCTGCTGAGGCCAACAAATGGCAAGAGGGTGCCAAGCAGAGATCTGCCAGACAGCAGGAAGAAGAGGAGCGTAAGCTCGAGAAGGCCAGGGCCAAGAAATTGAAAGAGCAATTGCTAGCTGAAGAGGAAGCAGAATTGTCAAAGAACACAAAGGCTGGGAAAGTCAAGAACAGAAGAAAGAAATAAGCATCATCACACACATATATTTTCACCAAGAACAATTCTAATGCATCTGGGACTGATGATAATATTTTCGACCAGTCCTTTTATCTATTTCTAATTTATTTCAAAGTTATCTTTTATTTATTTAATATGTATGCATTTCAATCTAAGATAATTCCTAAGTACCACAACCCCCACGCCAAGTGGAGTTCATCGCTACTGAGAAATGAGCAGTAGGATATGGATAAGTGGTGGACTGAGACATGTGTCGCCGTATTACAAGAAGACTCAGGTCTTTGTGAAGGGTCGGTGGGTCGGTAGGACTGTGCTCGATGTGTTGGTGAAAGAATTTAGATCCTTTGACATGGAGTATTATATTAAAGCTATACAGAAGGGGAGATTCAAGTTGGTCAGAAAGAGTGATCCAGTCGTGAGTCTGGATCCCCTGAAGTGTGTGATCAAATCGGGTGATATCTTAGAAACAATCATTCATCGGCATGAACCACCTGTGAAAGCTTGGCCCATGCAAAGTGTTGGTGTCACTTCTAAGAAAGACAATGTTGAAGGTATCTCTATAGTGTTCGAAGACGATCAGTTGCTGGTAGTGGATAAGCCCTGTGGGATCCCTGTGCATCCAACTGGTGGGTATCATTTAAACTCATTGACTGAGGTGATTAAACATGGGATGGGAGATAAATTGGCATTATTCCCATGTCATAGACTGGATAAAGTCACTTCAGGGATTACCATTATGGCAAAGAACAACTCTATTGCTAGGTCAATCCAAACAAAGATTCAATCTCATGAAATGCAGAAATTGTATCTTGCAAGAGTAGAGGGCCAGTTTCCAAATTCCAAAGAACCATACGATTTAATCAATTGGGAAGAATCTGATGAGCATGTAGTGAAATGTACAACCCCCATATTTACTGTACAGACGAAGAAACAATTCCCAAATGGATTGGGTGCCTCCAGAGAGGCAGAGACGTGGTTTTACCCTGGATGGTATGACCCCATAACAAATGAAAGTATAGTGATTTGCAAGCCATTAACTGGTAGAACACATCAGATTAGAATACATCTTTTGAAAATGGGGTTCCCCATCGTTAATGATACATTGTATTGCCCCAGTGTCACGAAATATCCATTATACGTAGAGTTCTTCCAACAATATGATGAATGGGAGAATAGTAATCCTGGTAAGGATGAATTGAGTGAACAATTTAACAAATTAACTGAAGAGGCTACAAGGGTTCGAGAGAGCAGATTATCGCAGATAAAAGATGGTTCCCATTGTGTCGAATGTGAGTTACCTATAATGAGTGACCCAGAAGATATAAGTGATTTGACACTGGATTTACATGCTTGGAAGTATTATCACTTGAGCGAATTGCCCAATGACGATGCCAACAATCAATATAGCAGTTTCCAAACAGATATTCCCTCATGGGCAGTTTGTTGATATGCTTTTGCCTTGTTATTATGCTTGATATTTAGAGTAGATGGGTTTTGTGTCTTGCATATAGATAAAATATACACATGGATATATATATATATATATTTGATAGAGTGAGGAGCGGTGCTTTAACAATTTAGGCACCTGGAGCGTTAGCTTTACCTTGTAATCTTTGTAAGATTTCCTTGAATTTGGTTCTATCTCTGCCCCCAACAACAGCTGCATCTTCTTCATTAATCAACTGGAAAGCACGGTCCCAGGTAGTAGTGCCTTCTTGTTGGAAGAACTTGTCTCTGTTCTCAATAAATTCCTTGGCAGCAGCTTCACTGGCTTCAATGGCTTCTTGTTTCTTATTGTTGTAAGTTTCATAAAATTCGTCAATATAAGTAATGGCTTCGTTTTGCAACGTAGTCTTTTCTTCAGTTTCTCTTTGGTCTCTGTCTTCAATCTCCCTTTGATGAGACTCTTTCCATTCAGAAATGACTCTTTGTGCATCATCATTAACCTCTACATTCTTAGCCGGTTCGCTGGTATTATTGCTATTGCTATTACTGCTCGTATTGTCCTGGAAAGCAGTTGCTTCGTTGACAGTCGTGTCTTCGTTGTTGTTGGAGGTGAAATCGTCGAATTCGTCGTCTTCACCGTTATCGCCAGCATCTAGCAGGTCAGCGTCTTGTTCGGTCTTGAATTCATCACCAAGGATTTCAGCCTCTCTTTTCAAGAAATCAGTTTCATCCTGGTGGATCGGTTGATCTGGAGTCTGTTCGTCGTTGTTTAAAGCAGGGAATTTTTCGGACATCTTTTCTTTCAGAGTGTCAATGTCAATGTCAATCAGAATAAACAAATAAAATAAGCAGTCAATTACGCAGTAGTCTGGAATGCAATTGAGTGAATCCTTCGTCTTGCCCTGTTCCCAGAAGCTCTGCTCCCCCAGCTGGGGCAAGAAACCCATAGTAATCCTCATACTTTTCAGCTTTATTTTTCAGTGTTCTTTATTTTTTGGAATTTTGGGCTCAGAATGTCGAAGGCGGGTTACCCGCAGAAGAGGGCGATTCCATCCAGCGAAGGTCCATCCTGTTGGGCCCCATGGCTGGGTCTGCACTGGGCCAATGGTGCTGCGGGCTACTGGACAAGGACACTGACGGCTCTGCCGATCTCGACACACTCTTGCGTCTTCAAATCGAGCAGTTTCAGCGCATTTAGCGTCGAGTAATAGCCTGATCTGATGGCTACCAGCGACAGGTCGACAAAATACGATTCATGCGGTTGGATCAAGGGCACTTTGTAGTCGTTGGTGAGGAGGATGAGCCCCTCTGCGATCTGTCTTTGCTTTTGGATCCATAGTGTCTTCTTTTCCAACGTTTGCAGGGGCACAATGGTGCGTGCCAGAGAGTTTGTTGATTGAGCCGATGGCGTTTGGTTGTTATAATAAATGACTAGGTCCAACGGTTGCGGTGACAGGTTGGTTATTTGTAGTCTTAACGTGAACTTGTCTCCACTCTGTACTATCATTGTATCGTTCATGAATTTGAATTTGATATTATTGAATAATGGGCTGGCGTTGTTCATTGTCTGTAATTGTGACATTGACGATGAACCTGGTTTATAACTTGATAATCGATTTTGGTTTGTGTTTGATGCAGTGTTGTTCTGGAATCTTGCTGTCGAGGAGATTGAGATCGTTGAGATTCGCGATAATGTGGCATTGCTATTCAAAGTCACACCATTCCCAGTTGCATTGCCATTGGCATTGGCAATTGAATTGGAAAGGTGTGATTTGGTGGTCCCACCGGTACCCACTAGATCACGGTACGGTTTCCTCTTTATGGTAACGTCGGTTTCCCAACGGGTCATTATTGGTAGTTTCAAATCATCATTTAACTCCACAATATATTTCAAAGTGACCATCACACGATGTGGTTTCATATCAATACTTTCATGATCCTTTACCACATCATCCGGGGTTAAAGGTGGTAGCTTGTATGCCATACTAAACGAATCGTGCGGTAATGCCACTAATGGGAATTCATAATTTGACAATTCGTTCAATTCAATGGTGGGTATTTCAATATGGGTGTGTTCATTGTATGATCTCTTATTGATTAATTCCAATTTGACCATTTCAAAGATCAATCTTGTCTCATTGATTGGGATATTATATTTGCCACATAATTGAATCAATGATCTAGAAGTTTGGAAATCTAATGATGTCAAGATACAATATTGAGATCTTAAATTCGAATTCCTCAATCTCATATTTAATAGTGAGTATACAGGGTATTGGAACTCCACGATTTGTTCAGATGTACGTTTATAATCTTCCTGCCTTAATAAAGATGTGGATGGGTTTATCTCTTCCTCGTCCACAGATGGGGTTAGATCTCTAGAACCCGGTTTTGAAGTGCTGCTCGTTTGCCATGTGTAGACTGGTTCAAAACTTGGTAAAAACTCGTGCATATAGTCTTGATCCAATGAGTTTGGTGTCGTTGATTGACCTTCACTCTCACCAGATAACACTACACCATCGATCGAGTAGTGGACTTGAAACTTGATCACATTATCATATCCATTATTCATAACCACACTGGATCTGAAAAGTTGTTCTTGACAAACGTCGTCTTTCATACGCCAATGGCCTGGTTCGATCAATTCGAAATAGTCCAAGGCATTTCCCTGTATCATAATAGCCTCGTTAATCCATACAGTAAACCTAGTCAACTTGAGATCGTGGTGCGTTTCATCGTTGTTGTTGTTGTTGTTATCATCATCCTCATCATCAGAACGCCATAAATGAACTGTGAATTTCTCATCAAACAAGATAAATTGCCTCCTTTTGGTAGCACTGTTTGGTTCCTCGTTGTTCAATGGGACATTCCAACTCAACATCGTGGGCTTGATCGACGGTTTACTTGATGTGTTCCTGCTGTGAATGTAAAAGTTGCCATTTGCACTAACAAAACTTTTCAATTCAAATTATTAAATATTGGAAAGAACTATGAAGACTGAATAATAATGATGATGATAATATATTGAGATGTATATACAGGAATATATAGATGGAATTGGGTGATGTTGATAAGGGCTACGGTGTGTGGCAATCAGGCATACACCATTCTACCGTGTTCATCGAATGCAATACGACGATCTTTCTTGTTATCACGGTTCCCACTCCCATAGCGGTATCCAGATTGACGTCCTGGCATATCTGTGACTCTAAATTGCGATCTTTCGCCAGCTAGCACGGGTCCATAGATGATTTTACGGCGATGGGTGGTGGTTGAGTTGGATTCCTGAGCAGAATGTTCACCTTTCGTCGCTAATCGTTCTAACGTCTTCACAGCAGGCTCTAATTCTAATACCGAGGCTGCATCTAAAGGACCAAACGGTTCAGATTCAGCCAATGTGACAAATCTTGAACGTTGGGCCTTTGGTGGCACTGGAATTTCAGACAGATTCTCTCTACGGTTCATAGCACCTTCTGGAGGATTGAAAAGTGGGAACATATCTGTCATTGTCGAAGCCATCGTCTCCACATCGGCATTCTTGTTCTTTCTCTTGTCCCATTTCTCTTCCAATTGATACAGTTTAGATAATGCTTCGACACGGGCCACTTTCAACCCATATTTCTGTGAAACTTCCTGGGTAGAAGCACCTTCTACAGACAATTCCTCAAAGATTTGTCTTTTCAAGTTGGAATCGACCCAATAATTGGTGAGACAGAACTTGTTCTCAGGGAATGGTTGTCTCCAACGTTCTTGAGGAACAAAATTATTTTTGTCACGATCGTTAGACTCCTGAGGTTCAAACTTAACTTGTTCTCTCCCCTGAGCATCCAAATACGTCTTTGGTTCCAAGATCTGTCCCGTCACAGGGTCCCTTAACGACCTCCCACGTTCTAAATCTGGCTGTATGTATTTCGGAGTATGATTGGTAGCAGGTCTGGCATAACGATTCAATGGATATTCACCTTTATAATCACGGGGGCCCAGGAATTGTCTCATGGCATATTTCAAATTCGTATCGTGTTTCACCGGGCTTTGTCTGGTCAACTTCAAGAAATTGTAACGTGGATACGCTATCCGTCTCCCAGACAACATTCTCACCTGAGTAATGACTGTCATGGCTGGCTGCTGTTGGGTTCTTTCTTGGTTGGTTTCTAACTGTATTCCTTCATAATAAACATCCTTTTCTTGAACAATTTTTATTTCAAATATTCAAATATTTTAAATCCAATTCATTGAAAACTTCCCACCACAACTAATGGATCAGTTTAAACACACCAACAACTACACACGTCACTAATCCGCAATGCAAGCTCCAGTTGTCGTTATGAACACCTCCCAGGAGAGAACCTCCGGTCGTCAAGCTCAAGTGTCTAATATTGCTGCAGCCAAGGCAGTTTCAGACATCATTAGAACTTGTCTAGGTCCAAAAGCCATGTTGAAGATGTTATTAGACCCAATGGGTGGTCTTGTCTTGACCAATGATGGTCATGCCATCTTGAGAGAAATCGATGTTGCTCATCCAGCCGCCAAATCCATGTTGGAACTGTCTAGAACTCAAGATGAAGAAGTGGGTGATGGTACCACATCTGTCATTATCTTAGCTGGTGAAATCTTGGCTCAATGTGCTCCATATTTGATCGAAAAGAATATCCACCCTGTCATTATCATTCAAGCTTTGAAATTGGCTTTAGCTGATGCTTTGGAGATCATCGACCAAGTGTCCAAACCTGTTGATATTGAAAATGATGAAGCTATGTTGAAATTAATTCAAGCCTCTATTGGTACCAAATATGTTAAACTATGGTCTGAAAAGATGTGTCAACTATCTCTTGATGCTGTCAGAACTGTTCGTGATGACCGTAATGAAATTGATATTAAAAGATACGTTAGAGTCGAAAAGATTCCAGGTGGTGAAGTCATGGACTCTCGTGTCCTTCGTGGTATTATGTTAAATAAGGACGTTGTCCATCCAAAGATGTCTCGTTACATCGAGAAACCTCGTATCATCTTATTAGATTGCCCATTAGAATATAAGAAAGGTGAATCCCAAACCAATATCGAGATTACTAATGACGAAGATTGGAACAGAATCTTACAAATTGAAGAAGAACAAGTTAAATTAATGTGTGAACAAATCTTACAATTCAATCCAACCGTGGTGATCACTGAAAAGGGTGTTTCTGATTTAGCTCAACATTTCTTATTGAAAGGTGGTTGTAGTGTCCTAAGACGTGTTAAGAAAACCGATAATAACAGAATTGCCCGTGTTACCGGTGCCACTATTGTTAACCGTTGTGAAGATTTAAAGGAATCCGATGTTGGTACCCAATGTGGTGTTTTCAAGATTGAAATGATTGGTGATGAATATTTCACTTTCTTAGATGAATGTGAAAATCCAAAAGCATGTACTATTATGTTACGTGGTGGGTCCAAAGATATCTTAAATGAAATTGAACGTAATTTAGAAGATGCTATGGCTGTGGCACGTAATGTCATGCTATCTCCATCTTTATCTCCAGGTGGTGGTGCTACTGAAATGGCTGTTTCTGTGAAATTAGCTGAAAAATCTAAACAACTAGAAGGTATTCAACAATGGCCTTACCAAGCCGTTGCTGACGCCATGGAATGTATTCCAAGAACTTTAATTCAAAATGCAGGTGGTGATCCAATCAGAGTCTTATCTCAATTAAGAGCCAAGCATTCTCAAGGTCAAAATACAATGGGTATTGACGGTGATCAAGGTAAGATTACAGATATGGTCGAATACGGTATTTGGGAACCAGAAGTCATTAAACAACAATCCATCAAGACTGCTATCGAAAGTGCTTGTCTCCTGTTAAGAGTTGATGATATTGTCAGTGGTGTTAGAAAACAAGATTAATCGATTCTAAATGTAACTTTTTCATTTCTCTTAGTCTACTTTAGTTGTATCATATAGATTGCTTGCATGCACAATACTTTCATCTTTATTTTCTCTCTATTACATTTATATATATCATTATATATTGTATACTAATTAGTACTACCCTCTCTTGGGGGTATAATATTTATCTTTCACTTGAGATAACTCATTTTCCAATTGTAACACCAATGATCTTAGTTTGTTACTGTTACGTCTATCATTTAATATATAGTCTTCCATTTTCAATCTTACCAATTTGATTCTAGAAGTTATGGGTAAATTGTAATTACCACTGTTTAATAACATATCGAACAATTCTGACCAAATTTCTCTTTGCCATGACCGTTTCAACGGTTGTTTTAATTGTAATTTATGGCTTGTTGGATCCATGACAGTTTCTATAAATGAACCAAACAACATACAATGGATTATACTAGCAAGACCATAATAATCACATTCATAACTCCATGGTAACCCTTTTCTCATTTCATAGCAATCCTGTTCGTCTGTAGTCCAATCTGCTTTAAATTGAGTACCCTGTTGAAATAAAGTTAAATCAAAAGATCTACCAAAATCAATAAGGTATATACCCTTTTGATCCCAACCGTTGTGGCCATATTTATTATAGTCACCCAAGGGCTCGTTGTTTGAATCATCTAAGGGTAAAAATCGGATCATACAATTATCAGGTTTCAAATCACCATGTATTATACCAATTTCATGAATACTTTCAATGACTTTAATCAATTCGATGGTGAGAAACATACAAATTAATTCATCCAGTGTCCTTTTACCGCCAATTTCTTCTCTGTAAAGATTAATTAAACCCAAAATAGTACCTTGGTTGGCGTAATTTAATACTAAATAACTCTCATCTTGGAAAAAATGTAATGAATTGACATTGATAATGGACTGTAACACTATCTCATCATGTAATCGTATTTCAATCTGTCTCAATATATAATATTCCCATGAATTCGCGGGCTTCTCGACTTTTAAGGCGTTTAATGAACCATCATCAGATTCTGCTAAATATACTACAGCATATCCACCACGTCCTAGTTCGGAATAAATACAGTAAAATTTATTAATCTTCGCAAAATTTATAATGGGTAATTTTTTATTAGAGACTTTAGCCAATTTATGAATTCTTTCTAATTGATGGCTCATATTTAAATCTTGATCATATTGATAAAATGATTCATATGTGGATAATGGTGGTGTAATGTTAGATAATAATAATTTTCTCAAATTATCACTTAATGGGTGGCTAATAATCCTTGGTAATTGTACTAATTCATTATTAGTGGGTGGTCTGATCTGTGAAAGAAATGCAGGTTGAGACACAAATGGAGAACTTTGCGACGGTATATACTGTGAGGATTTTATTGGTGTGTGTATTGAATTTTCTGTTTTCTCTTCAATGGCGTACATGTTGTGGTTGTTGTTACTAGTCTCGATGTTACCTTTATGATTACTGGTATTATTATTATCGGGTATTGGTTCTGAAAACTTTTCTGGTTGACTACTTATTGGTACTTTCACTTCAGTAAGGTCATCAATATTGGGTCTTGTTAACTCTTGTGTTGCATTTTCGTATATTGTAAACCTATTTGTTGTATTATCTGTGTTATTATTATTGTTGTTACGAATATTAGTTTGCGTGATAGTGGTATCGATTTTATTATGATTATTTTCATTTAAGTTTTGGTTAAACATAGAATACACTTCATTCATTGCATCTTTAGAGAAAAATGTCACTGTATTGGTATTGTTTGTAGTTAAATTATTATCTTCTTCCTCCTTTAAGGGTAGGATTGAGGTATGTGTCTTGTATTCGATGGTTGTATCTTTATCATTGAATATCTGCATTTTATTATTGTTATTATTATTATTATTAAGTATTGGTGGTTGAGAGGATGGTAATGGTTCTATAAGTTTTCTTCTTTTATTAGACTCGTCTATTGGATCCGTATCAATTTCATCTTTGGAAACAATCTCAGTCAGGACATTTCTTTTCCTTTGAGGGGATTGAATCTTAGAGTTAGTTTCCATAGGTTTCTTCATTAATGATAATAACTGTTCAAGACTTATTTCAGAATATTGATATTTATCATTATAAATTAAATTGAAATTACAATCAATCTTTTCTGGTAATCTACCTTCCACTTTATTTATTTGATAAATGGGTCCATTGTCTCTTTTCTCTATAGGATTGTTAATTTTACCAGTGGTGTCTTCAAATATCTGTAATTGTGTATTATTATTATTATTATTATTATTATTATTATTATTATTATTATTATTATTATTATTATTATTGTGTCGTATTGATTCTTGTGTAGGTGGTGATGGAATATTTGTGAAAAAGGGTAGTATATTGTATGACTCGGTTAAGTTATTAATGAATTGATCCCAATCAGTTTGAGGTTGCTCCAAGCGATTCATCGTCACTAGTCTATCCTGTAAGTCCTGACACATTAATTGTAATTTTATTGATGGTCTTGCATTTTGTTTTATACCGTATTCTAAGATCATCACCGCATCATCAAACTGTTTTAGATTCCACATGACATCGGCCCATTCAATATAGAACATAGCCAACTTGTTACCAACATGCTGAATAAACATAAAAGTTAAAGCATCTTTCAATTGTACAATATCTTGAGATATGAAGACATCAAGGTAGTATAACCAAATCTTGACAAACCTTGGGTCATTGTGGTATGTTTGTAAGACAAGAGTATAGCTGATACAACGTTCTAGCAAGTGTTTCAATTTAGTTTCCAAGGATGGAGTCTGGTCTTCCTGATCATTAATGAAATTGATATATTCCAAAAACACTTCCAATGGGTCATCTAGCGTTTCTAATTCATTCAAAAGCCTGTTTTCGAACTGCAAACATTGTGTGTCAAAATTGTTGTCATAATACACTTGCTGAGCAAGCATTCTTTGTTGCTTTGGCGTCAATGTGTATCGTATTTGCTTTCGTCAAGATGTCATCAGACCCATCACTTTTCCTCTATTTATATTTTAAATAATCATTTTCTTAAATGTTTCAATCTTTAAATCTTTTAACGCTGAACTTCTTTAACAGATGGAAGTGATTCAGGTCAAAGCTATGGATTGTAGTGGGGGATACCAGTAATGGTGGGACCAGTCCATGATCAGATGTTGAAACTTATTACAAGTGGCTCTTCAAAGCTTCTGTTTAGCTGGATTTTCCATTCTGCTGATAGCGTTTCGATGCCAATGACCAGAAAACGGTTAGAAGATGTGTTAGAAGAACGGTTATTTATGTATCAAGAGCTAGATAATGGGAGGTGAGAGCGATCCTAATACATGCGACCAACTTCGCCACAGCGGTGGCAAACAGGATCACGGCAATCTGGCCGGTTCTTTTTGTAAGAACATTGTCTGTGGCGACAGTTGTTGATAACCTCAATACAAGCGAGACACAATTCTCGTCCTACAGCGAGACACAAGAACATTCCTAGGAACATACTACTAAGTACCAGTGCGGGTACTTCTCTTTTACACTTTGACGTCCTAAAACGGTGGAACCTCGACACTTTTCCAGCAAAGCATCTCACATTTGGCAACACATTCCCTGCTGAGAGACCTTCAATTGACAGAAGCGTCCTTCTAGATCTGGAATTCCCTTCGAGAAAGCAGTATTCTATTGCGTTCTATGTTACACCAAAAATGCATGAAGATATCATCATTGGGTATCCCGACATTATCGCACACCATTTGAAAGACGAACCTTCAGTACATAGTATCCATGTTAACAACGTTACATTTCCCACAGCAACACACAATCCTAACAATCAACATTCTGTACATTATTCTGAACCTATAAGCCCTGTCCAAACCGACGCATTACCTGTTACTGACAACTATTCCAATACTGATAATTTAGAAACTGACCAAAAAACGACCGTACCCACTCCTATTATTGAAACCCCAACTGAGAGGGGAGAGGAAGAAACGAATTATACGCAAATTACAGATAATGAGAAATTTATTTGCGATTATGACGAAGTCAGTAGTGATTTTGTTACGAGAATTCTAAGACGAAAGAATACTTACTATACAATAAGGCACATTACGTGCAAACCTACTGACGAAAATGAAGATCAAATTTTGATAAATAACTTCGAGATAACTAATCAGACAAAAAATCTATACAGCGAATTTAAGGAAGTTTTCAATGAGCAAACAACATTTACAAAGAAGAATATTGAACATGAAATTGAATTACTACCAAACCATAAGAATCCCAATTTGAAACCTTATTGGGGTAAAATATTCGTCCCTTAATAGTTCTGGCCACCATTCGTCAGACTTAATCTTCTGACTCAAGGATAATTGTTGTATATGTTGTATGACCGTTCTGGATATGGTATCCGCAGCTGTATTTAACTTTCCTGGAATATGTGTGATATTAAAATCAAAATCAGCTAGGAATTGTAGTTGTCTGGCAATACGTCCCGTTGGTTGGTTCATTGAACTTATGGAAAGTTATGCCGAATGGTCAGTGCGGAGTTCGAAAGGACAGCCATGAAGTATATACTTGAAGTGACTCAGCGCTCCAATAATAGCTTGCAGTTCGAGGTCTCCCGGTGTATAGTTATGGTGTGCCTTACTCAACAATTTTGAGTAGTACCCTACCACTCCTACTAATTTTCCATCTTTGTGAATTTCTTCCAGAACAGCACCGTATCCTAGGTAAGAAGCTTCAGTTGTTAGTCTATAGTTTCCATCATCATGTGGTCGAACCAACAGTGGTGGGTTACAAAGTGCTTCTTGTAGTTGGATGAATGCTGTATGTTGGTCTTTCCCCCATTTCATGCTATCGTTTGTGATGAATTCATTAATCGGTGCTGACTTTGAAGAGCAGTGATCTATGAATATACGGTAAAAGTTAATTAAGCCTAGGAAAGATTGAGCTTGTTTCTTTGTTTTTGGTTGGCGGAAATCTTTTATTGCTTGTGCTTTCGTGTCTTTTGGCTTGATTCCTATCACGAGCGATAGCATGCAATGGGGGAAAGAACAACACGCAGCATTCATCCAACTACAAAAAGCTCTTTGTCCTTCTCTATTAGTTCAACCACGATGAAGGAATTTATGGACTAACCACCGGTGCTTCTTACCTAGGCTATGGTGCTGTCCTAAAAGAGATTGTCAATCATGGAAAATGAGTGGGAATGGTAGGCTATTACTTGAAATCGTTAAGTACAACATAATTACACACCGGGAGATCTAGAATTACAAGCGATCATCAGAGAGTTGAACCATTTCAAATATATTCTTCATGGTCCTCCTTTTGAACTAAGAACGGACCTCTCTGCATTACTTTCCATAAGTTGCCTGAACCAACCAACCGGTCGAATTGCTAGACAATTACAATTCCTAGCAGATTTTGACTTTAATATCACACACATTCCAGGAAAGTTAAATACAGCCGCGGATACCATATCCAGAACGTTCGTACAACATATACATCAAATCTCCTTGAGTCAAAAGATTAAGTCTGAAGAATGGTGGCCAGAACTATTAAAGGACGAATATTTTACCCCAATAAGGTTTCAAATTGGGATTCTTGTGGTTTGGTATAAGTTCAATTTCGTGTTCTATTTCCTTTTTTGAGAATTGTTTTTGTTCGTTGAACACCTCAGTAAAGTCACGGTATAAACTATTCGTGTGGTTAGTTGTATTGAAGTTATTTATCAATATTTGGTCTTCATTTTCGTGAGCAGGTTTACACGTAATGTGCATTACCGTATAGTAAGTATTTTTTCGTCTTAGTATTCTCGTAACAAAATCTTTACTTACTTCGTCATAATCGCAAATAAACTTCTCATTTTCTCTAATTTGTGTATAATTCATTTCTTCCTCTCCAACCTATAAATAGAGGTGTAATTTATATATCTTATGTAGAATCTAATTGGGGCTCATATTGAAGTAAATAATTTGAGACTAAAGAATAGAATAGGTCCGTCAGGGTTGGATCAGCTATTGTATATAACTTCACTACTTTATATTTTAAAAAGGAATTGGTTCAGAATTAATAATAGGTGTATCTTAGTGAATTATATACTAAACTTGTATACAATCATCCGGTTTCTTTCTCCTGAATAACATAAACTAAACTAAACTAAACTAAACAAAGTTACATAAAATGGAGGAGAGAGAAGAGTAATGTATCCATAAACTAGCTTTATCTTCTCTCCTTGTATGTAATTCCAAACCAGGTCTGTTGATTAAAGAGGGGGGCATCATAGCTAACTACTGGGAAGTTGTCTTGCCACCCTTGGGAGTAACTTATTGTAGTCAGCCTATGTCATATTTCTAGAAGTTATCAGAAACATAGCAGAACCTTTCTCTTGACGCCATTGCCTTTCTGCTCAACCAGAGTGTTGGATCCTTTCCCCTCACGTTCAATTAATAACCTTTATTAGTCATATTTAACATCCTTGAATAGAGGCAAGCCGGATATTCTGCTGGAAATAGGATAAACAATCAACACTAACTTGTATTCTACCTGTTGAAGTGAAAACGCGTGTGCCACCCCGTGCTGTCTGGACACCACCAAAACCAATTTTTTCAACAAATAGCAGCCTTGCTGGCGCAATCGGTAGCGCGTATGACTCTTAATCATAAGGTTAGGGGTTCGAGCCCCCTGTAGGGCTATTTGTTTTTTAATTTTTTCACATATATTCTCTTTATAAAAAAGTCCCACAGTGGCAGCCAATCCCAACTGTGAAGCTGGTCTTTGGCCTGGGATCCCAAGGCTAAGATCGACTGTGGTTCTAAGCAGGTGGAGCGTCTTGCTCTTAGTGTTGTAATGTGGTTTGTAGTGGTTTCATTTATTGAAACTGTTTGTTCCTGGTGTTGTCAACGCAACTAAAGACAGTTCCATCGTGAATGAAAAATCATCCTCTTATAGGTATCTGCCTCTGTTGATCTGTTGATCCGTTGACAAACAGCAATGAATTAAGAGTCATCAACTCCAGTTTTCTTGTCTTGACTTGCAACTATTGCAACTCTTCCCCAGTTGATACCTCTTCGATCTTGAAGCTCTTCACCAAAGTGTGGTGGACAACTGTATAACAAACAGTGTTGTGTATGTGATGTCGACTTGGGTTTGAGCTTCGGCAGCAGATATATAAGAAGCGGGGGATGGGAGGGGTCCTTGTGTGGTATGTAGCATTGCACTCCATCATTGGACTGTCACAGTATTCCATCAATTTGTAATTCCACAGTATAGTGTAATATGGTCGACAAAGATACTTTACACCGTACGGAGGAGACCGACAACGTAATCAGGTCGATAAGGCGTCGGAATAACGAGGCATCGAAGAGGTTTAGAGACAGGAAGCGAGCACAACTTAAAGCTAACCAAAGAGTAATAAAAGAACTGTACCAAACCATTAATCAATTGAATGATAAAGTGAGGCAATTGACCATAGAAAATAAGTATTGGAAATTGCAGATTAAGAACCTGGATCAACGCAAACTGGAATCATTGTTGAAAAGGATTAAATACGATGCCACCTCTTCTAAATCATAATACTTCCATATCCATCTAACAGTTGCTCATTCCCAGTCTCAGGCTCATCCTCATGAATTGGTGATGTTGAAGGTGCGGTGAACAGATTTGTTCCCAGTAAAGCCATAATCCCGTATTTATTCTTACTGTTGTGTCCAAATACTTGTAATATGGCAACGATTTCATTACAATTGCTGTGTGATTGTAACGGTGACTCGATGATTCTAGACAGTTGGGTCACACTCAAACTGCTAATCACCAGTGTCAATAAGCACAGCACAATATCTAACATATAAATCCAACAATATATTTTATAAAGATACAATTCATTCAATTCATTCAATTCATCATCATACTCACCAATGAAAAGCACTAAAAGGGTCCTACCGTATGGTACAGGGACAAGATAACGAATCAAACAAATGTACCCGACCATACTAAGATATAATAATTGTGTGGCTCTCAAACATTTCAACACCAATAACCGGATAATATCCTCACCACTCTCATCATCATCCCCTGCCTCAGTAATAACCAACAAATGGCCATCACTCTCTTCACAAAGCTTTCTTATCATCGTTAAAGCATACAATGTGGAGAGTTGCAACATCCCTAAGAACAACGATTTGTCCAACAGGTACCGAATATATATGCAGATATAGCCAAATGTATACAGCTGATTCACCAGCTCTTTACGATTGTTATCGCCAGACTCAGTCATTCTTATAAAGCTTGTCTGTGTCTTATTCTTAAATCTTGCTTGTAATATTTGGGGTGTCTCTCTTGGCCTTTAATAACCATCTTTCAAAAGTGATTATTAATTAAATATTGAAATTATTATTATTAACATATAAATATATGAATGGTTTGAAACATTGTCTTTAACGCCCCCATCCCCCCCATATAATTAACTCGTTATATGCTTCAGAAGGATAATGATGAGTAACCAAAGTAAGCAAAGTTTGCCCTTAATCAAACCAAAGATTCCAGGGAATGATGATTTCATCATGTCCAAGATTCAAGTGTCTAAGACTTGGAAATTACCAGCCATGAGGTCGTATTCATCCGGTAGAAAGCGTAAATCAACAAGTGAAGAACCAAGGAGTCCCAATGATAGTGAAGAACTATTATTGAAGAAACAAAGACAAAATAGAGATGCTCAAAGGGCTTATCGTGATAGGAAAGAGAAGAAATTGAAAGAAATGGAAACTGTTATAGATTCGTTACAGGATAAAGTTAAGTATTGGCAAAGACTTTATCAGTCTAAATGTAATGAGATGATACATTTGGAGAATAAATTTAATAAATTGGTCCAGGATTCAAATGTCCCGACTGCCAAGGAAGCTGATTTGTATAGCTTGATTGATAATTTTAAACCTTTGAAATCTGTATCGTTATTACCATCCACCAGTAGAATCACCCCTTTAACCTCACCACTGGCCAGCATCTCCAAAACGTCTGTGCCCTTACGGCCCATGCCTGTGTTACCCAATCTATCACAACAAAATAAACATAAATGTTCTAGTCCAAAGAAAGATCATGATAGAAAGGGGAAGGGTACTGATACGGCCACCCCGTCAAAGTGTGGCTTTTGTGATAACTCTACATCATGTATTTGTACTGAGTTGACTACCACGACGACTGCTGAAAATCGGTCCAATTCAGAATCTGCTTCATCAATGACAAATTCAACCATACCTTCTCCCACTGTTATGAATCCAGCAGATTCATCACCGAGAACTAAAGCACCAATGACTATTGCACAGTTGACATGTTCATCCGATCCACATACGTGTACTAAATGTTCCGACATTAATCAAACATGTATTAAACCAACAGACAATAACAACCCCGATAATAATAATAACAGTAATAATAATATTCCAGATGAAATCGATTTCACTAATTATAAGTAGATCATAATTAAGTAGTCACAAATTAAATAAGAATTGATGTATTAACTTATATGAAATTGATTTGAAAAAGACGAACTATTTAAAAGTATGTATACTTATATTTATAAGATGATATTCCCCATTTGACTCATCCATTGGAATAATAAGGGAACACCAATCATATTACCGGAACCTTTGGACTTACTAGATTGACTAGAAGTAGAAGATACGGACACTTGTTTGGAGACTGCACTAGTAGATGATTTAGAAGTGGAAGAAGAAAGTTTAGATGATGTCATACTCTTACTGCTACTAGAGCTACTGGTTTTAGCAGCACTGGATGAAGACATTGTAGAAGACGAAGCAATAGAAGAAGATGAGGAAGTATCATCTTCATCGTCATCATCGTCATAACACATATCTTGAGTAGTAATAATAGTACCTAATGGTTCACCAGCACCATCAGTGAAGTATGGTGAAGCAGCAGCTGGCATATCCGGCAAGGTATTGTTAGCTTCCCAAGTATCCTTGACATAAGTTGGACATTTGGAAACTTCTTTATCTTTAGAATATCCACCATCGCCTTGTGGGTTAGAAACAGAAGCATATTGACTCTTCAAATTAGTATAATCATCTAATTTGGTGACAGAAGCACCATCATTTGCGATTTGAACTAACCCATAGTTGTTTGTTTCATTAGAATACTCATAGACTAACCCACCACTGAAGACGGTGGACATGGCATCGGAATAAATGGCTTCGATTTCAGTAAATGGTCTACTACCTGGAACTTTATTACAACCAAATTCACTTAAAAAGATTGGAATAGAGTAATCTTTGTATAAATTAACCTTGGTGGAATAACCGGATACAGAATAAGAAGAATGACCACACCAAGAATAATCGTTGACACCGAACATATCGATTCTGGCATCTTCATCGTCACCACAATTGAAATATTGAGCAGCAAGAACTCTATTAGCTTCAATGTCAGCAGCAGAGTAACCCACTGGGATCTTTCTATAATCTCTAGCCTTGATATACTTCTTCATGTCTCTCACTGTGGCTTTAACATAAGTGGCAGTGGCAGTCGTATTATCACTGTTAATGACTTCATTACCAGCAAAAAAACCCAAGACATTATCATAACCGGCAAAGGCATCGATGGTAGCGAAAACACTTTGTAAATAGTCAGCGTTATAAGAACAAGCAGCATTGAATCTGGAAATGGAGGCACCTGGAGTGTTAACATCCAAGATTAAATAGATGCCTGCATCGCTTAGCATTTGCATACATTCATCATGGTCCATGGAATTGTCCACAGTGTAGACTCTAATGGTATTAATCCCCAAGTCTTTGAAGATTGGAATATCTCTTTTACAAACATCAATATCGGCTAGTGGATCAGTTAAATTGGAAGACCCACCTGGTTGGTAATCAACACCTCTAATGAAGAATCTTTCGTCGGTTTCTGAGTTGAAGAAGGCATTGCCCGAGATGGTAATAGGTGGAGTGGACCCATTTCCACTGGAAGAAGTGGAATTGTCAGAATCTTGTGCACACACTGCGCCTAAAAGAGCAGAAACCCCAAGTAAATTTTTCCAAAGCATGTCTTTATGTGTCGACTGGCACCTTTGTGATGGTTTGAGTTCTGATCAGATCGAGAATAGCAACAACTACGGGCAAGATCAAGGACTACTTGCTCGTTTCGAGGTCTCCTTTCTGCTCTTTATTTATATTTTGTCAGATTTCTCGAAGAATTTTTCAGGTCTGAAATGTAAACAAACAAAAACGACACAATGTCACCAGTTGACACAAACAATACTGACGATGCTTGGTAACCGTAACTTCAGATGAAACAATCCAGCGATTAATTTATAGCATTGTTTAATTGATATGAATAAGAATAGCCCATTAAAGTATGGAAGATGGGTTGCAAACAGCTGTAATTGGGAGGTCCAATTAATATTAAAATGAGTCAAATACAGTTGTAATAGCGATGAATTCAATCTGTAAAAGTTTATAACACAGTAAGATATAGATATGTAAATTGATTTTGTGGGATTGGTTTTTCACTGATTTTATTTGTTTATTTCTGTTATTGATGTTTTATGTTGCTGTTTATGTATCAGAATCAACTTTCAACGAGTTTTAACACAAAATGTAAAATGTTGTAATACAAATTATCTTTCATTGAATGTTCACAAATAAGTATACACACATAACTGAGTTGCCCAGTCATTGAAACTTTATCTTAAAGAATGTATTAGACGTTAAAATTGTACATAGCAAATATATATATATAATGTTAAAAATGACTCACAAAGAATTATTCCTTATCCCAGCCTAACTTCAAAGCTTGTTCATAAGTTGGGTAATCGGTGTAACCTTTGTCAGACATAGCGTAGAAAGTAGGTCTATCATATTTATTTAGTGGCAACCCATCCTTTAATCTGTGGACCAAGTCTGGGTTAGCAATCCATAATCTACCATAAGCAATCAAAGTTCTGCCATCTTCGACCATGTCCTTGACGATCTCTGGATAGTAGGCCAAGTTACCAGCACGGATAATTGGACCCTTCCAGATGGAGTAAGCGAAGTCGTTAGTAACAGTGATATCGGCACCAACACCTTCTGCTAAGAATGGATTAGAGACTCTTGGTTCGACTAAATGGATGTATGATAATCTCTTACCTTCTTTGGCTCTCTTTTCCAATTCACCAATGACGTGAGCATATTGTGCTAAGATTAATGGTTCATCACTACCAGATTGACTACCATAAGTGTTCCAAGGAGAGAAACGAATGGAGACTCTTTCATGGCCGATGGCTTCGACAAGAGCGTCCATGACTTCTAGGATTAAACGGGATCTGTTTTCGATGGATCCACCATATTCATCAGTTCTGTGGTTGGAGATTGGATCGATGAATTGGTTTAGAAGGAACCCATTAGCAGCCATGACTTCAACACCATCGGCACCAGCACCAATAGCGTTTTTAGCCGCTTGGACGTAGTCAGCCACATGTTGTTTAATTTCATCCTTGGTTAAAGCACGTTGAGGGTTGTTAGCCTTCAAAGCTTTTTCCTTTTGTTCATCGTCCACATAGATATCATCGGAGGCAGAGACTAATTTTAACCCGTCTCTAGCTAACGTATCTGGGAACGCTTGTCTCCCGACATTCCATAATTGAACGTACATATACGACTTGTTGTTATGAACTCTTTTAATAATCTTGGTCCATTCAGCAATTTGTTCTTCAGACCAAATACCTGGAGCGTTGTCATACCCACCTGCAGCGGCAGAAATGAACGTACCTTCAGTGATGACTAGAGTACCTGGATATTGAGATCTTTGTTCGTAATATTCAGCAGCCCAATCCTTGTTTGGAACATTACCAGGGTAGTGAGCCCTCATACGAGTCAAAGGTGGGTAGACAGCACGATGTTGCAAATGCATCTTACCAATCTGAATTGGCTTGAATAAATTGGTGTCGGCTAATGGGACTGGTTTAAAATCTTTAGAGAAAGACATATTGTATTGTTGTTGTTATGAGTTGTTAGAATGTTTGGTTTCTGGTTCTGTATAGTTCAAGACTAAACTAACAAACAGGAAGGAAACAGTTGAAGACAAATCATTGCAACCACGCCAGTATTTATATAAATTTTTTATCGATATTAACGGCCTGTTCAAACCAATTCAAGATCAAAATTGCTTTGTAAAAACCATTTGCCAAATTTGTAAGATAACGGGGGGGCAGGTTTCCTTCCAATTCCAATTGTTCTTCCCTTCTTTCCCTTCTTCTTCTTGCCATTACAAAGAGATCTGAAACTTTTCTTACGAGATGGCCTTATAATTTTCCAGTGAAAAGTTTTCCAGTGTGGGGGGGCCTTTGCCCAAAGCGGTAATAAGCGTTGGATCGATTTGTAATACCTGGGCGGGTAGATCTGTCTTAGTCATCTTAGTCATCCCGCTTAGTAAGATGCCCACAACACCTTACTAAGACAGTATTACATATATAGATGGATATATCTAGATAGATATTTAGAGCCAGTAAGATCTCGTATGACTTAGTGATGCTAGTGGGCATTGCTGTAGTTGACATGACTACTGTAGATGTTGAAGAGATGTGGATGTTCAGTTTGGCAAGGGCCATTTGTCATCCTAGGATCCCAGGTAGACTGGAGGGAATGTATCTTAACTTGCCAATGGCAAGGTTATCAAATGAACTTTTGACCCAAGGGGCAGTATATACTGCGTTTGAATCATTGCTGGTGGTGTAAGTAAATGTATATGTATATCTTATTGAAATGTTGGCAAGGGTAATTTCATTAGGATTTAGTAAGAATATTAAAATGTACATATCTTCATTCGAAGCCACTAGGAACGTTAAAGAAATAGATTGAGCAAAAAATATTGGTATATATTTCGCAGTAAAGCAAAACCATCACTATATCATTTTTTAATTGTGGATATAGCTACTGAGTCTAGGGACTATTTCATAAAATATATGTTATGTTTAAAGATCAGATTTTTATATTGAATTCCCATTAAAGAGACAGTTCTTGCCAGTATATACACACACACACACACACACACACACATTTAACGGCCAAAATACTTCTTTTCTATCGGTCTGGCCAGATTGTATACAATGAATGCCCAAGATGCACCCATCTCCAACCCGATATCACCACCATTGTCGCCAATCAATCTACCAATCTCCCCCATCCAGTAGGATTGGCACATTCCTAAAGCAACACCAAAACAACTAATGAAAAATGCTAATGCACTCGCTATCCCCAGGGGTAATTTCCGAGGATTATTCCAATCTTCCACCACATAACTGTTATATTCACCCTTTCTATGAATGACATGTTCACTTGAAATTAATGTAATATAAATAGCACAGTAGTATGAAATGGTATTCATAAAATTCTCTAAGAAGGTATCGAAAAAATAACATGCTGGAATACCTAATCCCAACATGGCTAAATTACCAGCAATGGTCCAAAGGGCTCTGGGATATCTTTCAAAGGGGCCCCATAACGACTGAGCAGAAAGAGCAATGGTATACATACTTGGTAGATTGTTCCCCACTGTGGATAAAGCAAAAACCACACAACAAAATTGACCAAACCCATGTAATGAATTTGGAACCAATATACCATAGATTAACCCACCAACAGCGTTTTCATGGTACAGGTCCATAAAAACTGGATCATTAACTGCAGCCATACCACAAGCAGCACCAAGGAACATTGAAAAACATAGCGCTAGGGATAAACTAGCAAATACAGTTCCAAAAATCTTATTTTTGTTTGAATTACGAGGCAAATAAACAGTATAATCAGACGAATATGTGGTCCAAGCAGCAGCGTAACCAAACACAGCACAACCAAAGGATAAGACACCACCGGCAGTGGTGGGACCACCACCCCAATCACCATTACTCCATTTACCAGACATCTTCAATCTGGCAGTTATTATAAAGAAGATAATGATGTTTGGGATCCATGACCATTTTTCATATTGATGAATAACATTATAACCAAAGAAAGAGATTAAAACAGTGGCACAGGCAATAATAAAGCAACCGGCCCATAGCGGGCAGTTGTTCCCATTTCTATTGACCATGTTAAGTAATTGAGCAGAACAAATAGTGTTCAAGACACACCACCCGACACATGAAATGATATTAATCAATGAGAAGAATCTAGCAGTGTAATTACCAGTCAAATAACGAGTCAAAATCATTTGTCTTAACCCAGTTCTAGCACCAAAGACAGAAAAGTAGGCCACGGGGATAGCACCAAGGAGATTGAAGAATAAAACTGTCAAACAAGAGGCACCAAAATTCAAACCGAAGACACAAGGGCCCAAAGCCCCGACTGCAAAGGCGGAAAGAACCAAATTGGAGGAAAACCAAAGGTTAGCAGCACCGAATGTATTCGTGTCAGTTTTTTCCTCATCGGTAATGGGTTCCACACCTTTCACTTCAGCTTTCATTTTGGAAACCCAATGGAAAAGATAGGATTGTCTAGATTTGAGAGATTCCTCGTCAAATGACGTGGACCCCTTGGTATCTGAACCAAAAGTAATCGATTCAGAGTCATAGTTGTCCTTTTGCAAAGGATCAGATGGCGGCAAGGCTGAATTGTCATTTTTGAAGGCAGAAAATAGTTTACCTTTCAACATGACTTCAATGTTTGAGGGATAATATATCTCTAATGTTTTTCTTTTTTGGTTTTTAGTCTTTGTTGTTGAAGATTATCTAGTTAGTGAAGGGCACTACATAATACAGCAAACATGATTGAGAATGAGCTTTGAACCATTCGATTGGGACAGGAATTGACTTTCCAATGGCGTTTATATATCTTTCCAAAATGTATCATTTCTTGCTCTGGAAATCTTTCTTCCTCGAACCTCTCGAGCTATTTTATTTACATAATTTGAAAGTAATGAAAAAGTCTCTTTTCCTTTGTTCCCACCAGGAGAAAACCCCATTGTTCGTACTGCCACAAGACAAAGAGAATGGCAGCTGTGAGATCCAGGTGTGACTCTGTCTTGACAATATCACAATACAGTGGGGTCTGCCAGGACATTATCTCCAATAACTTCCGCTTTAATACACAACTATTAAGTTTTTGGAGAAGTATTTTACTATGGCTCTTTTCGGTGAAAAGTGTCAGGCCTGGCCATCATATGACGCTCTGGCATTATTGAAAAATATACAAACATACAAACGCACATGCACAAAAGCCACAAAGGTTAATTGGTTAGTATCTGGCTGTAATAAAATTGACAAATCCCCAACTCCCCATTTCCAAGACAATTCATCTTTATAAGCAGTTTTTTCTCCCAAACAAACGGGCAACACATCAATGTCGACCTGATATTAATCAAGACAAGCTTTCAAGCTTCATTTTGAGCCCATGTAGCACCTCTGGGGCCCCCAAATCACTGGTCCAATGCCTGTTTGGCAAGTTTTGTATTTTGTATCAACTTTCTTTTTCCCTCAGTTTGGCTATGTGCTCACAGTGTGGTGTCTGGGTGCGTCACACAAATAAATGAAAATGAAAATGAAAAAGCCAAATAAACAGTTTCAAAGAGAAGAAAATACAAAATAAACCTTTCTTTCAAGAGCCACTGCCAAGGCTACAGTGGTCCAAATTGGACCATCTTACTGGCTGTGGATTGTGTAGAGTGGGTTTAGTTTAAGGGAACCTTTTTTTTTTTGCTTTGTCAAGAAAGCGCTTTCAACTGGCGTATGTGACATAATTACTTTACAATGCTAATAAATATACTAATAAATGGAAGAGATGGCATATATCGGAGGTTTGATGACGGGAAACATCATTTATCATAAGGCGTCCAGCCCACAATTATTTGGTATTATTGCGAGGCAGATGACAGCCTCCACTAAACGTATCATATGGTACGACCTCTCTTCCAGTTTCCCCTTCTTAAATGTCCTTTTGCCTTGTTATAGCCATATTTGCATTGATTATAATGATTGGGTCATGTATGTGAATTTCTTGCTTACTATCTTCTCCTCCTTCCTTTGTTCTGAGATTATTACCCATTCTGACAATCTGAAAGGATTCTATTAATAACTATATACCTTGCTAATTAAAATCAAGATTAAACAGGAGTCAAAACAACCCTAGTATTATTATTGTATCAATGATTATGTTGTAATATATGTCACAACTATGTCTTCTTAAATCTCTTGACCAATACCAAGTTGTAATATTTATCTTTCAAATTGGTTTAATATTTCTACGGTCCATCCCGCCAATACAACCTTCATGCTTTAATTTAGGTTCCTATTTCTCGCCTGATTAAGTTCTTGAAGTGGTTTCTTTTAGAATGTGAAACCAGAACAGTGATCATTTCATGGATTGTTTCCCTATGGCAGAAACTTAATGATCTCTTTTGTAGCAGGCGTGGAAAAGAGTTGTCTTGGAGAGAGAACTTCGTACGAATAACTATTAGATAGTCGCATCAGCTATACAGTCAATGGTGTACTATTCATAAAATTGTTGGAGCTTCCTAAACCAGTGTGAAAAGCACGTTGGGGTGAAGTGGTCGCAAAAACAGTAGCCCCTCTACATTGCAATCTTGACGTTCCTACTATCATTTTATTAAAACTTACTTCAAGAATTAGATAGTTCAAGAATGCTAGCGTAAGCATGACCTCTTGTCACAACCTTGCAACATTAAATGCATACTCACAATTGGGTAACCACTCCTCTGCAAGAGTAATATTTTGTTTTTTTTGGCATTCTCTGATTTCTGCTATAAAGCTTCAAAAATTGAGTTTAGACCCAGTCCAAAAGGGATTCAGTCTTGAAATGACATCTCTTGGACTGCCACCTACCAAAATAACATCAATGGCCAGCAATCTCAACCTTCCAAGCTATAAATACCTGGGAACTAGTTGCTTCGAAGGCTTTGAAAGTGCCAATTCTCTGCTCTTTTCAGAATGAAAAAAATTGAAAATTTAAAATAAACAAACAAGAAACCTCAGAAAAGATCGATGAAAAGACAACTTCAATCTTGAAACATATCCCACTTTCCTTATCGTCGAGTCTAGTGACATATAACGCTCATTCGTATGGTCTATAAGTAAACAACTTTTTACAATCTCATAAAACAGAACCATCAGTGGCCACAAGTGGTGAAAATACATATTTTTTTTTTTGATTCCATTTGACCCAATCATAAACATACTACACCGAAAATAGATCTCTTTTCGAAAGCAGAATAGTACACGATGCCGCATGTTCCTGATCCCAATGAGCTGGTAGCTGAAAAGCAAGTTCCAGCCGACACATTGAGCTCGTATCTACCCCGTGTGGATCAATTTTATATCCCAGAATGGTTTACGATGCAGTTTATTGCTAATAATATGGTCAGTTTTACTCCTCTATTCTCATATGGGTCCACTGTGATTAGCATCGAACGATCCAAGACTGCATTAGGGTTCTCCATTGATATTTGTGCGACAATGATGATTGCCAGTATACTTAGAATCTCCTACTATCTAATTACACCGTATGAAACGGCATTATTAAGACAATCGCTTGTTATGGTTTTCATTCAATTGATCCTATTGAAGTCGACTTTAAAATATAGACCAGAAGAATATAAATACGAGAATCTGAGAAATGTGGAGCCATTGAGTGAATTATTGCATAATGTTTGGTTAGAACAATTTGGGGTGTCGAGACCACATTTCTTTACTGATGATTGGAAACAAAACATGGCAAAACTATCGCCAAAGAAATTGCTACGATTATGTTATAAAGTGACCCTGGTTTTCGCTTATAAGATATTGAAATTTTTTGATCCAAGTTATAAAAGAGTCTTTTCATTTTGGCAATGGAATAATGATAGAATATTTTGGAAGTTCTTGATAATATTCTCCAGTATTCAAATCTTGGTTACATTATTTATCTCCAAGATGATGAATTGGGATGAATTAGCACAATATTTGGGATCCATCATTGGTTCACTTGGGTTATTGGTCGAAGCATTATTACCATTGCCCCAAATCTCTATTTTGCATAACTTGAAATCTGTGCAAGGTTTCAAATTAATCCTATTGGTGAGTTGGCTATGTGGTGATACAGTCAAGATTACATACTTGGTCTTTGGTGCCAAGAATATATCCATCCTATTCTTTTTCTTTGCCTTTTTCCAAATGGCATTGGACTTCTATATTGCTGGACAATACATCTATTACAAATATTATTACAGTAAGAACCGTCACACGGGATTGAATGGCATCACAGAGGAAATAGAGCTACAAACGTTCAATCCATACACGAGAAAACACAGTGTGGGGAACTCTGAGTCCATGAATTATGGCGATGAATATAGCGAGAGATCGCTAGTCATGGAGAATAGAAACGACACTCCGCCTTTAGTACCCATGCAAGGGAACTCTCGTCGCTCATCCACCATCTAAAAGCACACAATGTGGAAGGATACTGATAGAAACAAACTACTATTCACTGATCACTAATCACTAATCACTAATCCCTACATATATATATATATTTTTTAATACATGCATATCTTTCCCATCTTCAGCATATAAAACCTGTGGCAAATTGCCACTTATTTCAAACAAGACATGGCCTTTTGCTACTCCTCTTGGGGCTATTTCAAAGCGAATTCCAGCTTGTTCAAGCTGTGATTCACAATCTCTCAGCTATAATTTTTGCACTATGAAAAATTAATATATTCGAAACGGCTGAATCAAATTGAACTCTCAAGGAGTCATGGCAACTTTTGCTTTGAGTCATTCTCGAATGGACTAGCGATAAGAGCCAAGTGGGATTGCAAACAACTATTCAATTGCAACATCCAACAACAAGCCAAATAATCACTAACCTCAATCTAAACAACAATGTTTTCTGCCTTAATGAAAAATAGGGCAACAGTTAATACGGGCAAGAGGTATTTCACTCAATTGAGGAAAGAGATGCTGGATGGCACCATTCTCAACTCAAGTTTTAATAGGGAGTCTACCACTGTCACTTTCATGGCCAATGATCCCAAATGCAAAGCCACGGATAAACCTTACACGGTTTGTTTCAATAACATTTTCCTGAGAGACTCCTCGAGATCTCCTGCCACTGTGGACTCTAAGACAGGTCAAAAATTGGTCACTACAGGTCAATTGGCACTTGACCCAATTTATACCACCCCTGAGAAGGTGAAGATTACTCCAGATGGGAAATATTTGTCTGTCAAGTGGAAGGATGGTGATCGTTACAATTATCCGTTCGATTTCCTATACAAATATAAAGGGTCCACATTTGTAAGTAGATCCTTGAGAAATAGACACACGGGCCACAGACCATTGATTTGGGATGCTATGACGTTCAATGACAATTTGAAGACCTTTGCATTGGATTATAATGAATTTCTTCATGATGACACAAGTTTCTATCAATCTTTAATCAATTTACAAAAGATTGGGATGGTCATGGTGAAAAATTTACCTAAACGGAACAAGGAGGTAGATCCATTGCGTGTCCTGTGCAATAGGATTGGTCCCATTAGAAGTACAATCTACGGTGACATCTTTGAAGTTGATAGCTTGAAACCTAACGATTCAAACATTACTTTCACCAATAAGAGATTACCATTCCATCAAGATTTAACTTATTTAGAAAATATTCCTGGCTTCCAACTATTACATAGCGTTAAGAACGCCACTAGTGGTGGTGAAAACATCTACGTTGATGCATTCCACTCTACCAGGTTTGTGAGAGAAACCGATACTGAAGCGTATGAAGCTTTGAATATTGTACCAATCAATTATGAATATAAAAACGATGACAAAAGATATTACCAGTCCAAACCTTTGATTGAACAACACGATTCTAACGAACATAATGTGGAAATTGGTAATTATGAGTTCTTGATTAAGAACATTAATTATTCGCCTCCATACCAGGCCCCAATGTCATATGGTATTTATAACAAGGCCCCACATAAAGAAGTTAGCACCACTCCAGGGAAAATCATTGAAAGATTCATGTTTAGTGATTTCATTAGAGGGTTGAAATTATTCGAACAGTCAATCAACGATCCAGCAAACCAAATCATGATCTCCATCCCAGAAGATACATGTATTATTTTCAATAACAGAAGAATCTTACATGCAAGAAATGAAGTTATTCCAAAACCAAACGCTCAAAGGTTGGTCAGAGGCTGTTTTGTCAGTAATGACCATTTCATGAGTAGATTGAGTTATTTAGAGGAGATGTTCAGGTAGAATTGTGGCTCTGATTTCTCATTCATGTCTGTATATATATATATATATTAATATTTAATATTCGAGTATTTTAATTTCATTTAATCTTAAACAAATAGTTAATAGCCGCTGAAGAGGTAAACAAAATAAACAAATCAATATGAAAAGCTTATATCAATTACAGCAAAGTTGTCGAACCAAGAGTGAATTGATAGCGTTACTTCAACCTAAAGTGCGTCAAATCAACCTGGAAGAAACCTCAGGAGGGATGGATATAGAAGAAAACATTAAGACAATTCTTTCAATGACATTACAAGCTATAGAGCAACATGGAGAGTTTGTTGAGTTCCAAATGTTACATGAAAGCCAATTTCATGTATCTGGACCTAGAAATCGTCAAGTGAAACTCCCACTTTATGGCAAGCCTAGTCGCTTATGTCAATATAATATTAGAAATATGGCCATTTTATTAACTTTGTTGAGTACTATCAAAGAAAGATATTCCTCTGGTCATACAAGCACAGTAAGAGACATTTTTTACTCTAATGTTGAATTGTATAGAACACAGAGTACTATTAGTCATTGGTTACATATCATTGCCACAAATTTCAGATTGAAAGAGGTTAACACACTAAACATTGTTCCAGCTCAAAAAGGGTTGGTGTATTCCACCATTCCATTGGAATTCGAGGAAAATAACAGTCTGAAAGATGGGTCGGTACACCTTATCCCATATATCAATGATAGGTCAATGATTAAACCCATGGGGCCCTTTGCAAATAATTTGACTATAAGAATATTTGAGAAAGAGGCTATCTTTAATAAAGTGGCACAAAGTTTGACACAAAATTCTGAAGGAGGTCTTGCCAGATCTCAAGAAATTATAATCACTGGCAAGGGGTACCCAGACACGCTGACAAAGACGTTAGTGCAAAGATTGAATCATTTGTTAAAATCACAAGATTTTTGGATCTATGTTGATGCAGATCCCTATGGGATAAATATTGCACTATCTTATTTCACCAATTGTCCCCATGTTGAACGGTTACAATATAAAGGTGTCACTATCGTTCAATTGATCCACAAAGGGGGACAATTGCTGTCTATGTCGCCCCGAGATTATTGCATGGCAAGAACCACATTAGGTCGAGTCAACAAGAGCATTGATTCTTCCACCACAAGAATCGAGGCAGAAGCTTATCTCCCAATGAGACAGGAACTTCAAAGACAACTGTTCCTGGGCAAGAAAGGTGAAATGAACGCTCTTTACGTTTGATTCATTGCTCTTTTTCCATTGCAAGTTTCCATTAAACATTCTCAATTAGACATTAGCAACCACACATCAACAAACAACATCCACAATCAACTATATTATAGAATCAATGCTAATAGTGAACAGTTTGTATACGATCAGAATCGCGTTAAAAATTCGTTGAAAAAAAATTATGGAATTGGAATTTACGTGTCTTCAAGAAATTTAGTGAAATTTGATGAAATTTGATGAAATTTATTTGAAAGATAACAAACAAACTACTTGTATTCATTGAACTGTTATCAGTTGATCAATCGTTTCCCTCCCACGTTGAACTTACCCGAAACTCTAATCCAAACACAATCCCAAGACCATGTTGACCAAATTAATTGCTGTTTTGTGTGCCCTTGTTAGCTTAGCTGTGGTTAATGCCGACTCTGCCAATTATGCACCATTTGCTATAAATTTACCAGCGTTCTCCAAAGAATGTCTCTATTACGATATCTTTGACGAAGAGCAATCTTTAGTTATCGGCTACCAAGTGTTAAGTGGTGGTAATTTCGAAATTGATTTCTCGATCGTTTCACCAGATGGATCAGAAATCGTCTCTGAAAAGCAAAAAAAATACTCTGATTTCGTATTGAAATCCTTTGGTTTGGGTCAATATTCCTTCTGTTTCTCTAACAGTTATGGCACTGCATTAAAGAAGGTTGAAGTCACTTTAGAATTAGAAAAATCCTCCTTTGACATCCAAGGTGAACAAAATAGTGAAGATGCTGTTGCTAACCATGCCGTGGCTGAAATCGACAGAAACTTAAACAAGATCACAAAAGTCATGAACTATCTAAGAGCCAGAGAATTCAGAAATATGTCTACTGTCAGCTCCACTGACTCTAGATTAAAATGGTTGTCCATCTTAGTCCTGATCACTATGGCTGCTATCAGCATCTTACAAGCTCTTATCATCCAATTATTCTTTAAATCTCGTCAAAGAAACTATGTTTAAAAGAAAAGAGTTCAAGATTTACATCAATATCTATATACCATCTAAGTATCCTTTATATATATATATATATAACATTGACTATGTTTTGCTAATGTATTAACATATATTTATTAGTCATAATTTAAAACCTATATTAATAAGTTAACTGTCATATATAAATGTGATATAAATGTGTTCGAATATAAAAATATGTGGTATAAGACCTAGTTACAGTTGGCATAGGTTAATAATAAAGTGGATAAGAACGATAACTTGAACATGTTCATTTCTTCCACTTTCACTTTTTTAAGTAACGATTTACTTTGAGTAGTACCGAATTGAAGCAATTGGCTGCCCTTAACATCAATGATACCACGACTACGTAACCATTCGAAGGCTAGGACGGAAAAGACAGTCAAATATATCAATAACCCAGAGATCTTGGCCATAATAATAGCGGAACCGATACCGACAAGAGAACCAAGACACATTTGCTTGTAGATGACTTTTCTCTTGGCATGAGCCTCCGCTGCTGTTTCGGCACGATATGCTGGATCAGTCGTTGTCAATCCAACTCCATCACCAGTAGTATGTACCATAGCCACATCGTTATAGATTGGATGGGTCATATATTGATACCCAATTAAAGACCCGAAACCTAAACCTAAACCATACAGACCATACTTAACATTTCTTTGTTGTTGTTGACGATTAAAACCATCATTCCAGGAAGCTTGCCCTGCACTAGAGCCTTGATTGCTGATCGAATGGTATCCTGCATTCGACATGGATAGGACCATTTTTCTGGGGAAGATTCTTGCAACCGATGGCCCAGTGAGGTTGGGAGAAGCTTTGAAAAGAGCCCCAGCTCTTAGATTAAGTTTGCAAACGTTTAATAGACTACCTGAAGTGTACAGCATACCTGTGACTGGACTAATTGCTCTCTGCTTTGGTGATTGTTTCTCATGAGTTAAGAGTGGTTGCTAAAAAACTTTTCAAACCCTTTAATTTGAAATATTTCAAAGCTCATTGCTACAAAATCGTCTGACATTGATTGAAATAGTACAAGCAAATATATATATGGTATATATTCGAGATGGAATATGGAGAGGATCATGACTTTGCTGTGGAAATGGACTTGTCACTGTTGCTGCCAGTATTTGGCTGTGCGTTCCGTCTTCTTGCACCTTCTCTGGCCCAGAACTCGTCTCGGTAGATTTCCCAACCTTCTCTCACTTCAGCACTGAATGCTCTTGGGTTCAACACTAATTTGACGTCAACGGCTCCTATTCTCGGTTGAGAACGGATCTTGACGTTGTTCCAGAATTGTATCACTGCGTTGTCATTCGATTTAAATATCCGATGTAAGATCCATAACTGTATCAGTGCAACGTTTTCACTAATGAATCTGACTAGATCGGTGAATTTCTCATCCCAAGAGGAATGGACTTTCACTAATCTTAAATTGAATTCCTTTATGCCTTTGTTAGTGGAATTGAAGAATCTTCTTGGTAGGATAATGGTTCTTCTATATTGGCCACTAATATAGAATAAGAAAACGGTGGAAATAACAAACACTAATGTCAATTGTAACATGAATAGATACAGCGATTTGCCATTATTGTTACGATTATTTTGATGAGTACCGGGCCAATGGTATATTTGTTCTGGCGGGACGAAATCAGTGGTGAAATACAGTTCATACACGACAAACCCAGCGATACCCATCAAAATAGAATAAAATGAAGTGTATTGCCATCGTAACCTCTTCTGTTCTCTAGCTTGTCGTCTCAGATCATCCTCTAGAATTAACAGATTACGAAATATTTTCGATGCAGGAGATATCTTGGCAGAGTTGCGCACTGTTCTGGTCCCACTCGACGTTCTACTGTTTGACCTCTTACGCAACAGTGGTTCGGGAGTATTGATATCATCACCACTTGAAAGGGGAGACTCTGATTCATCTTCCATTGAATGATCTTTATATAAATATTTCGTATCACCACCACCACCACCACCACTACTTTCATTTTCCAATTGATTCAACAATTCTGACGATAACGGGTGGCTTAAAGAGTCTATCTTTTTAGCAATCTCCATATCCAACTCACCATCTCTTCGACTTCCACCACTCATTGAATCATCTTCTTGTACACCTTCTTTCATCGACAGTTTAATACTCTCATTCTCAATGTTCTGGCTGTCTTTTAAACTGGTTTCCGACATTAAAAGCCCCTCTGTGTCTGCTCTGTTCAGCAGCGTCATAGATATAGCGTGGCTCGAGCAATTGACTAGATAATGGGACCTTGATTCAACTGTCTGGGTCGTGGGATGGTTCAAAGAAGTATCAAACTCTTTATTTAATTGAACTTTTATTCAATTAATATCATTTGAAATATCAATTTGAGATAAACGAACTGAACAAAAGCTGTAGATACAAAGAAGAAGGTCATAAAGTGGTACCATTGGAGGAAGTGAGCGTGCTAATAATTGATAATGCTAGATTACATGGACTATGTGGTGAAAGCCTTTGAAAAGCAAACGAAATGGTCTTCAGATAACAGTTATGAGAATATTACGGCCACATCGAGAAGCCTATTGAACTTCCCTATCCCACAATCCTTTAAGTTCCAAACATCCAACAAATCAACGAATCATTCCTTTAACACTTTGGAATTGACGAGGGGCAAGAAGATTAATGGGTCACTCACGTATCTTTACACCGATGTGGAAGGTTTAGATACAGTGCTTCAAGGTTCCAATGCAATTGCATTACAGGATGCTACCGAAACGTATAGAAACATTCAGCCAAGTTTTAACAACCACCATATACCTTATTGGGGGTTACCTTCTCAACATGATACGCTTTATTTCCCTCCCAAATTTATACCAAGATCATTATATATGGGCAGACTTTATTATCCTAGTTCTGTATTAGAAGCGATGATGATAAAAAGATTATCACCACATACTCAATTTATAGTGAAATGTTTAAGCTCTACAGTTGGGGGCTCAAATCTGAATCATTGGACGTTTTGCTGGCAAAGATATAAAGATCAAAATTGCCATGAATGGATATTATCATCAAACGATGGGTTGTGTGGTTACAGATTCTTACATAATGTCATGGTATCCCCATCTAAATTCAACAATTCTTTATACAATAATTCGTCATTAGCCATTGGAGGAGAATTTTGGCTTTCTTTAGGTTCTTTGAACCCAGGCTGCTCTACAAGTCTTAGATATTGTACACATTCAGCCAATACAGGTAGACCGTTAACCCTAACATTTACATTGAACCCATTGTTTGGTCATGTAACATCTACATACTCGGCTAAGACCAGTGCCAACTCAACTTTCACTACCAAATACGATTTTAATCTTTATTCCACTGAATCAAATTTATCCTTTGGTTGTGAACTTTGGAGAAGTGAGAATTCTATGGAGGTAGCCAATTCAAATGGAAAACATGAAAATATAGTCCATAGCATTGCCAAGATCCCACATGATGAGAAAATGGATCAAGAATTATTCTCACTGAATGATATATCTACTGAATCAAACATAACTGTTCAAGATGAATCATTAAAGGATTTTAATGATAATCAACGAAAATATATAAATGAGCTAACAAGGACATTCGAATCATCATTACAACAGATTGACAAAGAAAGGTCAATCATTGAAGATTTTGAAAATAAATTTAATAATAAACAGTTTAGTAGTGTTTGGAAATTCTCTACATCATTGATGAGTAAGAATTTGAAAATATTATGGGAAGGTAGATTTAAAGGATTCCTTTTCTCTGCAGGTACTGAACTATTATTCAAGACAGATGATAAGGGCATTCAACCAATCATAAATCCATCGTCGAAATTTGGCGTTAAAGTTCAATATTCTTCATAAAAAACCCCCCAGCGTTGATTCAAAGTAACAACAACACCAATAGTGATATAAATAATATTAGTGTATATATATAAATAAGTAAATAAATATTATATATTCAAGTGAGTCATTAATTTATGCATTAACAGAAGATGATCTTCTGGCCCTTCTACCCTTTAACCCGTTTTCATATGTGTTAGCTTCAACTCTATAATATTCTGCTAGATTTGCGTCATCATACCCATCTAATTGATACCATAAATTGTAGCCTGACAATCTGGTACCAATCTCCAAGATTTGTTTCATGACTCTTTGAACGTCTTCTAGTTTATTTGGCGAGTTCAATACAATCGGATGAAACCGTTTCGGTATGTCTTTAATGGTAATGGTAATAGTTGAAAATAATGGTGATGGACAATCTTTCAAGAAATAAATTTCATTATCAAATGGTTTTTTAGATCTCTTGGCAAATCTATTTATGTCTCTTTGGTTATGAACAGTGATAAACGAAACTAAAAATTCATCTTTCTCTTCAATATATTCAATAATTGAATCCTTGGGAATGTAATAACGAATATATTTTTCTTCTAAGAATTCTAACATTAATGTGGCACCAGTTAAATATTTTAATTGGAATGCAGTTAATTTTTCTTCTTCTACTTCATGTGGATCTTTAATTTTTGGCTTTCTACCTGGTCTCTTTTTCACTACGATTCCATCACTATTCGTAGATGGTTCCTTTTTCACCTCAACAGATTTTTTTCTCCTCCCACCTCTTTTAGATTTAACAGGAGGAGTCGACGAGGGATCCTTTTGTTCAGATTCATTTTCTTGAGAGGTCGTTTCCTTTGAAGTATCGTCTCCAACCTTATCTAGTTGTGATGATGTTGTATCTTTCGAATCATTGTCTCCAGCCTTATCTATTTGTGATGATTTTGCATCCTTTGTATCATTGTCTCCAACCTTTTCTAGTTGTGATGATGTTGTATCCTTTGAAGCATCGTCTGTAACTACATCTGATTGTGATGTTACATCATTGGAGTCATCGTTTCCAATACTGCCTGTCTGTGATGTTGTATCTTTTGAATCATCATTTCCAGTTTTATCTAGTTGTGATGACGCCGTACCACTTGAATGATCCCTTTCAGCATCATCTGATTGAGATGATGTGGTGGTAGTAGAGTTATTTTTTGGTGTTTCTACGTCTTTCTTCTTTTCTCTTTGTGAATCTTTGTCCTTCTCCTTTTCCTTTTGGCCCACTCCTCCTTCTTGTCCTGATTTAGCCAAATCTGGCTTTATAGATTCCTTCTTGGAGTTGGTGTCGTTTGGATCCACCCACCCTGGTGGCGGAGGCATTTGTTTTGCCATTTTAATTATATTTCTAAACTCACTAACTTCTTTCAAATCAGCTTGCCCATTAGCAACTTTATTCATTAACTGTGCCAATTCAGCACTATTTTTGGCCATTATATTCAAGTTTGCAATCATTTTAGAATCATTTGAAGATTGCGTTGAGACTTTATTTTTGTTCTTATTTTTATCTTGATCATTTTTGGCTGATTTTGATGACGATGAAGAAGTAGAAGATGAAGAATCCTTCGATGAAGCTTTATTTTTTTTAACTTTAGATTGATTCAATTGTTGTTTCTCAGATTTCATCTTCTTCTTTAAGAATTTAGCTTCTTCTTTCTTCTTTTGTAATAGAAGGGCTTTTTCTTCTTTAGCCTTTAATTTAGCTTCTCTCTTGGCCTTTTTCTCTAATTCTCTAGCCAACCGTCTTTGAATCTTTTCTTGTGATTTTTTCATCTTAGCATCCAATTCACTCAATTTCTTGAGTTCCTTTTCTTTCTTCTTTGAATCCTGCTCCTCTTGCCAACGAGTTTCAATAGATTCATCTTTAAGAATAAACAATCTAATTTGGAAAGTGTGAGGACCACCAACCATGGTACAATCGGCCATCTTTTGCATCTTATCCTTAATAGAAAAATTCGAAACGTCCTCTTCTACCACATCACTCTCCAAGAATTCCTTCTTCCAATATAATGGGAATATATTACCAAAATTATAGATCCATGTTCTTCTCGATTGATACAATGAATTATAGAGGACACCAGAATCCTTGATAGTCAATGGATGTGTAAGGATAGAGTTATAATTCGGTGAATCTAATGAGGCAGGGAAGTTTGATATGACTTCAAAGGGTCTATCTTGAGAGTATTTCTCTACCGTGGACAAATCATTAATCTCTTCCACAGCATCATTTTCTTCTTCCTCTTGTTGAATTTTGACCCTTTTGTGACGGGAAGAAGTCTTAGTGGTAGTTTTATTAGCACTAGACGGTGGAGTCGCCTCTCTTTGACGAGTTCTTCTTCTTAATTCAACCATCTACCACACTGTTTTTGATATGGTTTTCGTTGGGTTTTTGGTTGGGTTTTAATGAATAACTTAATAAAAATAATTTTTCATTTCAAAAATACATACAAATATTTCCAGTCATATATACTATATTATATACTATAATATATTAGTTTAGTTGTTGGCAGCAGTTAAAGCTTGCTTGATATCTTCCAACAGATCTTCACCGTCTTCAATCCCTACGGACAATCTGATCAAATCGTCGTGGACACCGGAAGCTTCTCTGTCTTCCTTTGGAATACCCCCATGGGTCATGACGGCTGGGACTTCTAATAAAGATTCGATCCCACCAAGAGATTCAGCCAGAGTGAATAGTCTTGTGGAGGAAGAGAACTTGTCAGCAGCCTTGGCACCACCTTTGATTCTGAAGGAGATCATACCACCCCCCATGGCGTCACGGTGTTGTACCTTGACGACATCACGTTGAGGATGCGAGTCAAGACCTGGATAGTTGACTGCTAGTACTAGATCACTGGATTGTAAGTATTCAGCAATCTTTTGAGCGTTCAAAGAGGCTTGCTTGACACGTAGATGTAATGTTCTTAGACCTCTGTGGGCTAACCATGAATCGAATGGAGATGGGATGGCACCAACGGCGTTTTGTAAGAATTGTAAACGTTCGTAGATATCCTTAGAGTTGGTGGCAAGGACACCAAGAACGACATCTGAATGACCATTGATATATTTAGTGGCGGAATGAACGACAATATCGGCACCGAAATTTAATGGGTTGGATAAGTATGGAGATAAGAAAGTGTTGTCGACGACAAGTAAGATGTCCTTGTTTAATTTGGCAATGGCATCAGACACGGCTTTAATGTCTGTTACCTTTAAAGTTGGGTTAGTTGGGGATTCGATCCAAACCAATTTAGTGTTTTCCCTCACTAAAGTTGGTAAATCTTCTAATAAATTGTTGGTGAAAGTAGTTTCGACCCCATGAGCGTTGGCAACTTTAGTAAAATATCTGTGGGTACCACCGTAGACATCACCGATGGAGACGGCATGAGACCCCTGTGGTAAAGATTGTAAGATGACTGCAGTGGTGGCGGACCCAGAGGAGAAAGCCAAACCGTATTGAGCATTTTCCAAGACAGCAATAGCGTTTTCCAAGTTGTGTCTGTTTGGGTTTTGAGATCTTGAGTATTCGTATTCACCAATTGGATTAGCTGGGGAGTGTTGCTTGAAAGTGGTGGAAAGAGAGATTGGTTCGATGACAGACCCGTGGACGTCTGAATGTGGGCCGGCATGGATGGCCTTGGTGGCAAAGTGGTCGGATTGTTTGATAGCCATATTAAATTGATTGATTGGTTGCTTGGTTGATTGCTTGATTGGTTAACTGATTAACTGATAAACCGATGGATAATGGAATGGAATATGGCAAAATACAGTGGTTTCTTGCTGTTTATATACCAAAATGCTGGTTTTTTTTTCACTTCGAAAAATTTGCCATAGTGGAAATAATGCCGTAGCAATAACTGTGTGAGATTCGATGAATAATTGGCAGTGATTATTGATAATTGATGGTTGATTATTGATTAGTGATGGTTGATTATTGATTAGTCATGGCATCGATGTGAAAACTCCTCCATGACGAGTGCAGTGGGCCTAGTTGGAAAGATTGAAGTACTGAATGGCTTCAAAATCGTCGTTGATCTCCGAGTCTCGCAACCCATTAAGCCCTGGGGCAGCAGGAAACCCGCCATAATACCGTTTCAACCCTTCCAGGTCACTCAGCTGGTTGTTCAGTCTCATCCGGTCCACAATGACTTCCAGCTTGTCCACTGGGTTGTGGCGGTATTGGAACACTGTGTTCTCACATTCCAAGTCCTCGGCAAGAGGCTCTCCTGGCAACCGTTCTTGTGCAGCTCCTGCGTAACCGGTAATACAACTCAACGTCTTGTTGGCTATCTTGACCGGGACATGGTATCCAACATTGGCCACCATGGTGTCCATTTCACGTCTCTCTTTGTTGATATCATACCATTCTCTGGTAGTTGACCTTAACAAGTGACTCTTCAATTCACTCACCGATTTATAGTATTGTTGATGGATCATCGTTCTAGTCGCACGAGTCTCCTTATCAATACACGATAACTCATATTTTTGTCTTTGATAGGCTCTTTTCAATTTATAATCTCTAATAGATGATATCCTTTCATAATATCCATGCAATTCGGGATGCGATCCTTCAAGACACATTTGTAATTCTAATTCTAATTTATTCAATTTGTTTTCATACAAATTTTGTCTCAATTGGGCAAATTTGTATTCAATAGAGATTATATCATCCATGGCTTCCAATCTTTTCGTTTCTAATTCCATGGGAGATGGTCTATCATCGGTCTCTTCCTCATTCGAGTCGTTATCATCGTTATCCTCTTGGTCATTGTGGTCTTCATTATCCTCGTTATCCTCATTGTTATTATCATTCAACTCGTTGTTATTATCATTCAACTCGTTGTTATTATCATTGTTATTAAAATTGTTGTTATCATTGTTATTTGAATTGTTGTTATCGGTGTTGTTGTTAGTAGCTTCCTCTTTTAAATTGCTGCCATTCAAGTCTTCCTCTTTTAAATTGCTGCCATTCAAGTCTTCCTCTTTCAAATCGTTGTGGTTCAAATGTTGCTTCTCCAAATCTTGCCTGTTTGAATCGTTGGTCTTGACATTCTCACCACTCAACTCTTCCTTGTTTAAATCGTGGTCTTTCAACTCTTCTTTGTTCAAGTTGTTGTCCTTCAACTCTCCCTTGTCCAAGTTGTTGTCCTTCAACTCTTCCTTGTCCAAGTTGTTGTCCTTCAACTCTTCCTTGTTCGAATTATCACCCTCTAACTCCTCCCCCTTCACCAAGGTTAAACTCACATCTAACTTGACCTTCTTATTAGTTTCTTCATCTAAATCTTCCTCCAACTTATGTTTCCCTTCAACAAGCAAATCAGACAACTTCGGGTGCAACTCTTCCTCGTCATGTAACACATCACTGCCCATCTTCTCTGTGTCTGCATCGGACGAAATACAATATTCATCAATATTCAGTTGCCCAATGGGTTCGTTGTTGTCTATCGTTGTCAACGCACTTTCTTCGTCCTCGTCACGATGTCTCGTCGCAACAACTTTATTCTGCTGTTCAGTCATCATCATAGCTAATTAGATCTTCTTGCTGTTGTGGTCCTGTGTGTCTAATAACTTTTAGTTCTGGTAAGTGAAGTTTATTTATTCAACTTTTAATATTTGATATTTAAAAATATAATATATAGATTTGATACAAAACCGATAGCACTATTAGACATCAATAAACTGCCTATTTGGCTATGAAGACGGGCCAAGATTGAACCAGTAGACGTATTGATTAGGCTACACTGGACACCACTTTTATTTGGATGAGGTCACATACGATTTTTCATCAATATATGAATGCTTTTATCTCTGTTTCCACACATTGCTGAATAGTGGCATACCAAACTAGAACTCACTGCATTGCTTCCTCCTCATCAACAAAATTTGACTGCTTATCTGTAGATGGATCATACTTCAAGACACTGGGTTTTGGTCCCATTTTGTTAACATTACATTGAAATATATGTAATTGAGAGTGAAACATTTGATGAGATAACTGAAAATCGACTCTTTCTACCTTTCCCAGATCAAAACATACAACCAAAGGAATATTGAAAAGAGACTTACCTGCTTGATAAGTTTCCACAACTAGCTTCACTCACCAAGAAATAAATATGTGATTCGCATTATTTAAGCTGAAAATGTCACAATTAAATACTTGAGAATATGATCATCTTAATGTCATTATTTCATCGTAGATACTCCCACTGATTACTTATACTTCCATCAAAAGGATCCATGATAAAAGTTGCTTCGATAACATGGCAAGTGGTAAGGTGTCGGGATCATTTGTAATTATTGATAATTATGTATTTTTGAGAACCACAGTGTTTTATGATACCGGTACTATCCTCAAATTAATATCATGATGTTAGTAACAACTGGATCCTCTTCCAGTTGACTTCAAAAAGGAAATATAGGATACCTAAACAGTCTAATGCCCTTACTAGTAAATGAGATATTTTATCACGACATATACGGCTAACTGTATTAACAGCGTCTTACAATTGAATAAAATATACAGTCCTCTTGTTCAATACTGATTGTAGATCTTAGTTTATTGATTGTTGGATATATTTCTGCTAAGAACTCAATCGTCGATTTCTTGCCTGTTACCATCCTTTTTATATCTTTTAATAAATAGTTCATGCAGCCCATTGAAGAGTTAGTATATTAATGCTCTACTGTCAATGATATACATGTTTCACCATGATGGGGTTTGTTTTTAATATCTAATGTATTCACTTGAACAAGCTTGTTCCAATGAAAACAAGGCGGAAACTTCTATACTTGGAAACCTCACCATGTCAACATATGGCACCATTAGATACCTTTGTCTTGTATATCAGCTATCTAATACAACTGCATTGAGATAAAATGTCTTTCATATAGTTGAAAGCATGGAAAAAGGTTACAACCCCTTTGAAACTAGTTCAATTTACACAGGCCAATATTCTATGTCTCATGTGATCAAGAAAATAACCAAACAGCAAATAACCAAATCATTTATCTATTGGAAGAGCAGGACCTCTATACTGTAAGGTTGTTGTCAAGAAATGGTATTAACTCTATCATTAAGGCCTGAAAATTGATCTACATATAAAAATTACTACAGCTTGTCCTACCATACATCTTTAATGACAGATATACAAGGTTTACGTAAACCAGATAGGTAAAATCACAATTAAAAGGCAAATCCGTTAGGGTTACTCATGGCCTTTATGAAGCACAGCAGGAAACATTTTTTTCAACAAATAGCAGCCTTGCTGGCGCAATCGGTAGCGCGTATGACTCTTAATCATAAGGTTAGGGGTTCGAGCCCCCTGTAGGGCTATTTGTTTTTTAATTTTTAATTTTTTTATTCATAATAATTTTTTTCAAAACTCTGATTTTATAAAGATCAGCGGTTAATTTCTTGATAAATTGTCATATATGAATGAGAATAAGATACCAACAATGCATTTGATCTTGTTCAATTGAATATGATGATGTTGTGTTTCCAAGGATTTCCAAGTAACTATTATTTCTGACCTTTTTGGTGGGAAACATTGAAGACTCTAGGAGACGCATCACTTCGAATTGAATAATATCAACCAGTTTGGGGTATGATTTATATTTTAATGCATTCGTTAGCATATCAAGGTGTATACTATTTAGAGAAGTGAAAAAAAGCATTATATATTACTCTTTGGTATCAATAACTATCCATGTATTGGCGCAACCACCATATATCTTTACATCTACTTTGGAAGACCCCTTTACAGTCAACACCTCGTTCAAGACACTGATTTCATTAGAACGATCGTTGATGATCTTGGATTTATCCTCGTGTATTGAGCCACAATTACCATGTTCACCCCAACCCCAACATTTAATTGAAATTGTGTCTCCATCCTTTGATGTCAAGATACCATGCTCACTACCAACAGTAACTTTATCTACATCCAAGCCGCAGACACTCTCATTATCAAAAATTTGTTTATGCATATTGAATCCATATGAACTTATTTGGAATTGTGGTAATCTTTCAATGATATGAATAGATGACCACATGGTCAAAACATCTAAATTTTTCTTCTTTGACCAATGTTCCCCATCGAAAGCCTTTGGAATATTACCCGTGGTGTGAACAATCGAACCCTCCATATCAACGAACACCATAAAATCTTTCCCCATCGATATATAATTTACAATGATATCGTCCCTTTCGAAGATAATTGATGGTTCGGTCACCATCTTGCATTTGGGCGTCCACAGTTGACATTTTGTATTTGATCCCCAACCATACACTTTAATGCCTTTATCAGGATTGGTTACCAATACAGCACAGTTTTGGAATGATGAAAAGATTTGAACTTTATCTCCTGGATCTTCCACATGGATAACTTCCAAAAACTTATGACTTTGTCTTGTATCGATACCCACACCTAATTCACCTTTAGGCCCATTACCTCTGACATAAACTTTATTTTTGGACGTTAACACCAAAGTGAATTCCCAACCGCATGTAACATCTACAATCCTCTCATTTTCATCTTCAAATGACCATGTCTTATCTGGGACACCCCATTTTGAAATAGCTTTGCAATTAACATCTCCGGATAATTGACCCATCTCATTATTACCAGCAACCAATATCTCCCCACTCTCAAACAGCAACACAGTATGGTTCCCACCACATACCACTTTCTTAACATGATCCCTGGTGGAAATATTCAATTCGGAGTTCAACCCAGGGGTGTCACTGGAAAGTGTCATCTGAGGAACCATCAAATCCTCACAATGAGGGAACCCCAGTTGAAAATTCCCATTAGAACCAAATGAATAAACCTCGAACCCCATGACATAAACTGTTTATCTCTATCTCCTTCACTGTTGCCCTATGACTCCATTAGCAGTATTAACCTGCCTTTAATCATATTCATGATAGCTCATCGCGTATTTTTCAAATTTATAGTGGATTTTTTTTTCTTTCTTTCTTTCTTTTCATCATTCTTTCATTAAATTGACGATTAATAGAAGAGGAATCACGTCAAAAATAAGCAGATTATTAGTGGAAAATATTCACAAACCAAGAGTTCCAAGATGTCCGATGAAGAGTATCGTGATGATGCTGATGATGTTCAAGTGCCAGCCACTTCGTCCCCAACAAAAGTCATTTCGTCGTCCTCTCCATTAAAGGATGATGCAAATGGAGCATTAAGAAGTAGATTTAGTTTTAAACCGACTGTAAAACAGAATATGGGAACTACCCCTTCTTTACCGTCTACCAATAGATATATTGGCTCAAACAGTTCAGACATGGATGCCACTCTAGATATTTTAGCTGAAGAGTATCCTGAATTTTCACGTACTTTGGTACAAGCTGTTTTCAAGTCCAATTCCTTTGATATCAATTTATCTAAAGCTAGATTAGATAGAATTAAACAGCAAAGAAAGACTTGGTCCGGTGCTACTAAATTACCAACGTCAAGTATGAGTTCAGACGATAAACTGAATAGCAACAATAACAATGAAGTGACACGTCGTTTCAATAGTTTGAATTCTGAAAGTTCTACCAAAATCACATTAAATAAACCAAAGACATCAATTTTTGATAGATATTCAAACGTCATTAACACCAAAAAGCAAGACATGTCCTTCATTCCAGCATTAAATGGTGTTAATGCTAGTTCAAGAAAGAGAAAATTAGTGAGAGGTGATCAAATGAACAAGAGACCTCATTCTAAACCTACCGAGTTGGACAATACCAAAAATAAAATCTTGAAAGCCAAAGCCCAAAGATTAATGGACAAAGAATCCGATGACGAAACTGAAGATGAGGGATCTAATAATGATGAGATGGTGAGTGAAGATGACGATGAAGGTGCCGATTATGAAGAAGCCTCTGTACAACCACTTGATTTAGATGACCAGATTTTGAAATTCCTAAATACTGCTGATCCATTAGATATTGCAGATTTGGCTGATACAACATTTGATAAAGCACAAATTGTTATTTCAAAGAGACCATTTAACAGTATAGTTCTTTTCAGTGATATGGATTTTTTCACAGAGGAGGAATTGAAAAAACAACAAGAATTAGAAAGCTCTCCATCACCATCACCCATATCAGGTAAAGGTCGTGGTCGTGGTAGACGTGGTACTCCAAGACCTCGTTCTCATGATGGTGAAAGATTCTTGGAAAAACTGGGTGAAGCTATTAAAGGTTATAACGCTATTGAATCCTTACTAAAGAAATGCTCTTCTTATGGTAATATGATTTCTGGTCAAATCTCCAAATGGGGGGTTGATATGGAAAAGGGGTCAGGTGAAGATGCTAAACATGAAGATGACGACGAAGATGGTTTACAATTGATGACGGTGGATGATGACGATGATGATATATCTCCTGCTGTTGTGGATGAATTCGACGAACCTGAGTCTAAAAGTATTGAAGAAGTCAAGAAAGAGGATAAAAATATCAATTCAGAAGAACAAAATAAAGTTAATACTGAAGAAGTACAAAATACCAAAGCAGAAAATAATGACAAAGAAGATTTTAAACTTGAAAATGAAGATGTTGTTGCTGTTGAAGAAGAAGAAGAAGATGATGAAGAAGAAGACGAATATATGGAGGATTTTGAACAAGATGATGATGATGATGACGACGACGATGAAGATGAAGAATTTGTCATGAAGAAAAGAACCTTTGAGGGAACAAACCACAGCAGAAATGGTAAACAAATAATTAAATTCTTCAGAGGTAAGCCAAGATTACTAGCTGAAGATATGCAATTAAAGGACTATCAACAAATGGGTGTCAATTGGTTGAATTTATTATACCATAATGGTATGTCTTGCATCTTAGCTGATGATATGGGTTTAGGTAAGACATGCCAAGTCATTTCCTTTTTGGCTTACTTAAAACAAATTAAAGAGCCAGGTCCACATTTGATTGTGGTTCCATCGTCTACATTAGAAAATTGGTTAAGAGAATTCAAAAAGTTTTGTCCTTCTTTAAAGATTGAACCATATTATGGTTCCCAACAAGAAAGAGCAGAATTACGTGAAATGTTAGAGAATGCTCATGGCCAGTATGATGTTATTGTCACCACATACAATCTTGCTGCTGGTAATAAATACGATGTTTCATTTTTAAGAAACCGTGGGTTTAATGTTGTTGTATATGATGAAGGTCATATGTTGAAGAATTCTTTATCTGAAAGATTCAGCAAACTAATGAAGATTCGTGGTAATTTTAGATTATTATTAACTGGTACACCATTGCAAAATAATTTAAGAGAATTAATGTCTTTATTAGAATTCATTATGCCTCAATTATTTATTGCCAAAAAGGAATCCTTGACAACCATTTTCAAGCAAAAGGCAAAGACCACCGATGATAATAAAGGTCACAATCCATTATTAGTACAAAACGCGATTGAAAGAGCACGTACCATGATGAGACCATTCATCTTAAGGAGACGTAAGGATCAAGTGTTGAAACATTTACCTGCCAAACATAATAAGATTGTCACCTGTGAAATGAATGAAACACAAAGGAAAATATATAATGCAGAAATTAAACTAGTGATGGAAAGAAGAAAAGCCAGATTAGAAGCTGAACAAGAAGAAAAGGAGACTGGTAAGAAGAAGACGGGCAAGAAGAAAGTCGACAATTCATCCAAGAATTTAATTATGAGTTTGAGAAAAGTTTCAATTCACCCATTACTGTTCAGAAACATATACACAGACGCTATGATCGACAAGATGAGTAAAGCTATCTTAAGAGAGCCTGCATACGCGGTAGATGGGAACAAGCAATACATCATGGAAGATATGAGTGTTATGACAGATTATGAATTGCATAACTTATGTTGTACATTCCCAAATACATTGAAGAGATATCAACTGTGTAACAATGAATGGATGCATTCTGGGAAAGTAACTAAGTTAATCGAGATCTTGAAAGACGTTATTGAAGTCAAGAAGGAAAAATTGTTAATCTTCTCTTTGTTCACACAAGTGTTGGATATTCTTGAAATGGTATTATCCACCCTTGGTTATAAGTTTTTAAGACTTGATGGGTCCACGCAAGTCAACGAAAGACAAGGGTTGATCGACACATTCTATGAAGATAAAACCATCCCTATATTCATTCTTTCCACTAAAGCCGGTGGGTTCGGTATCAACTTAGTCTGTGCCAACCACGTTGTGATTTTTGACCAGTCCTTCAACCCACACGATGATAGACAAGCAGCCGATAGAGCGCATCGTGTGGGGCAAACGAAAGAAGTGACCATCTCCACGTTAATCACCAAGGACTCCATAGAGGAGAAGATCCATCAATTAGCCAAGAACAAGCTGGCCCTGGACAACAGTGTCAGTGGCGAGGATAAGAAGTCACAAGACGCCATGGAAAGCAAGATCAGCGATCTGTTGGAAGACATCATCTACAAAGAACACGCCAAGGAAGAGGACACTGAACCGACACCCAAACCGGACGCTGAAGCCACCGCACAACCTGCATAAGTCCCCCTTGCCACCACCCCATATACCTAACTATGTATTATATCTGTACTGCATCACCCAAAGAACGTTATCTGTCCACAGAACCCCCATTACTCATAGCGTTTGCTCGTAATGGCCATGGAAGCCTGCTGGAATTACTGTGGCAGAAACCGGGTGACAGCGCTTATCGCCAAAATATTTGGAAAAAAAAATAGCGAAATATCGAAGAATGCATGAAAGCAAGCTTCAAGGCGAAATTTAGCAAGGAATCAACACTTGTTTGAAGAGTCAGAAGTTGATCCCAATCTCGATACTGCTTTTGACGTCGCTACAGGGGTTATAACTAGTGATTTGCGTTCGATTACAAGAAGTAATAGACCAGTTTCAGTTTTTACAGTACAGAAATACTTTTATTCTTTCATCTGCAACACTTATTTTAGCAGCAGAAGCCCTATTTGGAACGGATTAGATAAGTTAAAGGAGGACTTGTTTATTCACAAACACACATACACACACCACAGTTAGAATATACTTCATTTTGCAAAGCTTTCTTTCTTTCATTTCAACTTTTGAATCAAGGAATATAACAATCGTTTTTTTGCTGAGAAATCTCCTGTACGAGCTTTTACACCTAGTGTTCTAATATCAAAAGAAGCAATCCCTCCCCTCTCTCCAACATGGATATGAATTCAGGTATAGAATCTCTAACCACAGAGGAAAGAGCCAGAAATGTCTCTGATCTTTTAAGAGTATTGATGGAGATCAATGAAATTAATGGAGGTGGTCCGGATAGTGCCGAAAAGATGAAAGTTCATGTCAAGAACTTCGAGTCTGCTTTACAAGCCAAATGTTCCACCAAGAAAGAATACTTGAGTAGCATGAAGGAAAAAATTAATGCCATGATTAACACTAGAGATACAAGACAGAAAGCGGCATTATTGGCTAAACAGCAGGCAAGAAATAACGTCCAACAGCAGCAGCAACAGCAACAGCAACAAATGAATAATACTAATACTGCTAATAACAACAATGCAGGTAATAGTAATTTTGTCACTAACTCCAGTAATGCTAATTCTAGGACGTTCTTAAACCAGCAGGCGCAAGCAAGACAACAAGCCGCACAGCAATTGAAACAACAGCAACAACAACAACAACAACAAGGTGGGAATGGTAATCCACAAGGTCAACAAAGACATCAGTTGACTGCTCAACAACAACTGCTTATCAACCAAATGAAAGTGGCCCCAATCCCTAGAGAACTGCTGCAAAAGATACCCAATATCCCACCTGGTGTAAATACTTGGCAACAAATTACAGAACTGGCACAACAAAAGAGGTTTAGTCAAGATGAAATGCTTATCGCCAAGGAAGTCTATAAAGTTCATCAACAACTATTATATAAAACTAAGATGCAACAACAGCAGGCCCAGCAGGCCCAGCAGATCAAACAACAAGAAATGCAGTCTCAGCCCCAACCTCAAAAACAACAGCAACCGCAACCACAACCACAACCGCAACAAATAATGAATAACATGAACCAGCAAATGAAGCAACAGCAACTTCCCAATCAATCACAGCTACCGACACTACCTCAACAACCTCAACAACCACAGCAACCACAGCAACCACAGCAACCACAACCGCAAAGAAATACAAGTAGATCTGGTGATATGCCTAATGTGTTGGGTCAAATCAATCAAATCTTCACTCCAGAGGAGCAAAGATCATTATTGCAAGAAGCCATTGAAGCTTGTAAACATTTCCAAAGAACGCAATATGGTGCAAACATGACTGATGCTACAAGACAAAATTTCATAAGAAAATATATCAATCAAAAAGCTTTGAAGAAAATTCAAACTATAAAAATGTCCCAAGCTGCTGCTGCTGCTGCCACCGTTTCTTCTTCTACCAATGCTGGTAATTTAAATAACAACCACAATAACAATGCTAATCTCAATAACAACAATAACAACAACTTACCAAGCCAGCAACCTCAAAGAAATGACCCCATTAACAACGCTCCAGTTAATAATTTCCCTAATGCTCAAGCTGTCCCAGTGTCACAAATGAACGGTAACTTAAAACAAGTTCCAAATCCAATGATTAATCAACAACAAACAGCTCAACCACAAATGGTACAACAGCAGATTCGTAATCAGCAAAATCCTGGTCAATTACAAACTCAACAAAGTATTCCTCAAAGCAATGCGGCTCCACCTCAAAATACTAATGCTAATGCTAACCCAGGTATGCAAATGTTTCAACCTACACAGCATGATTTGGAAATGGTTAGAAAGATTTCTGCAGCTGCCGCAAGAATTCCATTAAGATTGACCGATTTAACCAATTCAATATCGCCACAAGAAAGAAATGAAATCAAGAGAAAATTGCAAATGAATCAACAGTTATTTGCACAAGTCAGTAATTATGCTCCACAAGTGTATGTCTTCACTAAGAGCGAACCATTTTTGAAAGAAGTTCTTCAATTAAGAATCTTTGTTAAAGAAATCTTGGAGAAATGTTCCAGAGGTATCTACGTAGTTAAATTGGATACAGTTGATAAATTGGTAATGAAATATCAAAAATACTGGGAAAGTATGAAATTGCAAATATTGAGAAGACAGCAGATGATTGAACAGCAAAAGAGACAGCAGCAGCAACAGCAACAGCAGCAACCTCAAAGAAATATCACCACCCCACAACAAGCCAATATTCAAAATAATAATTTCACTAACAATAACAATAACAATAATAATGGTGGTAATTTGGTTAGTCCTCAGAAAGCTGCCACTAATTTCACCCAAAAACAGTTAAAACAACAAAAACAACAAGTTCCTCAGCAACAACAGTGGAATGGGAATCAGTCAAATGCTTCACCTCCTAACCCTAATGCAAATACATTCTCACCAGCAGGTTTTAACAATATTCCACAACCGGGATCTATTTCTGGCACCCCACAAGGTCAACAAGCTAATTTGAATGATATGAATAAGAGTAAGCTTCCATTGACCAATACCATGTCTATGGGCACTCCGGATCTTGGTAAAGTTCCAATGTCACAACAACCAGGTATTTCGCCGAAGAGGGAAAGTTCTGTAACACATTCACGTAAGAAATCTGAGAGTAAGAAGCCATCCCCAGCAATGACATCTGGGTTCTCTTCCACCAATACTACTACATTGGCCAGTAAGTCTGTCACGCCAAAGAACATTGGTACATCACCAAACATGAATAATAGTCGTACCATGTCTACAGCACAGCAATCATTGTCACCAATGGCCACTCAAAATTCAGCAATTCCAATGGATATGCCTTTTAAGGAAGAAGTGGAAACGTTAGAATCCTTGAACATTAAAAAGGGAGAAATGATCTCACGTTATAAACATCGTCAAGAGTTATTCCGTTCTTCGCCAATGGATATTTTCTTAGGCACTTTGGCCGATAGTCTTGGTATTAAGGATGAAGACATGGAACCACCAATGATGAAATTCTCCAAACAGATTATTGAAACCGTTAACGGTACGGGTAAGAAGAAAATGACTAAAGTACAGCAAAGAGCCCGTGACAGAGATTTAGTGGCTATTACGATTAATGATGACAGTAAACTGATGATGAAGAGTAAATCCACCAAGCAAAGTAGATCATACGGTATTAAGTTGGATGCTCTTGCGGGAGTCTTCAAGAGTGCTCTAAATGGGGGTAAGAATGATATTGTCGACGCCATGGTTAGTGAAAATGAAATAATCAATCCATCACCAAAGCTTGAAATTAATGATAAGAAGAGAAAGTTCGATTCTCTTGGTAGTAGTGATAGTGTGAGTCCACATAGTAACAGTAGCAACGATCTTATCTCACCTTCTACTGGTTCATTGATGGGCGAGTCCAAGAAGATCAAACTAGACTCACCAGATGATTTGTTCACTACAAGTTTGCATAACGCGAATTCAATTTCCAATCCAGGGAACACAGAAAATAGTAACAAGAAAGGCAATTTAGGTAATGTTTGGAATTGGGATTTCTGGTCAGAACTTCAAGGATAAGAACCACTCTAAAATAAGATAATTACTTTGAAATGATTTGAAACCATATCATTCTTCCAGATCTGTCTCTTTAGTTTGTTTGTTTTCAGTTATATATTTAATATAAGTAGGATCCTCCTACATACACACAGGTTTATATAATAGTAGTAATAATAGTAATAGTAATAATAAGTCTAGCAATTCAAACTCTGTTGCTAATAGTTATCCATCAGCCATAACCCAGTAGAAATATAGTTAGTAGAGATGGCAATTCCAGATAAGAATGGGATTGTTTCTAGTAAAGCAGCAGTGATCCCGAACGAAACAAAGAGTCCCAAATGATTGTAAAACCGCTCTTTTCTCTGCAAATTGTTTAAATGTTGTAATCTTAATACTCTAGTAAGATAAATCTTGCCAATGTAAGGTGAGATACTAATTTGGAAAAGAAATGGTCCTATAACTGGGATAAAAGAAAAGGATAATTGGACAATGAATAGTAAAGCGATGATAGTATACTTGGTAATTTTCATTGGAAGATGATAAATCCAAAAATATGTTGTCGTGATGGGAACATAATACCTCACTGGGGCCAGCCCTTTCATCTGAGTATATTTCTTCAATGCCAGACATTGGAAAACTAATGAATTTGATGGATTGATCATTCTAACAAACATCATGGTGAATACATTTGCTTGTAGGAATGAATGGATGGTAGCCAGCCAGACTCCGAAGGGACCCAGCATGATAAATAAAGTTAAATAGATGGGGCTGATTGTGATCCAGAAAAGAATTAAAATAAATGAATAGCTAAATAAATACAGCCCCATGAACCCCATGGCCGATTTCAAGTATGTCTTTCTATGTCGAATAAAATGTTGGAAACCTGTAATAGGGTACCCCCATGGAGTATTCTTCATGAAATCTTGAGTGAAGTTAGTCATGACGTTGATCACTCTAGTGTTTATTCTTCCAATTTCCTCTTTGTAGAGTCCATCTTTCACTTGGACCCACCCAACTGACAACGATTTGGGTTCCACCATGAACTTCTGTGATCTGTCATACTTGTAGAAAACACCACCAAGGGCGGTTAGCGTTAACGAGACAGTTAAACTCATTTTGGCAAACTTAAACTAATTATAAAGAATATATATATATGTGTGTGTGTGCTATATACTACTTATGGACCACTGAAGGTTGATGGTATGCACTTGTGTGTGGGCTCTTTCCATCACTAAAGCTGGGATCAATCGTGCAATATTTTTTAAATCAAATTGGATATTTTAAAAATTCAAGACTTCGAATAAAGATCTGTTCTTAGATTCACTTTTGATCTAAGAGAGAGGGAGATGTGGCAGGGAGAAGAGCCCTGGGAAGAGACTATAGATGGTCAGACATTGAATGACATCTAGTAAGCTATGTATGTGAGTCCACTTTTTTTTCTTTTACTAACGTTCGGTTTATTTATGTATTTGTTCTTCGCAACTAGGAATATTTTAGCCGCCGAAACCATCTCTTCGAGGAAAAATACAAATTTACAGTTTCTAGGTCGAGATACGGATTGTGACTGTATGTTAGCACTGGAACCAAGATAGACTGTATTATTTCTGTTACGTTTCCGCTCGAAAGTATATGAGCTAAAAGAGAATTTCTACCACTATGTGAAACTTTACGATTCCCACTGCTACGAGACAAACAATGCTCCACTGAGTGCTTTCTTTCCAAGAATCAATCACCTTCTGCTATTACGGAGCAGATTTCCACAGCTGACAGAACAAGTGATGCTGCTCAATCCAATAAAAGCACTCACAGTGAGGAATTTATTATGCAAATCCTTGGAGGCATTTTTATTAGTGGTTCGTTTTTTCCTTGTTTTTTTTGGCTGATATTTTTCAATTTTGTTTTTTTGGCCGCCAAACACAAAATTTCCAAGAATTTTTCATTCTTTCACCAAACAGAACCATCCAAATGCTATCATTTGTAGAAATTTTGTCTTTGAAAAATAGTATCATTTGTCATTACGAAGGGTGAAATATTCCAGAAGTTTAGCCGTCATTATCAGTGCACTTTTCAAGGGTTATTTCTACTATTGCCAGATTATCATTGAACCTTTCTTGGGAGATATCGCAGGAATAGAAAATAAAATATACCACCATTTAAGAAGGACCAACCCTCTGTGTGATAACTTCTGTTTTCAATTTTGTTTTTCATTACCATTTTTGATTGTTTTTTTGTTTTTTATTTTATTTTGTTTGAAGACAGGTAAGTCAGATTATTAAGACTAATACATTATCAACTTCTCGGTTTTACCATATTTACTAGAAGTTAGTCTATCTGTGGAAGAAATAAAATACTGCAACACTGTTTCATTCCACCTCTCGACCCAGCATATTTTAGAGTAATAGCAAACTACACTTTGAAACTTTTGAACCAATAAAGGACGATATAAAAGCATAAAGCAATTTAATACCCACAAGAATGCCTTATATTGGTGCATCGAATAACTCCAATTATTCTTTCAAAAGTTTGAAGGAGAAACATTCGATTAAAGAATCAAGCAATGCAAAATTAAACTCAGATAATGATAATGATAATGATATTTCTGATTCTGAGAAAGAAAATACATCTTCAATATCTTCCTCATTATCTAATTCAAGCGTAGCAACCCCAACTAGAGACTATAGACCTTTGATTCCAAGCGTTATTTCACAAAATGATTCCATAAATACAAATAATTTGCAAAATTATAATATTAAAACAAATAATCCTTCACAGGATAAAAGTATGAGAACACAATCTATTGATTCCATTACTTCCAGTATTACAGATGTTGATGTTCAAGAACTATTCACTCTACCCAATGAATCCACACATTCGTACTCATATAACCCATTATCACCAAATTCATTGGCGGTAAGATTATCAATCTTGAAAAGATCATTAGAAATTATTATTGGTAATCCAACTATGATGGGCACAGAGCCCGCTATAGAAAGTCCCTTACCGCAACAACCACTACCGCAACAATCGCAACTGCTAAGAGGCCCCAATGGTGGGAGAAGAAGCTATGGACAACTACGATCTTATGTCTCTACAGGTAATATGTCAAATGCTGCAGTAAGAAGAAGATTTTCTGTTGCTACAGAGGATCCACTAAGTCACTATCAACAAAGAAAGTGGACTAGTCCAACTGCCGCATTAAATGCATTTGTAGCCAATCCGGCTATCTCAAGTAATCAACCTCAGATTCCACAAGAAGGAGCATTGAAACATAGAACAAATTCATTGGCTATCTTACCTAAGCTTTGGAATGATTATGAATTTGATTATGGCAATAAAGTACAAAGAGAAGAGAGGCCCATCAAGTCAGGAAAACGTAGAACACAAAGTAATAGTGTTTCACCACATAGAACATCTGATGGGCTCAAAAACAATCAAATGAGAAAAATAAGTAATCATGACGTGCTAAATAACGTTATCGCATCATCATCGACAACAGCAATTCAATCCATCCCAACACGATCCGATTCGGAAACACATTCCTTGGAGGATGACGATGATTATTCACTTATGGAAGAGCAAAGATCAAATTTAATTAGCTTATTGGATTTATTAAACGAAACTTTAGAAAACAATACATCCGAAAAGGCAACAGATCTTCATATGCTATCACTGTATAATATCAACAAATTAATCTTAGATGAGGATAGAGAAAATACACAATCGCCACTAAACTCTACATCCAATACAAACCTAAACAATATTTCTGATGAAAATAAGCATACCAAAAAATTGAAAAAAATCCTATTAGATTCATTAGCAGAACCATTTTTTGAAAGAAATGTCTCCATTGAAGAAAGTTTGTTAGAAGATGAAGTCACTTTACAACGTGGTTTGGATGATTTTGTTGCTGCTAGAAATGAAAATGGTAGTAATACCACAATGAACACGGCTATAAATTCAGCAAAGCCACAGCAAGATTATGGTAGGATCTTACATACTTTTACCTCTGCCAAAAATTCTGCTCCACAGGCAATTTTCACATGCTCGCAACAACATCCTTGGCAGTTTAAAGCTGCTAATGATTTAGCTTGTTTAATCTTTGGTATCTCTAAAAATGTTTTGAAGGCACTAACTTTATTAGATTTAATTCATACTGATTCAAGAAATTTCGTTATTCATAAATTGTTGTCTACCGAGGATCAAGAATTAGTATTTACAGGTGAAATCATCGGTATCGTTCAACCAGGTGCTGCTAACAATGGTTTGATCTGGGCTTCATTTTGGGCCAAACGTAAGAATGGCCTATTGGTTTGTGTCTTTGAAAAGGTACCTTGTGATTATGTTGATGTTATGCTTGATATCAACACATTTGAAGTTGAAAGTGTCATGAATAAAAACAATCTGTTAAGGGATTCCGCAGCAGTTTCTGATAATGAAGAAGAGTTAAACGAACCATTATCACCGCGAATTGGCGGGAAATTGATGACTACACCTATCATTGGTAAACATCTCCCTCCTCAATTCCATTTGGGTACTGGTTCTCCAAGTAGCAGTGCCAGTACAAGTGGATTTAATACGGATTCTGAAAATGAGACTAGTGACACTACTCAAATTGATAATAATAATGGTCTTTTTGTAAATAAAGCTAAGAATAAGAAAACAGTTAAGTTTGCAAATAGATATCAGAACATGAAATTAATTAGTAACTCTTTGGCCAAGTTAATCGATGATGTTAAAAATGGGATTGTTTATGATTCCGATGATTCTTCATTATCAATGGCAGAAAGAATTTGCAACCACATCAACAGTTCAAGATATTTCACTTTGAACCAATCCACATCCAATATCCCATGTGCCGTATCCTGTTCAATATTAGAAAATCAGTTAAAATTAAAGATCCATAGTTTGCCATATCAAGCTGGTCTTTTCGTTATCGATTCACATACTTTACAATTAATCAGTTTTAATAAATCTATCTCCAAGAATATGTTTGGTCATCATTTGTTTGAACTTATTGACAAATCAATTACCGACATTATTCCATCATTTAAGAATATCATGGATTTCATCGGTAAAGCACATCCAGACCTAAATATTACTTCTCCAAAAAACAGAGGTATGGTCTTAACTGAACATTTTTTTAGAAAGATGCAAGCTGAAATGGAGGGGACACCAAAAAGTTTTTATAGTTCCACTGGTATTTATGGTCGTCATGTTGATGGTTCTAAAATTAAAGTGGATTTCCAACTACGTGTATTGAATAGTAGTTATGCATTTGTTTGGATTACACATTCAAGAGACGTTGCGTTTGATGACTATATAGCCAATCCATCGCAATTGAAAATGTTGAAAGAAAATGAGTTATCATACATGAGTAGTTCTGGTAGTTCTGTTGCATCGTCAAAGAAATCGAGTATTAAAGCCTCTGTATCCGAATTGAAAGACGGTATAAGTCATATAACGTTGGAAGACCGTCAATCAAAAAGTGTTGAATCTATTTCCAGTAATGTAGATACCAAAATATCCTATAAAGTGCAAAACATGTCTACAACAAGTACAGCATCAAGTTTTGATGAGGCTGGTCCCCACGGAACAACTATTTTACCATCCATACCTACTGAAGTAGAAATTAAGAATAGATTGTCTCAATTATATCCCACAGATAAATCGCAATTTGTTAAAGATGGTAATTTCAAAGTGGATAAGACTTCGATTATAAGTCAGATATCTGCTACTCCAACTCCAGTCAGTGGACTTGATACAAATTCCTCTCAGCTAGAACAAACATCCTCTGAACAAGATAAGACTGTGGATAATCCGGTTGGTGCTCTCAATAGAGGTGCATCACTTGTTGGTGGATTCCCAAGTACTACATTTTTACGCAGACCAGCTAAGAATATTGGTGCATTTAAACATTCCATTAAATTCACAGATTTTATCATTTTACAAAAAATGGGTGAAGGTGCTTATGGTAAAGTTAATTTGTGTATGCATAAGAAGGAGAAATATATTGTTGTCATTAAGATGATTTTCAAAGAAAGAATTTTAGTCGATACGTGGGTGAGAGATCGTAAACTAGGTACTATTCCATCAGAAATTCAAATCATGGCTACTTTAAACAAACAACCACATGCAAATATCTTAGCCCTTTTAGATTTCTTCGAAGATGATGATTATTATTACATTGAAACACCTGTTCATGGTGAGACTGGGTGTATTGATCTATTTGACTTAATCGAATTAAAGACTAATATGACCGAGTATGAAGCCAAATTGATTTTCAAACAAGTGGTGTCCGGTTTAAAACATTTACATGATCAAGGTATTGTACATAGAGATATCAAGGATGAAAATGTTATTGTTGACTCAAAGGGGTTTGTCAAGTTAATTGATTTTGGCTCTGCAGCTTATGTGAAGAGCGGCCCATTTGACGTCTTCGTTGGTACCATTGACTATGCTGCCCCCGAGGTATTGAGCGGTGATCCATATGAAGGTAAACCACAAGATATTTGGGCCATTGGTATTCTACTTTACACCATCGTCTTTAAAGAAAATCCCTTCTATAACATTGATGAAATCTTAGAAGGGGATTTGAAATTTAACAGCGATTCCAACGACGTGAGTCAGGAGTGTATAGACTTAGTGGCCAAGATATTGAATAGAAAAGTGAGAGATAGACCTAACATCGAAGATATCTTTAACGATAAATGGTTGATCATCTAAGCCAAGTAAGATTAGCAATGCCAGCTTTAATAAAATTATGTATTTTCAAGATGGAATATATATATAAGTATGTATTATTATTATCATTATTTTATTTTTTTTCACTAAGGTTTGCTATTGATACATAAACCTATTAATCAACTAAGAGAAACAAGCAGACTTTGACTATGACAAAGGTGAATATGATTTAAAGCTCTATATGTTTAGGTGAATATATATATTAGTTACAGAGGCTCCTGTTTGATAAGCGGTTCGTTTTCTTGTTTTACAGCGATGTTGAGTAATGGATCTTCCAGTTTGACCTGAATATCATTTTCAGCTAGCGATAAGCCAGAAACTGTGTCCTCTTCTTTAACGTTAACTTTAACATCTAGCTCAGCGTTGTGTTCTGACTCCAACTTAATCCCTGTGCTCTGCTCCTTTTTGCAGAGTTTAACAACATAGTTTACCCAATCTTTATAAGTAGTCATATGTTCTATGAGATCAATGGCTTCTGGATCGTCCTTGAGCACAGTTTCGCATATATGTATTCTATTTTTCTTTGGCCTATCTATCAATTGGCCCATCCCGACTAATAGAGAGTTAATTTCTCTCCATAGTGGTACGGGTAACCAACTTTCCAATGTAATACGGGTTAAGTTTGGATCTTTACATTTCTTGGCATCCACCCAATGGAATAATTGACAGAATCTGTGAACGTGAACATCAACACAAATACCGTCCATTTTACCCCAAGCTTTTTGTAGTGTTAGATAAGTCATCTTAGGTCCCACACCGGGTAAAGCTAACATATCTGTATCATTTGTTGGAATATCACAACCATATTTCTCGGCTAAGATATCACAAGTTCTTTTGATATAATTTGCCTTCCTTGTATGGAAACCCACACAGTTGATTAATTCATCTATAGTGGCTTCATCAATTTGTTGTAATGAGTTCACGGTAATTCCTTGAGTAGATCCTAATTCATCTTGACAATATTTCATTAAATTATAGAAAGCCCTTGCTGTCATTTCATCCTTTGTTTGTGAAGAAAGCATTACGCCAATGAGTACTTGTACTCTATAGTTTATGGGTATAATTTGATCTCTATCAATACCGCATTGTTTCCCGATGGTGAAGGGTAAAGTAGATCCTCCTACTGTATCCACTGGAGTCTCGATTTTAGCTCTTAATTGTCTTAATTTCAAATAAATAGGCTTGAATAAGGGGGGTAACGTGGATATATTATCATCAAATATAGCTGGATCCAATGGAATGGCCCATCTATTTGGAACATTCCCTGTTTGACCAGTGATCCAATTGAAATAACCTTTGTTATCTAGGGATTGAACCCATTTAGTATCAATATCTGGTGAGATCTTCACTTTCTTATGGAAATATTTAGATGTTTCACCATCCTCGTCTTGTCTCACTTCCTCCTTTTTAATCCTTCTCTTTGTGGTCATAATGAGTTTTCCTGTAGATCTATACTTGAATCGTATGAGAATACAGAATTTGATGATTGATCATCAAAACGTTTTTAAATACTTTTCTTTTTTGCCATGTAGATGATTAGTAATAAGTCAGAAGTGTTTTTAATTTATTTTCCACTGTGAAAATATTTCTAAAATTTGGGGTGCGGCAATTAGTAACCAGACTTAGTAATCAAAATATTATCAATAGGAATAATAGTATTAATATAAGCACCAGAATAATCATGCAAATGCGATCATTGGTACGGTCATCGAGATCATTGTCCTTTAAGATTCTATGGTTCATTATGCGATTCAAATTTCTTTGATTATGATCGATGTTTGCCTCTAAGTCTGTCAAGACAGTTTCATTTTGTGATAAAATTTCATCATTCATTTGTCTTGATAACGAATGAGTCCATTCCACGGATCTGGATAATGAATCTAATTGGATATCTTGTTTTTGTAATACAGAACTTTGTTGATTGAAATCCAATGGTGGTTCCGAAATTGATGGCATCGCATTGAAATTTTCTCCTTCATCATCTGCACGGTAATTGTCATGATATGGTGCGAAATTTTGTTCTATGTGTAAGGGTGGTGAAGACATACCGACACTATCGCTAAATCTAACCTTTTTGGGTGTCTTCGTATCGTCATCTGTATCTTTTATGTTGTCAATATTATTCAAAATGTTATTAAATGTGTCTAACATATTGGCAATATCATCGTTATTTGATCTTTGTGTTTCAAATATGTTCATATATTTGGAAATCAATCCAATGAACCTTGTATCAGTGGTGTGTTTGCCACATTGCGATAATAATGATTCGATATAGACACATTGTGTGTGGATAGGTTTGTCCGCATTACTATTCAATACTGTAGCTTCCAAGACAGTGTCGTGTAATTTATCCAGAGAGTATTCCAGTTGCGGTAAAGCCACCGTTATGTCCATGTGGGTCGTGTGTGTGTGTATCCTTATCTGTTGCAATGATAAACTTCCTTATTGTAGTGGAACTTTGCTTAATTGAACCTTTTAAACGTTTTATTGAGCCAGATCACGTGTCGGCCAGGACTACACAAAAATTTGGAAGAAAGATCCATGGGACCACCTGATATTGGCACCGGTATGTCTAGTTCTGTTGATTGTGATGCCGATGTGGTGTATCGTCATATCAGTAATGGCTGCTCTGCTTGAGAGATTATTGAATGAGTGTTACTATGATGATAACTTAAACTGTTTCGTGGCAACCAGAACAATTGACCAGATTGTTGTCTACCTGTATTGCGAAGAGGTGATAATTCTGCTACCTTGCTATATAGTGATGTGTGTGTTTTCTTTTTGACTGTAGAAATGTTTCTGGGCAGGTTATCAATGTGTACAAAGCAGTTGTAGAGCCTCTTTTATATTAATGTGTTCAGAGTTGGCATCCCTAACCTGTCCATTGAGAGTAAGCAGCACAGTTGATTATGTATGTTTCCATGTATCAGTGAAGACACATTTGATACGGAAACCTATATCAAATTGAGCAGGCCCAGCAGAGCCATACAACTTGTTGGTTTGCCTTGTTAAGCAATTAAGCTACTACCTAATCGCCTTACCAACATACTAGCTTTACTGCCCAGTGATATCTTCCTATTGATAATATGGAAAAATTGCAATATCACTTAATGAATAGTAAATTATTGAATGATGTTGAAGATGGGCTCTGAGTAAATCAAAGCCAGCGTATCGCATCGTATGGTGCAATATAGCTGTAAAGAACATCAAACAAGCCGCAACACAACCAATCAAGAACCTTGCCAATATTATATCTTCCAACTTCCCAACTTCCCAACTTCCCAACTTCCCAACTTCCCAACTTCCCAACTTCCCAACTTCCCAGCTTCCCAGCTTCCCAGCTTCTCTGGATCCAGCCCACAACAAACCAAACCAAATTCAACTGCACATCTCACATCTCACATCTCACACTTCCCACTTCACATAGGCCACTGCACAGAGCAACCTCCCATTGCATCGCTATCATCGGTGGTCCCAAAGAATATAAGTTGGGAATACTTCGGCGCTTAATTTATCGATTCCTCTTTATATACTGCTAAAAATTGGCGGCCGGGTAGTGCCCCCCGTCCACTGTGACACAAATTCTTAAATTTGAAATAAATTTGAAATTTGAAATATTTTGAAATATTTATCAATAAAGGATAGATGAATCGATAAAACAACGGTAGACAACCTGGGTCAATCTTCCAACTACACATCGCACATTCCACGTTCCAGCACCGGTTAGAGGAAATTTGTGAACCCAACTTATTGATCGTTTGTTTTCTGCATCGATACTGTCTAAGACTTTTCCCTTCTGCTTCTTTTCGTTCTTTTTTTTGGCCGTTAAATTAACTAACTAATTCCAGTGTTAAGACTATCCCTTCTTTGTTTTGGTTTAATTCTCTGCGTTAAGACTCCCTGCCTGTTTAATTTTTACTTTTACTGAACTTTTAGTTTTCTGAATAAGCTAGATGATGAACATCGGAGCCCTTAATAATAGCAATGCTGCGGGTGGTGATCTGTTGCAACAATCAGGCGCCACTCCCGGTCGTTCGGGTCCTCCTCCTCCAGGTTTAGTGACTCCTTTTGATTCTCAACACAACATATCAAATCAGCAACAGCAATTACAACAGCAAATTTTGTTGGATCAATTGAATGGCAACAACAACAACAATAACAATAACAACAACATGCCCATCCCATTGGGAAATGATGTTATTGCTACCATCTCTTCCAACTCCAATAATCCAACTTATCATCCACATCTAACCGATAAAAGTTTGCTAAATAATCAATTTTGGAAATTGCAATTGACGTTATCATCTATTTCTTTAAACACTTTATTATCTGGACAATCCAATGTCTATGCAAGACAAATCGCATTACAGAAAAAGACCGGTAGAGAAAATCAAAATCAAGATTCAAACTCTATCGATGGTGGTAATAATAATAATATTAATAATGGTGATGTCACTCTTGTCGATAAGACTAAGCAATTATTGATGGATATTACCATAGATAAAGACACTTACACAATGAACAACAACAACAACAACATGAGTAATAACACTTCCATGATGAATGAAACTGACAACAGCACTACTAATAACAACACAGCAAATAACAGTAATGTTTCGACTCCAGTGACTCCATCGATTGACTTAAATAATTCAAATTCAAATAACACAAATAACAATAACAATAATTTAAATAATACAAATATTCCATTACAAATGACTCTTTTGCAAAATAAGAAACTGTCTCAATTTAATATAGATGATGATGATGATGAAATAGAATTGTTGATAAATAATGAAACTGATAAAGAAAATACAATGAAAAGATTCAAATATACTGACCAATTATGGCATTCCTTGGATTTATCAAATTTACAATTATTAAATTTGAACTTATCTCTTTTCAATTATAAATTCTTAACAAGATTATATTTGAATGGTAATGGTATTACCACATTACCAAAAGAAATTAAAAATTTAAATAATTTAAGAGTATTGGATTTATCCAATAATAAAATCACTCATTTACCTTCCGAATTAGGATTTTGTTTCAGATTAAAATATTTATACCTTTTCAACAATCAAATCAGTCAATTACCATGGGAATTAGGTACTCTTTATAATTTACAATTTTTGGGTATTGAAGGTAATCCATTGGATCCAACTTTATTGAAAATTTTAACTGAAAAATCAATGACAGGGTTAATCTTTTATCTTAGAGATAATAGACCTGAAATTCCATTAACTAATGATAGAAAATTCATAGATATTTCAAAAGATGGTGAACCAATTCATTTATCTGAAACAATAAAGGATTCTGATCAATATTGGAAATTTTCAAATAAAGATCCAGAATTAACCAAGAAATCTTTTACTGTCTTACAATATAACACTTTATGTCAACATTACGCTACACCAAAAATGTATCGTTATACACCTTCGTGGGCTTTAGCTTGGGAATATAGAAGAAATAAATTAAAAGAACAAGTTCTTTCATTTAATTGTGATGTTATTTGTTTACAAGAAGTCGAAGCAAGCACTTTTGAAGATTATTGGTCTCCATTGTTACAAAAACATGGTTATTCTGGTCTTTTCCATGCAAAGACAAGAGCCAAATTGTTAGCAAATAAAGACTCTAAAAAAGTTGATGGTTGTTGTATCTTCTATAAGAACAATAAATTTAAATTATTAAAACATGAAAATGTTGATTTCTCATCAACTTGGATGAAACATAAAAAATTTCAAAGGACTGAAGATTATTTGAATAGAGCTATGAATAAAGATAATGTGGCCTTATTGATGAAGTTGCAACATATACAGACAGGTGAAGCTGTTTGGTGTGTTACCACACATTTACATTGGGATCCTAAATTCAATGATGTTAAGACTTTCCAAGTGGGTGTCTTATTAGATCATTTACAATCATTGATCAAAGAAGACAATCCAAGACAAGATGTGAAGAAAGTACCAATGATTATTTGTGGTGATTTCAATTCATACCTTGATTCCGCTGTTTATGAATTGTTGAGTACTGGGTCTGTTAAGAATCATCCCGATGGTGTTAAAAGAGATTATGGTTACATGTCACAAGGGTCATTCAGTCATCAATTAGCATTAAGTTCATCTTATGGTTGTATTGGTGAATTACCGTTCACTAACTTCACACCATCATTTGTGAATATCATTGATTATATATGGTTTTCCTCCAATGCTCTGCGTGTCAGAGGTTTACTTGGTAAAGTTGATGAAGAATACGTCTCGAAATTCATTGGGTTTCCTAACGATAAGTTCCCTAGTGATCATTTACCATTAATGACCAGATTTGAATTTCTTAAGAATAGCATAAACACAAGATCGCATTCCAATATGAACAGTATTGGTGGCTCTAGTAACAGTGGTAACACCAACAATGGCAATTCTGGTAATAACAGTCACAATCATAACTTCAATAATTCTAATAATTCCAATAATGCATCAATGGGTAGTAGAAAAGTTTGATACTTCGATACAAATTAGCCCATAAAATAGAAATATATCTTTTTATGACCTCTTTTAATGTACAATATCTCCCAAAAATCCACATCAATTTTTTATTTCCACCCCAAAACTTTTCTATCAATGTATATATACGTATATATATGATTATTCTTACATGACTATTTCAACATTATATATATATATATATATATATACATTAACTGTAATAAAATATATTATTTAACCTTTAAAGTGTTCATGTATCAACTTTTCACTTTATCTTTTCTTAAAAGTGGAAATAATTAAATAACGTTTATTTGATAAAGCACCTTATGGGGGACATCCCGTCTCAACGACCAGAGAAGCAGACACTATGGCGATTCCAAACCTCGATGACTTGTCATTGATGCAGAAACTGAATTACTTACCCTTTCTTACCTTTTTATTGGTGGGTATAGGTCTTTTATGGCCATGGAACAATATCTTGAGTGCAACATTATATTTCCAAAATAATTTGTTCCATACTACGTCCATATATGCCAAGATTTTCACTTCATCGATGATGACTATCTCAACTGTGACATCTCTGTTTTTTAATATATATCTTTCCAATAGACAGCATTCATATAATCAACGTGTAACAAGAGGTTTAATTTGGCAAATCAATACATTTATTGCATTAACAGGGTTGTCGTTCGTTACCACACGAATTGACAGCATCCCTATGTGGTTAACGTTTGGCCTAATTATGTGTTTAGTGAGTATTAGTGCAATCTCCACTGCACTGACTCAAAATGGGATTATGGCCATCGCCAATGTCTTTGGATCTCAATTCAGTCAAAGTGTGATGTTAGGTCAAGCTGTGGCAGGTGTGTTGCCGTCCGTGGTGTTATTCTTTGTCGCATTGATCAAGACTGATGGCGGCAGTGCCGAAGATGAAGATGAAACTATGAATGCAGGTGGGATCTTATTCTATTTTATGACTACTGCCTTTGTCTGTATAGCCAGTATCATACTTTACAAAGTGGCTAATATCAATACGATGTTCCTGACAATGACAAATGAATCGGAGTACGCATTAACCGAGGAGCATGCCTTGGTGCCTCCCTCTATTGAAGATGGTAATAATGATGGTGAAAGTGAGGAAGCTCTACCTACAAAGCAAGATAAAGTTCCCCTGGCAAAATTATACGAGAAGTTGAAGTATTTAGTGTTATCCATCTTCTCTACTTTTGTGGTGACACTAATCTTTCCTGTCTTTGCAGCCACGGTAAGAGTCAGTGGCTTGCCTCTGACCAATACTCAATATATCCCATTGGTGTTCACCGTGTGGAATATTGGTGACCTATATGGGAGAGTGCTAGCAGATCTGCCCATGTTCAGAGATGTAAATTTCACCCCAAAGAAAACATTCATTTACTCGTTATCAAGATCTATCTGTATCCCATTCTTTTTCTATTTTACCATCAAGAGCATATCCCAACATGCACATTCCATCTGGTTAGATTTTTTTTACATTGTATTACAATTTGTCTTTGGTGTCACGAATGGTCATGTCATCTCGATCAGTTTCATGAAAGTCCCTGAACAACTAGACACAGACGAGGAAAAAGAAGCTGCCGGTGGGCTGACCTCTGTCTTTGTCTCAGTGGGTCTTGCCGTGGGCAGTCTGGTAAGTTATATATTTGTGGCCATAATCAGTGGTTTGAAAGCAGAATAAAAAGAAAAAGAAAACAACTTTCCCATAACTATCCTTTAACCAAAGAGAGCCCCAATATATATATGTGACCACATCGATTCTGACAGCTGCTGTCGTGGTGATGAGATCGAAATTTCGTATAACTTTTCAATATTTTTCAATATTTTTCATTCAATTTTTGAAGTGAAAAATTCACGAAAGCAGATTTTAAAACAAGACGTGTTCAGCTTTTAATGAGCTTCCACTTCCAGTTTATGGGACACTGAAGCTGTACAAGCAACCCCCATTCCCCCCAAATCAGATCCCCTGCCAGCAGTATATTACATTTTGCAAATATGGTTTCCTCGTCTGGGTTTGTTAAGAGCCAGAACAAAGATTATGTGGAGACTGAGTTGAGACAGAGAAAAGAGGTCGTGGTTGAAAACAAAGATGAATTAGTGTCAGAAGTTGAAGATCACGACGATGACAAACTAGAAACGGGAAAGACAGACAGCACTCGGTCATGGGCACAATTAGAAGCGATTGTTATGCCAATTGTGTTCACTGCCTTGGCGTTTTTCATTAGAATGTACAAGATTGGTATCAACAAGAATGTCGTTTGGGATGAAGCTCATTTTGGTAGTTTTGGTTCCCAGTATTTGAAACATGAATTTTACCACGATGTCCATCCACCTTTAGGGAAGATGCTTGTTGGGTTATCAGGTTATATTGCCGGTTACAACGGTTCATTTTCTTTTGAATCTGGTGTCCAATATCCAGATTACGTCGATTTCGTGAAGATGAGAATCTTTAACGCGTGTTTCTCAGCCCTTTGTGTTCCAGTGGCATACTTCACCGGGAAAGCCATTGGATTTTCTATCCCAGCTACATGGTTATTCACTGTAATGGTTCTTTTCGAAAATTCTTATACCACATTAGGTAAATTGATCTTATTGGATTCTATGTTATTATTTTTCACCGTTACTTCATTTTACTGTTTTGTTATGTTCCATAATCAAAGATCAGCTCCATTCTCATTCAACTGGTGGAAATGGATGGTTTTAACTGGGTTCAACTTAGGTTGTGCCATTTCTGTTAAGATGGTGGGTCTTTTCATTATCACTGTTGTTGGTATTTACACTGTAGTCGAATTATGGAATTGGTTAGGTGATAAAAAAATGTCTTGGAAGACCTATTTTGGTCATTGGCTTGCCAGAATCATTGGGTTGATCGCCATCCCAACTGCCGTCTTTATGGCCTCTTTCTACGTTCATTTTATGTTACTAACTCATGACGGTGAAGGGTCTGGTGTCATGCCATCTATATTCCAAGCCTCTTTAATTAACTCAACTATTGGTGAAGGTCCTCGTGACGTGGCCATTGGTTCTTTCATCACTTTGAAGAATTCCGGTATTGGTGGTGCACTATTACATTCTCATCCTTCTTTATATCCAGATGGTTCTCATCAACAACAAATCACTGGTTATTCTCACCATGATATTAATAACAATTGGTTCTTCGATAGAGTGAGAGATATTCCCGCCTACGATGCAGACGCTGAAACTGAACCAGAATTTATTCAAAATGGTATTATTTATAGATTAGTTCATACCAACACTGGTAGAAACTTACACTCTCATAATATTCCAGCTCCAATGACCAACACTGAATGGGAAGTTGCCGGGTATGGTAACACTACTGTCGGTGATGAAAAGGATTATTGGTCTGTAGAGATTGTGGAACAATACGGTGATGAAGATGAAGATAGATTACATCCACTAACGACTACATTCCGTTTAAAGAACATTGTCATGGATTGTTATTTGGCTCAATCTAAGTTTGTCCTACCAGATTGGGGGTTTTTACAAAGAGAAATGGTTTGTAGTAAGAATCCATCAAAGAATGATAAGAGTACTCATTGGACTATTGAATCTCATATTAATGATAATTTACCACCAAGACCAGAAGATTTCAAATTCCCATCTCTTGGCTTCTTAAAGAGTTTCATCCATTTGAATCAAGCTATGATGGCTAGTAATAATGCATTGGTTCCAGAAGACGATAAATACGATCCAGTGGCCTCTTCTGCTTGGCAATGGCCTATTTTATACTTGGGTCTAAGAATTTGCTCTTGGTCAGATCAATTCCCCAAGTATTTCTTAATGGGAACCCCTGTGTCCACTTGGGCCTCCACTGCTGCTGTTCTTGGGTTCATGGCTTACGTTGTTATCCTTTTATTAAGATGGCAAAGACAGTACGTGGATCTTTCTAACAAGAGAGATTTGAATCTTTTCCTAATGGGTGGGTTCTATCCATTACTAGCCTGGGGCACTCACTACACTCCATTTGTCATCATGTCAAGAGTCACATACGTCCATCATTATCTTCCAGCGTTGTATTTTGCACTAATTATCTTAACGTATGCTCTCGATGCTACATTAAACAAATTTGTTAAGAACAAGAACAAGAATGTCATCCGTTGGTGTGTGTACCTAGTGGGCATGGTCTCCGTCATCTCCTGCTTCATGTACTTCTCTCCAATATCCTTCGGTATGGTGGGTCCAGCCACAAACTACAAGTACTTGCAATGGTTCAAGACCTGGGCCATCTGCGGTGACGTGGGCCAAATATAAGATCCATTTCAGCTCTAACTATATAGATTTTTATACAATTTTTCACTTCAAAGTTTTCTCATAAAACATATACTCTTCACATTACCTTTTAGCGTATTCTCAACCTCTCCATACAGCGACAACTGTCCTGTCGATTGGATCATTTCTTGGTGATTTCACTCATCTTTTGGCAAGCTTCGAATCTTCAACTTCTCGAGATCGAAAAAGTGAAATTTAAATATTATTTGATCTTTCGCGAAATTGTAAATAAAGACATTGGGCATTGATAAAGTAGTGGTGGGTTGAGTGGTAAGATACACCAAGACGTTGTTAGAAGAAGCTTAGGAGACTCAGTTCACTATACTATTAAAGAGACAAAGACTTTGTGGTCTCAATTTTGGAAACACACCTTTTTTTTTTGAGTACAGAAAGCATTCTGCGATGGAGATATTCAGTGAGCCAGATTATTACCCATCTCCATCATCAACTGTCATACTGTACAGTAACCAGTCCGTTACTAAGGCAAGGCATGCGGTATCTCAGGCGGATATTTATGCGTTGATAGTATATCTATCCTCTCCAGTAGATTCTGTTTCGTATCCGATTTTCAGTGATTTCTTCCTGGTGTATAGAGAATTCATTTCACCTATAAATTTGTACCATCTGTTAATTCTAAGATTTGAGTGGTGTATTGCTGAGATTGGCCAAGAAGATGGGAAGAGATCTGATATTGGAAGCATTGTATTGGTGCGGACATTTGTCTTTATTAGACATGGGATCATGAACCATTTTATCGAAGATTTCTTACCAGATGTGAATTTAAGACTTTTATTCATTGAATTTCTCAACAGAGATCATTTAGAGTCTACTAAGATTGTTAAGAACTGTATTGTTAACTTGAAAAAGATATGGATACATTGTTTGAACTCTACATGGGATAATGTCGAATTTAATGAACCTGTTAACTCAACAGAATACAATAGTGAGGATCTTAACCAACTGTGGTTGGCATTTAAAATCAAAGATATAACACAACTGAATAATGAAGCGAAAAGAGCTAGTCGACTCAGTGCAGCTACGTTGGAAGGGATTTCCAGTCCCGATTATAGAAATCGAAGCGTAATGTCCTTATATAAGGATCAAGAAAACTTCCAATTAGCTACACCGGAAGATACTGGACATATAAAGAAACAATCGAATAGAACTCCCTCCATGCTACTTAATCCTGAAAGTAATTTCAATTATGCAGCAAGAGTCCCATCTGGTAACTCTTTGAACGGCAAAGATGTCTATGACAATAAGATCGATGAAATTGCGGCTATAACGACACCAAACTCAAGCAATGAAAATATCATTGATAAACCAGTAAGAAGGAAAGTTAGTGTCATATCAAGACTCCCACCAAATATGTCACCTACCATCGCAGATTTAGAATATCCAAGAAACTCAAAGATTGATAAAATTATACCTCCAACACCTGCTAAGAAGATTGAGATTATATTAAATTCTAATTACGTTCCACAAGGTGAATCTATTCCAAATATCAATAAAAATACTAAACCCCCAGCAAGATCTAATTCAATATTATCACATAGTTCGAGTTACTTGGGTCCCATGGGGCTATTGAATAAATGGAAAGCAAATCATTCAAGAAATAAGAAACATGTTATAAATTCACCATACAAAAAGAATAATCCTCAAAACAACACTAATCAAGTGGGGAGAATAGTTAAACCCCAGATGGATACATTTGTTAAGTATGTGATATCTATCAGTTCACTTGATAACCACAATCAGGACTCTAATGAAGCAATTAATTTAGGTTCGTCTAAATTTGATATTCTTAGTGCAAGAACCATAGATCAGGTTGAATTCCTTCTAAACTTAGAAAACAATTTGTTAGAAAAAGTTAATGATATGAAAGATGATCATGTCACTATATCAACCCAGGAAACTGAAGACACTAATGATGCAGATCATGAAAATTTAGGAAACTATCTTCCGAAACCTGTCAATAATTTCAGTGCCATGGACAATTTAGATTTATACCAAACCGTAAGTTCAATCGCCCAATCAGTTATTTCTTTGTCAAACACTTTAAATATGACTAACGACAATGGTGGTAGTGATATGACTGTACCATTTAGTTCCAGAAGAAAAGTTAAAAGTTCTACAGCAGTTTTATTTGCTCAGTCTAATAACTCTTCCAAGTTCATATTAGAAAACCAAAACCTTAACGAAAGGAATTTGGAAAATTCCCCACAATATGTTGATGGACCACAAAGACTAATCTTTCATTCAATCTCTAATGAAAGTTCAAGCAGGCCATCTTCAATTTATTCAAATTTAACTAATTCGACTCCTACAAAGATAAATCGTTCGCCAATCCGTAAAAGAAGTTCCTCTCCCTTGAAGAAAATGCTAGCCGATGTCCCAGAAATAGACAATAAAGAAGACAGCGTAGAAGGTATTAAACCCAAAATTTCATCATTAATTGGGGAAGTAAAAGAGGCCATTGAACCAGAATATGTTTCATATGATTCAGACTTGTCAACACCTAGTCATAGTATTAACCAGAATGATTATAATGACATAGCATCTGGGAATGAGCCTAACTTAAAGAAGAAAAGTTCGTTTGGGAATTTACGTGAATTTACGTTTGAAGATAGCTCCAAGAATAAGAATTCAACTAAAAGTATCCCCCAATTACAACACCCTACTCAACAGTTAAATAATAGTTTAGATGCGATAACTGCACTTTATGGGTCGGGTGACACGGTTAATAATAGCACTACAACCACTGCATCCTCATCGTTACAGAGTGAAGCTCGTGAGGATATTTCTTCTTTACAAAATATCAATAAACCGGCCAACACAACAACTCCTTATCAAGAATCTCTAGCAGTTGCCGGTATCAGACCTGCAAGTGGTAGAATCAGTCTTGTCAAGAGGAATACCATTCAATCAGATAAACATAAAACTTCATCACCCTTGTCACCGGTTAATGTCAATATTACACATACTGATTTTTATCAAAAGGATAAGTTATTACAAGAGAGTGAAAAGAAATTAATAAGTTTAGAAGAGAGCTTGTCTAAAAGAGACTCAGGCACTCCCAGTATTGCAACTACAGCATTATTTACATCAAGGCACAATAGTCCACGTAAAGCTTTACAACCAGATATTTCAGCAAATCCAAGAGTTCGTCTTTCCATACAACCTAGTATCCAATCAATTATCAGTGATGGCACGTTTTTAAGTTATTCCACTTTTGAGAGTGAACCTGATAAAAGAGTTAGTTTAAGAAGTAAATTTCAAGAAGGTCTTGTTGGAAATTCTGGTCCTCAATTTGAAACGGCCAGTACCAATAAATATATATTTGAGCCAGATTCAGAAAGCATAGATGGTACATCTCCAGCTAAAGACATGGAAGAATTAAAAAGTAAGTTTTTAAAGAAAGAAGATGCAAAATCACCACTCAAAGAAGAAAGTGAAGCATCAATATATGATGCCTCTCCTCAGAAGAATATTAGTCAAAGATTAAACGAAGAGGCTTTGAAGAATATTGCGGATATCACGGATGACACCATTCAAGACGACCCCGTGAAAGTAGCAATGATGAAATTAGAAGGGACATATGTTAAGACAAAGCATAAGTTGGTGACTGAAAGCTCGCCGGAAATCTCAAAGATATCTAAAGAGGTTGAGATGCTGAATATATCCAATGTATTAGATATCCCAATCACGCCTCGGGATAAGAGAAAGTCATTGTTGATTCAAAGAAGAAGACAGACGATAATGAATATCCCATACACTTCGCCAGTGACTAACAAGGATACTTCCATTGATCCTTCTTTCCCTGATATAAATTTAATTAAGCCTAATGATATCCAAAAGTTGTTGGCTGATTATGAAATACATGATCCAAATTTATCAATTTCAAATAACGAACATCATATCCCATTTATTTTAACTTATGACTCCTTATCCATTGCACGTCAAATGACTCTAATTGAAAAGGAATTACTGTGTGAAATTGATTGGAAGGATTTGCTAGATTTGAAAATACATTACAATGGACCCTCTGTGACCAGTTGGCTTCAATTATTAGTGCGAAATGAAAGTCTTTCTGGTGTTGATTTAGCCATTGCCAGATTCAATTTGACCGTGGACTGGATTATATCGGAAATTGCCATCACAAAGGATGTCAAGCTTAGACGTAACGCTATTCAAAGGTTTATCCATGTTGCTGAACATTGTCGTAAATTCCAGAATTATAATACATTAATGCAAATTGTTTTGGCATTAAATTCTGTGGTGGTGCAAAAATTCATTGATGAATGGCGATTGATTGAACCTGGTGATTTATTGACTTGGGAAGAATTGAAGAAAATTGCATCATTAGACAGAAACTATGCTGCGATTAGAAATTTACTGAACCATGTGGACCCACTAAAGGGTTGTATCCCATTCATTGTTGTGTATCTATCTGATTTATCGATAAACTCAGAAAAGAGGACATGGATTGAACAAGACAAGATCATCAATTACAACAAATTTGACACCACTGTCCAAATAGTGAAACACTTCATCCAGAGAGTTCAATGGTGCAAGCATTACGACTTCGAGGTGGACCATGAACTGTTAAGCAAATGTATTTATTTGACTGCACTTACCCAGGAAGAAATCCATCAACTTTCCAGCTCCTCACAGCCACCACTACCCTCCAATTAATATACAGATTAATTGCATATAGCATATACAGATACATTTTTATATACACATTCCAAGACACTGCACATTCCAAGAAGAGACATCTCTAATGGATACCTTTCTTATGTTTTTATGTCGATCTTTCGTGACACATCGTAGTATTCCAACTTTATTTTAATTTTTCACCTTTAAATTTGATATTGAAATATTAATATAAGATGGCTTTGAAGAGGAAATGTGTTCTTCTAGTGGTTACGAACACTCACAACTCAGCAAGAGATCAAGAATAATTGGGATACTACATTTTCGTTAGCTTTACTGTTCTATTGACATGAGTAGTAATAACAGGAACGGAAACGCCCAGGACGATACTCTTTTTGATATTGATTTCTTAGGCGATTTCAACTATAAGAATCAGAATGCAAACAATAATGGCTCCCTAGATCAAACTACAAATGGACCAGTGTCTCCTCGATTAAATGACGAGGATCCACAAGACTACTATGTGAGACCGTCACACGCATCCCCAGAGAGTAATAGCCACGGTTTCCATCATGACGATAATATTGAAAATGATATAGATAATCCATTCGAAAATGCAGACTCAATTGATTGGAATAATACAACTGGTAACAGTAGGCCAGAGGTATTCCATACTGAGGCTGTCCCGACTAGATCTAGTCCAGGGTTTTTTGGTAGAACAATGAATAATATTAGAAACGGCTTTATGTTTGGTGGCTCGAAGAGCAATGACTTTGAATCATATGAAATGAACCATTATAATTCAGTTACCACAACAGAAGTTGACGATGATTATGCAAGTTCGAGAGATAGATTCAATATTAAGATTCTATTTAATCGTTACATCTTAAGAAAGGGTGCTGCTCGTAGTGAGGAAGCTGGCGAGCCAAGAGTTATCTACGTTAACGATAGGCAAGAAAACCATAAGATGGGCTACAACGATAATCATATTTCCACAACTAAATATAACGTGGCCACTTTCTTACCTAAATTTTTGTTTCAAGAATTCTCTAAATATGCTAACCTGTTTTTCCTTTGCACTTCAGCCATTCAACAAGTTCCACATGTCTCGCCAACTAACAGATATACCACCATTGGTACTCTATTGGTTGTCTTGATTGTTTCTGCCATGAAGGAAATCATAGAAGATTTCAAAAGAGCAAGCTCTGATAATGAATTAAATAACTCGAAGACAGAAGTCTATTCTGTTGCATCAAGTGAATTCGTTAACAAGAGATGGATCGATATTAAAGTTGGAGATATCATCAAACTTAATTCTGAGGAAGCTATCCCTGCAGATTTGATTGTATTATCATCCTCAGAGCCAGAAGGTTTATGTTACATTGAAACCGCTAATCTTGATGGGGAAACAAATTTAAAGATAAAACAAGCCAGGCAAGAAACTTCTAAATTCATTGATTCTAGAGTCCTTAATAGTTTACATGGTAAAGTTCTATCTGAACAACCCAACTCTAGTCTTTACACGTATGAAGGTACATTAACACTAAATGGTCAAGATATACCATTGTCCCCAGAACAAATGATTCTAAGAGGTGCTACTCTAAGAAATACTGGTTGGATTTTTGGGTTGGTTATTTTCACCGGTCATGAAACTAAGCTTATGCGTAATGCCACTGCTACTCCAATCAAGAGAACAGCTGTGGAAAGAATTATTAATAAACAGATTATTGCATTGTTTGGTGTTTTGATTGTATTGATTTTGATTTCTTCTATTGGTAATGTGATTATGACTAGTTCTTCTAAACATTTATCATATCTGTATCTGGAAGGTACTAATAAGGCTGCCTTATTTTTTAAAGATTTCTTGACGTATTGGATCCTGTTCTCTAATCTGGTTCCGATTTCTTTATTCGTCACTGTGGAACTTATTAAATATTATCAAGCCTATATGATTGGTTCTGATCTAGAACTTTATTATGAAGAAACTGATACCCCAACCGTTGTGAGAACGTCATCATTGGTCGAAGAATTAGGTCAAATTGAATATATTTTCAGTGATAAAACGGGTACGCTAACAAGAAATATCATGGAATTCAAGTCATGTTCCATTGCTGGTCGTTGCTACATTGAAAATATTCCTGAGGATAAAAAGGCTACTATTGAAGATGGTGTTGAAGTTGGTTACAGAAGCTTTGAAGACATGAAATCCCGTTTACGTGACACTGCTGAAAGTGAATCAGAAACTATTAATGATTTTTTGACTCTTTTAGCCACCTGTCACACTGTTATTCCTGAATTTCAAAGTGATGGTGCTATTAAATACCAAGCAGCCTCTCCTGATGAAGGTGCTTTAGTTCAAGGTAGTGCTGATCTTGGGTACAAGTTTATTATTAGAAAGCCAAGCTCTATCACTATATTGATTGAAGAAACTGGTGAAGAACGTGAATATGAACTTTTGAATATCTGTGAGTTTAACTCTACCAGAAAGAGAATGAGTGCCATATTCAGAACTCCAGATGGATCTATTAAGTTGTTCTGTAAAGGTGCTGATACTGTTATCTTGGAAAGATTAGATCCCGAAACTAATATTTATGTTGATTCAACTATGAGACACCTTGAGGACTATGCCTCAGCTGGTTTGAGAACATTATGTTTAGCTACTAGAAACATTCCAGAAGAAGAATATCAAGAATGGAAACAAATATATGATAAAGCTTCGACTACTCTTGATGACAGAAGTCAACAAATGGATGATGCTGCTGAACTTATTGAAAAGAACTTATTCCTTGTTGGTGCTACTGCAATTGAAGATAAATTACAAGATGATGTTCCAGAAACAATTCACACTTTACAAGAAGCTGGTATTAAAATATGGGTACTTACAGGTGATAGACAAGAAACTGCTATTAACATTGGTATGAGTTGTAAATTATTAACTGAAGATATGAACCTTCTTGTTATCAATGAAGAAACAAAGGAAGACACAAGAAGGAATATGATTGAAAAAATTGAAGCATTGCATGATGAAAAGGTTACTATTCATGATCTAAACACTTTAGCTTTGGTTATTGATGGTAAATCCTTGGGTTTTGCTTTAGAATCTGACCTGGAGGATTATTTGTTAACTATTGGTAAATTATGTAAGGCTGTTATCTGTTGTCGTGTTTCCCCCCTACAAAAGGCTTTAGTTGTGAAAATGGTGAAAAGAAAGACTTCCTCATTATTGTTGGCTGTTGGTGATGGTGCAAATGATGTGAGTATGATTCAAGCTGCCCATGTTGGTGTTGGTATCAGTGGTATGGAAGGTATGCAAGCTGCTAGATCTGCTGATTTAGCTATTGGTCAATTCAAGTTTTTGAAGAAATTGTTGATTGTTCATGGTTCATGGTCTTATCAAAGAATTTCGGTGGCTATTTTATACTCTTTCTACAAGAACACAGCGCTTTATATGACTCAATTTTGGTACGTCTTTTCCAATGGGTTTTCTGGTCAATCTATCATGGAATCTTGGGCTTTAAGTTTTTATAATGTCTTTTTCACGGTCCTCCCACCATTTATTCTTGGTGTCTTCGATCAATTCGTTAGTGGTAGATTATTAGAACGTTACCCACAACTTTATAAACTGGGTCAAAGAGGGAAATTCTTCTCTGTTAGAATTTTCTGGAGTTGGGTTATTAATGGATTTTACCATTCAGCAGTTGTTTTCATCGGTACAATGTTGTTTTACAGATATGGTTCATCATTAAACATGCACGGTGAAGTTGCAGACCACTGGAGTTGGGGTGTTACCATTTATACTTGCAGTATGCTTATTGTTTTGGGGAAAGCTGCATTGGTTACTAATATGTGGACTAAATTCACACTAATTGCAATCCCAGGTTCATTCGCCTTCTGGTTAGTTTTCTTCCCAATCTATGGTTCCGTATTCCCATATGCTAAAGTTTCAAGAGAATATTTTGGTGTGGTTCCGCATGTTTACCGTTCAGGTGTATTTTGGTTGTCCTTATTAGTATTACCATTTTTTGCTCTAATAAGAGATTTTGTTTGGAAGTATTATAAGAGAATGTATGAACCTGAAAGTTATCATTTGGTTCAAGAAATGCAAAAATATAACATCAGTGATAACAGACCCCATTTACAACATTTCCAAGATGCTATAAGGAAAGTTAGACAAGTGCAAAGAATGAAGAAACAAAGAGGGTTTGCCTTTTCCCAAGCTGAAGAAGGTGGTCAAGAAAAGATCATCAGAATGTATGATACCACACAAAAGAGAGGTGTATATGGTGAACTTCATGATGCTTCTCTAAATCCGTTTAGTGATACTTTTGCTGTTTCAGCTAAGACTCAATCCATTCCACAAGAAAATAGAGATAGATTTAATGTTGTAGATAATCCATTTGATGATAGTAATGCTGATGACAGCCATTTGTCGGGGCCACAGCCAAGCAACGATAATGATCTTTTAGATGACAACGATGCTATCTCTTTTGGACTTTAAGCATTGCAAGAAAGATAAAATAATAATAAAATTAATAGGAACATTTGTAGAATATATATATGTTTATAAAAACCTAAATAATAATACTATACTAATTAAGTACCCACAGACTCACTTATGTCTCCTGGGTCTTTGCAAGATGTGAATGTCGATACATGGAAGGAAAGTACCCACAGATTTGTACTTGATGGCAATGGATGGTTTCTTATCTATTACTTCTTCTTCTTCTGGTAATAGTAAGGATATATCTTCCGATGGTTCTTGTGGGATGGTTACAGAAGATTTATCTAAGATAAAGGTAGACTTTCTATCATAAATATCTGGTGTACTGAGACGATTTTTGAAGATTAAGTTCTGTCTAATCTTGGATAATTTTAAAGTGCTGTTGATATAAATATCGACTTCCCAATTAAACTTGAAATGTAGTTTGTATTTCAGTTTGGATATTCTTGTTATTGTAGTAAGATGAGATGTCATGAAACTGGGCTCTTTATCATTTGGTGAGCTATTACTTTGGGGGTCTAATATCTTGTTCACAACATTTTCTTGGAAGTCTAGAGTTGTACCGATTCTGATCTTTTGAAGAACTGTATCCAGTATCACTGGCGAGGTCAATTCGTATATGATTATCAGGAGATCATCTCTTAATTCATTACAAAGATTCAACATATCAACATTGGATAAATATATTCTTGTCTTGGGAGATTTTAAAGAAACTATTGAATTGTTTGATAATAATGGTGTTTCGAAAACTGTTTTAGATGAAACATTTTGGGCTAATTGTCGTCTGTTAATAAATATTCTCAAAGGTAAAACCGTTTTAGGCCCTACACGAAGTGTAGCTACACTGACTGTCATTTGTTTGTGTTTTTGAAGGTGTTCTTGTTCGTTGGGAGAATATTTCCACTCAAATAGGCAGACAGAACTAGGTTCTGAAAAGTTCTCTGTATGGGTATCAAGCTAGTCACTATTACACTTCACCAAGGAACAGCAAATAGCGGAACATATGCTTGAGTTGTGTTGCTGCTACTCTGTTGCAGGTAGTACACTAATTAAATTATTTTTCAAATTCTTTCATCGATCTTGAAATTGATATTTATGTGATCTTATTTGAATAAGAGATCAAAATTAAGTATTACTGAAACATAGAAGATGAACTTGGATTTAGATTATTGTACTCATCCAATAGTAATAATGGTTTGTTGTCCCTTTTGTTTGCATGTTTTCCGGGAGTTTTCTAAAGCTAGTTTTACCAGCAGCCAGATCATTACTATTAGGTCAGATGGGTTAATGTTATGTTGTCTGTAGAGGTGGAGTTTCCAAGAGTTTGTTTTGAAACTAACCAACGATGGACTGGATACGCCCAACGCTACCTTACAAAAGTATCATACCCATTTGCATACGTATAAGGCTCTAAAAACTTGATAAACAGCCTTTATTCTATCGCTTAATCAAAATTTGGGTTGTGAGATTTTGCCAGCTTTTCAGGTAGACATTATTCTAAGTTTGAACAGTAATATGAGCCACTGGGATATGAACTACTTCCAAAAACTAGTCTTGGTTCAACAAAAATTAATGATCCGCACCGCAATATATGTATATCAGCAGAAAGTCACAAAATCAGAAAACGCGCAAGTGGTTTAGTGGTAAAATCCAACGTTGCCATCGTTGGGCCCCCGGTTCGATTCCGGGCTTGCGCATTTATTTTTATTTTTTTTGCTCTACATCTCTTTAATGTGAAACAGTTCTGTTCCAACACCAGTGCTTGATACATGCAAGTATTACACTTATTTGATTGATTAGTTTAGTTGGTTTTTCATAAGTTTGTATTGGTATTAAATGTCAAAACTTCACATCAATGTGAAATTATTATGGTTTTGAAATTAATGATTAGTTTTCATTAAGAGACGAATATATAATTTAAACAGACATAGAATAAACAAATTATAAAAAATAGTATTGTAAACGTAACATATTATAACTTCCATACTTGTCGAAGAAAGAGAGTTCGTGGTGAAACTGTGCAGCTGATTCAACCTCATTTTGCTGTGATAATACCTACTTTCCCAAACGATAGGGATGAAACGTTTATCCACTAACAAATGGAAAAACACTTAAAAGTCATCAGCAATAAGTGTAAGAATAACTATTATGGATTCAATTTCTGTAATTTGACTGTGGATCTAAGTGGGAAGATAAATATCAGGACAATGAATACAACCAAAAAAACTGATAACGCATCATATATCACATATTTATATTTCGAGAAGAAGCTGACTGATTTTTTCGATTCAATAATGTTTTGTTCAATATGTAATAAAGCTTCCATTCTTTTCAATTCTTCCTTTTCCTTGATTAACGTTTCTTGACATTTCTTCATTCTGCATTCAAACGATTCTAATTTTTTGATATTTTGCCCCACATTAGCTTGTAGGTTTGCAATAAACGACTGATCATTGCCCTCTTTATACACTTTTGCCAATCTAACCATGTATGTATCCTTTATCAATGATTTAAGATCAATAGTGCTTTGTTTCAATATTTGTAAATCAAGAACCAATTTATCAAATGCTTGTAAACTCTTTTGGAAATTAGTTTCTTTCTTTAAAATTGCATCCTTTAAATGTGTCTTCATAATATTATCAAACTTTGTTAATAACAAAGCAATATGTTGTTGATAATAATTAATTTCATAACGATCCAATGAATTTTCCATTTGTTCTTCCATTTTAATTGTCGAAGATTCATCAGAAAGATTAGAATAAGATGATCCCGATGATGATGTGGATGATGATGTGGATGATGTCGAAGAGTTGGACCTTGACGATAGAGAAGGCGAGGACTTGGAATTCGCAGATGATATTTTGGAATGATCAAGACTTTCTGGATGCTCTAAATCATGGAATAATAAACTCTGTAATGATTTGTTTGACGATTCCCTCACCCCATTACCAAGTGGGATGGATGATTTCACAATCGAGGGAGATGAAATTAATGGACTATCAGTTGTAAATAAAAACCCTTGTTTCTGTAATTGATTTTTAGATGGTGGTTCCATAGATTGTAAAAACTGATATACCAATCTTTTTTTATCATTAACAAATGATGTACCTTTGGAATCCACACTTAAAGCTTTGTGATGACGATGCATTGTCTTACCATCAATGTTTGGTCTTGTGTTTAGTGTTGTCTTTTGATGCGATGGTGTCACAGATGCCGTATTAGTTTCGCTCGTACCTTCCCTGCCTGTGATACTTTCATTTCGACTGGTATTATTAGTCCTCATGAATAGGCTACTATATGAACCTGAGGCTGAACCCGAGTCTGCCTGTGATTGCGGTTGCAACTCGTCATTATTATTATTATTATTTTTATTATCATTAAAATCAAACATGATATCACTAAAGGTACCAGTATTAGTCGATGTATAATCTGCCACATCATGATGAACATGGTGGTGATGTTTTTCTCTTTCCTTCTCCTGTTGAATTAACTCAGTGAAAATGTTTTTAACCTGACTCTTCCCATGAATATCATCATAATCATTATCATCTTGAATGGTTCTCACTTTATTTAGCCCATTGTTTCTTTTAACTTTTTCTTCTTTAACTTTTAAATGTTTACCATTCTTCGGAATATTATTAAGTTTGGAGTCATCATCTTCATTTTGCTCTTCTTCATCCTCTTCAATAGTTTCACCTGGGTCAGATAAGGGGAATTGGAATGATTTGAAATCAAAAGTTTTGAATTTATTCTTATTTTGTGTGGAATTTTTATCTACAGTCTTCACCTCTGGAAACATTGATTTTCTTCTTCTCATTTGATGTTGTGATGGTGAATGTTGAGGGTCTCTTTCTAATTCGGGTATCATAGAGGCTCTTCTTTGTCTCCTCATCATTGGAGGTGGAGAACTGGAAGTCTTGGATCTTGATCTAAATGATCTTTCTGAATTCGTTGATATTTGTCTACCATGTGTAGGTGAGGTATTTGTGTCAATGTTGGGGAGTGAATGTTTTCTATTTGTTTTGGTATCCACTATTGGTGATGATGCTGATGTGATTTTATTGGAGTTGGGGGACCTAGATATTGCTCCCTCATATGCAGTTGATAAAGAATATGAATTTAATTCAGGGAAACATGATATTCCCCTCTCTTGAAACGTTGGAGACGCAGGTTTATTTGAATCAAAAATAATCGGATCCTGTTCTTGTTCATCAGCGGTTACATCAAACCCCTTCACTAGAGGCGAATCACTTTCCCACGAGTGGGGAGATTTTGATCTATTACCACCACTGCTTGGATATTGTCTCCAGGGTATTTCACGTTCAGACATTGATATAGGTGAATTCTGTAATGACAAAGAATGGTCTGCTTTGTTTGTTCCAGCTTGATCCTGGGACTCCGAAGGTACTGTAGATCTCTTTATCATACCATTACTTGAATGTCTATACTCTGGATCCCTATATCGTATTCTAAAATTCTCAAAATCGAGTTTATGTCTATTAAAATCTTCATTAAACTTGTTGTTGGTTCTTGGCGAGCTGGGACTCGAAGGTTCCGTTTCCTCTGACTTTGGGTCTACCTCTGACCGTTGTTGTTTCCACATTATATCGTCGTTCTTGTCACCATCCAGCTTACCATTTGAGTTCTCCAGGGGGGGCGACTGTTTTCTCAACGGAGAGCCCATTTTAAACGCTGGATCCTCCATTCTTGCAATCAATAAGTCCATCCTACCTCGTATCTTAAAAGCCACCTCTTCAGTGTGCAATATCTCTCTTGGCTGGAATGCTACTCCCTGCCTGTGAGGATCTTCCTTATTTCAATGCCAAGTTTCATATTCAAATCTTTCAAAACCAATTTTCTAATGAAAAATTCGATGTTTTGAAATATTTATTCAACTTCGATTCTACTCTTGTTATTACTGCTGTTATTATGGATCTTCCACCAGACAAGAAGCAAGGTTAGCCAAGGTCACAACGTCAGCAACAACAAATAAATAGCATACCCCATGACGTTCGATATAGGGACCCGCTGTTGGTATCCCAGCAAAGAGCATGGCTGGATTGGCGCCGAGATTGTTAAAGTGGATACTGCCACGTCTACGGCTACTTTGAAACTGGAAACTGGTGAAGAGGTGGACGTTAATCTGGATGAGATGACTGAGTCCACGGTTACCACTGCTGCTAGCGATAACATTTCTCCAGGGTTGGCCTTGAGAAACCCGCCGATCTTGGAGGCTACCGAGGATTTAACCTCTCTTTCGTATTTGAATGAACCGGCTGTGCTACACGCCATCAAGGAAAGGTTTGCTAACAAGAATATTTATACGTATTCTGGGATTGTGCTTATTGCTACCAACCCATTTGCCAAAGTAGATGAATTATATGGTCCTAGTAAGATCCACGACTACTCTACCAAACGTAAAGAAGAGTTACAACCGCATCTGTTTGCCATTGCTGATGCCGCTTATAAACAAATGCAAAGAGATGGGGGCAATCAAACTATCATTGTCAGTGGTGAGTCTGGGGCCGGTAAGACCGTCTCTGCTAAATATATCATGAGATATTACGCTTCTGTACAGGACGAGTCATCACATTCGCACGAAATGTCTGAGATCGAACATCGAATCCTTGCCACAAACCCAATTATGGAAGCATTTGGTAATGCCAAGACCACTAGAAATGATAATTCATCAAGATTCGGTAAATATTTATCCATATCATTCAATAAAGAAAACCAGATCTTAGGTGCTCAAATTAAAACATATTTACTAGAAAGATCTAGATTAGTGTTTCAACCTGCCCAAGAGAGAAATTATCATATCTTTTACCAATTATTACAAGGGTTAACTCCTGAACAAAAAAACGCATTGCATTTAACCACCCCAGAAGATTATTTCTATATGAATCAAGGTGATGCAATGGTTATACCAGATGTCAACGACAAAGAAGAATTCAACATCACCACCAACGCTTTAGATATGATTGGTATTAATAAAGATACTCAAAGTCAAATCTACCAAGTTTTGGCTGGTATCTTACACATAGGTAACATTGAAATTAAAAAGATGAGAAATGACGCTTCTGTCTCATCTACAGACGAGAACTTAACTATTGCTTGTGATCTATTAGGTATTGATTCATCTAATTTTGCTAAATGGATCACCAAGAAACAAATCATAACTAGATCTGAAAGTATCGTTTCCAATTTAAATTTCAATCAAGCCATTGTGGTAAGAGATTCTGTTGCAAAATTCATTTATTCTGCTTTATTCGATTGGTTAGTGGTAACCATTAACAATAAATTAAATGAAAACGTGGATCAAGATGCTATTAATTCATTCATTGGTGTTCTTGATATTTATGGGTTTGAACATTTCGAAAAAAATTCATTTGAACAATTTTGCATTAACTATGCTAACGAAAAATTACAACAAGAATTTAATCATCATGTTTTCAAATTAGAACAAGAAGAATATATTCAAGAAGAAATTGAATGGTCTTTTATTGAATTTAATGATAACCAACCATGTATTGATTTAATCGAAAACAAATTGGGTATTTTATCCTTATTAGATGAAGAAAGTAGGCTACCTTCTGGATCTGATGAATCATGGACACAAAAATTATATCAAACTTTTGATAAAGAACCAACTAATAAAGTTTTCAATAAACCAAGATTTGGTCAAACTAAATTTATCGTTAGTCATTATGCTCACGACGTTTCCTACGATGTGGATGGTTTCATTGAAAAGAATAGAGATACTGTCCCAGATACCCATTTAGAAGTTTTAAAGGCTTCTACAAATAAGACTTTAATCTCTTTATTGGATAATTTACAAAAGACTCAAGAAACCATGGAAGCTAAGAAACAAGAAGAAATGGCAAATAAACCTGGTCCAAGAAGAATGATTCAAAAGAAACCAACTTTAGGTTCTCTCTTCAAAGGCTCACTAACCGAATTAATGATTACAATCAACTCTACTAATGTTCATTATATCCGTTGTATTAAACCAAATTCAGATAAGGAAGCTTGGAAATTCGATAATTTGATGGTGTTGTCTCAATTACGTGCATGTGGTGTCTTGGAAACAATTAAGATCTCCTGTGCAGGTTTCCCATCCAGATGGACCTTTGATGAATTTGTTCAAAGATATTATCTCTTGGTCCCAGTTAATACTTGGAGTAAGTATTTGCATAATGATAATAATGACATTCTAGAATTAGTGAAAAACATTTTGGAGATCACAATTGAGGACAAGGATAAATATCAAATTGGGAAAACCAAGATCTTTTTCAGAGCCGGTATGCTAGCCTATTTAGAAAATTTACGATCCGCTGAATTGGCTCGTATTGTCATTAAGATTCAAAAGAAAATTAGAGGTAGGTATTATAGACAGCAGTATTTGGCCACCTTGGAATCCATTAAATGCACCCAAAGATATATTAAAGGTGAATTAATCCGGAAAAGAGTGGAACATGAATTACAAGAAAGAGCTGCTGTTATGATTCAGTCGATTATTAGAACCAAGACTGCTCAAAGGTATTGGACTGAAGTTCAAAGATCAATTATTTCACTACAATCTCATTCAAGAAGAGTGTTAGCTCAAAGATATGCTATCAATGAACAAAAGAAGAGAGCATCTACCTTAATTCAAAGTAATGTCAGAGGGTTCTTCCAAAGATCAAAGTATCACAGAACCAAACAATCCATCATTACTGTTCAATCTCATTTAAGAAGAAAGATGGCTCAAGTAGAATTTGCCAAATTAAAAGAAGGTATGTCATTTTCCAGTTCTGATGAGGCAAGACTAGTTGTTGAATTTGTTGACTTTATTAAAGAGATTGGTAGCAACATCAAACAAAACAAGAGCAATTATGACGCTGTTAAAAACTTGGAAAAGAATGACTCTATTGTTGATAACCTAACTGATGATCCAGTTTATCAAGAACTTGAAACTGAATTCAACAGAATCACTGATCTTTTACAAAAAAATCATTCTGAGATCAAAACTTTACGTGAGCACCAAATCCAATGGCAAAATAAAATTAAATCCCAATTAAAATCACTACATTCCAGAGACATCCATACCAAGAGTGAAAATATGAACGTATTATACGAGAAGATGAAGTACTTAAGCACCGAATTGGAACTTATTGCTACTTTAGAAGAGACGACATCATTTAAAGTCTCAACCCAACAACAAGAACAACAACAAGAGGTATCATCAACCAATGCTGCTATTGGATTAGGTATTTTCTCCAAGCAAAAATCTTCCACTTCATCATCTGAAGAGAATACCAATAATGATGTCAAGAAACTGCTTGTTGGTGGGAAAGGTATTAATGTTGAGATTAATAATGATTTCTTGAAATCATACATTATTCCAAAGTCTACTCCTGGATCAGATAACGAAACTCCTATTTTATACCCAGCACATTTGATCAATTTTGTATCCCAAAGATACATCAATAATGATTTATTTGACGATCTATCAATTTTCATCAAGGGTTCTATGGAAACCATTTTACAAAATGTTTCTAAATTACCTGATGATAAATCTTTAATTGGAGATGGGCTATTTTGGTTAAGTAATGTCTTTGAAATTTACTCTTATATCAGTTCTCATGTGGGTAACCATGCCACATGCCAGCGATTAAATGATATGATTGGTACCACATTGATCAATCTATTCAATGTATGGATGAAGAAGATGATATCTTATATTAGATACGACATCAACATTTCAAACATCTTAATTGGGTCTCCCTCGAATATTGGTAAAGAAGATGAAAATGAAAAGAAATTGACTCATTTATTGGTATTTTTCTATGAAATCATGAACTCTGCTGAACGTTATAAGATTGAAGACGATATTACTCATAAGATCATTCGTAATATATTAGATTTTGCCAATTCCTTATGTGTTAATGATTTATGTGTGAAGTTTTATGAATTAAGCTGGAAGTTGGGTTATCAAATCAATAAAAACATGAAAGCTTTAGACGATTGGCTTATGAAACATCATATTGACATGGATCCAAGGGAGGATATGGTCCAATTGAGACAAATATCCACTTTCTTACAACTAAGAATGGATACATTATCTGATTTGAAAGTTGCACAAGAATTTTGCTATCTGTTGAACCCAATCCAATTACAAACGATCCTAAAGAAGTACAAACCTACTAAGACTGAACACGAGGTTTCACCAGAGATCACAAACTTCCTAGCCAATGTCGTTAAGAAGAACAAGGGCCAATCTGACTCATTAACATTAAAGATGGCTTTGCATACTTTCCCCAATCCAATTGTGGATGAACATTTGAATCCAGTGAGAGGTGTCCGTGTGATCGACGACTCTACCGTACAAGACCCAGCAGGTTTGAGCCATCCATCCTACACACTACCAACCGTTGATCAAATTGTCCACATCATGAGCAGCTAGCACCGATCAATGGTCTAAGGACAAATCTGACACTCATCTTTATATAGAACTTTAATACAATTTGACTTTATCTATAAACTTATAATGCATACTTTTCTTTCGACTTGCTCTCTCCATTCCCAAACCAAGACTACCACCAATCTTGCAGCAACATCCCCAAAGACAACTCCAGCTTCCTCTGGACACGTTGTATTGGTTTGGATATCTGAACTCTTGCCATCAGCTCCAAGCCCTAACACGGTTTATAGTGTGTTTTTATATTTTTGTATGTAATTTGACGTTAGGGCTTGGGGTGCCACGCCAAATTTGAAAATATTTAATTGGAAAAGGCTGATAAGGAAGGAAGTTAAAGGAAGAAGAGGACGTATTCCAGGGTTAAACCACTGCAAGACCCGCATTAGATAGGCTTTTCTGGTGGAATTATCATTTGCTTCAGACAATCACAGAGCTTTTTGTGCTTCAGGGAGATTTTTCACCAAGAATAACTCGTATTTGAAGGGTTATATTATACCATTCGCTTTGTTTATACTTTTTCCTTTGACCATCGTTTGATCCATTCAGGATATATTATCCACAGACTATTCCTCTCGATTTACTAAAAAAGATGCATAGTAAAGCTGCTGCTGCTGCTTCTGTTCAGATAAGAAAAGGGAAAGATCCATTTCCCCTCACAACATTTGATATTAAACTTATCCAATATAAAGGTGGGCTATACAAACTACAAGAAATAATTAGGATTCTGGGGGTGCTAGAGAAAAACTTACAACCTCCAAGTTCAACTTCAAAAGAAGGTAAAGAAAAGGTTTCCAAAAAGACCAAAACTATCGTGCCATTAATTAACTATATTCTTACCCTTTGTGAAGGTCACATTTTCAATGTCCATCCCATGATTAGGAAACGATATCTGGCATTATGTCAATTCAAGTTTTATAAATTACAAGATTTCAATCCTGCTATATCAACAGATTTTATAGATGTTGACTTTGAATTCTGTGAAGTTGAAGAAATTTCCTTTGAAGAATATAGAAATAATATCTATAATAATGAATTACAATGGAAACTGCTACGTTATTTGAAAAATTTAACCGTTAACACTCTTTCTGTGTATAACAAGAGATTAAGACAAATTCAATTGGAGAGAAATGCAAGATCTAATAGACCATACGAGGTCACTGAAAGAACGTCTAACTTTATGATAGAATATGTGGAAGATTTAGTACAACCCATTGAAATGGGGCTATCCTTTGATTTTGCTGTCTTAATAAAGGATAAAGCTAAAGACACATCAATATCATCATTTTTAAAATTACAATGCCAAGTGGTAGATAAGTTTGTCCTGTTTTTGGATAAAAAATTATTCCCCAACATTAAAAACTATTATAACCAAATAAATAAATATTCCAATAAAACAAGTCCCATCGAATCCTTACCCTTCCCGGAATTCACTTTACAACGAATATATGCATTACTTTTAAAAGTGTATGATACATTATCAATAATAATAAGTGTCATAAGATGTATATATCTACCAAGTAAAAGTTACTTCCATGATCCTAAGACAAAACTAATAAGTAAAAACGTCTACCAATATGAAGAAATCTTAGTTAAAATCGAAGAATTGTGTGTTACATATACAGATAAATCATTCCGTGAATTTAAAGATGATCTTAATTCTTTCACTACGGCTACAATAAATTTTGTTCCTGGTGAAGGCAATAAAAACAACACCATTGCTGAACTTCATAAAAAGTTTATCACAAGACATGTCCTATCGTTGAGAGCCACATTACAAACCGTTTCCAAATGGTCATCGATGTGGAAATTCATTCAAAATAATATTGAAGGGTTGGAGAAATTTAACGACATGAAAGATGATCAATTACAAAGAATGCTTGAAGAAAGAAGATCTGTTGATAAATTATCATATTTTGAAAAATTACCAGAAAAGAAACGGATCAGTACTGTTACTACTAATACTACCATTGCTAATAATAATGGATCGATCACAAGTACATTATCATCAACAACTTCCTCAACACAATCATCAAGAACATCTTCCTTATTATCTTATTCTTTACATCCTGACGATATTAGAATGTTGAACAGTAAAGCCAATTTAAGCGTTCCAAAATCTAAGCTTAATGGATCTTATGGTTCAGCCTCATCCCCTTCGTCATCTGTCACTTCATTGTCTCCAAATAATCTAAGTCGAAGGTCATCTGTAGATAGAACGAAGTATTTACAAATGGGGATGTCACCATTATCAAGAAATCGTTCTAGAAACTCAAACACAAGTTCCCCATCTGTCTCAAGAAGATCATCCATCATTGAAAGATCTGCGGTACCAGGAAAACCTCGTCCGTTGTCTACTGTGCTCGACGAGACTGTTGAGTTACCTAGTGTGACAATTAACACTGAAGCGGAACAACCTGTATCTGCCGTCAAACGAGTCTCCTCGGTGAAAGGCAGACCAAGATCTTCATCCCTTCAAACACCAAAATATTCTAATGTTTATAAAAATTCAGGCCACAATACACCAGATACAAAACGTTCTAATTCGTTAGAAGCTAATGATGCATTGAATCAAAAATTGGTTCAAGATGCAATGAAGAAATTGATGAGTGGTAATCTGGGGAGACACATCACACATAGCGATGGAACATACAGTCCTTCAAGATCAAGACCCACTAGTGCTAATAGGTCTCGTTCTTCCAGTGTAAATAGTGATCATTTAGTGAACAATGGCTATTCATCAAATAGTAAACTAGCAGCTAAATTTCCAAATGGCACTTCTAATAATCTTCAAAGAGTGTCTTCACCATTGAATGGTAAATTCAAAAGGGCGGAAACGTTCGACAAGATTAATAGTGCTGATAATGTTAAGACTGGGGAAAAATTACAATTCCACGATTTCGAATCTGGTAATGATGCCGAGAATAACTATTCTGAAAGTAGTGAAGGTACCAATGAAATGTGCAGTGAAACTTCCGATGGTAAGATTAAGAAGGTTAGATTTGTGGGTGTTCCACCGATGTTGCCCTCTGAAAACCCAAGACCAAAGAGGAAAGGCTGGTATAAGAAGCCTGCTGTGTTGCACTATCCTCCAGTACCACCCCAAGTCAATATAGGGCTAAGACAGAAATATAACCTGGAAGGTGTCGCATTCAGAACAAGTTTGAGAGAAACACCAGAAGATGAAAGGAAACCTGGGATGCTAGCCAATCTAGATGAAGGGCTGCTTAACAAGACTGCCTCGACAACACATAAGTTTGGTCTCAATTTGAGAGACAGATTCAGATCATCTTGATGAAAACTCTTGTATCAATCAACCTATCTATCTTTATATATATTTTTATTCTTTTATAATGAACTTTTTATAATATTCATTTCTTGAAATTTTAATCTTTAATTGAAAAGGAGAGATGAGTTTAACAGTGATTTGTATTTATATATCTTTGCTATCTTCAACGAGTAAAGGAAGGAGAAGCAAATAACCAAAGTATAATGTCCTTCAGCTCTCTTCTACCACTCCCCAAATACGATGTTCAACAGAAAGAAAATTCCAATGAACGAGGCAAATTAATGGTGAAGGCACTGACAGATGAAGATGCTGAAATAGACCAAGTTGAAGGCGATAATCTCACCGAGTCATTCAAGAATATAGCATCAAGAGTTCAGTTAAATGATTTTATTCCTCTTCGACAGAAAAACTTCAATCTTGAAGTTCCATATCCAAAACAAGAAGAAATAACTAAATGCTATTCAAAGACATATACGCACTTCCAGAAACTATTAGCTAAAAGTAGTAAGAATTATGTGGAAGATAGAGGAGATGAAACTATTACCATGCCCGATGGTCGTCGTATTCATGTGGTGACAAAGACTCAGGATCCATTACAACCGAAGATGAGTAAGAGTGCCAAAAAGATATATGTTCCTTCTAATGAGGAAGAGACCGTTCAACCGCAATTACATGTTTCATCCAACTCCACAGGTCAAACAGTGACCCCACAAATGAAGAAGGATTGGCAAATCCCTACTTTTGTATCTCAATGGAAAAATCCAAAGGGTTATGCGATCTCATCTCGTGGTGCAAATGGCGTCAATGGTGGATCACAGGACATTAGTGAAGGTTTTGTCAATTTAGCCAATGCTCTAGAGGAGGCCGATAAGGAGGCCAGATTGAAATTGCAAATAAAGAAAGAGGCTAAAGTTATTGAATTGAATAGAGCTATGAAGGAAAGAGAATCAAAATTGAATGAGATAGCTAAAAATGTGAGAGCCCAGAGACCTTATTTACACCCAGACCGTGCTGCTGAGAGAGGTAAGAGATCTTTAGAAGGCAGGGATATCTCAGAGAAAGTGGAGTTATATCAAAATCGAACTAAGAAGCCTAAACCCAATGTGGTCAGTTATGATTCTAGATTATATACTAAAGGTGTTTCCAGTGGTAAGAACAGATCTGAAAATGTATATGATAATCCATTATTTGCACAACAAGATATCGATAGTATATATCGTGTTAAAGTGAAGAAGAAGAACGGTACTGCTGGTGCTGATGGTGATGGTGATGGTGAAGATATAATGTCTAATGGACCCGTTGAGTTTACTAAAGCTGAACACAAATAAACCTATACATACACGCTGATGTGATAATAACAAAAAAAAATATTAATTTGATCTTGATGGTTTGAGTCTTATTGTGTTGAAATACTATATTGAATGTAAACAATCTCATACTGTGGATTTGATGCTCAATTCAATTTAATGGGTTAAATTGGTTTTATGTTAATTTGACTGTAAATTAATTGACTCTCCGATCATTATATGGAAACCGCTAAATTAGCTGCTCCATTGTTGAATAAAGTATGGATATATATATGTGTGTGCATCTTTCCACAACTTGAAGGTTGGTCAATGGTTTGAACTTAAAGATATGTATATATTCTATATAATATTAGCTAATCTTCTGAATCCTCCTCTACGTTAGTAAAATTATCAATTAAATTCACTTTCAATGCTGTTTGTTTTCTAGATTTATTCAATAAAGATAGCAGTTTGGAACTTCTTCTTATTGAATATTGTTCAATCTTCTTTATAGTCCCACTCACTTTAACTGGGTTGATGATGATATTCTCTATATCACCGACTTTATTGATCAACGTCATCGAAGCGACCAACGTGTCTACATCTTCTCTATGGCATCTAATAATACCAGTACCAGTATTATTTGAAAAATATTTCAATTGCAATAAGGATCCGATCTTACCGGACCCATAGTCCCCAAAATTCAATTGCAAAGAATGTCGTATCTCTTGAATCAGCGTCTTGATCGAGATCTCTTTGGGACACGGTCTATGATGCGACAGGAGGATATTGTGTCTTGTAAATGGTGAGGTCTCGTGCTCCCTCTCGTCTTCATCCACATGCGAGATATGTGGCGATAGAATAACTTCAAACAAAACGTACCTGGACTTCAAACGAACCATTCCCAACTGACTTCCTGATCTCTTGGATGCCAATGCCAATGCCAATGCCAACTTCAAAGCTTCAATACTTCAATACCTCATCTCTGCCTTGAATACTGCTTGGAATCAAATATTTGCCCACAAAAAGTGAAATTTTTCACTAAAAATTTCAGAACCGATATCCGCAGCTGCGACTCGAACCGGGGACAAATAATCCGAAACAAAATATCCCAAAAATAAAAAGTGCTACAGCCGCACGCAGCTCATCGATTCTGAAAATAAAAATAAAAAATCCCAAAACGTATAAATAAAACAGAGAATACGACAAAGATCCCTTGCTGGTTGGGACCACTTTCTGGGGGTTATTGAAGCAGTTAAAGCAGATAAAGATAAGTAGAGGTAAGTAATATATATAAATATGTCTATATACACAGCGTTGCATGGGCCCGGGCTCAATCAATTGAAAGCAAACAAAGCAAATAACAGTAGCACTCCCAATTTGAGAACGTGGGATACGGAGTCTCTGTTGTCCTCGCCAGCTGGATCCGTTCGTTCTGTTGTGTCTCCCTCAAACAAGCAAGGTGTATCGCATTCCGATTCGCAGATCGATTCTATGGTGTTGGATGAGTGGAACCCGTTCCAGGGCAGCCACAAGGAGTTGAATTCCATGGAGTGGGAAACAGCGTCCAGGGGTCTTCATTCGACTTTCCCCTCGCCACCATTATCACCAAAACTAAGACCATATAAATCAGAGAGGCTGACATACACCCTGCCACCACACCAGCTGTCCCCAGGGATCATATGTGTCCCCAATTGGACTAGGGGTCAAACTATTAAGAATTACAGACACAACACTAGAAGTTTTTTGTCGGGTTATAAACTATTTAACAGTGGTGACAACAATCTGCCAGTTATGAATAATAGTAAAGACTATTATTATAACCTTCCAAGACAGTCACGCTATTTAAGAAATGATAATTACAATGATGGTTTGAGAAAATCAGTATTGAAACATCATCACGGTAACTATCCAGGGAGATCTAAATCTCCATACCTTCCTCAGCGTCATCAGCATCAGCATCAGCATCATAGAGTCGGCATCGCATCTTCTCCACCACCGAACATCGCCTCTGTTGGCCTTGTCACAGAAGCACCACAATATATACCTATGGTTTCATGGCAGAAATTACCAGACTATTCTCCACCGATCAGCACATTGGCAAACTTCCCCAATAATAAATGTTTGAAAGTGGAATGGAAGGGTTCCCCATTAAATCTTTCACACGATCCATTGAGAGCACATTTACATCCAGCTGAACTTGTCTTAGCGTCGATATTAAGATTGCCTTGCGATTTATATTTGGATTCGAAGAGAAGGTTATTTTTGGAGAAAGTTTGTAAGTTGCAAAATGGATTACCCTTTAGAAGGACGGATGCACAGAAGGCGTGTAGGATCGATGTCAATAAAGCATCGAGATTATATTCAGCTTTTGAAAGAGTTGGGTGGTTGAACGATTCCAATTTTATTAAACATTTGAAATGACCAGTTTGTAATTTTTTCTTTTCCTTTTAATTATTATTATTAATATATTCTTATCTATGACATTTTTATTTTGTTAATCACATATTTGTTATTAATCATATCATATCATGGGATCGAATTCAATAACTTTAAATCTGGTTCTTTAATTTCCAGTGTAAACGCCTCAAGTTCTTTCTTTCTTTGACGTTCCTTTTCACGTCTTTCCATTCTTATTTCATTCACTGCCTCAGTGGAGCAAATCTCTTCTGAAGAGTCATATAATTGTTTCAATTGTTTGGCCAACAGTACAATGGAATTGTCAATGGGTCTTAATGATTCGTAGATGGGTTTCAATTCCGGTGTATCGATGATACATATTCTTTTCACATATTCCTTATATCTATCGACTTTCCATTTCAAACGTTTCAGTTTCGACAACAATTCCGTCAATTGCTTGTTTCTTTGCAATTCAATTTCGATCTGTTCTGCCTTCGATTTCATGGCAGATTCACTAAGGGCTCTTAAATTTTCCTTGGCTAAGACCATATTCTTTTGATGTTTCAAACGAAACACATTGCTGAGAATCAACTCCTCAGGGATCCGCAACACGTTACGCAACACATACAATTCCAACCTATCGAAATTTCTGTCCACCGAATGTTCCAATAAAGTTTCCAACTGTGCAATACCAACACGTATTTCTTCACTGTAATCGGTCCCATTGACCACGCTTTTCCTCAACAGATACTTCTCCATGGCGTTGGTACACTTGTAGAGAATGTCATTGACACAATTGATGATATCATCCAGCAGCGAGATGGGCGGATAGCCCAAGTGTTCCGTCATTAACGCAGTGGTTTGCAGACTTGGAGCAGACATAATTGCACTCTACAATATTATTCTTTGAAGCACACCTTACTATATATATATATGTATACAATTCCAACTTCAACCAACTTAGCAACTTAGCAACTTAGCAACACTGCAACAGGGCAATATACCTTTGCTATTCGAGCAATAGTTTGTATCAAATATTGTATCAAATACCGTTTGTTTACGTTTTAAAGATTATTTTTCAGCTGCCACGTGACTCGCACGTGATATTTGCTCATTTTTTGAAAAATTTTGAAAATTTTGTTTTTTTCTGAAAAATTTTCATTTTTTTTTTTTGCGATGACTTTGAAATGAAATTTATTTCAAAAGAACTTGGCATTTATAAGAAGACGTAGAGATAAAAGTAGAAGAAGAAACTGAAGAAGAACTTTGCAAAGGTACCTGTAGACACTCTCAGACACTCACAGACACTCGCAGAGAAACACTCAAAATGGACATTTCTAAGCCGGTCGGTTCCGAGATTACCTCGGTGGATTTCGGTGTTCTAAGCTCGAACGAGATTAGATCGCTGTCCGCCAAACAAATTACAAACCCAACTGTCCTTGACAATCTGGGCCATCCAATTTCAGGTGGGTTGTACGATCTTTCCCTTGGTGCGTTCCTGAGGAACGTTTGTTCCACCTGTGGGCTGGACGAAAAATTCTGTCCCGGCCATTTGGGCCACATCGAATTACCTGTTCCATGTTACAACCCACTGTTTTTCAACCAATTGTACATCTATTTGAGATCCACTTGTCTTTACTGTCATCACTTCAGATTAAACTCCCTAGCTGTCAATTTGTACGCTTTGAAATTGAAGCTTCTACAATACGGTCTTATTGATGAAGCTTACAAATTGGATAACATCAAGGTAAATGCTGTCAATTTAGACCACCATGAAGCTGAAGAAGATAACGAATTCCATGCTGAAAATGACGACGATGAAGACGAAAACAAAGACAGCAATGAAGCCGATGCCAAGAAATTGATGATCAAACGTAGAGAATACGTCGATCTTTGTATTGCCAAAGCTTTATCCGACGGTAGAACCAGTGAAAAGGGTACTTTCACTGCCACTGTCAACGCTGAAAGAAAACAATTAGTCCATGATTTCCATAAGAGAATTTTATCTAGACCTAAATGTGACAACTGTGGTATGTTTTCTCCTAAATTCAGAAAAGATGGGTTCACCAAGATCTTTGAAACTGCTTTAACTGATAAACAATTAACAAACAATAGAGTCAAAGGTTTCATTCGTCAAGATATGATTAGAAAGAAGCAACAAGCTAAGAAGCTAGATGGCGAACAAGTTGATGACAAATCCATCGATGCTGATGCCGATTTCGATATCGGTAGAAACCCATCTACTAGACCAAAGACTGGGTCCACTTATATCTTATCTACTGAAGTAAGAAACATCTTAAATGCTGTCTTCAGAACTGAACAACAAGTGTTACAATACGTTTTCCATGCTAGACCAAACTTGGCTAAGAAATACGTTACTGCTGATACTTTCTTTATGGATGTTATCGTGGTCCCACCAACTAGATTTAGATTACCATCCAAATTAGGTGAAGAAATTCATGAAAACTCTCAAAATCAATTATTATCCAAGATCTTAACCACTTCTTTATTAATTAGAGATTTAAATGATGAAATGTCTAAATTACAAAAGGATAAAGTCTCTGTAGAAGATAGAAGAATCATTTTCTCCAGATTAATGAACGCTTTCGTCACCATTCAAAATGATGTCAATGGGTTCATCGATTCCAGTAAAGTTCAAGGTAACAATGCTCAAATTCCAGTTCCAGGTGTTAAGCAAGCTTTAGAAAAGAAAGAAGGTCTATTCAGAAAACATATGATGGGTAAGCGTGTTAACTACGCTGCTCGTTCTGTTATTTCTCCAGATCCAAATATCGAAACTAATGAAATTGGTGTCCCACCTGTATTTGCCACCAAGTTAACCTATCCTGAACCAGTTACCTCTTATAACATTGCTGAATTACGTCAAGCTGTTATTAACGGTCCAGATAAATGGCCAGGTGCTATCCAAATTCAAAATGAAGATGGTTCTTTGATCTCCTTAATTGGTATGTCTTTAGAACAACGTAAAGCTTTAGCTAATCAATTAATGACTCCATCTACCACCCACAATATCTCCCACACTCTTAACAAGAAGGTTTACCGTCATATTAAGAACAGAGATGTGGTCATTATGAACCGTCAACCAACTTTACATAAAGCTTCTATGATGGGTCACAAGGTTAGAGTCCTACCAAATGAAAAGACTTTACGTCTACATTATGCTAACACTGGTGCTTATAATGCTGATTTTGATGGTGATGAAATGAATATGCATTTCCCACAAAATGAAAATGCTAGAGCTGAAGCCTTTAACTTAGCTAACACCGATTCTCAATATTTAACTCCAACTTCTGGTTCTCCAGTAAGAGGTTTAATTCAAGATCATATTTCTGCTGGTGTTTGGTTAACTAGTAAAGATTCTTTCTTCACTAGAGAACAATATCAACAATATATTTACGGTTGTATCAGACCAGAAGATGGTCACGCTACTAGATCTAAGTTGGTCACTGTTCCACCTGCTGTTATGAAGCCTGTTCCATTATGGACTGGTAAACAAATCATTTCCACTGTTTTATTAAACATTACTCCAGCTGATATGCCAGGTATCAATTTAACCTCTACTAACAAGATCAAGAATGAATATTGGGGTAAAGGTTCTAATGAAAACCAAGTTATCTTCAAGAATGGTGAATTATTATGTGGTATCTTAGATAAGAATCAATATGGTTCATCTAAATACGGTATTGTTCATTCTATGCACGAAATTTACGGTCCTTCTGTGGCTGCTAAAGTCTTGTCTGTGTTAGGTAGACTTTTCACTAACTACATTATGAGCACTGCTTTCACTTGTGGTATGGATGATTTGCGTTTAACTGCTGAAGGTAACAAATGGAGAACTGATATCTTAAAGACTTCTGTCGATACTGGTCGTGAAGCCGCTGCTGAAGTTACCAACTTAGATAAGGATACTGCAGCCGATGATGCTGAATTACTAAAACGTTTAGAAGAAATTTTACGTGACAATGACAAATCTGGTATTCTTGATGCTATTACCTCTTCCAAGGTTAATGCTATTACCTCTAAGGTTGTCTCTACTTGTGTTCCAAATGGTACCATGAAGAAGTTCCCAGACAACTCTATGCAATCTATGGCTTTATCTGGTGCTAAGGGTTCCAATGTTAATGTTTCCCAAATTATGTGTTTATTAGGTCAACAAGCTTTAGAAGGTAGAAGAGTACCAGTTATGGTAAGTGGTAAGACTTTACCATCTTTCAAACCATATGAAACTGATGCCATGGCTGGTGGTTATGTCAAGGGTCGTTTCTACTCTGGTATTAAACCACAAGAATATTATTTCCATTGTATGGCTGGTCGTGAAGGTTTAATTGATACTGCCGTCAAGACCTCTAGATCTGGTTATTTACAACGTTGTTTGACCAAACAATTAGAAGGTGTTCACGTCTCTTATGATAACTCTATCAGAGACGCTGATGGTTCTTTGATTCAATTCTTATACGGTGGTGACGCTGTTGATGTTACTCAAGAATCTCACATGACCAAGTTCGATTTCTGTTTGGACAATTACGATGCTTTATTAAAGAAATATAACCCATCTGCCTTGATTGAACATTTGGATGTTGAATCTGCTTTGAAATACTCTAAGAAGAGTTTGAAATACAGAAAGAAACATGGTAAAGAACCTCATTACAAACAAGTTTCTAAATATGATCCAGTATTATCTCAATATAATCCAGCTAAATACTTGGGTTCTGTTTCTGAAAAATTCCAAGACAAATTGGAAGGTTTCCTCGATGAGAAGTCCAAATTATTCAAGACTCATGATCATGTCAATGAAAAGAAATTCAGAGCTTTAATGCAATTGAAATATATGCGTTCTTTAATTAACCCAGGTGAATCTGTTGGTATTATTGCCTCCCAATCTGTTGGTGAACCATCTACTCAAATGACTTTAAACACTTTCCATTTCGCTGGTCACGGTGCTGCCAATGTGACATTAGGTATTCCTCGTATGAGAGAAATTATTATGACAGCCTCTGCTGCCATTAAGACTCCTCAAATGTCTCTACCAATTTTAGATGATGTCACTGATGAACAAGCTGACTTATTCAGTAAATCTATTTCCAAGGTCTTAATATCTGAAGTGATAGATAAGGTTACTGTTACTGAAACCTCTGGTTCTTCTTCTGGTAATGCTGCTCGTTCTTATTCTATCAATATGAAGTTCTTCGATGCTGAAGAATATCTTGAAGCCTATGATGTTTCTAAGGAAGAATTACAGGAAGTCGTTGCCAGAAATTTCTTACATGCTTTAGAAACTGCTATCCTTAAGGAAATCAGAAAACAAAAGAAACTAGGTGGTCCAGATATTGGTACCGCTGTTCCAAGCTTAGAAAAGGTTTCTGAAGTTTCTAGTAAGAAGTCCGACGAAGATGGTGACGAAGAAGATTACCACAAGAAGACTAAACAAGCTGTTTCTTATGATGCCCCAGATGAAGATGAAATTGAAACCATGAGACAAGCTGAAAAATCCTCTGATGAAGAAGATTTCGATTCTGATAAGGAATCTGATGATGAAAAGGCTGAAAATGCTGATGAAGAAGGTGATATTGATATGGATCAAGATATGAAGAAACATATTCAAGAAGCTAACGAAAACATGACTAAGGTTCAACGTGATCGTCAATCTGCTGTTATCTCTTCTCATAGATTCATCACCAAATATAACTTCGACGATGCTGAAGGTAAATGGTGTGAATTTAAGATTGAATTAGCTGCTGATACTGAAAAGTTATTAATGGTTAACATTGTGGAAGATATTTGTAGAAAATCCATTATTAGACAAGTTCCTCACATTGACCGTTGTGTTCATCCTCAAGCTGAAAACGGTAAGCGTGCTCTTGTCACTGAAGGTGTTAATTTCCAAGCCATGTGGGATCAAGAAGATTTCATTGACGTTGATAACATTACTTCCAATGATGTTTCTGCTGTGTTGAAGGTTTACGGTGTAGAAGCTGCTAGAAACACCATTGTTAACGAAATTAACAATGTTTTCTCTCGTTACGCTATTTCTGTCTCCTTCCGTCATTTAGACTTAATTGCTGATATGATGACAAGACAAGGTACTTACTTGGCTTTCAATAGACAAGGTATGGAAACCTCCACCTCTTCATTGATGAAGATGTCTTACGAAACCACCCTTCAATTCTTAACCAAGGCTGTCTTGGATAACGAACGTGAAGAATTAGAATCTCCATCTGCTAGAATTGTTCTAGGTAAACTAAATAATGTTGGTACCGGTTCTTTCGATGTCTTGGCTAAAGTACCACTTGCCAATTAGTTACTGTAACTAAAAAAGACATATTTATATATATATATATTACAATTAGATTCTGTACAATACTCTAAAAACCTATAAAGATCGTTTTTAACACTGTATCTATGGCTATTTTGGCCATATTCTATGTAAAATTTGGTATTATCATCACGTCCCACGGAAAACAGTTTTTTTTATAATATTTTTTTTTCCAGTGACATTTTCAATATTTTTAAAGATTGGCGATGAGCTTTAAAGCAAAGTTGATATATCTTAGATACAAAGACATACATTCTCACCAAGAAACCAACCAACCAATTCAATATGTCTACTACTGTGGAGAAAATTAAAGCCATTGAAGATGAAATGGCCCGTACCCAAAAGAACAAGGCCACTTCGTTCCATTTAGGTCAATTAAAGGCCAAGCTAGCCAAACTTAGAAGAGAAATCTTAACCAGTGCCTCTGCCGGTAGTGGTGGTGGTGCAGGTATTGGTTTTGATGTTGCTAGAACTGGTGTTGCCTCTGTGGGGTTCGTCGGGTTTCCGTCTGTGGGTAAATCCACTTTATTATCTAAACTAACTGGTACTGAATCTGAAGTTGCCGAATATGAATTCACAACTTTAGTTACTGTTCCTGGTGTGATCCGTTATAAAGGTGCCAAAATTCAAATGTTAGATTTACCAGGTATTATTGATGGTGCTAAAGATGGTCGTGGTCGTGGTAAACAAGTTATTGCTGTGGCAAGAACTTGTAATTTATTATTTATTGTCTTGGATGTCAATAAACCATTGCATCATAAACAAATCATCGAAAAGGAATTAGAAGGTGTTGGTATTAGATTGAATAAGTCACCACCAGATATTATCATCAAGAAGAAAGAAAAAGGTGGTATTTCCATTACAAATACTGTTCCAATGACACATTTAGATGCGGATGAAATTCGTGCTGTTATGAATGAATATAGAATCAATAGTGCTGAAATTGCGATTAGATGTGATGCTACAGTTGATGATTTAATTGATGTGTTAGAATCGTCAACAAGACGTTATATGCCTGCTGTCTATGTCTTAAACAAGATCGATTCGTTATCGATTGAAGAATTAGAGTTATTATATAGAATTCCAAATGCGGTACCAATTTCCAGTGGTAAAGAATGGAATTTAGATGAATTATTACAAGTGATGTGGGACAGATTGAATCTAGTCAGAGTTTATACAAAACCTAAGGGTAGACTACCAGATTTCAGTGATCCTGTGGTGTTAAGATCTGATCGTTGTACGATACGTGATTTCTGTAATTCGATTCATAAATCTCTTGTTGATGATTTTAGAAATGCATTAGTTTATGGTAGTAGTGTTAAACATCAACCACAATTTGTTGGGTTAAGTCACACTTTAGAAGATGAAGATGTGGTTACAGTTTTGAAAAAATAAGTTAGCATGTTTATGTATCGTTTGTAAAATTTGGATATAGTTTAATTTTACTTTATTTCAATTCAATTCATTACATTTCCTGTAGACGATTTTGAAAAGAATAAAATTAGCATATATATATATATATATTTGTGTATGTATAATTGTAAGATTGAATAAAGTTATCAATGAATCCTGTTCATTTTTTCAATCTTTGCAATTTTAATTCAATTTAATTCAATTCAATTCATAAAGTTTCCTGTATATGATTTTGAAAGAATATAACTAGCATGTATATATAGTTGTGTATGTGTAACGGTGTATTAGTATAATTGTAAAATTGTATAATTGTTTTAATGATCTAGTACATTTCCCTTTTTCAATGAATCCAGTTCATTTCTTAATCTTTGTAATTCCAATTCATAAAGATGTTGATTATTTTGTAAAAACAGAATATAATCCAATGCTTTCTCAAGAACCATACTTTTATTTAATTTTGTGTTATTATTATTATTATTATTATTATTCGTTGCATCATTTGGTGTGGAGGTATTTTCACGAGATAGAGTATCACTCACTTGGAATGCAGTATCATTTGCCGATACCCATGGAATAATCTGTTGTAATTTAGCGATTTTGGTATTGATATTAATTCTATAACGTTTCTCAATTCTATTATGTGCCTCCTTTTGATGTTGTGTCAATCTTTTCCTGTTGGACGCATTCCTCTTTTTCTTGATTACAATATTGGTGTCCTCAAAGGGTTCTTTCTTAATTTGTTGTTGTCTTGTTGGTGTTATTTTATCGAACTTCAAAGTCTTGAAAGATGCATGTTTTGATATTGGATTGTTGACATAATTGGTAGTGTTAGAATTAGTATCAGTAATATTGTTATTGTTAATATTAATATTTTGGAAAGTCAATGGTGACTCTAACGAAGTGGAAGACGTCGAGGAAGTTGAATGTGGAGTGAATATATTATTGCTTATAGTGTCCAATGGGTCGAACCACTCGCTGCTGGTAAGACTGTTATTATTAATATTATTATTATTATTATTATTAATGTTTGCATAATGGAACAAAGGATCGTTGAATGTGTTGCTATTATTGTTTGAAGTAGCCGAGAGCATATTGTATCGAAGCGTCTTGTTTTATAGATATATATAGTTGTGTTTGTGTGTGGTAATATTACAGTTTAAACAGGGTTATGTTGGTTTGAAACAGCCAATACAGAAAGATGAGGTCGCAATGTATTTATATAAATAATAATAATACTAAGATTAATGTATTAATATATTAATATTGCAATCAATCGATTGTAATGTGCAAAGGGGTGGGTGAAAAATAAAATAAAAAGGATTAGACATACAATTAGAAATAGAGTGAAAATATATACAATTGATTGAAAGTGACATATCAAGAATAAGGCACAATGAATGTCCTTGCGAGAATAAACCACACAAAAAAAGAAAGAAAGGCTTTCTGGCGCCGCTGTGCCAATAATGGCAATGGCAATACCGAACCAGTTCAGGCTTCCGTGGGCGTATTGTCCTCGAGCGATCGCTTTGATCTCGTTGAGATCAATAAATATGCAAGATCATGCGAGTCATATGCAAGATCATGCACGGTGATGCAGGACCAAAAGGGGTGCAGGAGACACAATGGCAGGCACACGAGGCGTGGGGCCGCTATTGTTCTGCCATTGTCTGTGGTCGCCATTGTTTTCTGGCGGGGTAACGGCTGTTTGCGCTTTTGCGTGTTTCCGTGCATCCGTGTGTCCGTGCTTCCGTGCTTCCGCCCTGGATTCGCTGCTCAGCTCGGCGTTTGCCGGCAGAGTTTGCCAGCAAAGCCAGAAGACACTACTGTCAGATATGAGATACGTGGATAGGGCAAGGGAGTAGTCTCAATATATGCATCTATTAGTCTATCTACATCTGGACGCTACCTCCTCATATCTCAATACATCAGATGTCTTAGTATATTTTAGTGTGTAATAGCATGTATTGGCAGTGTTCTGGTGAAGTTGCAAAGACTTTGACAGCGTATTATTGTTTTGTATAGTGCCTTGTTCTGGGATAGTGGAACAATGAGCCAAGGAGCCAAAGGACAATGGCACACTTGACAATTGCACACTTGACAATGGCCCCTGCATATGGACAACACAACAATGCATGCTCTTTCTTCACTGCCATACTTCCTGACAATAGACCCACCGAGTGAATAAGGTATTAGCAATATATTATTAACAGTTACTTTACCAATTCGTTTAACTCAAGTATACATCTACGTGTTCTAGAGTGCTAAAACTTATTCTGCTCGCTAGAATGGAGCAGAGTGAACAGCAAAACGAGACAAAACAAATTCATATACGTATAAAAACATTAAGATATATATATATATTACTTAAAGTCATATATATTTATAAAAGATTGTACTAAAAAGAAGCTATAGAAACAAAATAAATTGAATTGGAAAAGACACATGTATGTTTTTTTCTTCAACTTATTTAAGCAACAGTAGCGACTTGTAAAGTGTTAGAGTGACCAACACCAGCCTTGAAACCTTGAACGGAGACGTAGTTGTCACCAGATTTTAAGATACCGAATTCCTTACCCTTGGCAATACCGAATTGGATTCTGGCTTCGACATCTAAAGTCCAGTCAGCAACAGAGTCCTTTTCGTAGACGAATGGGAAGACACCTCTGTATAAGTGAGAGAATCTGGCGGCTCTTGGGTTTCTGGTAACTAAGATAATTGGACAGTTTGGTCTGTACTTGGAGATTAATCTAGCAGTGTTACCGGAGGTAGATAAGACAATGATGGCCTTGGCGGTTTGTTCAAAGACAGCAGCGACGGCGGAAGCAGCGACGGTTTCGGTGGTAGAAGTTGGCTTTGGAGTGGTGTTTCTCATGTCATCGTAGTTTGGTAAGTAAGCAATGGCTTGTTCAGCAATGATGGCAGTGTCAGCCATGGTGGTGACAGCGTTAATTGGGTAGTTACCCTTGGCGGTTTCACCAGATAACATAACACAATCAGCACCATCTAAGATAGCGTTACCAACATCGGAGACTTCAGCTCTGGTTGGTCTTGGGTTGTAAGTCATAGATTCTAACATTTGAGTGGCACAGATAACTGGCTTACCGGCTAAGTTAGACTTGGCAATCAATTTCTTTTGGACAGCTAAGACTTCTGGAGCTGGAATTTCAATACCTAAATCACCTCTGGCAACCATAACACCGTCAGTAACCTTTAAGATTTCGTCAAAGTTGTTAACACCTTGTTGGTTTTCAATCTTGACAATAATCTTAACATCCTTACCATCTTCACCTAAGACTTCTCTGATGGTTAAGACATCTTGAGCAGTTCTGATGAAAGAAGCGAAGACCATGTGGACACCGTTCTTGACACCGAATCTTAAATCAGATTTGTCCTTTTCGGATAAAGCTGGTAAATCGACATCGGTACCTGGTAAGTTAACACCCTTGTGAGAACAGATCTTACCAGCGTTCATGGACTTAACCTTTAAGGTCTTGTCATCAACAACTTCTAAGACTTCGAAAGATAACACACCGTCATCGACGTAGATGATCTTACCCTTGGAGATAACCTTGGTGATGTTAGCGTAATCAACGTACATAACCTTGTCATCACAAGCCTTGGCGTATTTGTCATCAGTAGAGAAGATCATTTCGTGGTTTGGTGGGATTGGGTAGTCAACTTCGTTGGTGGTGGTACCAGTTCTGATTTCTGGACCCTTGGTATCTAAAGCAATAGCTAATGGTCTACCTGGGTATAATTCTTCAGACTTTCTGGCGTTGTCAATGACAGATTGATGGTATTCATAAGAACCGTGAGAGAAGTTCATTCTGACAATGTTTAAACCAGCCTTTCTTAAGTTGACTAAGACTTCTGGGGAGTTGGTCTTTGGACCAATGGTACCGATGATAGAAGTTCTTCTTAATTCTTTACCGGCGACAACTTGTAAGTTGGTTAATCTTTGTAATCTGGATTCCATTGTTGATATGTGTATGTATATAAACGATGTGCGTACGGTTTTTTAAGACTTCAATAAACAAGAAATATGTTAAACAAGATTAATTAAAAGTATTCAATTGGCAAACAGCAACCATATATATATATATATATATATATTTGTATTCAGAAATATATCTATCTAGTTTGTATATATTCTTGAAAATTTTTCACTCTTTCCCATATATGTCACTAGATCAAAGTGCCTATGAAAAATTATCTTGAAAAATTATTTTGGAACATCTGAATATTTGAGGGTTCGTTTGGTGAGTTTTTTTTTTGGGTGAGGTTTTTCCGCCCGTGGGCAAACCACGTGAAGGACACAGTGCCGATTACCGGATGCGGTAATGGATCAGTGGAATCCCCCGCAAACTGCCTCTTCGGGTAATTGCGATTTGGGCTGAAATTTAGTGGCATCCGCGGGTGTGTGGGTCCTCACCACCCAGACACCCGGTCAGGTGACTGTCAGGTGACTGTCACGTGCTCTTGAATTATTAATAATTATTCTACAAATCTTGAATTCTAAAGAGGAATAAGATGAAGAAGAAGAGGAGGAGGAGCCCATTTCTGCAAGGGATAGATCACTTTTATATCGAACAGATCGACAAGTCGGTAAGGTTACATTATCCTACAACTATAATCATACAAACACACAACTACACAACACAACATGGGCTGGTTTTGGTCGAATACAGGTAACAGCAACACAACAACAGCAGCAACAACTGCCACCGCTACCAATGCGGTAGTCGCCTCACCTCATGATTTTGAAGGTGATATTTCCATGTGTCCCGTAATGAGCAAATCTAATGGAGACAATGAGGCACAAGCACATGCACAAGGTTTAAACCCATTGAATTTCTTACCAAAGGATCTTTCTGCCACAAAGAAACAACCGGGACAAAAATTAGATTTAACTACGAAGAAAACTGTGTCCACCATACCAAGAGGTTCTCAAAATGGTAAATGGGAATACCCATCTGCACAACAAATGTATAATGCAATGATAAGAAAGGGTAAGATTGACAACGAAGAAAACTTAAAGGGCGATACAGTAGAAGCCATGGTACAAATTCATAATTTCTTAAATGAAAGTTGTTGGTATGAAATCTTAAGATGGGAAAAACCTTACACTGAGAAGACTAACATCGAACCTAAATTATTGAATTTTATGGGTAAACCAGGGATCTTGACTCCTAGGGCAAGAGCCACCCATTATTTAAGTTATATATTCCCATCCAGATTTCAAAGAGAATTACCCTTCGATAGACATGATTGGGTTGTGTTGAGAGGAAATAAAGATGCCACCGATGAGAGTGATAAACACACTCAAGTAAGATATGTTTTGGATTTCTATGGTGGTCCAGATGATGCAAATGGGATGCCTACTTTCAGTGTAGACGTTAGACCTGCACTTGATAATTTTACTAATGTGAAAGACAGATTTAATCATTTCACTTCGTCAATACTAAATAAGTTATCATCACCTTCTACTGATTCTGATAAGAAATAATTCTGTCAATTCGCTCCCCGCCCCCTCATGTAAATATATGAATCACTCTTGTCATTTTATCTTTTAATACTCTTACATATATATATATATATATCAGTACCTATTTATTTGTTTATTACTTATTCATTCAATTACAGGTCGGACTTTTCAATACCTATAACTATTTATAAATATTTATAAGTATCTAAATATTATTATTTATATTAAATTATTCATTAGCATAGACAGCAACATTTAACATCCGTTCATTATTTTCTCTTAACATGTCCTTGACCACCAACCAATCATCTTCAGACGCCAATATCACATAGTCACCATCTTCATCTTGATATTTAATCTTTGAAATCTTCCCCACATGATTTAATTTTTTAGTAATCATTTCATAAACTTCCTCCATAGTGGAATTTAATTCCATCAACAGTGTATAAAAATCAGAATTAAACGATATTCTTATTAAGATCGAGGTTTCAGGTATCGAATGCTTATAATTCTCTGATACAGCTCTATATTCATTTTCGAAATTTGATACATGCTTCTTTTGCTTTGGTAACATATCTGATATATGTTTCATTGCATTATTACCGAATGACGATATACTATCATGTGCAGAGTGATCCACTAATGTGGCATTATTATTACTGTTGTTATGACTACTATTTCTCATCGATGAAGATGATATGAATGAAGTTTCACTAGCATTACTCTTGTACGATTCACTCTTCATACTTCTTACCAATGACTGTAAACATGAACTCCAATTATCACGAGTTTCTTCGTTTTTAAACTTTAATATGAAATTACCTTGTTCTTTAATTGATTCCCAAGTTATACTCAAGGATCTATTTGACATCGGTGAGATCTGGCTTAAATTCATAATCATGATTCTACCTCTTAAATCTAATTTAGGCTCGATAGTAGTGAATGAAGAAGTTGTGTTGAAGTTATTACTACTACTATTACTACTATTATTATTATTGTTGTTGTTGCTATTGCTGCTGTTCCCAGATAATAAACCCGAATGATTAAGTGATGATAAAGTCAATGTCGATGCAGATGATAATGATGATGATGTGGTTTTCTTCTTCAACATTAGTGATGAGGTTTTATTTTTCCCATTCCCATTCCCATTATTCACTTGTTGGAAAAGTATAATAATCTTTTCAAATAAATATACTTCAAATTCACGTTCTTGATCATTTGAATTATTTGTGGATATGAAAACGTTATCAAAATATAATAATTCACCAAATTTAGCAATTCTATAACCTTTCCAATTTATGACTCTACCGTAAAGTTTTTTAACAACTTGATGATTTTCTGTACGTCTTTGATTTTCATTTATACTTCTTGCAATACTTTTAGAAATATCTAATGCGACTTCTAATTCTTTAGACTTTGAATTAGATTCCTTTTCTTTTGTACCAAGTGTTGTTGCTGCTGCTGCTGAGGATGTTGATGTTGTTGAAGTAGTCATGGATTTCAAATTTTCTTCACTAGATGATGAACCAGATAAAATATTACAAGAAGTTAATTCCTTCAATAGTAATGGATATCTACATAATCTTTGTACAGGTTTGTACAAGAATGATTGCAATTCCAATTTATTACTAATGACATAACTTGATGGTTCGTTAAAATTTGATTTATTTAAATTTTCTAATGTGGTGGTTAAGAAATCTATGGCTGCATTTTGACCAATGGACCATGGTTCATATAATTTGAAGAACCATTTAGAATGCATGAACAATGCACCGATTCTTTGTTTTGTAGGTGCTACTAGTGAATTAATCTCTAATGATATTAAAAATCTTCTTTGGAAATCGATTGCATCTGATAAGTTTGGAAACAACATATATAATTCTTCACTGGTGATAATATTCGAGTTTAATAGTTGTGTCTTATAAGTCTCTAGAATTTCAAGATCATGAACATATTTTCTTTCCGTATTAACGAATTCTCTAATAACTTTAGTGTAATCATCATATTTCTGTGAATATTTATTCATCTTGACTGTAATCTCTTCATCAATTTCTTGTTGTATTTTATCCTTGGATGGGAAAATATCAGGTGCAGAATCCATTATTGTAGAGACGACTTCAATGACTTTGATCAAATGGTTAGTAGAGTTAGCGAACACATCTGAGATCGTGAATAATTCTTCATCATTAAATGCAAAATGTTGTTTACAACCTAGTATGAAATCATAGATTGATTTCTTACAAATCTTCAAATCGTCACTAGACACCACAGGTAATTTAAATTGTGGTTTAACCATGTTGAAAATGATACATAACGGAGACCCCTGTTGAAATAATTGTGATAATTGTGTCACTGGATCACAATCCATCGAGATTGGTAAAATCCCCATACTGAAAGTCAATAATGTGTCTTCCATTGTGCTGTTGTTATTGTCTAGAGAGAAATCGTCTTTAATAATACTGTTTGTTGACAACGTACTAATCCTCGACGTGGTCGGGGTAGCACTCATGGCAGTATTATTAGTCTGTAGAAGTTGTTGTTGTCTTTGTGATAGTAGTAGAGATTGCCTTTCACTCAACAGTTCACTTGACGAATAAGCTAAATTTAGATATGGTTGTAATTGTGGAATATTATCTAATCTTTTCTTAACATTAAGACAAATATAATACAACGAGTCCTTTACAGTCACTGACGAGTTCATAACGTTGGAGATATGCGAAGCAGAGCCATCATTTGACGACGTGATCATAATGGAAGACCCGTTAGTCGACCGATTTGTAATGAGAGTGTTCTTTCTAGAATTATGTGTAGATGCAGTCATACTTGTTTTGTTTTGTTTTTGATTCTTCCCCACTCAGTGTTTCGTTCAGAACCTTTTGATTTCTCTGTCTCTTTGCCTCTTTCACTTAACGGGATGGACACACAAGCAGAAGCTAACCGTCTATCCAGCAACACCGATAGTCTTACCCACCTGTCTAGCTTGTCTCTACAAGCTGTCTATCTATCTGTCTTTACGATTTCAACATTTCCAAATTTCTCGAAATTGCCAAGTTTTTCAGGTCGTCGCGAGTGACCGCCATTTTTGCTAAGAAAAATCAGTATAAATATACATTTTTAGCCGCCCAACCCATTCGAATACCACTCTTAAACTGTTGAAAGCGTAACTGAACTGCTCTTAAACTGTTGAAAGCATCACTGAACAAGTTTGAAACTGTCGAAAGCGTAACTGAACCACGGTATTAGAGTGGCAAAACCATTTTCAATGGAGACGACGTTGCCAAGTGGAGTCTATAAGAGTATGTGACAGAGTTGCCGTGATAAGATAACTTTGCAAAGTTGAGTTGAGAGCACGGTAAAAATGGTATGTATTGCATTTTGATTGAGTTTGGATGTTCTATTTTCTGCTGCCCTTCTACAGAGAATACGGTGCTTTTCATTCACAAAGTCATCACTACTCCATCCTCAATAACTGATAGATGGACAACGATATATACTCTATTAAAATAGCTGCCAGAAGGGAATAACATTGCAAGAAACGCATCCATTCAAACAGCTTTAAAAATATACTAATGACAAATCTATTCGATAATTTATACATATTTGAAACATCTATTTAGCCTTCTTCCCCAGGATAGTTTGTTGCGCCCTGTAGAAAACGCGATCAGAGACAGTGGCCACAGCAAGCACACTACCAATGGTGGTGATACAACCAAGTAAGAAACTAGACCATGTCTTCAAATATTCTTCCCTGTTGACAACTTTCACTGGTGACATTTCATATTTGAAATATACACCAGGTGTACCACCCCTAGCGTGCAATGTGGTTGGGTGATCTTCATCTCTACCACCTTTCAATGGTCTGTCATGGAAAGTAGTACTGAATTGAGCAGTCTCAATGCTTTCAGACTTCTTATTGAAATACTCATATCTCGTGGGAACAATCTTAGCAAAATAACTGTACAACATATGATGAGATGAACCATCAGTGGGCATTACTACACGACCATCCAATGGAGCCAGAACCATAGAGGCAATCCCTTCTTCCTCATGATTATGGAATTTAACATTATCCTTCTTATCGATACCTTTACCAAAACTGAAATGATTGATGATATGATTGAAATTCAAATTACCATTCTTAAAATACAAGGATGTATCATGGAAATGAGTAGCACTAGTTCTTCTATTTGGACTGTAATTTTCATATGATTTACCAGGCGCAAAATGAATTTCACCACCAATTCTGTTCAATTTCCCTTGACCCTTCACACGACAACCTTCATTGATATGGTTCCTGATCTTGGACACATAACCTTCCCTTTCACATTGTTCAATGTCAGCACCATCGAAAAAGGCCCAACCTGCTTTCAAGTATGCATCATGAACCTCATCACAGGTTTGACAACACACACGTTCACTTGGACTGACCTCATCGTTATGTTGTTGATCAAGGGAACCATAACAGGACCCACAATAATCTGTGGTGTCACGTTTATCACTCATTTGCTTGTTCATCACACCTGGTTGGAATTCTTCCACACTGGCTTCGATATCATGTATACGCCCCATTTCATCAACAGAAACCCTAGTCTTGGTAAAACCAGACTCTAACAGATCCAATTGCAAATCACCAGCTTGATCCATTATATCCATCGTTAAGATATCACAAGATATAGAGGGGAAAGTGATATCAAAATTTAGATCCAATTTCAAATGACTATCTCTATCAACCACTAATTGCGGTACTATACTCAATTCATTGAACTGATGCCATTCACGAGATAACAACATGAGACCGATGATCATGGCAATGATGGTAATCAAACCACCTGAATTTGTACGAATACGAACATCTTCTTCTGTCTTAGCGAACGCATCAAACGACAATATGTTCGACTTACCTCTTCTGTTTAACATAATGTGATGTGATGTAATATGTTGAGAGAGATCAGCTTGCTGCTTTTGAACTATCTCTAAATCAAACTAGATTCTATCAAAACCTTTCAATGTTTTACACGTTTTGTCTTTGAAGTTAAATTTCAATATTATTTTTCTTCTTTCTTTCGTTTCTTCCAACCATTTAATTTTTTAGTGCAAAACAAGTTGAAAGATAAATTGAAGTCATATCTTGAAGAAGAAAGGCTGCCATTAAACCAATCCAGAGCTATCATCATTAGCCCCACAGGAAGATTACTCACAAAAAGGAAGCAAAAGTATGGATTCAGAATTGGAACAATTACACAAGGCAAAGCATCTGGCAATGGATAACAGTCCAGAACAAATGCTGCCTAAAGTGTTAGATACGGCTAATTCAATGTTATTAAACACATGGAAATCAGGAGATAATAAAACTAAACAGGACCTTGACCACAAATTGACTAATTTCTTCAATACGTTATTGTTGGACACTATGAATCATCCTAAGATTTCATCCCAAGAAAAACCACTAATTGCATCTCAATATTTAAATACATTAAATCTATGTTATGACAACGCCTTTGATGATATGCATTGCTTACAATTAACTATATTGACTTTTACTAGAATCTATCCAATGCTATTTGAATTAGTGGCTAAGACTTCGGATGATTCTACATGGAATTTACTTCAAATGTTGAAGAAAAAGATATTAAATATGTGGAAATCGATGACAATTACTAATTTGCCATCAGACTTAAATCTAGATAATAAGAATATCGGTATCAAATTGGCTATCGTGAAGTTTATTTCTCAAATTATTATTACTCATTCCATTGACGGTACAAATTCAAGTATTAACCTTTCTATAGTACCAGATAACCAACCATTAATCAACAAGACAAAATTAGAATCTGAAGCCAAGATTCTTTTAGATGTAATTATGAATTATTTTGTGGAAGAACCAATGATGGTCAGTTCTTTGTTTATTGGTATTATTAATTGTCTTTCATTTATTATGAAACAAAGAACACAAACTGTGATTCGGATCTTAAATGGGTTGTTGAAGTTTAATATCGATGCCAAGTATCAAAATGATGAAATGACTGTATTAAACTATAAATTATGTAAAAGATTCGTGGAGCGTTGTTATAAGAATTTCATTCAATTTGGTATCAAGAGCCATTTAATCAAGAATTCAAGTTCAAATCAAAATATGTCACAATTATATTCTAAATTATCAAAGATTTCACAAACTTTATATGTTATTGGTGAAGAGACGAAGAGTAAAGGTATTTTAAATTTTGATGAAGAAAGTGCTGTTAAAAAGATCAGTGATTCTGAAAGAGATAAGATTGTCCAATATAGAATCAAGAAGAGACAACAGCATCAACAACAACAGTCTATTCCACTGCCACCACCACAACAGCAAAATTCACCTTTACTTAATAAGAATGTGCAAAATTCAAACACAAACAAACAAACACTTTCAGAAGATCAAATCAAAGCGTTATTACAATTACAAGAATATGCAAAAGGTAAGACGCAAGCTACAAATTTTGTTAACACATCACCAAAGGCGATAGATAATACATATGGGTCATTATTTACATTAATGGATCAAAATGGTGGTTCTGGGCAAGATGTATCTCAGATCCCTAACGATATCTTAATTAAGTTATCTACTGAGGCATTTTATAAAGCTGGCACAAAGAGATTAATTACTGCGCTGTCTATTGCTGCATCCAGATACACTGATTTAATGAATCAAAACGATCCATCTATTGGTGATAAACGTAAACATGAGGCAGATGGTGAGGTGGATAATGATACCAAGAAGGCCAAGTTGGATGATGAAGAGCATGTAGAGGAAGACAGTAAACCGTATTTCTTTGAACCCAAACCAATGGATTCTGATACTAAATTGAAGATAACCGATAGAATTATCAAAAAATTGTTTGATATCAAGGATAATAAGATCTCTCCGAAGATCAATTCAATCCCTACCACGAAGAACCCATTAGAACAAATTAAGTTGATCAATTGGTCGAACAATGAATCATGGTACCACATTTTGATTAGATTGGCCACCAGAGGTACAAGATCGAATTTAAGTATAAGTAATATGATTAGAGAAGAACTGTTGAAGTATGTAATGATGGATATCAATGACAATCACCGCGTGGCAATCATGATCGAATGGATGAATGAAGAATGGTACGGGGATATGTTATTCGAGGATCGAGAGGACACCGAATCGCAGTTCCATCATTGGTCGTTAAGATTATTGGATGAATTGATTCCCTTCTTGGAGAACAAACATCGTAAATTGTTCATCAGACTGATGAGTGAACTGCCCAGACTAACCTCTGACCACATCAACAAGGTGAAACCGATCCTGATCGACCCAAGTAGAAGTGCCCTGGGGTTCCAAACGTTGAAATTCCTCATCATGTTCAGATTGCCCGTGAAGCCACTAATAAAACCATTGTTAGAGGCCATCATGCAAGAGGATCCCAGTGTGGAGCCCCAGTGCAAACCCATCCTGGACAAGTTCTACAAGAACTGAGAGCCAACAACCAAACAAACTTGGGGCCATTCCTGTTAAAACTGCTAGCAAATACGACGTTTACTCCTCCTCCTCCCCCGCCTGCAGCCAGAGTCAGCGTATCACACACACTTTAAATGAACAAGAATATAAAATGGGCCTAACCAATTGATTGTTTCGACCAGTGGCCATCAAATAACAAACAACAGCCAATATACACCCGCATATATATAAGTTTGTTATAACCTGTGTACATCTCAAACTCGTTTCTGTATTATCGAGGAATCGCTTTTGCTTTAATATCAAATAAAAACAAAAGTCTATCGAGTAGATTTTAGTCACTACAACGTTAACATCCACAACAGCAGCAGCAACAACAGCAGCAGCAATGTCCTTTACCACCGTTATGAAGAGAGGGTTCACCCCCATGGCCAGGATTGCTGGTCAATCTGTCGCATTTAGAACCGCTCCCAGCTTAGTGCTTTCATTAAGATGCCAATCTACTGCTACGGGGACCACTGCGTCCAAGAACAGTTTGAACAAGAGCGAACTACCCTTTACTTACTCTGCCCAGGGCCCCAAAGAAGTGAAATACACCAAGGATCACGAGTGGCTGGCTGTCCATGCAGACGGGACTGGGTTCTTGGGTATCACTGACTATGCAGCAGCAGCTTTGGGGGACACCACTTATGTCGAGCTACCAGACACGGACTTGACAGTCGAGGCTGAAGAGTCTGTTGGTAGTGTTGAGTCTGTTAAATCTGCCTCTGAAGTGTACATGCCCGTAGACGGTACCATCACTGAAGTGAATACTCACTTGGAAGACTCGCCACAATTGATCAATACCGATCCCTTGGGCAAAGGGTGGATGCTTAAATTCAAAATAGACGAAGCTAAGGGCCAAGAACAGGTTGATGCTTTATTCAACCTGGAACAATACCAAGAATTCTTAAAGACTGATGAACACTAGACGGGTTTTACTCGTCCCCGGTTGCTATTTACAAGTGAGAATACATACATATATATATGTATATATATATGCATATTTATAATCAATATGTCATGGAAACTGTAACTAAGAGCAGTCTATTTGGCAGCCTCCTGCGGGGTCTTGGTCTTCAATTGAACCGCATGGATATGGTATTGCCCCATCTCCTCGCTTATCAATTTATATATCATTCTGTGCCTCATCGGTAGTTTCAAGCCTTCGAATTCATTTGCCACCAACTCGATTCTGATGTGGCTCTCGGTCTTGTTCAACGAGAGAGCCACACCTTCATGGCCCATATGCTTATACGAATCGTTGAAGATGGCAAAATGAGCTGCTGTAGGGAACCTCTGCTCGATCTTCGTTTTGATCGAGGTGATTGCAGGCCCCTCAGTGCTTTGATTCGGTGGCAATGTCGACATTTTCTTCACTAATTTCCCCAGTTGAGTAGCTGACCTGATTGTAGGTTTGAGCATCAGCATATATATACACGTTAAGCTTTACTTTCAGCCAGCGATATGGGTCTTCTGGAGCAATCCCTGTAGCCATCATGGCTATTTAAATAAATTTCAGTTGTTCAAAATTTGAAATGAAAAATTAATTTCATTGAAAGAAAGGATAAGAAGAAGAAGAAGTGGCAACATCAACATCCCATAGCTCCAGCCTTCAACCCATCCCACCCGCCAAACTGATGTCTGAAGCAAACTCTAGCGTGCCAGAACCACAGCAGGTTCAAGAAAATGACCATATTGATACCGGGAGTGAATTTGAAGATTTATATTCCCACGAAGAAGATAATGGTCGAGATGAAGATGAAAAGGATGAAGATGAAACTGATGCCAAGCCGGAGGATGATGACAATAATGTAGATGTTACTCTTGATACCGTAGTAAAGGCAGAAGAAGAATCTAAGGAAGAAGAATCTAAGGAAGAAGAAGAATCTAAAGAGGAAGAAGAATCCACAGAGGAAGAAACTAAAGAAGAAGAAAAAGACGCTGAAGTCAAGCAAGAAGATGATGAAGATGCAAAATCTGATTCTGAATCTGAATCTGATGACGAGGAAGACGAGGAAGATGAAGAGGATGAAAATGAAAATGAAAATGAAGAAGAGGACGAGCAAGAGTCTAACAAAGAAGATCTGAAAAATGTAGATTTCAACCTTCTTGAAAAGCAAATGAAATTTCTGGTAGATAGTGACATGCTAAATTCTGAAGATTTTAAAGCTCTATCTAAAGAAGGTAAGATCACTGCCATTACCAATTTAATCAACTCTAATCCAGAAACTGCTTTACCTATTGCCAAGAAAACTGCTCAAGCTAATAATCAACCACAAGCTAACGCTCCATCCAGATATAGACAAACTCTTGATTATTCAAATGACAATGAACCATCCTCTTCCACCGCACCTACTGAACCAGCAAAGGATAAACCAGCTTCCAAATATGAAAGAGCTGATTTATCTATGCCAATGACTTTAAAAGAACGTGAATTATACAATGCATACTTACGTGGTGAAAATAAAATTACTGAAATGCATAATATCCCACAAAGATCAAGATTATTCATTGGTAATTTACCATTGAAAAACGCTTCCAAAGAGGAATTATTCAGAATCTTTGTCCCATATGGTCATATTTTACAAATTAATATTAAAAATGCATTTGGGTTTATTCAATATGACAATCCACACAGTGTCTTAGAAGCTATTAAATATGAATCCGATGAGATTAATTTCAATAAGAAATTGATCTTAGAAGTTTCAAGTTCAAACAGTCGTCCACAATTCGATCATGGTGATCACGGTACTAACAGTAGTTCCACTTTCATTTCTTCTTCAAAGAGACCATTCCAAGGGGAAGATGAAGAAGTGGAAACACTTAAGAAGGCTAAGAGAAGAATTCCAAACTGTATTATTTACGTTAAAAAGACCGCTGATAGAACTTTTGCCACTGAAGTGTTTAATAGTATCAAGAATGGTACAGGCATTGAAACTGATATGATCTTCTTAAAACCTAGAATGGAATTAAGAAAATTGATCAATGAAGCTGCTTATGAAGGCACTTGGGGTGTTATTGTCGTTAACAAATCACATAACGTCGATATCCAAACTTTTTACGAAGGCCCTACTGGTGAAACTAAATTTGACGAGTATGTCAACGTATCTTGTCCAGATGCTGTTGGCATTTTCAACAATGTTAAGAGTCAAAAGATGGGTGGTAATGATGTCAGAAGAGCCGGTAATTCCATGATGCCCCCTCCAGCTGCTGGCAATATGTATGGTGGTTACAACCAACCTCCAATGCCTGCCGGTCCCAACACCGGTTATGGTTATGGTGGTGCCAATCGTTATGGTAACATGCCACCTCAACAACCTCCAATGGGTCAACCACAAGGTTATATGGGTGGTTATCAAGGTGGTAATGGATACCCACCACAACAAGGATATGGTGCTCCACCTCCTCCAATGAATCAAGGTGGTTACTCCCGTTATTCCAATCCACCACCACCACATGGCGGTATGGGTATGAACCAAGGGTATCAGCCACCAGTCCAAGTGCCCAATGTCTCCCCGCCATCTCAAAACATCCAACCACAACTATCTGCTGCACTTGGGGGTAACACAGGTCAAATGGATCAACAACAATTATTGGCTGCCATTCAAAACTTACCACCAAATGTTGTTTCTAGTTTATTGTCAGCTGCTCAACAGCAACAACAACCAAATGCCCCACAAGCCAGTGCCCAACAACAACAACTGGTCGGTATGTTACAAAACACTCAAAACACTCAAAACCAACAAAGTGGCGGGTACCCACCAATGGGTGGTAACAATCCTTATGCGCCTCCAAAATCGCAAGGCCAATCTCAATCCCCACCACCTCCACCTGCTCCTCAGCAACAACAACAACAACAATCTGGTAGTAATGTCCAAAGCTTATTAGACAGTTTAGCTAAATTACAAAAGTAGAGCCATCCGATGTTGCTCTTTATCCACTTACTCACATACTCCAATCTTGTTTCTCTTTTATTTTTCTAATACATCATCGCCTTTGCTAATACTTGACAGGTCGTTAATACTCTTATCGTCCTTCTTATATCGACTCTTCTCTCTTTCTCTCTCTTTCTTTCTTTGAACAACCATCTTTTCTCTCTCTACACATACATCCTCTCTTATGACTCTTCAAGAGTCATTCAACTCGTGCTAAGACGCTTATTCTTTGAAACTATGATTGAGATGACACAGTCATCTGGGATTATAACAATGTCATATATATCTATACTTATTTTTTGCTTAAATATTTTACTGTAAACTATAACACTTCAATCTATATAAGAACAATCCCCAACCTCTCCGTTAAATTCCATTCCTAGGTTACTGCCCTTACAGTTCTTATTGGCGTTATCAATTTTAGGTCTGATATGGTTTAAAGTGTTTTGGATCTGGTTATGTTATGTTTTTTTTATTACACTATTAGAAGATGAAATATTTGGAATATTACCATGAGATAAATCTAAAACATCACCAAAAGCAAGCATGGACCTCACATTCGACACTAAGAAGATCGAATTCCACAATCAATCATTTAAGATCCTCTTACAAAATGAAAATGGGCCCTGTGCTTTAGTGGCTTTAGTGAATCTTTTAATCCTTTCCCCAGAACATGCAAAATATTCAAAGGATATAACAAGACTGATACAGCGTGAGAAGCACGTTAAATTACATGACATCCTACAAAGTTTGGCCGATTTGGCTATTAATATGACTGCTGACTCAGATAATCTAAAAGATGTAGATCATTTGCTATTGATGTTGCCAGATTTACATAAAGGTTTGAATGTGAACCCCAGATTTAACGGTCAATTTGGCGAGAGTAACCAGGAAACTAACAAATTGTTCGATGTTTTTAGAGTACGACTGGTGCATGGTTGGATCATGGACTCTACCTATGACGGATTGAATAATATTTCCTATGAAGATGCTCAAGATTTGCTAACCAAAGCTGCTGATATCAGCAGAGATTCGAGCGATTTTCAATATGCTACTGATACAGATGGAGATGAAAAGAGAAAACTTCGTCACGATGCAGATCTCTTGACCAATTTCTTAACCACCACAGCAACTCAATTGACTCAAACAGGACTGTTACATTTGAATGAAATAATGAAAGAGGATGAATTTACAATTTTATTTAGAAATGATCACTTCTCGACATTATTCAAACATGATGATAAACTTTATAATTTGGTAACAGATTTAGGGTTTAAGAATTATAGCATGATTGTTTGGGAATCTTTAATTACTATTGATGCTTCCGCAGACTCTTTTTTTGATGGACAGTTCAAAGTTTCACCATTTGATAAAGTTAGTGAAGATATAATATGTAATGATAATTTGATCATCCAAGAGGAAGGAGAGCAATTTTATAAAGATAAGCAATATGCCAAGGAACTCCAAGAAGAGGAGGATAAGAAATTAGCCAAGGAGCTTCATAAGAAAGAACAAATGAATCAGAAGATGAAGGAACCCAATGCTAAAGCACCCAAAACAGGACTGCCTGAAAGGAAACAAATAAACAAAAGACCAGTTAAGATACAACCTCAACGTACTGCAAAGTCCAAGAGCAGTTGCATCATTATGTAGAACTTTCGACTTAACTAAATACATAGATCACACGTTATGAGACACTTCTGAAACAAAATATGAAACAAAGATACAAAACCTAATTCAACGTAAATAACATCATATAGTGAATATATAGATATAAAGGTAGCACTACATCAGTAAGATTTTTTATGTTAGTCTATTCGTTAATACTAAACTCTTATATTATTAGATACGACTACTACATGCTTAATGACATTAAAAATAAAAATGCAAACAAAGGATATTGGATATGTTAAAGATAACAATAGCAGCGATGGTGAATTAACCATGGTTAATAATGCAATTGAAACGAAGTATGAGAAGGAAAATAGAAGAGAGCTTAAAAAATTATTGGAGGATCCTCATGAAGAGAAACACGATTTGAAGACACTTAGGTATTTAGAGGTTCCAAGAAAAACACATAAGGACGAAGTTGTACATCTCCAGAGACGAAAATTAAGAAAGAATGATGGTAAAATCCACAAAGAGTCCGATCTATCAAATAAACAAAGTATTTCCTCTCGAAAAATAAAACAATTAGAGGAGAGTAGTTCAGACACTTTTTATAATGGAGCAATTATTGGATCATTCCTTGGAGCTGCCATATCAACAGTGATCACTAAGTTCTTAACAGAAGGATCGTAGAATGTATTCTGTGTAAAATTTATTTCTGGTTTTTATTTCTATAGTTTTTATAGTTCCTGTTATTACCATTATGACCATTGTTATTATTATAATTTGAACGATTACCTCTAAACTTATCGTTTCTTCTATTATTGAATTTACTGTTTTCATCTTGGTTACCAAATAAAACACTTTTCTCCCTTTCAGATAGTTCATACTCTAAGAGTTCAGCGTCACCTAGTTCTTTGATGAATGATAGTAATTTAGTATTATCATCCATCATTTCTCTTTGAACAATTTTCAAATTCAGATTGACCTTAGGATTAAACCTATTGACTTGATTCTGGATACTTTGAATAAACTGTCTTTCTTTCTTTGATTCCTTTAAAACATTGCCCATATTGCTAACCTCCTCTTCTTTAATCCCCATGGCTTCCCTATGCTTCTCCTTATGATTTGAAATTTTTAATAGCCACATCTTCTTTCTTTCTTCTCTCCATTTGGCAATGTCTTCTTCTGAAATAAGGGATATTGAAGTACCTGGTACTGTAACGACATCAGGCTTGTCCTTCTCTTCATCGTCATCTTGTTCGTCGATGTTCTTGCTATCATCTACATCTTTAATTTCTTGAATTTTATCAACTGGTAATACGGGATGCTCTTTATCATTAAGTTTGGAACTATGCACTTCAGGAGAGGTATCATGTTCAACAGGTTTGATTTCAGCTTCTGACTTCTTGGGAGTCTTTTTGATTGGCAAAGCAGGCACTTTCTTCTTTTTATTTTCATTATTATTACTATTATTGTTATTATTCTTGCTATTATTGTCTTTGGTTGGATTCTTCCTATTAGAATATACATCTTCATAGCTAGTCAATTGGGAGCTATTGGGAGCCAATGTAGAAGTATTTCCATACATGCTAGGTTGTTGATCATACCCCATATAATTTTGTTGCGGTGGTACAGTGATCGGCATCGCATAGCCTTGGTAATAAGTCTGATTATAACTTTGACCGCAATTTTGATTCATATTTCCATACATATACGGTTGATTATAGTAAGGATTTTGAGGGGTATATTGAGTATTTCCGCTATTATAATAACCTTGATTGATCGTTTCAGGAAGCCTTTGTCTCTTTGGATCATACTGCTCATCGATTTCATTAGTCAAAGTATGTTTATTACGACTATTATCAATATCATCATCGTTGCCTCCTAAAGTACCAGAAAAACTCGGTTTAGGTAGGCCGTGTTGTCCATTCGTTTGGTATGCGTTATAATTGTTGTTCATGCTAAGGTATTTTCGTTGGATCTGTGGGTCTTTCAGTTAAACCACTACTACCTTGTAAACCATCTATAGAATCTTCTTTAATTATAATTTTTCATTTTGAAATTTTTAAAGAAGTTCTGATGAGATGAGCTCAAAAACCACAACCAAACGTTAGTATCTGTTATTTTACCTCAATGTCTATTCAAAAAGCCCTTTAACATGGTCGTATTGAGTAGGACCCAATTCCTCTTCTTCAGTAATGGGCTCCTCTTTCTTACTTTTGCTCTTGCCAAGGTTTCTTCTTGCCTTCATGTATTTCATCTTTTCCTGTTTCAATATTCTCTTACGATCAGCTTCTTCTTCTTCCATGGACGATTGCCTACTAATACCTCTAAGGGACGGTGGTGCTTGTTGATTTCTACCCCATCCAACAATTGTATCACTTCTTTCTAAGTTTGTTCTTACTTCCTTTTCTCTTTCAAGTTGTTCCTTTTCAATTATTCTTGGTCGTGGCGATTTAGCCGTTGATGATATTACTGAAGAAGTACGAGACAGTGATGGGATGACACCTGATGCAAGACCAGGTCTCTGAGTAGTTTCTTGGGAATCTCCCATGACAAATAATCTACGAGGACTATGATACGAAGAGTTATGACCATCCTTTGAAGGAGAATGCTTTTTAACCAAAGGTGTTCTGGCTACTTTCAAGGGACTCACTCTATTATCACGTACTTCTAAAGGATTCAATTGCATTCCTCTATCCATATCTAATCGTATTGAGCTTGGAGGGTTGAGATCAATCCTCGGTCTTTTTCTACTTGGCGATACTCTTTGTGGAGATGTGCTTCTAGAATTTGTAATAGGATTTGGATGGCCAATAGTCGATGATATATCAATGGCTTGGTTAATTTCAGTACCAGACCCATCCGTTATCAAAAGTAATTGAGCTTGAATACCTGGTTTTGTCATTTGGAAAAGAATAGGTTGGCCGGGACGACAAAACCATATACCAACTTCTTTAGTACCATTGTCTAGCGACACTGGTGTAGAAATATTCCTCCATAACGTAGCTATATTAATAAAATTCTTGAAATCTTTTAACGTAAATATTACTGTTTTAGATGGTGTTGGTTGGTTGGATCTTTTCTTTTCATTTGAAACCTTCTTTTCAATCTTTTCACTTGTGTCTTCCTCCACATTATAAATACAATAAGGACCTAAATCATTGGTATCGATAGTATTACTAATAATAATCCCATGTTGTAAGATCTCAGAACTGTTTTTCAAATCGTTTCTTGAAGCAGTGATTGTAAGGAAATGTTCGAATAATTCCAATTTAATATCCTTGACAATACTGGTATTACAGTTATCAATGAAATTTTTGATCAAGGCATGATTACAACTGATATAATTAATTTCATCTGCCTCATCTAATTCAGTCCCAACTTTACGTACTGCATTACGTTGACCTAATGAGTCATGCTGGAATAAAGAATGTGATAACTCACTTTCAATGTTATTGAAAAGAGCCACCAACGCTGGATCAAACGACCTGTTTGGTTCATGATTATCGTACATTGTCCCACCATAGACATCTAAAAACTTTCTCTTGTATTGTAGATCAATTCTATTCGACATGTACTTGATAGGTGTAAATAAAGGTGCATGATCTTTTACAATCATCGATTCCATGTTGATTGTGACTACCAACCTGTTCATCAAACTATCTGGACATGTTGTAGTGTTGTCAATGGTCAATGTATATTCTTTAAGCTCATCATTATCTGACTTTTTAGAAACAATATTCAAACTCTTCGCATTGATCTCGTAAGAGTACACTTTATGGTCTACGCCATGCAGATCTGTGAATGTTTGTAGCCCTTCTTCCCCAAACACAAAGTTATGTGGTTTGAATTCATATTCAGAAAAGAATGATTTATCGTAAGTCAGTTGACAGCAGGATGAACCAGTGTTATGGGCGGCCCAGAGGATCATTTCATTTTCAGTGATGGTTATTCTAATCTTCTCATCGATGGTACTCAAAACGTGTATTCCTCGACACCATGCATTGTGCTTCGGTACAGAATCAATAGTAGCTCTGAATGACATGGTTAAACTTACCAACACGATAAACTGTCCCCGATGTTCAGCATATCTGTCTGGAATGATGTCTTCTACAGTTCTGAATCATTTCCACCATCTTTTTATACAGTTTTTGAAATTCTAATAAAGAAATCTATTGATATTGCATGTATACAAAAGTTATATAACCAGTACTTTGTGGCTACAGGGATATTGCTTACTCGAGTTGTGGTTCAGGAGACTCTATCTCAATATTCTTGGAGTGACTCTTCTTCTTTTTGTGTTTGCTTTTGCTTTTGCTCTTCTTCTTTTTCTTTTTGATGATTACGACTTCTTCATCTCCATCATCGCCGTTAACATCACTTGCAACTTGGGGTTGGTCAAGAGTTTGCGCTTGGAATTTTTGCCTTATTTTATCCAGTTCAAGTTCATCAGCATCAATGATATTTTGGTCGCTGGTATCCTCTTTAGTGAAGTCGAAATTACCTAATTTAGATTTGGTTTGTAAATGAATAGTATTACCACCACTAGCTTTGACTTTTATCGATGATGGAGCCACTGACTTTGTAGCATCTGATCTGGGATCTGCCTGAACTATTACCTCATCATCAAGAACTGTGACTTTCTTTACCTTTGTCCTGCTCTTTTGTTTTTTCTTCTTCTTATCAGAGGTTGAAGCAACTATATCGTTAAGATTTCCTACAACTGCATCATTTGAGTCCACTGAATCTTTAACCTTTACCATATTCATATGTTCATTAACCTGCACGTTATCATCTTGATAGCTAAACACATCTCTTTCTTCATTAGGATGTTTACCGTTGTTATCTGCTAAATAAAATGGGTTTGACAACTGTTCTTGTTTTCTATCCCTCTTATCTTTGTCAAAATCGTCATAGTCACTACCTAACTCATTATCATCTGAGGACGAGTCAGATATATTATCCTTGAATGAGTTATTACCATATGCTTGCTCCATATCAGACTCGTCTATTGATGTATCACTCATCTCGTCTTGATCAATGTTGTATTGTTTCAAAATATTATTCCAATCTTCATCATTTAAGAAAGGTGTTTCCAAATAATCTTGCGCTAAATTTCGTTGTAATTGAGCTTGTGTGCCATGAGCAATGGGTCTCAGTTCATACTCATTGTAGAAGCTTGGTAGAATATCAGTTAATAGCATTGGAAGACCATCATCATCTGTAGATTCGTCCATCGATTCCTTCACTAATTTCAAGAATTCGTTTGCTTCGATAGCACGTTCTTGGATTTCAAAGGAACTGCTAAAAGTTAGAGTTTCCATAAAATTAATGACGATGCTCACTATTTCTTTCACAGAGTTAACGGTAATACTGTTCCCGTTGCACCATGTGTTCAATATTTTTAAGATAGCTGTAATTGATATTATCTTAGTCTCTGGATTCAATTTGACTGATTTTTCTACTAGCAATTTAATCATAACATCACCGTTTTCAATCAAAGAGGAATATTCACCTAATGACCATATGCATTCTTTTAAGATCGAAGGTAATTTCAATTCAATATCGTCCATGGATAATATCTTTATAATGGAAACCATGGTGACATTTCTCACATCAGGAACTTTTATCATAATAGACTTTAGTTGCTCGCCAATTAGATCACCTAGCAAGTCTCTTGCTTCAATCAAATCCTGTGAAACTAAAGATAAATCGGTTAGCAAGACATTAAACCATTCAAAGTCAGAAACATTACTATAATTATCCATAGAACATAGCTCAATAATTGTTTTGATCATCTTGATCTTGTAACTATTAGGAATTAAGATTGGTATCTCTCTTCTGGTATTATTTTTCCTGGTATTGTTATTCAAAACAACAATCTCTTCATTGACAAACTGTCTTAATAAAGTAGATACAACAAGTTTTAAATTATCATCATTGACAATACCTTTCAATAACTCTAATGATTTGGAACGAATGGAAATATCGACATCAGATATTAGTTTCAGAATCAAATCATCATAGTCAGCAACAAACTGGGAATTAATGATCCCAATCTTATAAAATAAATTACAACTGATAAACCTTAAATTTGGATCCTGAGATTGGCAGAATTTATCCAGACATTCAAGACATTTGGTCGCCGTGTCATAATCGTCTTCGGCAAGTATACCACCTTTCACAATGCAATTTACAGCTTCATAAAGTACCGAAGTGGCCATTGTGGATTCCATTAATTCAATGATTTTGGGTAACAATTTATATCTTAATTTAGGTTCTATTTGAGACAAATTGGTGAAAAGTTTTAAAAGTCTAATAATGATCCAATTGTTGTCGATGGTTAATAATAATTCGTATAATAAAGGAGAAAGTTCGACAAATGGCCATGGATTTTGCTTTGACAATTCACAAATAGCACTTACCGTGGCAGAGACCACTGAAATATCATCATCTTGCAATTTCATGGTAAATTTATCAAAATTGTCTCTTAATGCTTCAGGGTATTGTAAAAACACTTTAAATAATGCAGTGACAGTCTTTTTTCTAATATATGCATGAGAACTGTTTAACATGGCGAATAAGTCATCGACGATGTCTCGTGCCAATGATGGGGTTATTGTTATTGTGGATATAGCATTCAATGCAATACCCACTTTAACCATATCATCTTTGCTGGCATATTTCAAATCCTTTTTTAGCAAATTTGTCATTAATACCAAGATATCTGGGTCTCTATGAAATGATTGGGATGCTGCTAGATAGCCCACACGTTTATTTTGTAAAGTTTCACTGCTCATAACTTCTAATATATGGAAATTACACCATGACATATCAAAACCATACATTTCCAAATATGACAGTTTCAAAACAGCATTGGTCTTGAGATTAATGTCGGCAGAGTTTGCCTCCTTGCGGCATTGGGCCAATTCTTTAGTAAGAAGCTCATGTAATGATTCGGGTGTTTCGTTGTGTGATCTGATTCCCTTGATCAAATCTTTCAACGATTTCTCAAAAAAGATACCAAAGGGTCTTAACCTCTGTCTCACCACCTCGGTGGTAGGTATGCTAGTACCGTTAGATATGCTCATTGAACAGTATGCGACAGATATTGGTTCTCTTTAAACGTCTTTACCGAGAACTGTCAGCTTTGACCATCAAGACAAGTTTGGGTTTAAATTTAAAGATTAAAATAAATATTGAAATATATATAGAATGAAAAGTAGTAAATAATGCAGGTTTAGATAAGACTAAATAGAGATACGACTATGCAATGGGTATGACTGAGGGAGTGATCGCTGTTTAGAATTGATTCATACCATCTTTTCTGCCACCACCACCGATTCTCCAGACTTCCAGCCCAGTGATGTGGAATTTTTCACCTTCTTGGGACAAAGGTTCATTCCCGTAGGTGAGACATGGATAGGAGACACCTCTTAATAGACCGTCGTCAACCCATATACCGTAATGACCATCCCCGGCACCCATGGAAAGGAACTGAGATGTACAATACATGGCAAATTCATTGACACCTGTATGTGGGAATCCAACTAGTCTCCATCCAGTTTCCTCTTGTTTCTTTGACTTCTCGTCGAGAGGAGGTTCTTCTTCTTGTTGCTCTTCTGGTTTATCTTTCTTGTTCAAATCAATATCTTGTACTTTCTCCAACTTCCACAGAAAACATTCACCATTCCCACTGTATCGTCTATGTTCATTAGGTAACCACGGTTCGTTACAATACCCACCAAATATCCCTCCACGGGAATCTCTCACTACAAGTAAATACCCAACCCGTCTCTTTGGTATTTGTGTCTTTTCAATATTACCGTACAGTGATTGTAACGAAGCCCCATGTTGTTCCAAGCTGTACACTAGAGTCCAATCCATATATAGTTGAATTCTAGACGGGAACAAAGTCCTCAATTCTTGACCCATCTCTTTGTTCATCAATCTATTCCTCGTTTGGGCATTGTATCCAAACAGATCAATAGGGAGACGGTAATCGTCTGGGATTGTGCTGGTTGAGTCGGCAAGGGATTGTCCTTTCTTCAAGGGAAAGGACGTTTGATCTGAGGAATCTTTCCCTGTGGTATCATCTGAAGTTCCCCCGACGGTCCAGGATCTCGACAATTTGTATAATGCTGTTCTCATCCCCATGACGGTTGTGCTGCGGTGTGCTGCGGTGTGTTGCTGCTTGTGTTGCTGCTTGTGTGCGTTGCTAAGGCCAAGATGGGATCTTTAACACTTTCTGGAATAAGTTTACTTTTAAACAAATTAATATACAAAAGCTGTTAGTTATAAAGAATAAATAAAAGTATATATAGATAGATAGATATAGATGGGCAGGACTGGAATATGATCGGTGGTGTTGCTCTGGAGTGTGGAGTAACAGAGAGGGAAGGGTGCTCTTATTTGTCATCAATTTCCCTCGTCAGTTTCTTGTTCTTGTATGTAATGTGAATTTTGTTTAGCGACATCTTCTCCCTCGAGATGGAATTCTTTGGAGCCCTTGAACTTCCAGTAAAGAACCACGTAAAGAGTGTATCCGGCAATGACTACACAGACGTAGTTCATATTATTACGGTTCACTGGTAGTACGGGTGGGAAGGAGAAAAACACTATAGCGAATGCTGTCCAGCCTAACAGTACGATATTGGCGACTAATCCAAATTTACCTAACCAGAATGGACCATGTTTGATTTGACGACGTCTCCAAAGCAGGCAAACCACTGGGATGATATATGATAGCAAAAGGAATGCAATACAGGCGGTGATTAAGGAATTGAAAGCAGTGGAGGAGGCTAGATATAGGATTCCGATGATGGCGATCGCACAACAGGACATCAAATGGGCATTTAATGGGACGCCGAGGTGAGGATTGACTTGTGACCAGTATTTGGAGTAAGGCAAACCATTATCGCGAGCAAACGACCAGCATAGACGTGCTTGCCATGTGTGGCATGCAATGACACAACCGAAGGAGGTGAATAGGATTAAACAACCAAGGAAGATGGCACCACCTTTGTTCCCCAGGGCTTGATGGAAGATATCCAAGATTGGAGCACCAGTAGTCGATGCCATCAAGGCCTCGATATCTCTAATGGAGAAAAACATTGAAATGACATATGAAAACGATGTGATGAATCCAATGGCAATGGTTCCCATGATAGCTGTTGGAATGACTCTTTCTGGCTTTTCGACTTCAAAAGCCATATGAGTGGCACAATCAAGGCATGAAAAGGACCATGCTGGATTGATTAACCCGACAATAAATGCAATCCCACTACTTTTCCAACCCGTTTGATTATAAAATGTGGCAAACACGAATTTGGCATCGTTATATTGGCCAGACGAACAGGCTAATACGGTGATGGTGATGGTGATGAAGGATAATAATGAAATGTATAACGATGATGACGATATTAAAGGCAATGACCTGCCATAGCAATTAAACAACATCAATAGTAGGTGTAATAATTCGAATGTAATGAACACATGCCATCTTTTAACTTCGAAATCTGGGTGGGCCAATGCATACATTCCAACCACCTCGGTGGCGACAGATAAAGTCGTTGATGCAGAGGTGAACACAGACCCAGCGTAGGCAAACGACCCACACATGTAGGCAGCAAATCTTTTATGTTTGGGAGGTGCAAGTTGTAACGTCCACCAAAATTGCCCTCCTGCATGAGGATACGCACTAGATAATTCACCAAGGGATACACCGACACACACGGAAATCAATGCAATGATTATGATACCGTAGACGATCATCATGGGACCACCACTGGATAGCCCGGTGACCATCGAGGTTGAGATCCCGAACCATGAATTTGTCAACCCAAACCCTACGCCAAGGATGGACCACAATGAGAACGATTTCCGCAAGATAGGTTCCCCGTTATCGTCGTAATGTAGCTCACTTTTGTCTTCCTTGACATATGTAGTGTGCTGTTGCTGGTGTTGTTTCTTCAGATCGGTGACACTTAAATTCATGCTCTTTCTTAGATGTAACGTGTTTTCAAACAGGGACGAATCCACAGAGACTCTGTCGACATCACTCAACGAATCGCTCATACTTAATTTTGACCTTGTTGATTCCCTGTAATTGCTCTTGGGACAGACAAGCAATTGAGTGTTCTTTCTTGTTTTGGTTCCATTTCAGCTTCTGGTTCGTGACACACTGTTTGTTTAAATAGTTTTATCGATCAAATAAGCGTTCGATGCTGGAAAACGCCCATATGAAAGATATAACAACTGCCACAACGATAACTGTGAAGACAACGATGTGGTAGTGGTGGCAGAAGAAGCGATGGCGACGTGGCGACGTGGCCGTTGGCAGTGGCAGTGGCAGTGGCAATGGCAATGGCAATGGCAATGGCCTCTGGATCATGGTGGCCATCTGTTCAAGATCGCCCGTCAGCTGCTCCATCTCGATAAGAAGATCGAGCCATCCGGTCTGCGACAGAGGGACCCTCTGCGGTTGGAACTCTAGCGACAGCAACCTGGTCTGCTCTTGAAGGAAGTCGCAACGGTGTTTCCAGAGGGACACGGCGTCTTGTTCTGGCTCTGGTGGGGGCATCTCTTGCATGCTTGCTTCTTTTGCCTCTGGTTCCACTTCTTCTTGGAGTGAAGTGTAAAGAAGAAAGAGCGTAGCCGCCGTTGCCATCAGCGCAAATATATATATATATATGTATATTCATCTATATATAAGTTGTGGCATGGGCAGTGTACTGTTCATTAGGCATTGGGGGGTGGTGTCCAACATGACCAAACAGAGGCTTGCCAAAGGTTGTGTTGATAGGGCTCGTCTTGGTTTAACTGTGGATGGTTTAGTGTATGATTCCGTGAAGGCATCGGCAATTGGAATTGGGTCAGAGGGGTATTGAATTATGCTACAGATGTTAAGAGTTGTTTGCACAGATCGAAGGGAATTGGTATTGGTGAAGACATATCGATATTTGGTTACACTCGAAGCTTTGAAGTCGGCATGACATTAGCTCCAAGAGATATTGCAAGTTACGATTACAAGAGATGGAGTACTTCCCTATATTCAATGGCATCTTTTCAAAGACTCTAAATAGAGAGGTCTTATCAACAGGGGAAGTTTCCATCTATCAATAAATAACCAATCGAATAGAATTATATTGCAATAAAGCTGCCCCCTGGCACTGGCAACGTTTGGCAGCGGTAACAGCTACTTTATAGAATTGATGTGAGTTTTTATTCGAGCGTTGATTCAAGTATCAGTTTGAACTTGGAGAGGTGGACCGACTGGCGGTTAAAGTTGGAAGTTGCTGAAGAATACAAGACGGTAACAAACTAATAAGAGTTCGTGAGAAGTGCAATACATTTTGCAAGTATCGAGTTAACATAGTTGACGTTGGAACAGGTCAAATTTGGCATTGAGGAAGACACATTTCAGTCATTGTGAATCGCCAAACACTCTCATAAGAGATAAAAATGCATATTAATAATGTTGTCCCAGCAAGAGCCACCACACTGTGACATGGATGAGCTTTCAATATACACATCAGCGTGGTGTCAGAAAGCTAGATATAAAGTGTTGGATGGGATGGACCAAAACGAGTTAGTACATTAACAGTTGGTTTTTGCAGATATTATTTCAAGAAGGTGAAGGTGAACCCCTCTAAGAGTAATGCAACCATTCGAATAAGAAGGCCACTTCCCTTTAAACATATTTCAACAAGGGTGGCCCCCATTTTGAAGAAACTGTTCTTACTGGAGTCACACTCCCAAACTCAAATACTAACTTTTGCAAGGTTTAATTGCGACACAATGCATACATTAAGAAATCACATTCCACTATATTTTCGCTAATATTCAAGAACAAAGACGTTAATTATGCCTGGGTAGGATTAGGTGACAGCAATAATTGTTGCCAAAGCAACACTACGAAGCCTGGCTATACTCTAATTGAAGCAAGAAATAAAGAAAAGAAAAGAAAGATATTGACAGACACTTATGCCCAGTAAACAGACTATCACTATATTGGCACCATCCCATTAATCAATTCAACCAGTGAGGATGCGTTGGAGCCAGAACAACCCCAGGTCCTCCCATATTGTCTCGAGCAATTACTCATCAAGTCATCAATTTTTAATTTTTAATTAATAATCACAGCTTAACAAAGGAAAAAACAATCAAATATGAATGAAAAAAAATTATTATTTGGATACTGAATAGGAAGCTTTCTCCCATGGGAACAATAAGAGATTCCTGATTTAACGTGGTACTGCTATCATTGGACGGTTTGTCGATAAGTTCATAAATAGACGACACCTTTCAAGCTATTTGATTTGGATTATAACTTCTCCGAGCTATCCCAACTAACCAGCCAAACTAATAACACAACGCAACAAAAATGGTAAAGAAACCTAGATCCATCTGGTCCCCCGACCATCTAACAGATGCATTGCTTAGAGAACAGAATAAATTAATCCATCTGGACCCCGTACCCATTTTTAAAGAACGTGCTGATATCAAGCCATGGTTACAGAAAATATTCTTCCCTCAAGGTATTGACTTGGTCATTGAAAGATCTGATAGTGGGAAAGTCATCTTTAAATGTAAGTCGAACATCAGACATGAATACAAGAAACGTAATTCAAAGAAAAACGATAATGACAAGGGAGATGACAACGATAGTGGCAACCATAACGAGCCTAAATTCTGTTGTCCATTTAGAATAAGAGCCACATTTTCGTTGAAATTGCAAAAATGGAATATTGTAGTGGTGAACAACGTTCATTCGCATGAATTAGAGTTTAATCCAACATCTGATGAATATAAGAAGTTTAAGAAATTATTAATTGCCAATAATGATTTAGAGACATGTAAGAATTTTGAAGAATTGGAATACAAGACAAAATTGAAATTACCTATTCTTCCGCAAGTGATGACTTGTGATTGTGGGCTTACGAATGAAATTAATTGGTTTGATGTGGTATTGCCAGAACCACGTATCTCCGTATGTAAGACCACAAAGAAAGTGGAGAAGAAGAAGAAGAAGCCATTACAAAATAACGTTCTACCGATGGTATCTGAATCACTATCCTCATTCTTGACACAAGACCAAATCAATACCCCTCCACATAATAGTAAACAAGAAGAAGAATTATCATCTTTACCTCAAACACCAATGGTCAATCTAGATGAAATCGATTTCACAGATATGTTCAAGACCCCCCAGAGTAACCATTTACTGAATAGCAATAATAATAACAACAGCAACTCGTTGACATTGGTGAAGAAGGGGGAAAAATCATCAAAGCAGAATTCTCCATCCTCCTCGTTATCATCCACTACATTGCTCGAATCGCAACCACTCATGATGAGCAACCCCGCTGGTGAGTCGTTATCATACAACACTACGTTAGCATCCCCATTGCATTTAGACGAAACTCTGTCTAGTGAGATTTTGATGATGAAGACTGCAGATAATTATAATACAACGATGGACGAAATGGATATGCATACGGATGCCATGACTATCCTTGACAGTATTGGTCAAGTTTGTGAGGACCCAGAAGAAGAGTCTGCTGTTTTTAAAGAGTCCGCATGGATAGGTCTATGTCCAGGTTTGACACAGCAAGCACATGAAATTGACGAATCCACATTACAACCAGTCCCAATGGATAGGATCGATGAAGATGCGGGCGGTAGTAGTAATAGCAGCCACAATGAACAGCTGAACTCGTATTTGGACTTCCTCGACATTGCCAATTGTCCCATCTAAGCATCAACAAACCCCCATCTCTGCATTTAATCATCATTACTTGATTTATTATCATTTTTTTCAACGAACCCCAGCATAACTTCGCCATCCAAATAGCTATATAGATATAAGTTACCTCTACATATTCCCTGAATAAAGAACATTCCCACACGGGATCTATTCTCACCATTTGCACACCTCTTCTTTATGTTTCATCCCCATCTTCTTGCCAAACCTTCTCTATAAATGTCTTAAACCTCTTCTGATAATATTTCAAAAATTTAAAACATTGAAGTTTGAAAAGTTGTTACATTGCCACCCAAGGAACACATTTAAACAGACAAGTTAAGCACACCAGCCCAATTACCGACCAACAACTGCACTCAATGGACGTCGACACTGCCAGTACTGCCACTACACAAACCAACGACACTGCATCTTCAAGCCAACAAAAGTTTGCTCAAGCCCCTGCTGTGGAGCAATTTGTTGGAATCTTGAAGGAATTAGCCAAGAGTAATGGTACCACCGATTCTCGTCATGTTTGGAGGGCCTTGAACGGGTTGACCTCTTTAAGAAAGGACGGTTTACTTATAAGTGAGAATTTGTCTGTTCTTTGTGGTGTCTTATATCCGGATGAAGATTTAAGACAAGATAAGAAGCATCTTTTGCAATATATTAATGACAACCACATAACAGACGTCAAAGATGCAGCAAAGATAAGAGAATCCTACCCAATTGGGTTTTATCAAGTGGAAACCACTTCTGATGGTGTGCCACATGTTCAAGTGACTCCCTTAGTTAACAGTTTTGTTCATTTATTAGTTCAAATCTTTTTACTGGAAAATGGTAAGATCGATCAATTAAACACATTTAATAAGAAAGTTGTTCTTCCTAACGTTTTACAAAGATATACTTCTGGTGAATTTGAAGATATTTCTTATAACAACAATAATAACAGCAATAGATCCTCGTTAGATTTAATCAACTCTAAACTCTGGTTTTATACCACCATTGGCTATGAAAGGGATGACACTCATTTGAAAAATATTCCAGTCATGGTCTCATTACGTTCTGACATGATAAAATTCCTCAAATTAGTGACATTAAAGCATGATAACGAAACCAAAGCCATGTTAATTGTTTCTATCTTAAGAAATTTCATTCTTTTAGGTGAAATTACTCTTGCATCAGATTTTGTCTCCAAGATAGAATTTCCAAGTAATGATGTGGCTAGTACTTTAGAAGCCCGTTATTATTACTATCTATCCAAGATTAATGCTATTCAATTAAATTATTCTGCTGCCAATGATTATATTGTCGCTGCTATAAGAAAGGCTCCACATAACAAAAACTCTCTAGGTTTCTTACAACAAGCTAACAAATTATTGGGTGTCATTCAATTATTGATGGGTGACATCCCAGAACTATCCTTCTTCCATCAAGAAGGTATGCAACAATCTTTATATCCATATTATCATTTAACTAATACCGTGAAATTAGGTGATTTAAATAAATTTACAAACATCTTAACCAAATTCAAGAAACAATTAATTAAAGATGATAATTATCAACTTTGTGTTAGATTAAGATCAAATGTTATTAAGACTGGTATTAGAATCATTTCATTAACATATAAGAAAATCTCATTAAAGGATATTTGTTTGAAGTTATCTTTGGATTCTGAACAAACTGTGGAATATATGGTGTCCAGATCTATCAGAGACGGTGTCATTGAAGCTAATATTAACCATAAGGATGGATACATTGAAACCACTGAAATCTTAAACATTTACGATACAAAAGACCCACAAAGAGTCTTTGATGAAAGAATCAAGTTCGTCAACCAATTACATGATGAAAGTATGTTAGCCATGAGATATCCTGATGATAAGAAGAAGAATGGTAATAATAAGAAGAAAAATGACGATGACAACTCAATGAATAATGGTGATTTCTTAGATGACTTATCTGATTTTGATGACTTGGACGATCTAGAATTCTTATAATTCTAAGGAGCATACCATCCCATCATTTCCATTGTACAAATACAATCTCTTCTATTTTATCTGTAAAAACTATATTGATATATATATAGATATATATACATGTTAATGTATCCAATTTTCTTAATATGCAGATTTGTATGTATATAAATTAGATATATGGTGTATCATTTCACTTATTCAGCATCATTTAATTCAGCATGAGTGATAGCATTCTTTTGAACCACCACATGTGCATTTCTTTCTTCTCTGATGGAGTTATAGATTAGGAAATTCAGCCAGACTTCTGCAAATACATAGATGAACACAACGTTGTTATGCAAGTAGTAATAATCAGACCCCCAGTACGAAGCAGTGGTTAGGATGAAGAAAACAGTTAATCTTGTTGGAACCATGGAGAAGAAATATTGCTTATTTTCTTCTAATAATGGGATCAAATCAGTGATGGCTAGCAAGGCAAACACGACACCAAACAACCCCAGTTGTCCACTGTAACGGGACATTTGAACAGCGGGAAGGTCCATGGCCACAGTGAAGATGTCAAAATATGAATTGTTCAATATGGAGTTAACATCTTTGAAACAGAAGAAAGCGATGGTAAATAGGAAACTTATTCTCACGAAGATCAAGTTGAAAGAGGATAGGATGGCCATGGTAGATGATTGTGGTCTTGGAATGTGGGTGGTTTGGCTCTTTCTTGCTCTCTTTGCCACTAAAATCACGAAACATCGAAGAATATTCACTTTCTTATATGAAATTTTCAATATGAAATTTTAGAAGATGTCAGTAATGATCTTTAGAGATAGTGATGAATATTTAATTTATGGTATAGATATATGTATAGATATATGTTTTAGTTGTAATTTTATGATGGGAACAGTGTCAGTTAGTTTGTCACTGATCCAGTTTCTTGCCACATTGCCGTAATAATTGGAAAACATCATCCATATCTTGTTTTACATTGACTGTGGCTGTCTCAGTTGCAATTGTCCGATTCAATTGTGTCAGTCCATGTTCCAAACATAGAGTACAAGTCTCGATGTTTGGGTCTGTACCTTTTGCAAATTGGCAATATGCAAATGTGCATGTAGTATGGCAACTTTGACAAAATATCTCAGTGGCCTCTGATCCCGAATGATTGATTGTGTTGACTCCCATTTCCTTTAGTTTAGAGATTCTTTTCATTTCAATATTGACTTTGTTAAGTAACACGTTAAACGCATCTCTATAGAGTCCCACATTTGCCATTGTTTTATGGTTTGAGACCAAAAACTCTTTCAAAATAGACTCTAACAAAAGATAGATATCAAAGACACATTTCTTTCTGGTGAATTTATAATCTTGGATGGCTCTTGTTCCAAATTCTATCCAAAGATCTGTGGTGAAATTTACTGCCTCATTAAAGTTATACCCTGTGTTGAAACCTGAATGGTAACATTGTGGGAATGTGATAATGAATTCACCTGGGTATTGTATGGCTTTAAACACTTTTAAATCCTTCATAATTGGGTCGTATGGTGATACTAGACATGTTAATTGATGAACCAAATTTTGATCTTTGATAAAGAGATCTGGTGTTAATTGGTATAACGCTTTGCCAAAGGCGTAACATGATTGTGGAGGAATACTGTACCAAACTTTCGGCGACCCCTCATGTTGATAATTTGCCGATAAAGTGTATTGATCTTCCATATGCCAACAGAAAGTAGAGAATTTAGAACCAATATAAAGCCAAGGTAATGTCATCCCTGAGATTTCGGTATCGTTCACCTTGTCATCGTTGACAGTGTCATCTTTGCAAAATCTGAGTAACGATTTGGGGTTATTGGGTAGGTTCAATAAATTCATTGGTTGTTGGTGTATTGTTTCGTTGCATATTGATTCTGGATAAGGTATATCAGCGCCATATTTAACGATATCGTTGGACATACAATCATCAACTTTATTCCAAAATTCCGTCTCCAAAGAATCGATATCGTCATCTATCGTTGGTTCATTGTACAAATTGGCAAATTGTTCAATAGTGAATTCGTTGTCATCGATGTTGAATCCATACGTGGCATTACCGATGACACATTCATGGCAATGCTTGAGGGATATTGATTCGATGTCGTGATATGCCAATTTGAAGCAGTGGGGATGGAACCAATTATTACAAGTCTTGCATTCATGTAATCGGGGGTCGGATTTGGTATGGCAAATATGACAAATTGAGCCCATTGGTGGGCGGGTGTCTTCTTCTTCTTCTTCCATTTCATAGTCGTATACATTTTCGTCTAGTAGTGAGACTGAGTTGGCATGGTGAGGTAGGATAGGTAACTCATGGATATCCGCACTACTATTATTGAAATGATATAAGAAGTCGTAATAGTGGCTCAAATATTTGTCAAAGATGGATAGAAGTGTAATTTTATCAACATTGAAAAGTTGTGACAACGACATCCAAATCTTTGTGTCGTTTTTAACTTTGTTTGATGGTGGTAAGGTTAGATTGGCGAACGTATGGAAAGTTTTAAATTTATCGCGATGAGACGACGATTCTTTAATGTTTGGCAAAGGGTTGAGGTATTTCAACAGATTGATGAAAAGATCATAAAAATATAATCTTGAATTGATAGCATTCACCACTGCGTAGGGCTCTTTGGGCCTTGAGTGGTTGATGTTATCGTTGAAATTGTAAAGTTGCTTGCAGAAAAACCACCTAGCTCTGTTCAACAGTTGCAATTCAGCCAGTTTCTGCAATCGGGGTCTGAACGTGACGGTATTCTTGTCGATATTAGAACGGTACCGGAACTGAACGGGGGGGCACAGCTTCAGTAGCCCATACCGTAGCCCCAGCCTGACGACCTGCGGGGTCGACAAGTACTCGATGGGGTCTTCCAACTCTTCCAATGTCGGGTGTAACTCGGGCACACTTTCCAAACTCATGCTTGCCAATCTATCGAGATGCTAATCAATCACTGTCTGCATTGACCAATGCACCAACAGGCCCAAGGGATCCATCCCAGTTGGAACCAAGTAGTAGGCATGGCTTGGAATTGGAATTTCAAATAATTTTTCACTTTCTGGCAATAGAGAGAGAAGGGCACCCCTAAAATCCTGGCAGAGTCACGTGAATGTCACGTGCCCACACACCCCAGTGTCAAAACTGGTCGCAGCGGGCTCAAACCAGCCTTGCCATGCTCGTTGAACCGTCCTCTATCCATTGCCCACACTCACGTAGCTGCCACCCGCCAGCACGCCCACCTTACACGCCCAAAACCGCCACGACCAATCAATGTGCAAATTTCAACAGCGGAGAGAAATCGAGAAAGAAAAAAAAAAAAACCGCCCGCCAAATCCTGGAATTTGTTATATAAAGTTTGGAAATAAAGCTGGAATCCACAGGGGGCCTTGTTAATTTGGTTCGATGTGGGTTCTTTTGGACCTTGGATTGTCTGGAAGGAAGCCCAACGAATCCCAGTTTCTATCGCCAAGAAGTATAACTCACTAGTCACATCCACCCCAATCCTTCTTTGTACAGAAACTTAGGAAAGAAAAGAAACGTTTAGAAGTCAAAAAACATAAACTAAATTTGTCAATACCATGGTTTTGCCAAGTATATATCGTGCTGCTAATGGTTCTTCGAGAAACGCATTGAAGGCCATCAGTGCCCGCTGTTTCTCTTCTCTGTCCCGTTCCGCTGGAATGAGACCAATTAGAAACTTATGCGTCGCCAATTTATCTCAGAACAGAGTGAACTGTTATAACAGCAAGTTTGCTAGAGGCATGGCTACCCAGTCTGGCACTGCTGCTGCCGGTGCCAACGCTAACGTCCCAGTCGGTAAGATCAAGGCTGTTATCGGTGCCATTGTCGATATTCAATTCGAGCAAGGGAACTTGCCTGCCATTTTGAACGCTTTGGAATTGAAACATCCAAACGGCGGGAAGTTGGTCCTGGAAGTCGCCCAACATTTAGGTGAAAACACCGTCAGAGCCATCGCCATGGACGGGACCGAAGGTCTAGTTCGTGGGGAAAGAGTAGTCGACACCGGGGCCCCCATTTCTGTTCCTGTCGGAAGAGAAACTTTAGGTAGAATCATCAACGTCATCGGTGAACCTATCGATGAAAGAGGTCCCTTCAAGACCAAATTGAGGAAACCAATCCATGCGGATCCACCAACTTTTGCTGAACAATCCACCACTGCGGAAGTCCTGGAAACAGGGATCAAAGTGGTCGATTTATTGGCCCCTTATGCCAGAGGTGGGAAGATTGGTCTGTTCGGTGGTGCCGGTGTCGGGAAGACAGTTTTCATCCAAGAATTGATTAATAACATCGCCAAGGCCCATGGTGGGTTCTCAGTGTTCACAGGTGTCGGTGAAAGAACCAGAGAAGGTAACGATTTGTATCGTGAAATGAAAGAAACAGGTGTCATCAACTTGGAAGGTGAATCCAAAGTGGCATTAGTCTTTGGTCAAATGAACGAACCACCAGGAGCTAGAGCCAGAATCGCTTTAACCGGGTTGACCATTGCTGAATATTTCAGAGATGAAGAAGGTCAAGACGTCCTGCTTTTCATCGATAACATTTTCAGATTCACCCAAGCCGGGTCTGAAGTCTCTGCCCTGTTAGGTCGTATCCCATCTGCTGTCGGTTATCAACCAACTTTAGCCACCGATATGGGTCTTCTACAAGAAAGAATTACCACCACAAAGAAAGGTTCAGTCACTTCTGTTCAAGCCGTCTATGTGCCAGCTGATGATTTAACAGATCCTGCCCCAGCTACCACTTTTGCCCATTTAGACGCCACCACTGTCTTGTCCAGAAGTATTTCCGAATTAGGTATCTATCCTGCTGTCGATCCATTGGATTCTAAATCAAGATTATTGGATGTTGCCGTCGTCGGTCAAGAACATTATGATATCGCTTCAAAAGTGCAAGAAACTTTACAAACATACAAATCTTTACAAGATATCATTGCCATTTTAGGTATGGATGAATTATCAGAACAAGATAAATTAACCGTCGAAAGAGCAAGAAAGATACAAAGATTCTTATCGCAACCGTTCGCTGTCGCTGAAGTGTTCACTGGTATCCCAGGTAAATTAGTCAGATTAAAGGATACCATTGCATCATTCAAAGCTGTCCTAGATGGTAAATATGATGATATTCCAGAAAATGCTTTCTACATGGTCGGTGGTATTGAAGATGTTGTTGCCAAAGCTGAAAAATTAGCCTCTGAAGCTAAATAGATTGTCGTGCTTCTTATTCTTATCAATACGTGTGCGTGTGATTGTTGTTGGTTCCATCATCATCATCATCATATCATGTCTTTTATTATTAACTCAAGTAAATAACCATTATCATCTCTTTATATTCTAAAAAATTATTATTAAATAAATAAATAAATAAACTAACTTCCAATATTAAAGTATTAACTGTACTTGTATAGATTCAATTGGTTTGCAATTCGTTAAGTGGAAGCTACTGTTCATGGAGCAGTTCTTATGTTTGTTTGGGTTGTTGTGTTTTAATATTGTTGTTTTTTCTGATTAGTAATTTAGTGTAAGTGGGATTTGACAGTTATTTAAAAGGTACTAGATATAATGTCACCGATGTGGTATCGCACAACATAGCATGATAAGGTATAGTGAGATGTTCCATAAAGTACAGTTTGTGCAAGTGTCAAGGCAAATATGGAAAAGATTCCACAGTACTAATGAAATCAGTGGTTCATTTCAATATACTAAATTGACAAATAAATCATATATTAAGATATGGGGGCCCGATACGATAAAATTCTTGAATGGTATGATAACGTCTAAATTACAACCCCATTTCATCAAGAAAAACCTGATGACTATAAATGATCAAGATAAATCACAATTGAATGGGGGCAGTATAATAAACTTCCCCTTAGATAAATCCAATTGGGGGTTATATCAAGAGGAAAGTGCACATGGTGAATACATAAGTAAATTTGGTCAATACACTGGTGTTTTGAATGGGAAGGGGAAATTAGTCACTGATTCGATATTGTATAGTACTCGAGAGAAGTTGCCATATCCTCAATTTTTGATTGAGTTCGATAAAGGGATGATATCGCATATGATTGAAGATTTTGAATCGCATAAATTGGGTAGTAAGCTCAAGTTTAATGTGGAGGAGGATATCCACTGTTGGGATATCATGATTAAATTTCATAATATGCCTTCTAGTGTGGAAAACCCATGGATTGATAATTTGATTGATCCAATGACCCAAATGGTAACCCGGGAAGATGCGGACTCATTCTTTTCGAATGTTATAGGGACATTGTTTAGTAAGAATGAGGCTCTGATCAAAAGTTGTTTTGTCGATACTAGATTCAATAAATTGATTTTTGCCAATAGTAATGAACCGATAAGGCTTCGTGTTCTGACTACTAAACATTGTAAAGACATTGGTGAAATATATAACGATAAGATGATGCCATTCCCCATTGAAATCCAACGGTATGAGGACAACAGTGTGGTGTTCAGAAAGGATAGATTGAAATATGGGTTAATTGATGGGGTAAGTGAGGTCAAACCCAACAGTTTATTGCCTCTTGAGTGTAATTTTGATTATATGCCCAATGTGATAAGTGATAACAAAGGATGCTATGTGGGGCAAGAATTGACAGCAAGAACCATATCCACGGGGATATTAAGAAAACGACTTGTTAGTGTGGCACTAGACATCCCACCAGGTGTACACCTAAACTCACTACAATCCCGCAATGGTGAGTATATTGATGTTGAATTAGATGAGAAATATGATATGGTTAAGAGTAATATGGCCCCAAATCCATTTGCCAAGGGCAATAATAATACAAGTATGGTCAAGAAACGGAAGAAACCTGTTGGGTCTTTAATTACCAATCAAGATGAGACCGGGGTGGTCTTGTTACGTACAGATTATTTCCCATTGGCATTCAATGAAAAATTCAAAGACGCCAGAGATAAATTCTATATAATGACACCAGATGGCGACCGTATTAATGTCATACCGAGAAGACCCATCTGGTACGAAGAGTGGGTTGAATCGCAGACAAAGAGATAGCTGTCCATATGACCATGTAAATAAGATTGCAATAACAATATAGTATAACATAGTAATAATCTTTTTCGAGAAGTTGAAAACTTCGGAGTTTGCCGGGCTCGATGTTTTGGAGACTGTTTTTCCGCCCGGACACCCAGGAAGCAGACTCCTTCCGTTTTGGGAAATTTCCTCGCGCAGACGCAACTTTTCTTGCAAAAGCGGCCTGGAATTTTTCAGCGACGCAAAACTCGGAAAACCTGCGCAGTCGCTGCCCTCGCGCCCGGCTGGGGGTTCTGCCTGGCTTTCTGCCTGGCTGTCCGTCTGTCTCTGCCCAGCTCTGTCCGCTGGTGGTGGATGGGTCCAGCCGGTGTTACCATGCTCTCGGGGCCACCAGAAGGAGCTCTGCCTAGCTCTGCCTAGCCCGCCGGTGGAAGATGGCCCCCATCACCTCCTCCACGAGCCGGTAGAAGCCCACTAAGGTCAAGCCAGCATCAAACCCAGATCGTCCTGTATTATGATCATGATTATTATTCAATGGATTAACTGATATCCATCAATATTGACAAATTACTGAAAAATATATTATTATTAGTATTAAATAGTAGTACTGTTATTATTATCAGTTGCATCTTAAACTTAACAACCACACCACCAAAAAACCGATATAAATAATGTCTGACGTTGAAATTGAAACTCCAGTTGAAGTTCAAGAAGATTTCGAAGTTGTTGAAGAATTCACCCCAGTTGAATTAGCCACTTCTATCCCAGAAGATGTTCAAAGAGGTTCTGTTGAAATTAAATTATTCAACAAATGGTCCTTTGAAGATGTTGAAGTTAAAGACCCATCTTTAGTCGATTACATTCAAATTAGACAACCAATTTTCGTTGGTCACACTGCTGGTCGTTACGCCAACAAGAGATTCAGAAAGGCTCAATGTCCAATCGTTGAAAGATTAACCAACTCTTTAATGATGAACGGTAGAAACAACGGTAAGAAATTAAAGGCTGTTAGAATCGTCAAGCATACTTTAGAAATCATCAGCATCTTAACTGACTCTAACCCATTACAAGTTGTTGTTGATGCTATTACCAACACTGGTCCAAGAGAAGATACCACTAGAATCGGTGGTGGTGGTGCCGCTAGAAGACAAGCCGTCGATGTCTCTCCATTAAGAAGAGTCAACCAAGCTATCTCCTTATTGACTGTTGGTGCTAGAGAAGCCGCTTTCAGAAACATTAAGACCATTGCTGAAACTTTAGCTGAAGAATTAATTAACGCTGCCAAGGGTTCTTCTACTTCTTATGCTATCAAGAAGAAGGATGAATTAGAACGTGTTGCCAAGTCTAACCGTTAAGGAAACTACTGTTTTGTATATGTATATCAATTTATGTATAATCACCTTTGTTTCTTTCTAATATAATATAAACACCTTTACTCTTTAAAAGTTGAATAAATAAATTATTAAAACATTATCTCTAATCTTTTATAGTCATATTTATATATGTATTTATGAGTTACTCTGCATTGATTTGGGCTAAGATCTTCTTGTCCACATGTAAGAATGAACAAGCCAATATGAAATCTGCCAAGATAACTAGTACACCACTCACAATAAAACAAAGCCATAAATAGTCCTTACCGGCCAGGATACCAGTGAAAATGGGGCCAATACAACGTGCAAATGTCTTACCGATATTTACAATCCCCATCACTTTGGTTAAATCATTCGGATGAATCAAATTAGTCAATAGAATTTGCCTTGATGTAACATCCATGGCAGAGGTACCAAAGAAACAATTTAAGAAGAAGATGGATATGGATAAATGATTGGCAGCAAATGGAATTAATATGGAAAAGATACCAGAGGGGATTTGAACCAATAATGTGGCTCTCACGGGACCAAACACTCTTGGTAAGATTGATGATGGAACAGTGGAAATGGATTGAACTATTTGAGTCATGAAAAATAGTAAACCTAATCCAAACGAACTCATTTGAAACCATCCTTTATAATAATAAACCATCCACCCACTGGTCATAAACCCTGATCCAAGCGAATCTATCATGAAAATACATAACAATCTCAATAAAACTGATACAGTTTCTGAAGATAGTGAGTTTGAATTTGAATCTTGGACCCTTGGAGTTGTTTCAATCACATCTTGATCATCGACTTGTGGTAAACTAGACTCAGTTAAAGGTGAGGCTTGCGTGGAAGCTTCTTGAATATCAATGGATTTTCTACGGATTTCTAATAATGGCGCCATTTCATCAGTGACAATAGCATTAGGAGGTTGTTCCTCATTAGTATAGTGTGAATCCAACTCAGTCTTTTCAGATAGTGAGATCATAATTAGGAATTTACCAAAGGCTAATAAAGCATATATTACAAAGATCAACTTATAACATTGTAAATCAGTGTCAGCAATATGATAATACTTTAATAGTGAGATAAATGAACCAGAGACAATAGCACCAAAGGCAGCACCCATGGTAGCCACTAATGAATGAAGAGCATAAATTTCAGGTCTTTTATTGTTCGGTGAAAGATGAGCAATCATGGACTCTTCAATCGATTTGAATGGCCCAACTTCGTCACTTGATGGGGAGATGACACCAATAATGGCAAATAGCAATAAGACATTGAAGCTCTCACTAACTGCAAACACAATACCACTAAGGCACATCATCAAAGATCCATAGATCAGCACGTTTCTACGTCCCCAAACATCTGCATACCATGTTAAAACGTACGAACAGAATACATCACCAATTAAGGTCAAAGACATGAAAAGACCAATTTTAGATTCAGCCAAATTGATCTTCTTTAAAAATAGAGTTAGAACTTGGTTGGTTAACCCATATGATAACAGTCTCAAAAACACAGAGGCCCATAACAGTTTGATATCTTTTTGGGCCCCAGTAAATTCTTTCCACATATTCAGAACATTATTTTTTTTAGCCATCTTTTTTTCAGTTCAGGCTCTACTTGTGGGGGGGTACTGGAATATATAAGGTTGGATGTGTGAATCGGGAACCAGAACTGGTATATATGTATGGGATACTCTCTTAATATGTCTGTTATACTTGTGTCAATATCACTTGTTACTCATCTTGAAAAGTTTCAAGATCTTAATTGTAGACTTGAAAAAAAACTAAAAAAATTAAAGGCCATTAATCACTTGATAGCTTCTCTGTGACGTATAAGCGTAGAAATGTACAAATTAATGCTCAAAGGTCTCAACAGAGTTGTGGATTCCATATATATCTTGTGTCGATTGTAGAGAATTAATTGATTTTGATGAAGAATAAATAATTAACTAATAAATAATTTGGAATGTTACAGGTTCGATGAGATGCGATGCTGTTTAAATCCATACAGCACAAGGAAGATATGGCTGGGATTAGACAGTGGGATTAAATGCAAATTCATTCATTAGGATATCAACGTCCTTCCAAACCATTTCTGAATCCCAATTATCAAAATTTGCAATCATTGAGTTTGGTGATGGCTCAGCTTGTGTGTTGATGTTTGATGTTTGATTCATATTTGGTTCATCGAGTGAGATTAGATTAGAGTCTTCATTGTTTTCAGTTGATTGGAGTAACTGCTCGGAATCACTTGGTGGTTCTTCAGATTGTGTTGATACTGCGGGTTGTAATACGTTCTCCAATTGAGTCCCACTTTTCTCTCTGGAAGCTTGAGATATTGGTGTATTCATATCGATGTTATTAATAGTACTGACTTTTGTTGATGATGCTTTCTCGTTTGGATTCTTGTCATCTAATGGGGAGCAAGTTTCTTTCCCCTTTGAGTTTGGAGATTTGATATTAGAAGGAGGAGGTGATATATTTGAATTATTATGGACATCTATCTCACCAGATTGCGTCGTAGTCGGTTCAGTGGTATCATTTCTCGTTCTCGATACAGCAGCATTAGATTTCAAGAGGCTTGCATTGATTGGATTTGGGTCTAATGGAATCATTTCAATAATCTTCCTGGCTCTTAATTCTGGCTGAAGATCATTAATTGAAGATATTTCCTCTGATGATTCATCCTCATCTTCTGCCTCTATGTCAGCATTGTCGCCATCTTGTGGTGTACCGCCACTCTCTCTTTTCAATTTGGCCATACCACATTTTGCCTTCAAGATATATAAACAATCGAAAAACACACTCACAGACATTCGTGAATTGACTGTAATATTTAAGTTAAACTCACTGTTACTTTTCTTTGGTTGTTTGTTTAACCATTGTTTATGCATATTAGCAAATAATGACCAAATGGATCTCATGATTCCTGATGATCTATAAGCCATATCATGTTTCAATATTGATGCTTTTAAAGTTAATTGAATGGAAATATTGTATGCCTCTTTCCCTCGTTGACAATCGATAATGTCAGATAAGGATGAATGGATCAATTTGGCAATGATACAAGCACATTGCCATATGTTCAGGATGAAACTACCAGGGAAGAATTTAATGCAATTGGGGTCTCTTTCAAACATATTCTTTGTATGAAACAATAAATTGATGGCACTGTTATATACTTGTACTAATCCACGTTTAGTGTCAAAAATATTACTCGAAAGATTAGCATTATTATTGTCATCAGTATCATTTGGAATAACAAAATAATATGTTTGTAAATGAACTTTTGCCACATATAATAAGAATTTCCTTATATCATCTAGTTGTGATGTAGAATTATCCAATTGAAATTCCAATTGTGAAAATTGTTGAGACAATACTTGTAACAGAGGGAATATTTCATGTGTCTCTACCATTCCTGATGGGTTTAAAGGGTTTGAATTCAATGTTTTAATGATTTGATTTTGGAAATGTGCAATTTGGATCATTTGTCTAATGGGCAATGGGATTTGGATGGATTTGTTGTGTGACAACACTGAATGATCGAATGAGACATAAGATGGGAACCCCATTGTGGATGCTATGATTTGTGATACGATGTTACAACAGATCCAAGTTCTCCTCTGTTCATTGATCAGATCCCAATTTGCTGTGGCGTATTCTTTGGAGAAATCAGCAGAGTTTAATCCGACTCTTAAAGCTTGAAACATTGCTGTCCCGATTGTATTCCATGAAGTGTTAGCACTTAATGATGATGTTAGGGGTGGCCAAAGGGTGTATATTAGGAAAGCTTGTACTGAGTAAAGTGAGGCGACGTTCAATAATGGTTCGTCATTTTCATTTGGTGTGTATCTAATGATTGGTGATATTGTAATTTCGGAGAGAATGGATTTGACCAAAGAGGATAATTGGTGTAAGATATTTGTATATTTGGTTAGGATTTGTTTACAATGTCTTAATCCCGTGAGGAGAATGACCCAGAACAAACATGGCGATAGTGTGTATATTCTTTCTGGACCCTTCGTCAAATCGACTAGTGGTAAATATTGATGGTAATTGGAAGCATATTCGTTGAATAGAATGGCTATGTCCTCACTGGACAATTCAAGGTCACCTAAGGATTTCGGTGAACATTTCAATTGTTCCGGGGAGAGTTTAGCAAAGGAAGAAGGTGAAGATGAAGACACAGTAGCGACGGTATTGATAATTTCATTTAAGAAATCTGGTTTTTGTATCTTTTCCTTTGTGAAATTGTTATTATCCCAAATGGATATACTATTGTTGTGCGGTTGTAGCAAAGTACTGTTGATAGCAGCGGCAGTATTATGCTGTGTCAACTGTTTAAAAGTCCTTTCGATGATTTCATTTCTTGCTCTCTTATAAGTTCTTTTGAAGTCACGTTTCAAGATGCATTGAATATCTTTCTTCGCGCATTTAGTGCACGGCAAAGGGGATCTTTCGACGGCGTCACATTTGGATTTCTGTTGTCTACATTCTACACAGGCGAGCTTCCTCTTTGTGCTGTTTGGACTCTCCATCTTCTTGGCTGGTTGGTTGGTTGATTGATTGTTTTTTGGCACTTTTTCATGTGGTTATACTTTCACAGCTTTGTAAATATTTTCAGTATTTTTTCAATAAATGGAATTTTCAGAAAATATCTCGAGGAAGACAATATATAGTATTGGTAGTGATTGAGTCATTGAGATGTGGGATGATTACACTGATATACCTGCTCCTTCTGGCAAACATTCCAGTATTCAAATGGACACTTTAGCAATATTGTATACTTCAGTATATCAACAGATATACATATATACATATATATATGGAACGATTCAGCAGAACAGAGACTGCACGGAAATAAGAATTGTGTCAAAAACTCAAAGATCAGCACTGTGAAGCAAGAAATCCCGAGATTTCCCGAGATCAGCGAATGCCAAATAATTTCATTCCGCGGGACAGAAAAAAAGCTTAAAACAAGAAAGCTTCCAAGAATGTTGGCATTCCCAAAACGGATATCGTGCATTCCCAAACGGGATTTGTGCATTTCCCGAGAAATCGTGCGTTTCCGAGAATTTACTGCGAAATGATATTTACATTGCAAAGAAAATATCCGAACCTCTGACACCCACCCACATCCGCACGTTACCCGGACACCCTCTCGTCCCGAGTGATCATCGTTGAAATTGAAAATGGAAAATAAAACAGGTCACGAGATTTCCACGTGACCATCTTAAGTGGGTTTTTTTTTTTCATATTTGAAAAATTATGAAGAACTGAAAGAAAGATGAAAAAAAATTAGAGATGAAAAATTTTTGTATTACACAAGAACGTCGATTTTTTGGATTATTATTATTTTGTGTGGTACAGATTTAATAAGCTTACAAAGACTTATATATATAGATACATATATATATATATATATACTCAAGTATAAGAGGATAACTAACGATAATATGTCAGACTTACAAGATAGAGAACCTTCTATTATCATCAACGGGGATATTCCAGATGAGCAACCAACATATTACGAAGAAGATTTCGAAGATGAAACTTTAGATCAATCCAATGTTAACACCACCGGTGACGAACAAACAACAACCACAGAGGATGAACAGAATGAAAAGACCAAGAAAACAGTCACTTTCTCAGAGGACTCAGAATCAGACGAAGATAGACGCAAGCGTGAGTTCGAAGAAGGTGGTGGGCTACCTGAACAACCTCTTCATCCAGATTTCACCACTCTAAACCCATTATCTGCTGAAATCATTAACAGACAAGCCACTATCAATATTGGTACCATCGGTCACGTCGCTCACGGGAAGTCCACCGTCGTCCGTGCCATCTCAGGGGTCCAAACCGTTAGATTCAAAGATGAATTGGAAAGAAATATTACCATCAAATTGGGGTATGCCAACGCCAAAATTTATAAATGTCAAGAACCATCATGTCCAGAACCAGACTGTTATAGATCCTTCAAGTCCGATAAAGAAATCAATCCTAAATGTCAAAGACCTGGTTGTCCCGGTCGTTATAAACTGATTAGACACGTCTCCTTCGTCGATTGTCCAGGTCACGATATCCTAATGAGTACCATGTTGTCAGGGGCTGCCGTCATGGATGCAGCTTTGCTTTTAATCGCAGGTAATGAATCGTGTCCACAACCACAAACTTCTGAACATTTAGCTGCCATCGAAATCATGAAATTGAAACATGTCATCATTTTACAAAATAAAGTAGATTTAATGCGTGAAGAATCTGCTTTGGAACATCAAAAATCTATCTTGAAATTCATCAGAGGTACCATCGCCGATGGGGCCCCTATCGTACCCATCTCTGCTCAATTGAAATATAACATCGACGCCGTCAACGAATTCATTGTCAAGACCATCCCGGTCCCTCCAAGAGATTTCATGATCTCCCCACAATTGATCGTCATCCGTTCCTTCGATGTCAATAAACCAGGTGCCGAAATCGATGACTTGAAAGGTGGTGTCGCAGGTGGGTCCATCTTGAACGGTGTCTTCAAATTAGGTGACGAAATCGAAATTAGACCAGGTATCGTCACCAAGGATGACAAGGGGAAGATTCAATGTAAACCAATCTTCTCAAACATCGTCTCCCTTTTCGCTGAACAAAACGATTTGAAATTCGCTGTTCCTGGTGGTCTTATCGGTGTCGGTACCAAAGTCGATCCTACTCTATGTAGAGCCGATCGTCTGGTTGGTCAAGTTGTTGGTGCTAAAAACCATTTACCAAATATTTACACAGATATTGAAATTAATTATTTCTTATTAAGAAGATTGTTAGGTGTCAAGACCGATGGTCAAAAACAAGCTAAAGTCAAAAAATTAGAAGCTAATGAAGTCCTTATGGTAAATATTGGGTCCACCGCCACAGGTGCCCGTGTTGTCGCCGTTAAGGCTGATATGGCTAGATTACAATTAACCTCTCCTGCTTGTACCGAAGTTAATGAAAAGATCGCTTTATCTAGACGTATTGAAAAGCATTGGCGTTTAATTGGGTGGGCTACTATCAAGAAGGGTACTACTTTGGAACCAATTGCCTAAGTGGATTTCCCTCTCTCTCTCTTTCTCCCCTCCCTTTTACATCACTAGTTTATAGCCCTCCTATATATATATATATATATAATATAATATAATATAATATTTTATGTACATTTTAAAGCCACTATTAATAAATAAATCAACAATTATAAATATATACGTAAACTATTTAATTTCTTCAAACTCTTTAGAGTTATAGAATTTGGAAAGGGAATCCATTTCCATTAGTTTATACATTATTATACCAACTTCTTCAAATAAAGAATATAACTGTTTCAAAATACGTAATGTCTCCGAAATCTTTTTAAATCCAATCATGTCATCTTGTTTAGGATTTATATTGGATAACATCTTGGGTTTATTTAATCTTGTTAAACCTTGAGTCGCAGTGAGAGGTGGACTTCTATTCTCAACTGATGATGGTGCAATCAATTCAATCTTCTCCAATTTATTTGGTGCTGCAATCGATTCCCTCTCATGGAAATATTCTTTGATGGGGGATTTAGGATTCAATATAACATCACTTATATCTTCTCTTAAATTATGATCCAAATTTAATTGATATGGTGCACCAATCATAATATAGCATGAATATATCTGGAACGCCATTTCAAGACATTCATTGGCTTGTTGTAATAATGCTGAATCAATGGTAGACCTCACAGACTGATTTCTGACTGTACAATTTTGAAACGTACTACTGGTCTTATCATTATTTGTATTATCGATAAATTTCTTAAGAACAGTCATTCTTTTCAAAAATTTCTTAATCATAATATAAACATCAAGATTTTCCACACAGAATTCCTTCTCTAAATGTTTCTTGAATAAATATCTCATCCCTGGGTCAGATAAGATCTCTTCTAAATTGGGTAAATTCATTGTAATATTATTTTGATCATTATTCGATGAGACCATCGTATTATTATATGAATTAGTTGAATTGATATCAATTTCAACAATCTTACCATTAACACGGATCATATCATCAGCATCTTGTCCCTCGTCAACTTTATTCCTTATCACTTCACGTTTCATTTGATCTTTGTCGATATGGTTCCAATTAATTAAACCCCAACCAAAACTTGATAATGTGAAATATGCAGATCTACTGATACAGAATTTACCTGTTTTACTCTTTGATGGTTTTGCCAAGATGGGACACATAAGCTCGATCTTTAAAAGTAATGCAGATAAGGTGATGGCTTCCTTAGGGTATAGAATATCAGTACAGTCCATTATCCATTGCCATAAGACTTTTGATGTGAAACAATATTTAACAGTGATGGTAGGGTCTATGAACTGTTTATTATAGAACAATCTTAATCCTGTGTTGGATGCATAATATTGAACATGAGAATCTGAATCTGGATTAGTAAAATATTTGTGTGCCAGGGGTGATTTTCTATTTGCGTCCATTAATTTAGAATCAGGAATTTGTTCCAGCCATATAGCTTTGTCTTCATTTGGGGTAATTGTGGTAGCAGTATTATCGCTTTCACTGGTCTTATCATCAACACAATTTTCTTCGCCAGGTTTCTCTGTCCATAGGCTGGGGAAATTAGTGTTGAAATAATCATTAGCATTTTCAAATGTAAACATATCATTATTGTTCTCCAATAATTCAGACAAAGTAGGCAGCTTATCGGCATCCATATCAGGCTTCCAAACATTGGGACTTTCTCCCATTAATTTTATTAATAAAATATGGAGTAATTTATCACTGTGTATCAACGAATCTGTGATTGAGCTTCTTTCAAATGTGAACAAAGTCATTGAGTTTAAGTCCGAGACTAGTATGTGTGGGATTCGTTTCAAACCAATATCTTTACAATATTTGGTTAAGATGGCAATACCCTTCGGAGTTGGTTGTAAAAGAATTTTCTCCTTTGGTTCATTTCGAGTTCTATCAGCTGGAGTATGTAGCAGTTTGGCTTCCATAAAGGTAGACAGCAAATAACGAGCCAAAGCATCTTTTATTGAATATGAAACACGTATGCAGGTAGTGTTGGAAGTATCTTTGATTTCTAAATTACTCATGGTGGATATAGCAGACTTCATGGTGAATGTAAATGGATAAGTTTTATTGAATATCCCTGAGAACAGTTTTTTACTTTCAGGTTCATTCGGTTGTAAATCCATACAAATTAAGAAGACACTATAAATCGTTTTCAAGTCTTCTGTGAAAATTAGTCCATTAGGTGTTCTTCTGAAACTGTCATAACGTACTCTATGAGATCTTAAATTTGAAATCAAGCTATCCATCTTCTTCAGTGAGTCTGTCATCTTTAAAAATAATTATATTATGTTAGTGTTTGTTTCAATTCTTCGTTGATTTAAAGCATCAATAATCAGAAGAGAATGGTGTATTTTCTGTGATCTCATATATAGTAAACGTATTGAATAGCTGACAAGATATCAACAAGATTGTATTTAGAGCTCCATAAATAAGAGTCTCGAAATGTCATGCAAACTTTCTGTTGAATCCTCCTAGTGATCTCATACCTTTCAGAAACAACAACAACAACAAAAAATAGGTCTTGATGTTCACAGTATCAGATGTACGCCCTATTGATATGTGCCAACATCAATCTATGTAACCATAAAACCGGTTTCATATTTGTCTCCTCTAAAACGTTACCAGTCCCTATATGTTGCTGTTTTTCACCTAAAACCAGATAAGCGCTATAATTTTTCATGTCAGAAAATAAACCTCAAATAGACAAATTGGTTTCAAACAGACTGATAATAGCCCATTAGAACAATACCTCATCATTTCATCATCATCATAATTGACATATGAGGTCGTTATGTTTTAGTAGTTTCATAGTTAAATTAGCAACCTTTTGTGCTTTGATAAAGATGGCTAGTCATCCCTTTTAAAATCAAAATTTATCATATTTGATTCTACACTGTTTCATGATGAACTTAGTAGATATATTGATCGACTGTACTGGGATGATATTTTTTCCGATTTATTTTCCATGTTGAGATATCACTGCCCTTATAATCTTTTGGGAACAATCTATTGGATTCATATTGCACTGATAGCATGACTTTATCTCATATGAGATGTACTCTCTTAATGAAGTATGTGTAGAGTCATGCGTAACCATATCGTTAAATAGATCAACAAATTGATTAGTGCTGTCGTTGGGAAAGATCAGCAAATTGGTTATCACTACATTATGATATTCCTTCTCTCTAATTGTCGTACTTCGGAAATTGATGTTTTTGTAACCATCTTGATGAGTATCAGATAATTTTATATAGGCAGTCGGCATTATTAAACTTCTCTCTGTCAGCTCATCAATAATCTGATGGTGAAAAGAGGCTAGGCGATCATACACATCGATAAATAGTAAAAATGTTCTCTTAGGGATTTCAAGCTTTTTCTCCAGCGTCTCGATGTTATCTGAATATTGCACTAGATCGATAATATGCTTTTCAAGTCCACTAGCTGTATTGGTTTTCCTAATTATGTCTATAAAAGTGGGGTCAACACGATATAATTGTGACATTATTTGAGGCACCACAAATTGTATAGCACTGCTCGTTTGATCTTGTGAATCAATGACAATGAAAGAAATATGGGGATTAGTATCTTTCAGTTGTTCGATAACTCGTTGTGCACCATGATATCCAGCATGAATATACTTCCAATGAGGCTCTATGAGGTTTAGAGTACAGCTCTTTACTGGAGGCAATGAACTATAGCGTTCCATATATTGGTGTAGTGTCTTTTTAAGCTCACCATGGGAAAAGAAGAAACCTGATGGGGTCATAACTCCAAGCGATCTAACCTCAGAATCGCTTTCACCAATCTTTGGGTAAATCTTATCTTGTAGTTCTGCAATAACCATTGCGATAATAATCTCTTCTGCTGGAGTGAAGTTGAGCTTTGATGATGTAGACTTCACAGCATCTTTCTCTTTAATTATGGAACGTTGATCCCCAACTGCAGTGTTTTGGGGTGAGCATACAGTAGATAATTCACTGTTTACTGATTTCCTCCCAGACCTGTTAGAACTCATCGTAATCTTACCACTACGTTTACTATTAAACAAAGGTATTTTCTTAATCCTCATTATTTGATCAGAATCTATTCTAGAGTCTTTGATGATCATGTTTGAACCTGCATCTTTAGCAGCCTTCCTCAGGGGTGCAAAATCATCATCAAATTGGTTTGACATCTCTTAGTGTGTATTGTTAGCTGGATGTTGATTAAATAGTTGTTTGTTCGACTAAAACCTTTAAAACTCCCAATTTTTTAAGAAATATATGGATTGTTAATGTTTAAAAGACACACAGAAAGATATTACAAAAGTTTTTTTTATTATACATAATAAACAACTATATATACGGTTCTACATAATTGGATTAGCATGAAACTTAAAAATATATAATCATTAATTGATAGTAACATGTGTGTGTGCGTTTTTAGTATATATTAACAGTTACCAAAGCTTGTTTTGTTTTTGTTTTTTTGGGGGGAGTGGTGATTTATCAGTTTTGAGATTAATATTTGAGACTCTCAACTAATAACCTCTGAGTTGGTGTATCCTATTGCTTTATAGGCAAGTTTTGTTTGAATGTAGTGGGGAGTAAGAGATAAAAATGGGTGAAAACAAAGAATCATTCAAGTGATCAAATTTATTTCTTACCAACAACTTCCCAATTGTCACCATTGTCGTCTTCAACAGATAATTCAGCAGTCTTAGCAGCTAAGTCTTCGACTGGTTCAGTTTCAGTCTTCTTTTCTTCTTCTGGTTGTTCTTCTTCTTCTTCATCGTCGTCATCTTCAGTTCTTAAGACATCAAAGACGGATTTTTGGACCTTAACTTTCTCTTCAGTGACCTTAGTTTCGGCTAAGATCTTTCTACCGGAGACCTTTTCGGTCTTCTTGTTGAAATTAGAACCTCTGGCACCACCCCAGTCTAATTCAGGTTCGTCCTTCTTTGGTTGTTGAGTTCTGTTGAAACCAGAAGCTCTTTGTGGTCTAGTTTCGAAATTGGAACCTCTAGCAGCGCTCCAATCTAAGTTTGGTTCTTCTCTCTTTGGTCTAGATTCTCTGTAGTTGGAACCTCTAGCACCATCCCAGTCTAGGTTTGGTTCTTCTCTTCTTGGTCTAGATTCTTGGTAGTTAGAGCCTCTAGCACCGTCCCAGTCTAAGTTTGGTTCTTCTCTTCTTGGTCTAGATTCTCTGTAGTTGGAACCTCTAGCACCGTCCCAATCTAAGTTTGGTTCTTCTCTTCTTGGTCTAGATTCTTGGTAGTTGGAACCTCTAGCAGCACCCCAGTCTAAGTTTGGTTCTTCTCTTCTGCTGGAAGCTTCATAGTTGGACCCTCTGGCAGCACCCCAATCCATATCTGGACCACCGGATCTGAAACCACCACGTCTTGGAGCGGCAACAGAAACGTAAACGGTACGTTCGTTCAACTTGGTACCATTGAAAGTTAAAGCGGTCACTAAATCTTGACGATCCTTTAGAGTAAGGAAGGCAATACCCTTTAATCTAGTTGGATCTTGTGGAGAGACAGGTAAATCGATTTCTTCGACGGCATCTGGTTTGTTCAACCCATCTTCAACCCAAGCTTTGACACCTTCTGGAGAGATATCCCATGGAATGTTGTTGATGATAGCTCTGTATGGTGGCATGTCTGGGACTGGGTATTCTTCACGTTCACGGTGAGCACCGAACCCACCTTCTCTTTTACTACCACCGTCTAAAGCTGGGTCTAATCTGAAACTTCTACCACCACTGAAGGAGGAGGAAGAGCCACCCATGGCAGCGTTTTTGGCGGCAGCAATTTCTTCTAGAGGAACAGTACTGGCGTTGGCGTTTTCAATTGGGATCTTGATCTTGTTTAAATCCACATCGTCAACACCCCAGGATGAGTTATCAAAACTGGAATCATTTAAGAATGAATTCAAATCCATCTTCACGGTTTTCTTTGGAGGAGCCATCTTGTATTGTTGTTACTGTTACTGTTACTGTTGTTGCTTTACTTGATGTTTTGGTTTTCTTGGAGTTTGACTAAGAGACAAGACTTAAAACGGTAATGACATCTTTCAATCAATCATCGATACCATTCTAAATACATTGAAATTGTCAATCAAACTGGCATTATTTATTTTGGTCGTTCGATCATTTTTTTGAAAAATTTTCCAATGGCGGTAGAATGTCACGTGACAGGCCAGTGCACCACATAGTAGCTGGCAATATTACCGGTTAAAGCTTTGATACTTGGGTATTATAACTTTTGTTGTACATGTCATGGTTTGATTAGATGGGTGAGTTACGTCGAAATATCATATCCATTTTTTATATGTTTATTCTACCATGTTGACTTATTTGTTTCCAAACACTCACTATCGTCAACAAAACATTAAAAACTCGGCAATTCCACCAACCCTAACAAAAAGTAGGGCTTGGGGGAAAACCAGCCGAAAACCAGCTGAAAAATGCGATCTCCCTAACAAAAACGCAGAACAGAGTTAGGGTTACGGAAACTGCCCCGGAAACCCTAGATCTCAGCCCTGGATCTGCACTTTTTCCCCCATTGGTCCCCAAAGCTGCTTCCTTATTTGTCTTTGCCAGTGAAAAAAAATTAGTGAAATCTTTCAAATCTGGGAGAATTGCCATGTTGAAGAAACATTTAAAGGAGCAATGAAGAGTAGCTGTATGCTTCGACCAGGAGAGGGGACAAGTAGCACACTCACATACACATATACACAAGCAAGCTAACTACAGATAGCACACCACCTTTAGTTCACCTCTTGAATATCCGGACAAAGAAGTTTTTCAGTCAAGTTGTGAGATTAAGGTATAGCAAGACATCGAAGTTGGAACCCTTGCAATACAAGTATATTATCCAGTGGCAGTACTACAAGCAAATATTGTGCAGATGGGCGTTATATCCCTTTTCAGTATCATACCCAAATGGGTGTGGACTACGCTGATTATCATGTTTAGTGTGAAATATTGTCTATGGATACTGACTGGTATCAATATCACATATTTCAATCCATTGAAATTTAAGTTTAGTTTCACGTATAAAGATATTGTAGAAGTGAAGAATATTCAAATTATCCCACTTCAAAGAAAGATCATCGTTAGTGGCTTGAATGTTAATAAATTACCTGCTAATAAGAAAGTTAAGCAGAAGACGCAAAAAGAAGAAGAGGAAGACCATGTGGTAACCCCAGAAAAATCACTCAACGAAATAACTGTTCCCAAATGGGTAGGAAACCATTATGGTGTATTGAAGTTCTTATTTCAGGATTTTAGAATTGCTCTAAATCATATCCATATTAAGGAGAAAAATTTCAAACTAGTAGTATTCTATTTTGTCTTAGATTTCCCTGATAACAAATTAAAAAGTTCACACACTAAACAGATTTGTTTGGATTTCTTAGTCAAGGGGGCTAATTGGAATAATGAAGATATTTGTTCTGAATTATATTTGAATTTAACTTCCACGTTAGAGTTTAAACCATCACCTGATAACAATAACAAGAAGAAATCGAAACTATCGTTCAATAATAACGTCGTCGATGTGAAACTGGGGAAAGTTCACGTTCCAATGAAAGTTTTACTTTCTTTACAAAATGATAACAACAAAAAAAAGAATAATATCCCTTCCACCCCATCAACCCCAATCGACGCTATCACCCATAAATCCATCGAAGAAACTGTGATCGGGATGATCCAAAAATTAAACAAAGCTTATAGTATTACATCACTAATTAGTAACGTTAATCTAACCATGGAAAAATTTACCATAAAGGACTACGCATTGACTACAAACTCCAAAATTCTGGAAATTAACAAGTACTTAAGTTACCACGTACGTATTTCTAACTTGACCTTTAATATGTCAAGATTCAAACCCGGGATGCCTGGCTATCAATTAATTTTCAAAGACGAAGATACTCCATTTAAATTAAGTTTAACCTTGTCTAGTTTGAATGTTTGTTTGAATATGAAGAGACAATCTGCTAAAGAAAGAGAGTTCGTCAAAGTTTTGGAAGTTCCCAATATTTACTTGTTTGGTGAAACTAACATCTTTTCCCAAAAATTTAAACATGACTACGGTGATACGGTAGAAAATGGTGTCTTTAACTTAAAAGGTAGTATTTCTTCCCCCACATTTGAAATTGATGTTATTAATTTATCCTTCTTGAAATCATTCAAGAAAAATATTAAAGTGTTCAAGCAAGCTTTTAAAGATCCTGTTACAATAACATGTGACGATGACCCATCAAAATCGTTTAAGAGACATGTTATGTTGTCATTTTTTAAAAGTTTCTTACCTTTAATTAATATCAAAGTCACTGTTGATGAACCAAGATTGGTCATAAAAGAAGGTGACAATTTGATTGTATCCAAACTATGTACGTTACTGATCATTGGTACATCGAAGAGATCTATCTGTTCGCCGGATAAAAGTTGTTCTGATGTTCCCCTCACAAATGGTATAGGTGTGGAAATGTCTAAAGAAGACTATATCGTTTATGAATCTCATTTGAATTTTGAGTTGATTAATTTACAAATGCAACATACTGTGAAAGATACTTTGTATAAGAATACATTCTTCAGCGTCAGTAGTTTAACTTTAAGGGACTATATTAAAATGGTTCCACATCATATCGTCTCATTATCTGGTGAATTAGAATCTTTACAAATTGATTTGTCTGAATTATCTACAATTGTAATGTTAAATCAAATTATTAAAAAACTTGATTGTCAAATTGCTAATGTGGAATTGAATTATTTTAAACCACTATATGAAAAGTTCGCATCAAAGATTAAGAGTTCAGAAGATAAGTGTTCTCTAATTAGCAAAACTTTAGATGAAGAAACCATCCTGCCTAGTAGTTTCCTCTTCCAGGCTTTACCACAATTCTTTGATTATTTTAAGATTGATATTAGGAAATTTAAAATATTACTGGGTGCAAGATCTGTCTTCATGCCACCTGATATATTCTCATCAACTGAATCACAAAGTTCACATGATCTGGTAGATGGTAAATTAAGAAAATTCTGTATGACAATGAATCAATTGGAAATTGCTTTATCCGGTAATTATACCCAATGGAGAAATAAATATGATTCGACTTTTGTTGGGATGACTAAATCAGGTGAAACCTCAACATATAGAAGTTATGGTAATGATGGGCTGGATGATATTTCTACTAGTGAGTCTACTGAGATTGGTTATTTATGGTCTTTCAACACTTTAATTGACGATATTACTTGTAGTGTCATCGGGGAAGCTCCTGATGCCACTAATGAATTAACAGCTAGAACAGTGTCAAGACTATCTGTCCTGGCCATAAACGTTTACCCAGATGTAGAAGGCTTTGACTTGAATCAAAATAAGAAAATTGTTGTTCAAATTAATAATAAAAAACTGAAATCAGTATTCTCATTGATGAATATGTTTCTAGTTATCTCTGGTATTCATACATTACATCAAATTTTCCGTACCTCGTATGGAAACAGTAAACACGAATCGTGGGCTAAGAAATACTTGATGACAATAGCGCAAAGTCAAAAGAAATCCTGTTTGAAATTAATTAAATGGAAAGAAGTGATGTCATACCTTGAAATCACATTTGGGTCAGAACGTTTTAACCAAATTTGTTCGTTCCCAAATGGGTTAAAAGCAAACTTCGAGTTATTTGCTGTTTTTGTTAACGTTAAGAATTTGAAAGATATTGAAGTTAATGGTGAAAATTTCAGAATGTGTGTGGAATCACCAACCAGAGCATCGTATTGGGAAAGATTTGTTATTATTACTAAATTTTTAATAAAGACTAATATTGATGATTTAAAATCTCAAAAGGATATGTCGTTTGCAGATGCATATAAAGCACCTCCTGCTATTCTTTTACAGAATGAATCGTGGCACTTCTCAGTACCACATAATTTTGAACTCCATAGATTGATTGATAACTTCTCCACTGTTATTAAAACTATCAAACAGATGATGTATTCATTCAAGACATCAAAGAACAATTTGATTATTTTCCCCAGTGAAGTTAAAACTAATGCTATCCCAAAGATTAAATTGAAATCTGATAGATATATTTTGAGTATTATGGATGATCCATTTGAATCTGAGATGAATATGATCTTCCAAATTGGGTTACAAGAGCAAAGAGAAAGATTGGCCAAAAGGAAAGAATTTGATGAAGCCTCCTTGAAGAAATTGAAAGCTAAAAACGTCGTTAATATCAAAACAGGTGAAACTGTAAGTGAACTGATTAACCTCAAGAGATTAAATGGGAAAGTAATAAGTGAAACTACTTCAACAAAGAAAAGTGCCGACGAACCCCTTATTACAACACCATTTAACATTGATGGAAAGCCTAACGTAAGAAAAGTTACTTTAATGGAAGCTATCAACGAAGAGACAGAGCGCTTTTATGATAAGCTACAACAAAATAACTCTACGTCTTGGATAAGAAGAGTACAGTCATTCTCTACTAAAGAGAAAAAAATGTTTGAAAAGAATTTCTCATTTCTGTGGGGTAACATTAATTATGATCTCCTTCCTGATGATGTTACTAAGAAAGTAAAAAACTTCTCTATACATCCATTTTTATCTAATTTAATTATGGAAGATATTGATGTGGATATTTGTAGGCCATCGTGTGGAATTGAAAATATTCCTGATTTCATTTATAATGTGGGTAAGGGAGTTCCAAAAGATACCAAATACTCTATTATGATTCCTTTAAATATTAATGCCCAGTTTTCAGAAATAAGATGGCATATGCGTGACTATCCATTACCATTCATTAATGTGCCCCCACTGACATCCACTCAGTCAAGAGAAAAATGTTCTCTACAAATCCAAGGTGATATTGTTGTTGCCGAAGATATGATTAGGTCTGAACATGAATTGAGAACAGTTTTTGTCCCCTTGGTTCCATCTATAATTGTTGAAAACACCGATGAATATTACTCTTTAAAGGTCCCAAGAACTGTTACCAGTGTTAAATTCTTCAATGATTTGAAGTTCTCGGTGAACACTAAAGAAACGACTCAAGTTCATATTGGTAGTTCCTATCAACCAGCAATTCAACAGACCATGCAATGTCTAGAGAATATTTCGAAACCACCTTTAGATCCTTCAAGAAAGACCGGTTTCTGGGATAAGATTAGATATTTGTTCCACGGTAAGATTCAAATTTGCTGGCCGAATGGTGGTAACTTTGAAGTTGCAATGAAAGGTAGTAAGAGTCCGTATAAGATTGGTGGTGATAATGCTGGTTTTGTCCTTGGTTTCGGTGGTAATATAGTTCTAGATGTTAATGAGACGGACGACCCAAAACAATTTCTGTCTTGTGCTTCTGATAAATTATACTTTAGTGTTCCAAATTATTTTGCGAAACCATTACTCGTCTACTCTAGACCAGCTAATAACACAGTGTTTATTCCTAATCAAGAAGATACAAATCTTCAAAACTATGCATCATATTACTATATGTTAGATTTAGAAGAAAAGAAGGATGAAGCCACTGATATTGAAGCTTTGAAAGAGGTTTACATTGAAAAAACTGTTATCAAACTAACAGGTGGTATCGTATTCAACTTAGGTATGGTCTTTGAGCGTATGGTTGATGGTAAATCTTTAAATAATAGAACCTTTGATTCCAAACCACATTATGATGTCAGAATAACCAATCCAATTTATGTTCCTGATTTAAATAATCACGATTCATATGCTGGCTTCAGAAGTGAATTTATTCATATGTCGTTTACATTATTATCAAAATCTAAATCTGCTTATAATGCAATGCAATTAAGTCCAAGTACACTGGATATCTTCTTCAAATGGTGGCACACCTTTTCTGGTAATTTCCCAGTTAGACGCGGTAAACTTTTCAATGTTCAAAGTAATGCACCAAAATTTGGTGAACACATTTATTCTATCTCGTATCATGCTGATGCTCAACCATTCTTTATTACAGATATGGTTCACAACATTGATTCAGACCGTAACTTAAGAAGGAACTTTTTAAGTTCAGTTGAGTTTGCTGGTATAAAGGGTAAGACTGATAAGTTCGTTATGGATCTACATCAAAGAAAAGAAGTTTTAACCACATATAATCCAACACTAGACATTAGAAAGAGAGTGAAGAAATTAAAATTCAATGAAGGTAAAGTGTTGATGAAGAACATTGATGTCCGTACTGTACATGGTAAATTTAGAAGATTACAATATGTGGAAGAAAGAGAAGATGCCAAATATGAAATTTTTGATAATGATATGTCATGGATTGATATTACTGACTTCCAAGAACCCCATTTTGTTGATATTTACAAGTACTTGCCTCACATTTACATCAGGCCATTTATGTTTGCGCCAAATTTCATGTATGAGAAGCAAGCTAGTTTCGGTGATAACTTCCAACTGGATCCTGTCACATACACACAAATTAAACCATTTGTCAATTATGTTTCCCATGATTGTGTTTTGAACGAGGATGTTGGGTTATCAACAGAAAAGATTACTGAAAGGGTGCAAAGTTTAACAGCCTATAAAACATCCATAGAGAAGAAATTGGCTGCTACAAATGATTCTGAGAAAATAAAGAGATATGAACTGTTGATTCATAAAGCACAAGCTGGCTTGGATAATTTGGATTTATTGGATGATGATTTCAGTGCCTTATGTTATGAGCATCAAGAACCTACTCGTTTTAATCGTACTTATAATGTCAAGAGTATGGAACTGTTAGATATATCTACCGAAACCACCAGCTCTTTTGATAACAAGTTTTTTATTTTCCATATGTTACTGAAATGGAATGAAAGCATCAGAAATGTAATACTGAAATTCTTACATTACAACGCTTTAGCTAACCAGTTCTCTTCAATAGCGTCTAGAAAGAGCTACAAACTTTTTGAAGAGATGCTTAAACATAGATTATATGAAGAAGAAATGGATGAGAAGAGCAATTCTGTGACAAATGATAAGAAGTTCAATAATTTGAGCGTAATAGATGAGAATTCAAATGCACACCTTGGCAATAATGATGAGGATCAAAGGTTTGATTTGCAAGGTAGTGATGTTAATAACTTAATTGATAATTGTATCAAATTATTTGAAAAGGACATGCTTTCATTACCTGATGGGACTAATAGTATCGCTCATAAAAATACATTTATTCAATTCATTATACCTCAAGTACAATTGACTACGCAAAATGATCCAAATTCCTGTGTGATTATTACATCTCCAAACATCATCAATAAAATGGTATCCTTTGAACCTTTGGGAGATGACATCAATATTTATTATGAAGAAAGATTTTTGAAAAGGTTTGGTTGTGTTATTAGCAAAGCTAATGCATTTATCCTGGATAGAAGAATCTTTAAAGATAAATACAATTTATTCTTTGATATGAATTCATATGGTCAGGTGAAGGGTTCAGAGTGGCCTCCATGGCTAGGTATTGAATTGGCATTCCAAAATGATCCATTAAGTGATGCTAAATTAATTAATGATTTCTCTACAGTGATTCAATCACAAACTCTACTACCATTTGCTAGTAATTATGAAAAGGTGAAGACTGTTTTAGAAGATAAGTTAACCATACATTTACCAAATATCTTATTGACTGCAACATCCCAGAATTTTGCCATCTTGTATAAGATGTATCAAAATTTGGTTAATTATGAAGAACCTGAAAAGAAGGCATTGAATGAACAAATTGATAAGATGGCTATGGGATTTGACTTGAATGATTGTAAATCAATTCATGAAACGGTGAAAGCACTTTATAACAATTATGATATTTTAACACTAGTGGAACATGAATTAGTGTTTAGAAGACAAATCTTGGATGATTTATCCAGTATTGATTTATCAAATGTTCATAATGAAAGAAAGAATCATCTATTAAGATTGTATAAGTTGAAACAAGTTATGGAAGCCAGTAAGATGATGGGTAAAGATGGTAATAATGGTAATGATAAATGGAATATTTTAAGGATCAAGATTAATGAAATTAAATTAAAATTATTACATGATAACAGAACTGAATTTATGGATGTTAATATCAACAAATTGATCTTTAAGAAGTCTACTAATATTACAGGTTTTACTAGTAATCAATTGAATGTTAATAATATGGATATTTTAACATTGGATGATGATGCACGTTATGAATATTTATTGAAACCCTTTGGCAATGATGATAAAATTGTAAACAATTGTTCGATGTCTTTGAAGAAATATGACAAATCAAATACCACCATGAATGATAGGATTGAGAATCCATTGATCAATTTGATTTGGGGATACGATAAGCCTGTTGGTGGTATTAAAGTAATCAATAATGTTGATGTGTTGTTGTCTGGGTTGAATGTTCAATTAGAAGATGAGACTGTGACCAAAGTAGTAGAATGGTTGAATATAGGTAGTATCAACCGTGGGTTGAAAGAATTGCGCGAAAGAGAAGAGAAAGATGATGCCAAGATAAACAAAGAGTTTAAGAAATGGAGTCTAACTGGTAAAGATGGGAATGGAGATGATGGTGATGTTGATGAAAACACTGTGAACATTTCGGAACAGAATTTGAATCCCGATATCGATGAGATGGTACAAAGATCGCTTAATTATATGATTATTGAAAAGATGGTTATCAATAAATTTGAATTGAACATATCGTACCGTGGTCATGGTAAGAAAAGATTGATTAATGTGACTGATTTCCTGTTTACCTTTCCGAAATTAGTCTTTGATAACCAAGTGATGAAATTTGTTGATATTGTCCATGCATTACGCCGTGTTCTTGTTCGTGTACTGTTGAAGCATACGGGTAAATTTTTGGGTACCAAGATGACCCGTCGTGCCAGTACAAAACTATCGAATGGTGAAAAGAAGTTGTTACGGTCTCCCACTGGTGCTGGTGGTGGTGGTGCCGCTACCAGTACCACTGCAAGTCTCCACTCCATGAGTAATGGGAACAGTAGTTTGAGCAACGACAGTGCATTGACACAGGAAACGTCTGGGATGCTGGTATCTGTACCTTCAGAAGTGTCTGCAACGTCTGCTGTGTCTACCACCACTCCTGCAACGGATACGCATGCCCACAACACCACGTCTCTTTCCACATTGTAATGTGACATTAAACTAAACACATTGATGTATAATAGCATAGTAATATAGTAATATAATAATATAATAATGTAGTATTTACTGCTAAAATTCGGTATGATTTGTGTCGCCGGCCGTGCAGAGTGACCAGAGGCTGAGGTGTCGAAATTTCACGAAAAAAAAATCGAAAATTCCAAAATTCCAAAAATAAAAGTTGTTTTCGATATTTTGCAAGAAATTAAATATTGATTCGAATCATTCCAGCATTTTGTTGTTGTTGATGTTCTTTGCAACCGTTGAAGAAACAGTTGGTATATCAGTTCCTCGCCTTGTACAGTTGCTCAGGTTTTGTCAGTCCGTCTATCCTGTCTTTGGAATCACACATCGTTACACACAAGCAAGCACTCTCGCAATTCTAACATCCATTTAGTGTTATTATTTTTTGTTAATCCTAGAATAGTGCCCCTTTCCTTTTTTTTGTGTATTTACTATTAATATTGAACGGTCAACCTTCTCCCGCTATCTGTCTTTTAAATTTAGAAGCAAGTATACCAGTAACTTAATTATATTCAAATTATCATATTACTATTATTAAATCAAGAGTAATCATAAACAAATACAAAATAATCAAAATAAAAAATTATAATGTCACAACAAGTTGGTAATAGTATCAGAAGAAAACTAGTCATTGTAGGTGATGGTGCCTGTGGTAAAACCTGTCTTTTGATTGTTTTCTCCAAGGGCCAATTCCCAGAAGTTTATGTCCCAACCGTTTTCGAAAACTATGTCGCCGATGTCGAAGTCGACGGTCGCCGTGTCGAACTGGCCTTGTGGGATACCGCTGGCCAAGAAGATTACGATAGACTAAGACCGCTATCTTATCCAGATTCCAACGTCGTGTTGATTTGTTTCTCTATTGATCTACCAGACTCTTTGGAGAATGTCCAAGAAAAATGGATTGCCGAAGTACTACACTTCTGTCAAGGTGTCCCAATCATCCTTGTTGGCTGTAAAGTCGATTTAAGAAATGATGGCCAAACTATAGAGACTTTAAGAGAAGCTGGCTTGCAACCAGTCTCCTCCACCGACGGTCAATCTGTCGCCGACCAAATCGGTGCCACCGGCTACTATGAATGTTCTGCCAAGACCGGTTACGGTGTCAGAGAAGTCTTTGAAGCCGCCACTAGAGCCTCTTTAATGGGTAAAAATAAAAACAATGGTAAAGCCAAGAAGGCCACCAACGGTGAAAAGAAGAAGAAGAAGAAGTGTGTGCTATTATAAGTCCCTGTTGCTTAGTCACAGTCACAGTACTCACACCCTTTCTTTATTCCACTCTAACTTTTTATCTCTATATTATTCAAATCACTGTTACTAACCGAAGGTCTTTTTTTTTTCTCCCCCCCCCCCCCCATCTTCTGTGTATAAGAATTTTTAATTAGAAAGCCTCTTTTAAAACTTTAACTCTATATATATATTTGCTATATACATGTATATAATTAATAATTAATTATATATTATCTTTATTTCTCAACCTTTTACTATATTTATCATATTTATCATCATTATCATCTTAAACAAGCATTTTCTTTCAAAAATTTTGTTAATTTGAAACATTTTTGAAAAGATATTTGGACAAGAAAGTAGACCATTACTAAGACTTTGGAAGTACTGCCAGTGTTGCAAGTATTCACATTGTTCACATTGTTCACAGTGGCACAACATTGTAAGAAATGAATAGCAACACAACAAGTAACGAGGCTCGCGGTTTGGATCTAGCTAAATTGCACGAAGAGTTGAATCAGTCAGAACAACAGGTGACATCTATCATCGAGTCCTTCATCGAGCTCGGTGTCTCCATCTATGATTACCCAGGAACGCCAGAGGCGACTCAAGGGATGATCACAAACCTGAAACGTAACGTGGACCGTCTTGCCAAATTGAACCAAGTGTCAAATGACCCACTGTCCACTCTACAACATGTAAACATCCCCTTTGAAGTGGTGCAATACATTGAAGATGGAAGAAATCCTGACATCTATACAAGAGAGTTTGTAGAGGCCATTAGAAGATCGAATCAATACCAACGAGCCAAGATGCATGGGTTGAAACAACTGAGAGACTCGCTGGCGGAAAAGATCAGTGAAGAGTTCCCTGACCTGGAACCTGCTGTCCAGGATATTGTCAAGAGAACCACGCCAACGCCATCATCGCAATAGTGATACTTGATCTACTACAATGCTGCAATATTGCAATATTGCTTTAACACAGCAATGGGCGTGGATTGGAATCTTTCGCAAGTCGGTCAGGTGACCTCCTCGAATTTTATTACCATCAAAAAATTTTGAAATTAACAAGGAAAAGTTGAAGAGAACAACCATTCTGAACCCCCCATTGATAGCATCCCTTGTGTGTGTTGTTGTGGTGGTGCTGCTCAGATTGCCAATAGTGAATTAGCAAGTATATCCAAGAAGGAAGGAGAGAAAGAAAACAAATAGTCAATCAGCCAAATATGTCTAAGGATAAACAAAATGGAAACAAGATTTGGAAAACTGGGGATTTGGTTCTTTGTAAAGTTGGGTCATTCCCTCCTTGGCCTGCAGTCGTGTTTCCTCAAAGGTTTCTTAGAAAGGATGTCTACAGGAAGAAAAGACCCGGTAGAATCGCTGTGTGCTTCTTCAATGATCCTACATATTACTGGGAACAACCACATAGATTGAATCCATTAGATTCCCAAAAGATAAAGGAAACGTTAAATAATGAAAATAACAGCATGAATGAAAGTCTTATCAATGCTTATAAAGAGGCCAAAAAATTTCGTGGTCTAGAATTTTTTATCAAGACGAGATTTGTTCAAGAAAATAGGTCGGATGAATTTGACGATGAAATATCAATGAATGGTGCCATTTCAGAAGGTGAAGATCCGTTTATTACCAAAGAAGAAGCTGTAAACCAAGTGGCAGCAAAACGACAACAAATTAATAATAAATCAAATTCCTCAAAAGATATAAACACTAAATCATCAAAAGAATCTACAGAAAAAAAGATTAAACATAAAATCAATAATAAAGGTCATTCTAAATTAGATAGATCAAGACAAATTGAAATTGCTTTATTATTTAGACGTAGAATCCAAGCAAATCTAATTCAAAGAAATGAACCCCCAACTGCAAGTGGTATTGAAGAATGCCATAAACTGTTAAACAAAATATACGAGAACTTAGACACAGATCCACCATTTTTTGATTTGAACACTTTGAGGAAGAGTAAGTTACATAAACTATTGAAAGTCATTGTCAATGATTACAATTTAGAAGAGTTTCATCAAATTTGTAAAAACATTCTATCAAATTGGACTTCAATGATCTTGCAATTGAAGAAAGAGAAAGAGAAAGAGAAATCACAACAAAATTCTGAGACTACATCCACAAGGGCTGTTGCTTGATTACTCAGTGAAAACGTTCACCAACATCACCTGTATTCTTTTAATATGTGTGCGTGTGTGTGTGTGTGTGTGTGTGTGTGCTCCTTAATATTCAACCCCTTTCATCCATCCTTCTTCGCACAGGCCTAAACTTTCGCAAAGAATCAAGCAACCTTCACGGAAAAGACTTAGATACAGTTCAGCTTGAAGTTTTAAGCAAGTCACCCCATACACTAACCTTAATGAATTAATACTGATTTGGCATATGTCTAAATTAGTTTACATATAATACATTCTACCCGATTGCCTCACTGCCACCACACAGAACACACTTTGTAAAAGTATTTAACATTCTGTAATAGCCTCCTTAGTCATCATCGTATCGTTGTTTGACAACCTTTAACGTATATAAAGTGAACATTTAAGAAGGATTCATCTAATAAGAAACTGAAATTTATAAATCTGAAATATTTCATCTTTAAGAAGGAAATACTCATCTGACTAATAAGACATCACACCAGAGAACCCAAAGGCGAACGTAAATACAAACAAAAATGACTTCAAGCATAGATAATTATCCTCCTCGGTTAGTGGAACTGATTAAGACATCGAAATTTGTTCATCTGGCGACATGTTCCAACGATTTGATACCATCTCTAGCACTAATGAATTACTTGTACATACCGAAGGATCTATCATATTTCCATGATGATGACTATATAATATTTGCCACTGAAGAGGATACAGTGAAATATGATAACATTCTAGGTAATCCAAATATATCATTATTGTTCCATGATTGGATATCAGTCAATAGTTCGATGATTAATAAGCAGATAATTACCAATAGTAACAATGACACTCAAACTAATCTAAACCACATAGTTAATAGATATCCAATTCATAATATTCATGATCAAATGAGTGCTACTATAAAGGGGGAAGCAGAAATTCTTAGTGCACAAACTAAAGAATCAAATTACTATAAACAATTGTTGTTAAAGGGGAATCCCGAAGGAGAAGTATTCATCTTAGGTGATACTACAACAGTGGTTAAGGTCAAAATGTTATCATGTAAAGTGGTAGATATAAATAACAACATTAAAACGTTTTAAAAAACGTTGGGATCCTGTTGTTGTTGTTTTACCTGATTGACATGAAAACGTTAATATTACAATAATATATACATAGACATAGATATAGAGAATCTTGTATATATTAATTAAATGCATTCATAATTACAAAGCACAGAGAGAGGGGGGGAGAGGATGAGATGGAATGTTATTATCTGGAATATTGAGAATAATCGATTTGGACAGGAGAAAATGATCTGCTTTGTTCTTCTACAGGATTATGTTCCCTGTCATTATAATAATTTGAATTGTTACTTACATTCTCCTTATCGTAGATCTTATCGATAGTATTGGAATCTGCGCTTAAGAGATTCAATATTTCATCTCTTTTCAGTAAACTATTATTAGCCTTTAAAAATCTTAATTCTTTCTTTAAGATCCTCAGTTCTGATTCCCTTTGTAATAATTCTTTTCGTAATCTTTTATTTTGTCTTTCTAACAATACCATTCTATCATTATTTAATTGAGTGTTGTTATTGTTGGGGCTAGTTGTTGTAACGATGAGATTACTGCCTTTACTGAGTGATGATCTTTTCAAAATGTCTAATTGTCTCTTATCATAATCTCTCTCTGCTAGTTTCTTCTTAAATGATCTGCTTTGCCTTATCCTTTCTCGTATTATCTTATTCCGGTTTAAATGGTCATTGACATGACGTGGATTATTTGACAATAAACTAAAATCTTCACAAGCAACTCTCATATTAGTAATATTCTCAGTGTCATTTGAAAATATTAATTTCAAATTTTGAATGAAGGGTTTCCACCATGAGTGTTTAATCTTATTATTATTATTATTCATGTGCATTGCTATTTGTGTGCTTTTCGTATTTCGAGGCAAGTTCCTATATTTATTAACATTCTTTTTGTTTAGATGATGTCTTTTCACAGAATTGGATCTGCCTGTTCTGTGTTTGATATCATTCAAATCACCATATTCTCTTTTCCTTTTATCTTGTGAGTCAATCTTATCTGATTGCAGAACATTTGTGATCCAATTGTATACACTCTCACCAACCATTATTCAAAGCACAACCAAAAGAAAAAAATTGTGTCTCTATAAGCCACCCAATTGATGTGGTACTGATCTTAATGATGGATAATGACCAACTTTACTTGTCTTGTTGAAGGACTACTTGTTCGATGAGGTTCTTCACTGTAAGTCTAACTTAACTTTACAAACAAAAACGCGTACAAATTCAAATATATCTAACTTTCTGATTAAATCAGCCAAAAAAAATTAAAAATAATGAAGGATGCGAGGTTCGAACTCGCGCGGACACCGTCCAACAGATCTTAAGTCTGCCGCCTTAGACCACTCGGCCAACCCTCCATATGTTTCTTGAAAATTTGAAAATAATGAATGTGTCCACTCTGGATGGTGAACTATTGTTATCAGATTACATTTCTTTCAAATTGGTAAGGTAAATCTGAGAGAGGTCAATGATTTACTATAGAGGGTAAATTGGAATGAGTTATGTGTACGGATGTTAAGCTTTTCCACTCAGAAATTTAGCCCCAGGGGGAATAGTTTCAACAAAGTCTAAGATAGAATAAATATTAGCCTTTGAAATCAACGTCCATTGTTATTAGTTTGGACGGTAGCATACATGTTCTACTTTCTCTCCTTAGATTTCTACTTTCATTATAATATTTAATTCATCCAAATACTCTGAAAATATTTCTAAAAAAAAATTGATGTTAGAATATTGAGAGGGAGGATGCGCTTCTCGACAGCAACTGTCTCTCTTTTATTGTGTGTAACACACTGTATGAAAAATAACAGTGGTTAGAATAAGTACACCTCAAGTGAATATATCATTTTCTTTAGGACTCCAGGCATTCCACTGTTTGCAGATGATCAAACTAAATCCAGGGGAGCTTAATTGATCCTCACAGTAAATGAGATTTGTTCATTCGTTTTAGTAAATGTACAGCATTCTCTCTAAATTCAAAGCAATTCCTTAACTCAATCATTAGTATTTACTTCAAAGAATAAGCTTCTTTTAAAGTCAATTTTCTCTTCTCTCCGACTTTAGAATTTTCACCAGAACTGAATTGTAAAAAATAAGAGTTAGTTAATAAGTATAGATATTTCGGGGCCCTTGGTTGTACTCCAATTCCATTAAGTAATTTAATCACCCACTTTATAACTTGTTGCAAAAATCATTTGATATTATAATATCTGCCACAATTAATAAAGTTGATATATATGTAACAAATAGACACTAGTTAATTATAATAATATATTACTTTTATGAAACCCATTATACACATTGGTTAAAAGGATATCTATACATAGCCAAATTGACGTAGTCCAGATCACGATTCTGCCTACTGGAACCACAAACTTTCTTTTTTTTTTTGGAGTCCTATCTACATATTTCTTGACTCTTCGAAACACACTCCATTTTCCCTATCAAAGACAACGTCGGTTTTGAGTGATGATTACATCAATATTTCTCGCCTAGAAGTTCGCTAATACTAGCATTTAGGGCTAAGTTCTTGTCTCTCATTACTTGTTGTAGAGCTTCACTTTGGAGAGCTTTACCGGCTGATATATGCTGTGCAATCTTTTTACTCCTTCCAGTACCTTCAGATAATACGATCCCCACTCCCTTAATACTACATACACAGTGGAAACCACCAGATTCTAACGCTGTAATATCGTAGCACGGGTTTAAATATAACGATTGCAAAGTTGTAAGTAAAGCAGAAGATGCATTCTTGTCATAGGAAATATCTTGTGTTGAATTAATGCTATTCAAAGAGGATTGATCGTTTGGTACCATATGATTATTTATATCTGGATTAGGAGAAATTGGCGGCACATTAGGGGCGTATGAAGGTAAAGATGAAAATCCGATATTAGGTTTAGCAACAGGTTCTACGGGAGTGACGTTATTAATTATTTTAGTATGTTTAGATCTTTCTAGCTCTGTCACAATTTCGGCCACCATTGGACGAAGTGTAGTACCCAATTTAGACAAAATTGCTTGAGCCAATGCATCTATAGAGTCATTATTTTGAGCGTCGTTTAGATTGTTTGAAAAGTCTGTAGTGGGTTGGATAGTTGGATTATGCGTTGACTTGTTAGAAGAACCACTGTATAGAAAGTTGTGGTTTCTCTCCGGGGTAATATCTTCAGCCATGTGCTCGGTCACAGTATCTTTAGCTTCATGGTTTACATTATTGTGTTCAATTTCAGGTAAAGATTCAATTTCTACTTGAGGGTTATGCTTATATCTATCACCGATTGAAGAGTTACGAATAGATATCGGAGTGTCATTATCCTGAGTCCTATGGCCCAATAAACTACCTCCTCTTCTTGGGATCTCTTCAACTAAACTTGGGGAATCATTAGTTTCTAACTTATACAAAGAGTATTTTTTAATTAATTCCGGCTTGCTCAAGACCTCCATAGCACCTCTTAATTCTGCCTCCTTAATATTTGGACCTGTGCCAACAGCCAACACTTCGTCTCCTAATAGGACCTCGACTCTGAATGGTGCTATATTAGTTGTCTTTCTGTAAGAAAGTTTTGCACCAATTTCATTGAAGTGTAACAGGTTTCCTAACTCACCTTTGGCATTCCTATTTAATGGGGTCTTTATCATCTCAGAATTCAACTCTTCAAATTGTTCTTGGGATAATTCCTCCAACCAATCAGTAATATCTTTAAATTCCACGGAAAATCTATCAATAACTAATGCACCAATATATGCTTCCACACAATCAGCGTAGTGTTTAGAGAATGTATCTTTAACCTTCAAAGAAAATCTTGGAATATTGCTCTTTAGTCTTTCTTTGAAACCCAATCTGGTAGATAACTTTTCCAAGTTGTTATTATTGACTATTGCACTCTTCATTTTGGATAGAGCGCCTTCATTGGCATAAGGATATTTTTCGTATATGATAAAGGCGACTAAGGCACCTAACCAACTATCCCCCAGGAATTCTAGTCTTTCATTACTCATTAGAGTCTTTTGAGTTTCTGTTAGGTTCACATTCATACTTGGGTAACTTTTATGAACAAAGGCCAGATTTTCGAGACTTTCATCAGAGACCACTGGATAGTTGATAAATTGGTGCACTGGTGAATTATCTCCATCGAAGGAGTGTCTTTCGAAAATACCTTGCAAGTCGACAGTTGAATTGAGGTCTAGTATATCTGATGCAATCAGAGTAGCAGGGCTTTTTGCAATTGCATTCTCTAGTTTATTGGTACTGTTTGCAAAGTCTATTTTCTCTGCCTGTGTGAACGAGTTATCATTGATCACTTTTAGGGCATCCTTCAATTGGTTGCACGCTTGATGAACTTTGAAGAATTTTCTTACATTGATCGAGTCCCTCTTTGTGTATGGAGAGGAATTTAATCCTTGCAATGAGTGATTATCCATTGTGGAAGTGGTGCGTTAAAGCTTTAATGTGGGGAAGCTGGCAAAGTGGGCATCAGGAGGTGGTATGTTCCAAAATAGTGATATATAATTTTTTAATTTTTTTATGTTAACAAACAGAAAAGATCCACAGAGTTTAGTATGTGACATGTAGAGACCAGTAACAGAATTGAAGGGTTGGCGTGTTAACTTGGTGTGGAAACAGGCTGATAATAGTACTGACCTCTTGTTGTCTATACTAGATTAAAGTAAATGATGCTTGCGTGAAAGGGGGTTGAGCCCTGAAACAAGAACGGTAAAATCCTCACAGTACAATATATATATGATAGGCAAGATGGACGGAAACTGACAATCACAAAGAATTATATATAGGGGGAGGTGATGACACCGGTACTTAGTGCTTTGAAAGATAGTATGAAAAATTAGGCTGGGATGTCACTAGACTGAATTACTTCGGTGATTGGGGGGGGGGTTCGACAGATACGGGAGTGCGGAACCATAATCCAAGGACCCAATCTACCAGCTGTTCAATGTCTACGTTAAAATCAATAAAAATCCTAATGGGAAAGCTCGTGGATATTTCAAGAAAAAATGGAAGATGGTGGTCCAGAAGCATTAAAGATTCGGAAAAGATGTTGCCACCTACACTAGATTAAACATTAAACATCAGGATATGACGTCTATTCCGGTGGATCTCAGGTGGTCCAATGGAATCGATGGAATCGATGGATAAAATTTTGACGCACGAAGGTAGAGGTGCTGTCTTGATTGATTTGATTAAATTCCACAAAAAAAGAATTACTTTAATCCTTGTAATAAAGTGTCTTTGGCAGTGTAGAAATCCTGTTTATAATGAATATTTGAATGGTAGAAAAAACCGACGGGACACGACTCTTCATCTTACTGGATATGTCTGTGCGGATAAGAGACCTTAACAGTATGGAGGAAAATGGATAAATATTCATTTCTTTTAGTAATAGGAGGGATATATACTATTACAGTGTGTGTATTTACGAGCAGGTTACCTTGCACAAGGATGTTATTAGAAAGAGGGAATGAGTGATTGTAAAGAAGATATATAAAATTTCGATAAGTTTTTATAATTTGTTTGAGTTGAGTAGTCATTGAGAATGAGAAAACGGATGCTCTGAAATAAACAAAATGTAAAAAATGTATATTTAAAGATATAATTACTGTTACCACTAGTTAACAAGGTAAACTGATTCATAAACACCACATTACAGGGGTGTGTGTGTGTGTGTTGTACATGTACATATGAGTATATGAATAGTATATATGAATAGGTAATGTGTATCTTCTAGAGGTGTAAGATTACATTGAACATGGCCATTCGCTTCTACACATGCCTACACATGCACAGAGAGATGGAATGGCCCCCCCGGCATCCCTGATTGTAGTGTATATAACTATAAAATCTTAATGTTGGGAAAGTGGGGCAAAACATACATTACCGTAGCGAGATAAAGGCAAAACAAGCAAGAATACAGTGTAGATATGGAAGGGGGGGGGGGAAGGAATAAAGATTAAAGATTAATTATCGGGTTATGTAGAAACGTTATATAATTGCATTCTGTTTTAGACATTAAGAATTTTTGCATATTGAGGCGGTACGGAATGGAATGGGGGGAAGGGAGAAAGGGAGAAAGGGAGAGGGGGAAAGAGAATATATAGTTTGTAGATATGAAGATAAAGTTTTCATTGGATGGGTGATGTAATGCATAGCTTTGGTCTGTTTTTATTGTTGTTGTGTTTGCGAGTTAATTGCGGGAAAGAAGGTTAGAGTAGAGACCGTTGAGAACAGCAGAGAGAGAGAGAGAGAGAGAGAGAGAGAGAGAGAGAGCCATTAGATCTTGCTTGAGATCGCACATTTAATCATGCGATGTGGTTTTGGAGAGGATAGGAATGGGGCATTTGCGCATTGTGGCGGGCTGCATGTTGCGCACAGGATGGATCGCAGCATTGTATCGTGCAAGCTGGCAAGCTGGCAAGAATAGCTTACGCGAAAAGACGGCCACAGCAAAACCCGCATTCCCGACGGCCAAACAGCGGCAGAGGCGGCAGCGCACAATGGCCCGCTTCTAGAAGGCGTAATAGATGGAATCTGCTGACAATTTGCAGTTTGCAGTTTGCAGTTTTGCAATTTGCAGGCCCGCTATATCTCGCAACGCAACCGCCTCGGGTTTAAGCACTTCCACTGTCGAGTAGTTGCGCATCTTTGCAGTCTTCCATCCGAGGCAGATTTGCCTCTTTGGGATCACGGGAGAACCGCATAATGTCGCTTCTGCCATTGTGCGCTGTGCCATTGTGCGCTGTCGCCGGGTAACGGCATCGCCCGCGACGAACGTGCCTCCCAAACAGGAAAGCGCCTGTAAACATGTGCGTGTATGCGGCCTTACCACAATGTTACATAACGCGTTCCTGCCCGGGCGGAGGCTCTTCTTCTTTTGGGCTTGTCCCGTTTAACGGCCTTGTCGCTTTGAGCAGAGCAATTCATGGGGGTATATCTTCAAGAGTCTTTAGAGCCAACAATAGCGTGCTGAGATAATTCATCAGTGGAGCCCGTGGAGCCGGTGGAGATACAAGCCCACATGCCCTATTTCCCTTTTGGAGATCGCGAGCGTCAAATTGTATGAGTCTTTCCCTCTTTCCCTCTTTCCCTCGTTATGAGCGGGGGCTGTCCAGTAGGGTTCATGCCTTCCCAGGCTATATGCCCTAACTCCACCGCACACTTGAAATCATCTATATACCCTCCACTGTACATCTCTGTATACAACATTGCGATTCAGCACATGCAAATTTGTATGATTGTATGTATATGCATAGATGTATATGTACATGTACTTCTGTAAACGTGTATTCCCCACCCACAAACCCTCCTGCGGATGCCACTTGTCTCTCTCTCTTCAACATGTAACCCTACAGAAGAAGCATATTCTCTTGCACGAAGCAAAAGACAAACAAACAAACAAACAAACAAACAAATAAACACAAAAAACAAAGCAGCAGAACAAAACAGCAAAAAGAAAGTTCCACCCATTCCCTTTGTCTTTGCTTTCTCCCAGCTTTCTCAATGTCGACCCCAGATCTCGCAGGGCACAAAAAAGCACACAATATCTGAACTCCATCGCCACTGAAAAATCTCTCTCCCTCTCCCTCTCTCTTCCTACTGAAAATTCTTCTTCCGATCGTTGTTTTATTTTTCCCATTACTTAAACTTTACCAAGACAATACCGCTGCTCCCATTGTCTCCTCCAAGATGTTTTAATTAATAACACACCGGTTTTTCAGTGGACTGCACCACCAAATGATTATTAAAAACTTTATCAAAAAACACAATGCCTTTTGCCTTTTGCCTTTTCATATTTTCAAATCTTTTGGATGACAAGAATTCGTAGATGTTTCCTTTAGGTGTTTTTTTCTTTCTTTCTCTTAGTTATTTTTTTTTTCTTTCCTTTCCTTTCCTTTCCTTTCATCTTCATTTTCATTTTCATTTTCTTCATATATATAATTTTAACACTTTTCGAGATCCAATATTTTTTCGTTTTCCTTCTTTTCAATTTAGATCCCATACTTAAGGAACCCACAGACATTTTCTTTTATTCCAAATTTCTATATTACCAAGATAGTATACCAATCCCCATCAAGAATAAAAAATAACAACCAACCTATATCGGTTATACTCTTTTTTAACCTGAATTTACTTCTGTCTACTACCAACTTTTTTTTTTTGTGTGAAATACCTCCAATTATAAATTTTAATTCGAATCAATACCAAGAAAAAACACAACAAATACCACAAGGAATATCATTAAGAAAAAGTATACCTTCTTTTTAGGAATAATAAAAAATATACCAAAAAGTTTTCTTTTTTTTTTTATTTTTATTACTTCTTCTTCTTTTTCTATAAATCTTATCTTTAAATTTTCATTTTTTAAACAGGAAAAGAAATATATTATTTCTCAACAAACAAGGAACTTTACGTCAAGAACTTTTTATTTTAACCTCTCCCTCCCGATAAACCTATGCTAAACATAGTATATCTAGTTTATCTATTCACTATTGCAACTGCAGTAACATCTGCAACTGCAACTGCAAGAGATCCTTTACAAAAGAGATTCTCAAACTCAACCACCACCCAAACAAACTCACTATCCGACCCCTCTTTCCAATCATGGTCAGATTCAACAGGTCAAGATGGCCAGATTTGTAACGTTGTCAACGGGTGTCCCGACCTGGACTTCACGTGGACCAACAAGAACCAGAACGTCATGAACTACAACATCGACTTGACTAACGTTGTCCACGTCAGCGACTCCACGTACGAGATCACGATCCACGTTACCGGTGAGCAACAGATTCCACTTAAGTACCTGTACTCCTTGAAGGTTATCGGTGTGAACGGTCCTCAGGGCACCGTCCAATTGTACGGTAAGAACGAAAACACTTACCTAATTGACAACCCTACCGACTTCACCGCCACCTTCCAGGTCTATGGTCAACCGGACTCGTCGGACTCCAGCAAGATCTGGATGCCCGACTTCCAAGTGGACTTCGAGTACATGCAAGGTGATGCGTCTCAATACTGGTCCACCTGGACCTGGGGCACATCCACCTTCGACTTGAGCACTGGTTGTAACAACTACGACAACCAAGGGCACTCCCAAACGAGTTTCCCAGGGTTCTACTGGACGTTAGTGTCGGGCGACTCCTCGAGTTGTTCGTTCTCTCCATCGGACCCTTCGGAACAATCGGGACCAAAGTCCATGTACCAACAAACCGTATCTGCCTCTTCTGCCTCCTCTGTTTTCCCAACAACCTCTGTTTTCCCTGCTTCCCCCGCCACTTCGGTCGTGACCAGTGCTGCTGCTTCCACTTCGGTCGTGACCAGTGCTGCTGCTTCCACTTCGGTCGTCACCAGCGCTGCCGCTTCCACTTCGGTCGTCACCAGCGCTGCCGCTTCCACTTCGGTCGTCACCAGCGCTGCCGCTTCCACTTCGGTCGTCACCAGCGCTGCCGCTTCCACTTCGGTCGTCACCAGCGCTGCCGCTTCCACTTCGGTCGTCACCAGCGCTGCCGCCACTACCAGCGGCTCGTCTCGTGAGGACGGCGATATCTGTAACGTTGTCAACGGGTGTCCTAACCTGGACTTCACGTGGACCAACAAGAACCAGAACGTCATGAACTACAACATCGACTTGACTAACGTTGTCCACGTCAGCGACTCCACGTACGAGATCACGATCCACGTTACCGGTGAGAAGCAGATTCCACTTAAGTACCTGTACTCCTTGAAGGTTATCGGTGTGAACGGTCCTCAGGGCACTGTCCAATTGTACGGTAAGAACGAAAACACTTACCTGATCGACAACCCTACGGACTTCACCGCCACCTTCCAGGTGTACGGGCAAGGGGACTGGAACGGGGACTCCAGCAAGATCTGGATGCCTGACTTCCAGATCCAGTTTGAGTACATGCAAGGTGATGCGTCGCAATACTGGTCCTCCTGGACCTGGGGCACGTCCACCTTCGACTTGAGCACTGGTTGTAACAACTACGACAACCAAGGGCACTCCCAAACGAGTTTCCCAGGGTTCTACTGGACGCTAGTTTCGGGCGACTCCTCGAGTTGTTCGTTCTCGCCATCGGACCCTTCGGGACCCAAGTCGGTGCAACAGCAAACCACAGATGTGTCTGGGGCCTCCTCCATGGCTGCTTCTTACAAGTCGCGTCTTGAAACTGCTTCCTCGGTCGTCACCAGCGCTGCCGCCACTACCAGCGGCTCGTCTCGTGAGGACGGCGATATCTGTAACGTTGTCAACGGGTGTCCTAACCTGGACTTCACGTGGACCAACAAGAACCAGAACGTCATGAACTACAACATCGACTTGACTAACGTTGTCCACGTCAGCGACTCCACGTACGAGATCACGATCCACGTTACCGGTGAGAAGCAGATTCCACTTAAGTACCTGTACTCCTTGAAGGTTATCGGTGTGAACGGTCCTCAGGGCACTGTCCAATTGTACGGTAAGAACGAAAACACTTACCTGATCGACAACCCTACGGACTTCACCGCCACCTTCCAGGTGTACGGGCAAGGGGACTGGAACGGGGACTCCAGCAAGATCTGGATGCCTGACTTCCAGATCCAGTTTGAGTACATGCAAGGTGATGCGTCGCAATACTGGTCCTCCTGGACCTGGGGCACGTCCACCTTCGACTTGAGCACTGGTTGTAACAACTACGACAACCAAGGGCACTCCCAAACGAGTTTCCCAGGGTTCTACTGGACGCTAGTTTCGGGCGACTCCTCGAGTTGTTCGTTCTCGCCATCGGACCCTTCGGGACCCAAGTCGGTGCAACAGCAAACCACAGATGTGTCTGGGGCCTCCTCCATGGCTGCTTCTTACAAGTCGCGTCTTGAAACTGCTTCCTCGGTCGTCACCAGCGCTGCCGCCACTACCAGCGGCTCGTCTCGTGAGGACGGCGATATCTGTAACGTTGTCAACGGGTGTCCTAACCTGGACTTCACGTGGACCAACAAGAACCAGAACGTCATGAACTACAACATCGACTTGACTAACGTTGTCCACGTCAGCGACTCCACGTACGAGATCACGATCCACGTTACCGGTGAGAAGCAGATTCCACTTAAGTACCTGTACTCCTTGAAGGTTATCGGTGTGAACGGTCCTCAGGGCACTGTCCAATTGTACGGTAAGAACGAAAACACTTACCTGATCGACAACCCTACGGACTTCACCGCCACCTTCCAGGTGTACGGGCAAGGGGACTGGAACGGGGACTCCAGCAAGATCTGGATGCCTGACTTCCAGATCCAGTTTGAGTACATGCAAGGTGATGCGTCGCAATACTGGTCCTCCTGGACCTGGGGCACGTCCACCTTCGACTTGAGCACTGGTTGTAACAACTACGACAACCAAGGGCACTCCCAAACGAGTTTCCCAGGGTTCTACTGGACGCTAGTTTCGGGCGACTCCTCGAGTTGTTCGTTCTCGCCATCGGACCCTTCGGGACCCAAGTCGGTGCAACAGCAAACCACAGATGTGTCTGGGGCCTCCTCCATGGCTGCTTCTTACAAGTCGCGTCTTGAAACTGCTTCCTCGGTCGTCACCAGCGCTGCCGCCACTACCAGCGGCTCGTCTCGTGAGGACGGCGATATCTGTAACGTTGTCAACGGGTGTCCTAACCTGGACTTCACGTGGACCAACAAGAACCAGAACGTCATGAACTACAACATCGACTTGACTAACGTTGTCCACGTCAGCGACTCCACGTACGAGATCACGATCCACGTTACCGGTGAGAAGCAGATTCCACTTAAGTACCTGTACTCCTTGAAGGTTATCGGTGTGAACGGTCCTCAGGGCACTGTCCAATTGTACGGTAAGAACGAAAACACTTACCTGATCGACAACCCTACGGACTTCACCGCCACCTTCCAGGTGTACGGGCAAGGGGACTGGAACGGGGACTCCAGCAAGATCTGGATGCCTGACTTCCAGATCCAGTTTGAGTACATGCAAGGTGATGCGTCGCAATACTGGTCCTCCTGGACCTGGGGCACGTCCACCTTCGACTTGAGCACTGGTTGTAACAACTACGACAACCAAGGGCACTCCCAAACGAGTTTCCCAGGGTTCTACTGGACGCTAGTTTCGGGCGACTCCTCGAGTTGTTCGTTCTCGCCATCGGACCCTTCGGGACCCAAGTCGGTGCAACAGCAAACCACAGATGTGTCTGGGGCCTCCTCCATGGCTGCTTCTTACAAGTCGCGTCTTGAAACTGCTTCCTCGGTCGTCACCAGCGCTGCCGCCACTACCAGCGGCTCGTCTCGTGAGGACGGCGATATCTGTAACGTTGTCAACGGGTGTCCTAACCTGGACTTCACGTGGACCAACAAGAACCAGAACGTCATGAACTACAACATCGACTTGACTAACGTTGTCCACGTCAGCGACTCCACGTACGAGATCACGATCCACGTTACCGGTGAGAAGCAGATTCCACTTAAGTACCTGTACTCCTTGAAGGTTATCGGTGTGAACGGTCCTCAGGGCACTGTCCAATTGTACGGTAAGAACGAAAACACTTACCTGATCGACAACCCTACGGACTTCACCGCCACCTTCCAGGTGTACGGGCAAGGGGACTGGAACGGGGACTCCAGCAAGATCTGGATGCCTGACTTCCAGATCCAGTTTGAGTACATGCAAGGTGATGCGTCGCAATACTGGTCCTCCTGGACCTGGGGCACGTCCACCTTCGACTTGAGCACTGGTTGTAACAACTACGACAACCAAGGGCACTCCCAAACGAGTTTCCCAGGGTTCTACTGGACGCTAGTTTCGGGCGACTCCTCGAGTTGTTCGTTCTCGCCATCGGACCCTTCGGGACCCAAGTCGGTGCAACAGCAAACCACAGATGTGTCTGGGGCCTCCTCCATGGCTGCTTCTTACAAGTCGCGTCTTGAAACTGCTTCCTCGGTCGTCACCAGCGCTGCCGCCACTACCAGCGGCTCGTCTCGTGAGGACGGCGATATCTGTAACGTTGTCAACGGGTGTCCTAACCTGGACTTCACGTGGACCAACAAGAACCAGAACGTCATGAACTACAACATCGACTTGACTAACGTTGTCCACGTCAGCGACTCCACGTACGAGATCACGATCCACGTTACCGGTGAGAAGCAGATTCCACTTAAGTACCTGTACTCCTTGAAGGTTATCGGTGTGAACGGTCCTCAGGGCACTGTCCAATTGTACGGTAAGAACGAAAACACTTACCTGATCGACAACCCTACGGACTTCACCGCCACCTTCCAGGTGTACGGGCAAGGGGACTGGAACGGGGACTCCAGCAAGATCTGGATGCCTGACTTCCAGATCCAGTTTGAGTACATGCAAGGTGATGCGTCGCAATACTGGTCCTCCTGGACCTGGGGCACGTCCACCTTCGACTTGAGCACTGGTTGTAACAACTACGACAACCAAGGGCACTCCCAAACGAGTTTCCCAGGGTTCTACTGGACGCTAGTTTCGGGCGACTCCTCGAGTTGTTCGTTCTCGCCATCGGACCCTTCGGGACCCAAGTCGGTGCAACAGCAAACCACAGATGTGTCTGGGGCCTCCTCCATGGCTGCTTCTTACAAGTCGCGTCTTGAAACTGCTTCCTCGGTCGTCACCAGCGCTGCCGCCACTACCAGCGGCTCGTCTCGTGAGGACGGCGATATCTGTAACGTTGTCAACGGGTGTCCTAACCTGGACTTCACGTGGACCAACAAGAACCAGAACGTCATGAACTACAACATCGACTTGACTAACGTTGTCCACGTCAGCGACTCCACGTACGAGATCACGATCCACGTTACCGGTGAGAAGCAGATTCCACTTAAGTACCTGTACTCCTTGAAGGTTATCGGTGTGAACGGTCCTCAGGGCACTGTCCAATTGTACGGTAAGAACGAAAACACTTACCTGATCGACAACCCTACGGACTTCACCGCCACCTTCCAGGTGTACGGGCAAGGGGACTGGAACGGGGACTCCAGCAAGATCTGGATGCCTGACTTCCAGATCCAGTTTGAGTACATGCAAGGTGATGCGTCGCAATACTGGTCCTCCTGGACCTGGGGCACGTCCACCTTCGACTTGAGCACTGGTTGTAACAACTACGACAACCAAGGGCACTCCCAAACGAGTTTCCCAGGGTTCTACTGGACGCTAGTTTCGGGCGACTCCTCGAGTTGTTCGTTCTCGCCATCGGACCCTTCGGGACCCAAGTCGGTGCAACAGCAAACCACAGATGTGTCTGGGGCCTCCTCCATGGCTGCTTCTTACAAGTCGCGTCTTGAAACTGCTTCCTCGGTCGTCACCAGCGCTGCCGCCACTACCAGCGGCTCGTCTCGTGAGGACGGCGATATCTGTAACGTTGTCAACGGGTGTCCTAACCTGGACTTCACGTGGACCAACAAGAACCAGAACGTCATGAACTACAACATCGACTTGACTAACGTTGTCCACGTCAGCGACTCCACGTACGAGATCACGATCCACGTTACCGGTGAGAAGCAGATTCCACTTAAGTACCTGTACTCCTTGAAGGTTATCGGTGTGAACGGTCCTCAGGGCACTGTCCAATTGTACGGTAAGAACGAAAACACTTACCTGATCGACAACCCTACGGACTTCACCGCCACCTTCCAGGTGTACGGGCAAGGGGACTGGAACGGGGACTCCAGCAAGATCTGGATGCCTGACTTCCAGATCCAGTTTGAGTACATGCAAGGTGATGCGTCGCAATACTGGTCCTCCTGGACCTGGGGCACGTCCACCTTCGACTTGAGCACTGGTTGTAACAACTACGACAACCAAGGGCACTCCCAAACGAGTTTCCCAGGGTTCTACTGGACGCTAGTTTCGGGCGACTCCTCGAGTTGTTCGTTCTCGCCATCGGACCCTTCGGGACCCAAGTCGGTGCAACAGCAAACCACAGATGTGTCTGGGGCCTCCTCCATGGCTGCTTCTTACAAGTCGCGTCTTGAAACTGCTTCCTCGGTCGTCACCAGCGCTGCCGCCACTACCAGCGGCTCGTCTCGTGAGGACGGCGATATCTGTAACGTTGTCAACGGGTGTCCTAACCTGGACTTCACGTGGACCAACAAGAACCAGAACGTCATGAACTACAACATCGACTTGACTAACGTTGTCCACGTCAGCGACTCCACGTACGAGATCACGATCCACGTTACCGGTGAGAAGCAGATTCCACTTAAGTACCTGTACTCCTTGAAGGTTATCGGTGTGAACGGTCCTCAGGGCACTGTCCAATTGTACGGTAAGAACGAAAACACTTACCTGATCGACAACCCTACGGACTTCACCGCCACCTTCCAGGTGTACGGGCAAGGGGACTGGAACGGGGACTCCAGCAAGATCTGGATGCCTGACTTCCAGATCCAGTTTGAGTACATGCAAGGTGATGCGTCGCAATACTGGTCCTCCTGGACCTGGGGCACGTCCACCTTCGACTTGAGCACTGGTTGTAACAACTACGACAACCAAGGGCACTCCCAAACGAGTTTCCCAGGGTTCTACTGGACGCTAGTTTCGGGCGACTCCTCGAGTTGTTCGTTCTCGCCATCGGACCCTTCGGGACCCAAGTCGGTGCAACAGCAAACCACAGATGTGTCTGGGGCCTCCTCCATGGATTCTTCTCATATGTCCTATATCTCGAGTTCTTCCTTTGTGTCTGTTTCATATTCTTCAAGATCTCTTAGTGGATCGTCTTCTCAATCAACACACAAGAAGAATTACGGTGTATCTGGTACATATTTAAGTGGTAGTTCCACGTCAACAAGCGGTGCAGTAACTATGACCTCTGTATCAAATGCTCCTGTCACCTCCGACTCGGTTACTATCAATAGTCTAAGATCCATGCCTGCCTCGTCTGCCTCTGGTTCTGTTACCTCAAGCGTTTCAGATGGGTCCTCTGAGCATACCACTCACCTATCACGTCACGACCACTCTGGCTTAACCTCTGACTCGAGTGCCGCCCCCACCTCCAGTGGTGCCGCCACTTCCGACCCAGCTACTTCAGGTAGTCCATCCTCCGACTCCGTCTCCTCTGCCTCTGGTTCTGCTACCTCCGGCGCTTCAGACGGGACCTCCGTGCACACTACGACTCGTCACGGTGAATCCGACGTAACCTCTGGCTCCAGTGCCATGTCCACCTCCGGTTGGAACTCCATGTCTTCTGAATCCAGCGGTGCCGTCACATCTGAGTCCGGTGCTACCACCACTCTAAGATCCACCCCTGTCTCCTCTGCCTCTGGTTCTGTTACCTCAAGCGTTTCAGATGGGTCCTCTGAGCATACCACTCACCTATCACGTCACGACCACTCTGGCTTAACCTCTGGCTCGAGTGCCGCCTCCACCTCCAGTGGTGCCGCCACTTCTGACCCAGCTACTTCAGGTAGTCCATCCTCCGACTCTGCCTCTGATGCTTCCGGTACTAGTACCTCAAGTATCACCAGAGGCTCTTCATTGGATGCTTCCTATAAGTCCAGTCGTCAAAGCCAATCTACTTCTGAGTCCGGTGCTACCACCACTCTAAGATCCACCCCTGTCTCCTCTGCCTCTGGTTCTGCTACCTCCGGCGCTTCAGACGGGACCTCCGTGCACACTACCACTCGTCACGGTGAATCCGACGTAACCTCTGGCTCCAGTGCCATGTCCACCTCCGGTTGGAACTCCATGTCTTCTGAATCCAGCGGTGCCGTCACATCTGAGTCCGGTGCTACCACCACTCTAAGATCCACCCCTGTCTCCTCTGCCTCTGGTTCTGTTACCTCAAGCGTTTCAGATGGGTCCTCTGAGCATACCACTCACCTATCACGTCACGACCACTCTGGCTTAACCTCTGGCTCGAGTGCCGCCTCCACCTCCAGTGGTGCCGCCACTTCTGACCCAGCTACTTCAGGTAGTCCATCCTCCGACTCTGCCTCTGATGCTTCCGGTACTAGTACCTCAAGTATCACCAGAGGCTCTTCATTGGATGCTTCCTATAAGTCCAGTCGTCAAAGCCAATCTACTTCTGAGTCCGGTGCTACCACCACTCTAAGATCCACCCCTGTCTCCTCTGCCTCTGGTTCTGCTACCTCCGGCGCTTCAGACGGGACCTCCGTGCACACTACCACTCGTCACGGTGAATCCGACGTAACCTCTGGCTCGAGTGCCGCCTCCACCTCCAGTGGTGCCGCCACTTCCGACCCAGCTACTTCAGGTAGTCCATCCTCCGACTCCGTCTCCTCTGCCTCTGGTTCTGCTACCTCCGGCGCTTCAGACGGGACCTCCGTGCACACTACCACTCGTCACGGTGAATCCGACGTAACCTCTGGCTCGAGTGCCGCCTCCACCTCCAGTGGTGCCGCCACTTCCGACCCAGCTACTTCAGGTAGTCCATCCTCCGACTCCGTCTCCTCTGCCTCTGGTTCTGCTACCTCCGGCGCTTCAGACGGGACCTCCGTGCACACTACCACTCGTCACGGTGAATCCGACGTAACCTCTGGCTCCAGTGCCATGTCCACCTCCGGTTGGAACTCCATGTCTTCTGAATCCAGCGGTGCCGTCACATCTGAGTCCGGTGCTACCACCACTCTAAGATCCACCCCTGTCTCCTCTGCCTCTGGTTCTGTTACCTCAAGCGTTTCAGATGGGTCCTCTGAGCATACCACTCACCTATCACGTCACGACCACTCTGGCTTAACCTCTGGCTCGAGTGCCGCCTCCACCTCCAGTGGTGCCGCCACTTCTGACCCAGCTACTTCAGGTAGTCCATCCTCCGACTCTGCCTCTGATGCTTCCGGTACTAGTACCTCAAGTATCACCAGAGGCTCTTCATTGGATGCTTCCTATAAGTCCAGTCGTCAAAGCCAATCTACTTCTGAGTCCGGTGCTACCACCACTCTAAGATCCACCCCTGTCTCCTCTGCCTCTGGTTCTGCTACCTCCGGCGCTTCAGACGGGACCTCCGTGCACACTACCACTCGTCACGGTGAATCCGACGTAACCTCTGGCTCGAGTGCCGCCTCCACCTCCAGTGGTGCCGCCACTTCCGACCCAGCTACTTCAGGTAGTCCATCCTCCGACTCCGTCTCCTCTGCCTCTGGTTCTGCTACCTCCGGCGCTTCAGACGGGACCTCCGTGCACACTACCACTCGTCACGGTGAATCCGACGTAACCTCTGGCTCCAGTGCCATGTCCACCTCCGGTTGGAACTCCATGTCTTCTGAATCCAGCGGTGCCGTCACATCTGAGTCCGGTGCTACCACCACTCTAAGATCCACCCCTGTCTCCTCTGCCTCTGGTTCTGCTACCTCCGGCGCTTCAGACGGGACCTCCGTGCACACTACGACTCGTCACGGTGAATCCGACGTAACCTCTGGCTCCAGTGCCATGTCCACCTCCGGTTGGAACTCCATGTCTTCTGAATCCAGCGGTGCCGTCACATCTGAGTCCGGTGCTACCACCACTCTAAGATCCACCCCTGTCTCCTCTGCCTCTGGTTCTGTTACCTCAAGCGTTTCAGATGGGTCCTCTGAGCATACCACTCACCTATCACGTCACGACCACTCTGGCTTAACCTCTGGCTCGAGTGCCGCCTCCACCTCCAGTGGTGCCGCCACTTCTGACCCAGCTACTTCAGGTAGTCCATCCTCCGACTCTGCCTCTGATGCTTCCGGTACTAGTACCTCAAGTATCACCAGAGGCTCTTCATTGGATGCTTCCTATAAGTCCAGTCGTCAAAGCCAATCTACTTCTGAGTCCGGTGCTACCACCACTCTAAGATCCACCCCTGTCTCCTCTGCCTCTGGTTCTGCTACCTCCGGCGCTTCAGACGGGACCTCCGTGCACACTACCACTCGTCACGGTGAATCCGACGTAACCTCTGGCTCCAGTGCCATGTCCACCTCCGGTTGGAACTCCATGTCTTCTGAATCCAGCGGTGCCGTCACATCTGAGTCCGGTGCTACCACCACTCTAAGATCCACCCCTGTCTCCTCTGCCTCTGGTTCTGCTACCTCCGGCGCTTCAGACGGGACCTCCGTGCACACTACCACTCGTCACGGTGAATCCGACGTAACCTCTGGCTCGAGTGCCGCCTCCACCTCCAGTGGTGCCGCCACTTCCGACCCAGCTACTTCAGGTAGTCCATCCTCCGACTCCGTCTCCTCTGCCTCTGGTTCTGCTACCTCCGGCGCTTCAGACGGGACCTCCGTGCACACTACCACTCGTCACGGTGAATCCGACGTAACCTCTGGCTCCAGTGCCATGTCCACCTCCGGTTGGAACTCCATGTCTTCTGAATCCAGCGGTGCCGTCACATCTGAGTCCGGTGCTACCACCACTCTAAGATCCACCCCTGTCTCCTCTGCCTCTGGTTCTGCTACCTCCGGCGCTTCAGACGGGACCTCCGTGCAACCACTCACCACTCGTCACGGTGACCACTCCGGCGTAACCTCTGGCTCGAGTGCCGCCTCCACCTCCAGTGGTGCCGCCACTTCCGACCCAGCTACTTCAGGTAGTCCATCCTCCGACTCTGCCTCTGATGCTTCCGGTACTAGTACCTCAAGTATCACCAGAGGCTCTTCATTGGATGCTTCCTATAAGTCCAGTCGTCAAAGCCAATCTACTTCTGAGTCCGGTGCTACCACCACTCTAAGATCCACCCCTGTCTCCTCTGCCTCTGGTTCTGCTACCTCCGGCGCTTCAGACGGGACCTCCGTGCACACTACGACTCGTCACGGTGAATCCGACGTAACCTCTGGCTCCAGTGCCATGTCCACCTCCGGTTGGAACTCCATGTCTTCTGAATCCAGCGGTGCCGTCACATCTGAGTCCGGTGCTACCACCACTCTAAGATCCACCCCTGTCTCCTCTGCCTCTGGTTCTGCTACCTCCGGCGCTTCAGACGGGACCTCCGTGCACACTACCACTCGTCACGGTGAATCCGACGTAACCTCTGGCTCGAGTGCCGCCTCCACCTCCAGTGGTGCCGCCACTTCCGACCCAGCTACTTCAGGTAGTCCATCCTCCGACTCCGTCTCCTCTGCCTCTGGTTCTGCTACCTCCGGCGCTTCAGACGGGACCTCCGTGCACACTACCACTCGTCACGGTGAATCCGACGTAACCTCTGGCTCGAGTGCCATGCTCCACCTCCGGTTGGAACTCCATGTCTTCTGAATCCAGCGGTGCCGTCACATCTGAGTCCGGTGCTACCACCACTCTAAGATCCACCCCTGTCTCCTCTGCCTCTGGTTCTGCTACCTCCGGCGCTTCAGACGGGACCTCCGTGCACACTACCACTCGTCACGGTGAATCCGACGTAACCTCTGGCTCCAGTGCCATGTCCACCTCCGGTTGGAACTCCATGTCTTCTGAATCCAGCGGTGCCGTCACATCTGAGTCCGGTGCTACCACCACTCTAAGATCCACCCCTGTCTCCTCTGCCTCTGGTTCTGTTACCTCAAGCGTTTCAGATGGGTCCTCTGAGCATACCACTCACCTATCACGTCACGACCACTCTGGCTTAACCTCTGGCTCGAGTGCCGCCTCCACCTCCAGTGGTGCCGCCACTTCTGACCCAGCTACTTCAGGTAGTCCATCCTCCGACTCTGCCTCTGATGCTTCCGGTACTAGTACCTCAAGTATCACCAGAGGCTCTTCATTGGATGCTTCCTATAAGTCCAGTCGTCAAAGCCAATCTACTTCTGAGTCCGGTGCTACCACCACTCTAAGATCCACCCCTGTCTCCTCTGCCTCTGGTTCTGCTACCTCCGGCGCTTCAGACGGGACCTCCGTGCACACTACCACTCGTCACGGTGAATCCGACGTAACCTCTGGCTCGAGTGCCGCCTCCACCTCCAGTGGTGCCGCCACTTCCGACCCAGCTACTTCAGGTAGTCCATCCTCCGACTCCGTCTCCTCTGCCTCTGGTTCTGCTACCTCCGGCGCTTCAGACGGGACCTCCGTGCACACTACCACTCGTCACGGTGAATCCGACGTAACCTCTGGCTCCAGTGCCATGTCCACCTCCGGTTGGAACTCCATGTCTTCTGAATCCAGCGGTGCCGTCACATCTGAGTCCGGTGCTACCACCACTCTAAGATCCACCCCTGTCTCCTCTGCCTCTGGTTCTGTTACCTCAAGCGTTTCAGATGGGTCCTCTGAGCATACCACTCACCTATCACGTCACGACCACTCTGGCTTAACCTCTGGCTCGAGTGCCGCCTCCACCTCCAGTGGTGCCGCCACTTCTGACCCAGCTACTTCAGGTAGTCCATCCTCCGACTCTGCCTCTGATGCTTCCGGTACTAGTACCTCAAGTATCACCAGAGGCTCTTCATTGGATGCTTCCTATAAGTCCAGTCGTCAAAGCCAATCTACTTCTGAGTCCGGTGCTACCACCACTCTAAGATCCACCCCTGTCTCCTCTGCCTCTGGTTCTGCTACCTCCGGCGCTTCAGACGGGACCTCCGTGCACACTACCACTCGTCACGGTGAATCCGACGTAACCTCTGGCTCGAGTGCCGCCTCCACCTCCAGTGGTGCCGCCACTTCCGACCCAGCTACTTCAGGTAGTCCATCCTCCGACTCCGTCTCCTCTGCCTCTGGTTCTGCTACCTCCGGCGCTTCAGACGGGACCTCCGTGCACACTACCACTCGTCACGGTGAATCCGACGTAACCTCTGGCTCGAGTGCCGCCTCCACCTCCAGTGGTGCCGCCACTTCCGACCCAGCTACTTCAGGTAGTCCATCCTCCGACTCCGTCTCCTCTGCCTCTGGTTCTGCTACCTCCGGCGCTTCAGACGGGACCTCCGTGCACACTACCACTCGTCACGGTGAATCCGACGTAACCTCTGGCTCCAGTGCCATGTCCACCTCCGGTTGGAACTCCATGTCTTCTGAATCCAGCGGTGCCGTCACATCTGAGTCCGGTGCTACCACCACTCTAAGATCCACCCCTGTCTCCTCTGCCTCTGGTTCTGTTACCTCAAGCGTTTCAGATGGGTCCTCTGAGCATACCACTCACCTATCACGTCACGACCACTCTGGCTTAACCTCTGGCTCGAGTGCCGCCTCCACCTCCAGTGGTGCCGCCACTTCTGACCCAGCTACTTCAGGTAGTCCATCCTCCGACTCTGCCTCTGATGCTTCCGGTACTAGTACCTCAAGTATCACCAGAGGCTCTTCATTGGATGCTTCCTATAAGTCCAGTCGTCAAAGCCAATCTACTTCTGAGTCCGGTGCTACCACCACTCTAAGATCCACCCCTGTCTCCTCTGCCTCTGGTTCTGCTACCTCCGGCGCTTCAGACGGGACCTCCGTGCACACTACCACTCGTCACGGTGAATCCGACGTAACCTCTGGCTCGAGTGCCGCCTCCACCTCCAGTGGTGCCGCCACTTCCGACCCAGCTACTTCAGGTAGTCCATCCTCCGACTCCGTCTCCTCTGCCTCTGGTTCTGCTACCTCCGGCGCTTCAGACGGGACCTCCGTGCACACTACCACTCGTCACGGTGAATCCGACGTAACCTCTGGCTCCAGTGCCATGTCCACCTCCGGTTGGAACTCCATGTCTTCTGAATCCAGCGGTGCCGTCACATCTGAGTCCGGTGCTACCACCACTCTAAGATCCACCCCTGTCTCCTCTGCCTCTGGTTCTGCTACCTCCGGCGCTTCAGACGGGACCTCCGTGCACACTACGACTCGTCACGGTGAATCCGACGTAACCTCTGGCTCCAGTGCCATGTCCACCTCCGGTTGGAACTCCATGTCTTCTGAATCCAGCGGTGCCGTCACATCTGAGTCCGGTGCTACCACCACTCTAAGATCCACCCCTGTCTCCTCTGCCTCTGGTTCTGTTACCTCAAGCGTTTCAGATGGGTCCTCTGAGCATACCACTCACCTATCACGTCACGACCACTCTGGCTTAACCTCTGGCTCGAGTGCCGCCTCCACCTCCAGTGGTGCCGCCACTTCTGACCCAGCTACTTCAGGTAGTCCATCCTCCGACTCTGCCTCTGATGCTTCCGGTACTAGTACCTCAAGTATCACCAGAGGCTCTTCATTGGATGCTTCCTATAAGTCCAGTCGTCAAAGCCAATCTACTTCTGAGTCCGGTGCTACCACCACTCTAAGATCCACCCCTGTCTCCTCTGCCTCTGGTTCTGCTACCTCCGGCGCTTCAGACGGGACCTCCGTGCACACTACCACTCGTCACGGTGAATCCGACGTAACCTCTGGCTCCAGTGCCATGTCCACCTCCGGTTGGAACTCCATGTCTTCTGAATCCAGCGGTGCCGTCACATCTGAGTCCGGTGCTACCACCACTCTAAGATCCACCCCTGTCTCCTCTGCCTCTGGTTCTGCTACCTCCGGCGCTTCAGACGGGACCTCCGTGCACACTACCACTCGTCACGGTGAATCCGACGTAACCTCTGGCTCGAGTGCCGCCTCCACCTCCAGTGGTGCCGCCACTTCCGACCCAGCTACTTCAGGTAGTCCATCCTCCGACTCCGTCTCCTCTGCCTCTGGTTCTGCTACCTCCGGCGCTTCAGACGGGACCTCCGTGCACACTACGACTCGTCACGGTGAATCCGACGTAACCTCTGGCTCCAGTGCCATGTCCACCTCCGGTTGGAACTCCATGTCTTCTGAATCCAGCGGTGCCGTCACATCTGAGTCCGGTGCTACCACCACTCTAAGATCCACCCCTGTCTCCTCTGCCTCTGGTTCTGCTACCTCCGGCGCTTCAGACGGGACCTCCGAGCATACCACTCACCTATCACGTCACGGTGACCACTCCGGCGTAACCTCTGGCTCGAGTGCCGCCTCCACCTCCAGTGGTGCCGCCACTTCCGACCCAGCTACTTCAGGTAGTCCATCCTCCGACTCTGCCTCTGATGCTTCCGGTACTAGTACCTCAAGTATCACCAGAGGCTCTTCATTGGATGCTTCCTATAAGTCCAGTCGTCAAAGCCAATCTACTTCTGAGTCCGGTGCTACCACCACTCTAAGATCCACCCCTGTCTCCTCTGCCTCTGGTTCTGCTACCTCCGGCGCTTCAGACGGGACCTCCGTGCACACTACGACTCGTCACGGTGAATCCGACGTAACCTCTGGCTCCAGTGCCATGTCCACCTCCGGTTGGAACTCCATGTCTTCTGAATCCAGCGGTGCCGTCACATCTGAGTCCGGTGCTACCACCACTCTAAGATCCACCCCTGTCTCCTCTGCCTCTGGTTCTGCTACCTCCGGCGCTTCAGACGGGACCTCCGTGCACACTACCACTCGTCACGGTGAATCCGACGTAACCTCTGGCTCGAGTGCCGCCTCCACCTCCAGTGGTGCCGCCACTTCCGACCCAGCTACTTCAGGTAGTCCATCCTCCGACTCCGTCTCCTCTGCCTCTGGTTCTGCTACCTCCGGCGCTTCAGACGGGACCTCCGTGCACACTACCACTCGTCACGGTGAATCCGACGTAACCTCTGGCTCGAGTGCCGCTCCACCTCCAGTGGTGCCGTCCAGCTGCGTCCGACCGGTGCTACCACCACTCTAAGATCCACCCCCTGTCTCCTCTGCCTCTGGTTCTGCTACCTCCGGCGCTTCAGACGGGACCTCCGTGCACACTACCACTCGTCACGGTGAATCCGACGTAACCTCTGGCTCGAGTGCCATGTCCACCTCCGGTTGGAACTCCATGCCTTCTGAATCCAGCGGTGCCGTCACATCTGAGTCCGGTGCTACCACCACTCTAAGATCCACCACTGTCTCCTCTGCCTCTGGTTCTGTTACCTCAAGCGTTTCAGATGGGTCCTCTGAGCATACCACTCACCTATCACGTCACGACCACTCTGGCTTAACCTCTGGCTCGAGTGCCGCCTCCACCTCCAGTGGTGCCGCCACTTCCGACCCAGCTACTTCAGGTAGTCCATCCTCCGACTCTGCCTCTGATGCTTCCGGTACTAGTACCTCAAGTATCACCAGAGGCTCTTCATTGGATGCTTCCTATAAGTCCAGTCGTCAAAGCCAATCTACTTCTGAGTCCGGTGCTACCACCACTCTAAGATCCACCCCTGTCTCCTCTGCCTCTGGTTCTGCTACCTCCGGCGCTTCAGACGGGACCTCCGTGCACACTACGACTCGTCACGGTGAATCCGACGTAACCTCTGGCTCCAGTGCCATGTCCACCTCCGGTTGGAACTCCATGTCTTCTGAATCCAGCGGTGCCGTCACATCTGAGTCCGGTGCTACCACCACTCTAAGATCCACCCCTGTCTCCTCTGCCTCTGGTTCTGTTACCTCAAGCGTTTCAGATGGGTCCTCTGAGCATACCACTCACCTATCACGTCACGACCACTCTGGCTTAACCTCTGGCTCGAGTGCCGCCTCCACCTCCAGTGGTGCCGCCACTTCCGACCCAGCTACTTCAGGTAGTCCATCCTCCGACTCTGCCTCTGATGCTTCCGGTACTAGTACCTCAAGTATCACCAGAGGCTCTTCATTGGATGCTTCCTATAAGTCCAGTCGTCAAAGCCAATCTACTTCTGAGTCCGGTGCTACCACCACTCTAAGATCCACCCCTGTCTCCTCTGCCTCTGGTTCTGCTACCTCCGGCGCTTCAGACGGGACCTCCGTGCACACTACGACTCGTCACGGTGAATCCGACGTAACCTCTGGCTCCAGTGCCATGTCCACCTCCGGTTGGAACTCCATGTCTTCTGAATCCAGCGGTGCCGTCACATCTGAGTCCGGTGCTACCACCACTCTAAGATCCACCCCTGTCTCCTCTGCCTCTGGTTCTGCTACCTCCGGCGCTTCAGACGGGACCTCCGTGCACACTACCACTCGTCACGGTGAATCCGACGTAACCTCTGGCTCGAGTGCCGCCTCCACCTCCAGTGGTGCCGCCACTTCCGACCCAGCTACTTCAGGTAGTCCATCCTCCGACTCCGTCTCCTCTGCCTCTGGTTCTGCTACCTCCGGCGCTTCAGACGGGACCTCCGTGCACACTACCACTCGTCACGGTGAATCCGACGTAACCTCTGGCTCGAGTGCCGCCTCCACCTCCAGTGGTGCCGCCACTTCCGACCCAGCTACTTCAGGTAGTCCATCCTCCGACTCCGTCTCCTCTGCCTCTGGTTCTGCTACCTCCGGCGCTTCAGACGGGACCTCCGTGCACACTACCACTCGTCACGGTGAATCCGACGTAACCTCTGGCTCGAGTGCCGCCTCCACCTCCAGTGGTGCCGCCACTTCCGACCCAGCTACTTCAGGTAGTCCATCCTCCGACTCCGTCTCCTCTGCCTCTGGTTCTGCTACCTCCGGCGCTTCAGACGGGACCTCCGTGCACACTACCACTCGTCACGGTGAATCCGACGTAACCTCTGGCTCGAGTGCCGCCTCCACCTCCAGTGGTGCCGCCACTTCCGACCCAGCTACTTCAGGTAGTCCATCCTCCGACTCCGTCTCCTCTGCCTCTGGTTCTGCTACCTCCGGCGCTTCAGACGGGACCTCCGTGCACACTACCACTCGTCACGGTGAATCCGACGTAACCTCTGGCTCCAGTGCCATGTCCACCTCCGGTTGGAACTCCATGTCTTCTGAATCCAGCGGTGCCGTCACATCTGAGTCCGGTGCTACCACCACTCTAAGATCCACCCCTGTCTCCTCTGCCTCTGGTTCTGCTACCTCCGGCGCTTCAGACGGGACCTCCGTGCACACTACGACTCGTCACGGTGAATCCGACGTAACCTCTGGCTCCAGTGCCATGTCCACCTCCGGTTGGAACTCCATGCCTTCTGAATCCAGCGGTGCCGTCACATCTGAGTCCGGTGCTACCACCACTCTAAGATCCACCCCTGTCTCCTCTGCCTCTGGTTCTGCTACCTCCGGCGCTTCAGACGGGACCTCCGTGCACACTACGACTCGTCACGGTGAATCCGACGTAACCTCTGGCTCGAGTGCCATGTCCACCTCCGGTTGGAACTCCATGCCTTCTGAATCCAGCGGTGCCGTCACATCTGAGTCCGGTGCTACCACCACTCTAAGATCCACCACTGTCTCCTCTGCCTCTGGTTCTGCTACCTCCGGCGCTTCAGACGGGACCTCCGTGCACACTACGACTCGTCACGGTGAATCCGACGTAACCTCTGGCTCGAGTGCCGCCTCCACCTCCAGTGGTGCCGCCACTTCCGACCCAGCTACTTCAGGTAGTCCATCCTCCGACTCCGTCTCCTCTGCCTCTGGTTCTGCTACCTCCGGCGCTTCAGACGGGACCTCCGTGCACACTACCACTCGTCACGGTGAATCCGACGTAACCTCTGGCTCCAGTGCCATGTCCACCTCCGGTTGGAACTCCATGTCTTCTGAATCCAGCGGTGCCGTCACATCTGAGTCCGGTGCTACCACCACTCTAAGATCCACCCCTGTCTCCTCTGCCTCTGGTTCTGCTACCTCCGGCGCTTCAGACGGGACCTCCGTGCACACTACGACTCGTCACGGTGAATCCGACGTAACCTCTGGCTCCAGTGCCATGTCCACCTCCGGTTGGAACTCCATGCCTTCTGAATCCAGCGGTGCCGTCACATCTGAGTCCGGTGCTACCACCACTCTAAGATCCACCCCTGTCTCCTCTGCCTCTGGTTCTGCTACCTCCGGCGCTTCAGACGGGACCTCCGTGCACACTACGACTCGTCACGGTGAATCCGACGTAACCTCTGGCTCGAGTGCCATGTCCACCTCCGGTTGGAACTCCATGCCTTCTGAATCCAGCGGTGCCGTCACATCTGAGTCCGGTGCTACCACCACTCTAAGATCCACCACTGTCTCCTCTGCCTCTGGTTCTGTTACCTCAAGCGTTTCAGATGGGTCCTCTGAGCATACCACTCACCTATCACGTCACGACCACTCTGGCTTAACCTCTGACTCGAGTGCCGTCTCCACCTCCAGTGGTGCCGTCACTTCCGACCCAGCTACTTCAGGTAGTCCATCCTCCGACTCTGCCTCTGATGCTTCCGGTACTAGTACCTCAAGTATCACCAGAGGCTCTTCATTGGATGCTTCCTATAAGTCCAGTCGTCAAAGCCAATCTACTTCTGAGTCCGGTGCTACCACCACTCTAAGATCCACCCCTGTCTCCTCTGCCTCTGGTTCTGCTACCTCCGGCGCTTCAGACGGGACCTCCGTGCACACTACGACTCGTCACGGTGAATCCGACGTAACCTCTGGCTCCAGTGCCATGTCCACCTCCGGTTGGAACTCCATGTCTTCTGAATCCAGCGGTGCCGTCACATCTGAGTCCGGTGCTACCACCACTCTAAGATCCACCCCTGTCTCCTCTGCCTCTGGTTCTGCTACCTCCGGCGCTTCAGACGGGACCTCCGTGCACACTACCACTCGTCACGGTGAATCCGACGTAACCTCTGGCTCGAGTGCCGCCTCCACCTCCAGTGGTGCCGCCACTTCCGACCCAGCTACTTCAGGTAGTCCATCCTCCGACTCCGTCTCCTCTGCCTCTGGTTCTGCTACCTCCGGCGCTTCAGACGGGACCTCCGTGCACACTACCACTCGTCACGGTGAATCCGACGTAACCTCTGGCTCGAGTGCCGCCTCCACCTCCAGTGGTGCCGCCACTTCCGACCCAGCTACTTCAGGTAGTCCATCCTCCGACTCCGTCTCCTCTGCCTCTGGTTCTGCTACCTCCGGCGCTTCAGACGGGACCTCCGTGCACACTACCACTCGTCACGGTGAATCCGACGTAACCTCTGGCTCCAGTGCCATGTCCACCTCCGGTTGGAACTCCATGTCTTCTGAATCCAGCGGTGCCGTCACATCTGAGTCCGGTGCTACCACCACTCTAAGATCCACCCCTGTCTCCTCTGCCTCTGGTTCTGCTACCTCCGGCGCTTCAGACGGGACCTCCGTGCACACTACCACTCGTCACGGTGAATCCGACGTAACCTCTGGCTCGAGTGCCGCCTCCACCTCCAGTGGTGCCGCCACTTCCGACCCAGCTACTTCAGGTAGTCCATCCTCCGACTCCGTCTCCTCTGCCTCTGGTTCTGCTACCTCCGGCGCTTCAGACGGGACCTCCGTGCACACTACCACTCGTCACGGTGAATCCGACGTAACCTCTGGCTCCAGTGCCATGTCCACCTCCGGTTGGAACTCCATGTCTTCTGAATCCAGCGGTGCCGTCACATCTGAGTCCGGTGCTACCACCACTCTAAGATCCACCACTGTCTCCTCTGCCTCTGGTTCTGTTACCTCAAGCGTTTCAGATGGGTCCTCTGAGCATACCACTCACCTATCACGTCACGACCACTCTGGCTTAACCTCTGACTCGAGTGCCGTCTCCACCTCCAGTGGTGCCGTCACTTCCGACCCAGCTACTTCAGGTAGTCCATCCTCCGACTCTGCCTCTGATGCTTCCGGTACTAGTACCTCAAGTATCACCAGAGGCTCTTCATTGGATGCTTCCTATAAGTCCAGTCGTCAAAGCCAATCTACTTCTGAGTCCGGTGCTACCACCACTCTAAGATCCACCCCTGTCTCCTCTGCCTCTGGTTCTGCTACCTCCGGCGCTTCAGACGGGACCTCCGTGCACACTACGACTCGTCACGGTGAATCCGACGTAACCTCTGGCTCGAGTGCCGCCTCCACCTCCAGTGGTGCCGCCACTTCCGACCCAGCTACTTCAGGTAGTCCATCCTCCGACTCCGTCTCCTCTGCCTCTGGTTCTGCTACCTCCGGCGCTTCAGACGGGACCTCCGTGCACACTACCACTCGTCACGGTGAATCCGACGTAACCTCTGGCTCCAGTGCCATGTCCACCTCCGGTTGGAACTCCATGTCTTCTGAATCCAGCGGTGCCGTCACATCTGAGTCCGGTGCTACCACCACTCTAAGATCCACCCCTGTCTCCTCTGCCTCTGGTTCTGCTACCTCCGGCGCTTCAGACGGGACCTCCGTGCACACTACGACTCGTCACGGTGAATCCGACGTAACCTCTGGCTCGAGTGCCATGTCCACCTCCGGTTGGAACTCCATGCCTTCTGAATCCAGCGGTGCCGTCACATCTGAGTCCGGTGCTACCACCACTCTAAGATCCACCCCTGTCTCCTCTGCCTCTGGTTCTGCTACCTCCGGCGCTTCAGACGGGACCTCCGTGCACACTACGACTCGTCACGGTGAATCCGACGTAACCTCTGGCTCCAGTGCCATGTCCACCTCCGGTTGGAACTCCATGCCTTCTGAATCCAGCGGTGCCGTCACATCTGAGTCCGGTGCTACCACCACTCTAAGATCCACCACTGTCTCCTCTGCCTCTGGTTCTGTTACCTCAAGCGTTTCAGATGGGTCCTCTGAGCATACCACTCACCTATCACGTCACGACCACTCTGGCTTAACCTCTGACTCGAGTGCCGTCTCCACCTCCAGTGGTGCCGTCACTTCCGACCCAGCTACTTCAGGTAGTCCATCCTCCGACTCTGCCTCTGATGCTTCCGGTACTAGTACCTCAAGTATCACCAGAGGCTCTTCATTGGATGCTTCCTATAAGTCCAGTCGTCAAAGCCAATCTACTTCTGAGTCCGGTGCTACCACCACTCTAAGATCCACCCCTGTCTCCTCTGCCTCTGGTTCTGCTACCTCCGGCGCTTCAGACGGGACCTCCGTGCACACTACGACTCGTCACGGTGAATCCGACGTAACCTCTGGCTCCAGTGCCATGTCCACCTCCGGTTGGAACTCCATGTCTTCTGAATCCAGCGGTGCCGTCACATCTGAGTCCGGTGCTACCACCACTCTAAGATCCACCCCTGTCTCCTCTGCCTCTGGTTCTGCTACCTCCGGCGCTTCAGACGGGACCTCCGTGCACACTACCACTCGTCACGGTGAATCCGACGTAACCTCTGGCTCGAGTGCCGCCTCCACCTCCAGTGGTGCCGCCACTTCCGACCCAGCTACTTCAGGTAGTCCATCCTCCGACTCCGTCTCCTCTGCCTCTGGTTCTGCTACCTCCGGCGCTTCAGACGGGACCTCCGTGCACACTACCACTCGTCACGGTGAATCCGACGTAACCTCTGGCTCGAGTGCCGCCTCCACCTCCAGTGGTGCCGCCACTTCCGAATCGGTTACCATGATTACTCCAAGATCCACCCCTGTCTCCTCTGCCTCCGGTACTGTTACCTCAAGAACTGCAAATGAATCCTTTAAGTCGCACCATAGTGATGTGTCTACCTCGGTATCCAACTTTGCCAGTACGATTCCATTCAATAGTTTCTCTACTGCTTCTGGTTCTGCTACCTCCGGCGCTTCAGACGGGACCTCCGTGCACACTACCACTCGTCACGGTGAATCCGACGTAACCTCTGGCTCGAGTGCCGCCTCCACCTCCAGTGGTGCCGCCACTTCCGACCCAGCTACTTCAGGTAGTCCATCCTCCGACTCCGTCTCCTCTGCCTCTGGTTCTGCTACCTCCGGCGCTTCAGACGGGACCTCCGTGCACACTACCACTCGTCACGGTGAATCCGACGTAACCTCTGGCTCGAGTGCCGCCTCCACCTCCAGTGGTGCCGCCACTTCCGACCCAGCTACTTCAGGTAGTCCATCCTCCGACTCCGTCTCCTCTGCCTCTGGTTCTGCTACCTCCGGCGCTTCAGACGGGACCTCCGTGCACACTACCACTCGTCACGGTGAATCCGACGTAACCTCTGGCTCCAGTGCCATGTCCACCTCCGGTTGGAACTCCATGTCTTCTGAATCCAGCGGTGCCGTCACATCTGAGTCCGGTGCTACCACCACTCTAAGATCCACCCCTGTCTCCTCTGCCTCTGGTTCTGCTACCTCCGGCGCTTCAGACGGGACCTCCGTGCACACTACGACTCGTCACGGTGAATCCGACGTAACCTCTGGCTCCAGTGCCATGTCCACCTCCGGTTGGAACTCCATGCCTTCTGAATCCAGCGGTGCCGTCACATCTGAGTCCGGTGCTACCACCACTCTAAGATCCACCCCTGTCTCCTCTGCCTCTGGTTCTGCTACCTCCGGCGCTTCAGACGGGACCTCCGTGCACACTACGACTCGTCACGGTGAATCCGACGTAACCTCTGGCTCGAGTGCCATGTCCACCTCCGGTTGGAACTCCATGCCTTCTGAATCCAGCGGTGCCGTCACATCTGAGTCCGGTGCTACCACCACTCTAAGATCCACCCCTGTCTCCTCTGCCTCTGGTTCTGCTACCTCCGGCGCTTCAGACGGGACCTCCGTGCACACTACGACTCGTCACGGTGAATCCGACGTAACCTCTGGCTCGAGTGCCGCCTCCACCTCCAGTGGTGCCGCCACTTCCGACCCAGCTACTTCAGGTAGTCCATCCTCCGACTCCGTCTCCTCTGCCTCTGGTTCTGCTACCTCCGGCGCTTCAGACGGGACCTCCGTGCACACTACCACTCGTCACGGTGAATCCGACGTAACCTCTGGCTCGAGTGCCGCCTCCACCTCCAGTGGTGCCGCCACTTCCGACCCAGCTACTTCAGGTAGTCCATCCTCCGACTCTGCCTCCTCTGCCTCTGGTTCTGCTACCTCCGGCGCTTCAGACGGGACCTCCGTGCACACTACCACTCGTCACGGTGAATCCGACGTAACCTCTGGCTCGAGTGCCGCCTCCACCTCCAGTGGTGCCGCCACTTCCGACCCAGCTACTTCAGGTAGTCCATCCTCCGACTCTGCCTCTGATGCTTCCGGTACTAGTACCTCAAGTATCACCAGAGGCTCTTCATTGGATGCTTCCTATAAGTCCAGTCGTCAAAGCCAATCTACTTCTGAGTCCGGTGCTACCACCACTCTAAGATCCACCCCTGTCTCCTCTGCCTCTGGTTCTGCTACCTCCGGCGCTTCAGACGGGACCTCCGTGCACACTACGACTCGTCACGGTGAATCCGACGTAACCTCTGGCTCGAGTGCCGCCTCCACCTCCAGTGGTGCCGCCACTTCCGACCCAGCTACTTCAGGTAGTCCATCCTCCGACTCCGTCTCCTCTGCCTCTGGTTCTGCTACCTCCGGCGCTTCAGACGGGACCTCCGTGCACACTACCACTCGTCACGGTGAATCCGACGTAACCTCTGGCTCGAGTGCCGCCTCCACCTCCGGTTGGAACTCCATGTCTTCTGAATCCAGCGGTGCCGTCACATCTGAGTCCGGTGCTACCACCACTCTAAGATCCACCCCTGTCTCCTCTGCCTCTGGTTCTGCTACCTCCGGCGCTTCAGACGGGACCTCCGTGCACACTACCACTCGTCACGGTGAATCCGACGTAACCTCTGGCTCCAGTGCCATGTCCACCTCCGGTTGGAACTCCATGTCTTCTGAATCCAGCGGTGCCGTCACATCTGAGTCCGGTGCTACCACCACTCTAAGATCCACCCCTGTCTCCTCTGCCTCTGGTTCTGCTACCTCCGGCGCTTCAGACGGGACCTCCGTGCACACTACCACTCGTCACGGTGAATCCGACGTAACCTCTGGCTCGAGTGCCGCCTCCACCTCCAGTGGTGCCGCCACTTCCGACCCAGCTACTTCAGGTAGTCCATCCTCCGACTCCGTCTCCTCTGCCTCTGGTTCTGCTACCTCCGGCGCTTCAGACGGGACCTCCGTGCACACTACCACTCGTCACGGTGAATCCGACGTAACCTCTGGCTCGAGTGCCGCCTCCACCTCCAGTGGTGCCGCCACTTCCGAATCGGTTACCATGATTACTCCAAGATCCACCCCTGTCTCCTCTGCCTCCGGTACTGTTACCTCAAGAACTGCAAATGAATCCTTTAAGTCGCACCATAGTGATGTGTCTACCTCGGTATCCAACTTTGCCAGTACGATTCCATTCAATAGTTTCTCTACTGCTTCTGGTTCTGCTACCTCCGGCGCTTCAGACGGGACCTCCGTGCACACTACCACTCGTCACGGTGAATCCGACGTAACCTCTGGCTCGAGTGCCGCCTCCACCTCCAGTGGTGCCGCCACTTCCGACCCAGCTACTTCAGGTAGTCCATCCTCCGACTCCGTCTCCTCTGCCTCTGGTTCTGCTACCTCCGGCGCTTCAGACGGGACCTCCGTGCACACTACCACTCGTCACGGTGAATCCGACGTAACCTCTGGCTCGAGTGCCGCCTCCACCTCCAGTGGTGCCGCCACTTCCGACCCAGCTACTTCAGGTAGTCCATCCTCCGACTCCGTCTCCTCTGCCTCTGGTTCTGCTACCTCCGGCGCTTCAGACGGGACCTCCGTGCACACTACCACTCGTCACGGTGAATCCGACGTAACCTCTGGCTCGAGTGCCGCCTCCACCTCCAGTGGTGCCGCCACTTCCGACCCAGCTACTTCAGGTAGTCCATCCTCCGACTCCGTCTCCTCTGCCTCTGGTTCTGCTACCTCCGGCGCTTCAGACGGGACCTCCGTGCACACTACCACTCGTCACGGTGAATCCGACGTAACCTCTGGCTCGAGTGCCGCCTCCACCTCCAGTGGTGCCGCCACTTCCGACCCAGCTACTTCAGGTAGTCCATCCTCCGACTCCGTCTCCTCTGCCTCTGGTTCTGCTACCTCCGGCGCTTCAGACGGGACCTCCGTGCACACTACCACTCGTCACGGTGAATCCGACGTAACCTCTGGCTCGAGTGCCGCCTCCACCTCCAGTGGTGCCGCCACTTCCGACCCAGCTACTTCAGGTAGTCCATCCTCCGACTCCGTCTCCTCTGCCTCTGGTTCTGCTACCTCCGGCGCTTCAGACGGGACCTCCGTGCACACTACCACTCGTCACGGTGAATCCGACGTAACCTCTGGCTCCAGTGCCATGTCCACCTCCGGTTGGAACTCCATGTCTTCTGAATCCAGCGGTGCCGTCACATCTGAGTCCGGTGCTACCACCACTCTAAGATCCACCCCTGTCTCCTCTGCCTCTGGTTCTGCTACCTCCGGCGCTTCAGACGGGACCTCCGTGCACACTACGACTCGTCACGGTGAATCCGACGTAACCTCTGGCTCGAGTGCCGCCTCCACCTCCAGTGGTGCCGCCACTTCCGACCCAGCTACTTCAGGTAGTCCATCCTCCGACTCCGTCTCCTCTGCCTCTGGTTCTGCTACCTCCGGCGCTTCAGACGGGACCTCCGTGCACACTACGACTCGTCACGGTGAATCCGACGTAACCTCTGGCTCGAGTGCCATGTCCACCTCCGGTTGGAACTCCATGCCTTCTGAATCCAGCGGTGCCGTCACATCTGAGTCCGGTGCTACCACCACTCTAAGATCCACCCCTGTCTCCTCTGCCTCTGGTTCTGCTACCTCCGGCGCTTCAGACGGGACCTCCGTGCACACTACCACTCGTCACGGTGAATCCGACGTAACCTCTGGCTCGAGTGCCGCCTCCACCTCCAGTGGTGCCGCCACTTCCGACCCAGCTACTTCAGGTAGTCCATCCTCCGACTCCGTCTCCTCTGCCTCTGGTTCTGCTACCTCCGGCGCTTCAGACGGGACCTCCGTGCACACTACCACTCGTCACGGTGAATCCGACGTAACCTCTGGCTCCAGTGCCATGTCCACCTCCGGTTGGAACTCCATGTCTTCTGAATCCAGCGGTGCCGTCACATCTGAGTCCGGTGCTACCACCACTCTAAGATCCACCCCTGTCTCCTCTGCCTCTGGTTCTGCTACCTCCGGCGCTTCAGACGGGACCTCCGTGCACACTACGACTCGTCACGGTGAATCCGACGTAACCTCTGGCTCGAGTGCCATGTCCACCTCCGGTTGGAACTCCATGCCTTCTGAATCCAGCGGTGCCGTCACATCTGAGTCCGGTGCTACCACCACTCTAAGATCCACCCCTGTCTCCTCTGCCTCTGGTTCTGTTACCTCAAGCGTTTCAGATGGGTCCTCTGAGCATACCACTCACCTATCACGTCACGACCACTCTGGCTTAACCTCTGGCTCGAGTGCCGCCTCCACCTCCAGTGGTGCCGCCACTTCTGACCCAGCTACTTCAGGTAGTCCATCCTCCGACTCTGCCTCTGATGCTTCCGGTACTAGTACCTCAAGTATCACCAGAGGCTCTTCATTGGATGCTTCCTATAAGTCCAGTCGTCAAAGCCAATCTACTTCTGAGTCCGGTGCTACCACCACTCTAAGATCCACCCCTGTCTCCTCTGCCTCTGGTTCTGCTACCTCCGGCGCTTCAGACGGGACCTCCGTGCACACTACGACTCGTCACGGTGAATCCGACGTAACCTCTGGCTCCAGTGCCATGTCCACCTCCGGTTGGAACTCCATGTCTTCTGAATCCAGCGGTGCCGTCACATCTGAGTCCGGTGCTACCACCACTCTAAGATCCACCCCTGTCTCCTCTGCCTCTGGTTCTGCTACCTCCGGCGCTTCAGACGGGACCTCCGTGCACACTACCACTCGTCACGGTGAATCCGACGTAACCTCTGGCTCGAGTGCCGCCTCCACCTCCAGTGGTGCCGCCACTTCCGACCCAGCTACTTCAGGTAGTCCATCCTCCGACTCCGTCTCCTCTGCCTCTGGTTCTGCTACCTCCGGCGCTTCAGACGGGACCTCCGTGCACACTACCACTCGTCACGGTGAATCCGACGTAACCTCTGGCTCGAGTGCCGCCTCCACCTCCAGTGGTGCCGCCACTTCCGACCCAGCTACTTCAGGTAGTCCATCCTCCGACTCCGTCTCCTCTGCCTCTGGTTCTGCTACCTCCGGCGCTTCAGACGGGACCTCCGTGCACACTACCACTCGTCACGGTGAATCCGACGTAACCTCTGGCTCGAGTGCCGCCTCCACCTCCAGTGGTGCCGCCACTTCCGACCCAGCTACTTCAGGTAGTCCATCCTCCGACTCCGTCTCCTCTGCCTCTGGTTCTGCTACCTCCGGCGCTTCAGACGGGACCTCCGTGCACACTACCACTCGTCACGGTGAATCCGACGTAACCTCTGGCTCGAGTGCCGCCTCCACCTCCAGTGGTGCCGCCACTTCCGACCCAGCTACTTCAGGTAGTCCATCCTCCGACTCCGTCTCCTCTGCCTCTGGTTCTGCTACCTCCGGCGCTTCAGACGGGACCTCCGTGCACACTACCACTCGTCACGGTGAATCCGACGTAACCTCTGGCTCCAGTGCCATGTCCACCTCCGGTTGGAACTCCATGTCTTCTGAATCCAGCGGTGCCGTCACATCTGAGTCCGGTGCTACCACCACTCTAAGATCCACCCCTGTCTCCTCTGCCTCTGGTTCTGCTACCTCCGGCGCTTCAGACGGGACCTCCGTGCACACTACCACTCGTCACGGTGAATCCGACGTAACCTCTGGCTCGAGTGCCGCCTCCACCTCCAGTGGTGCCGCCACTTCCGACCCAGCTACTTCAGGTAGTCCATCCTCCGACTCCGTCTCCTCTGCCTCTGGTTCTGCTACCTCCGGCGCTTCAGACGGGACCTCCGTGCACACTACCACTCGTCACGGTGAATCCGACGTAACCTCTGGCTCGAGTGCCATGTCCACCTCCGGTTGGAACTCCATGTCTTCTGAATCCAGCGGTGCCGTCACATCTGAGTCCGGTGCTACCACCACTCTAAGATCCACCCCTGTCTCCTCTGCCTCTGGTTCTGCTACCTCCGGCGCTTCAGACGGGACCTCCGTGCACACTACGACTCGTCACGGTGAATCCGACGTAACCTCTGGCTCGAGTGCCATGTCCACCTCCGGTTGGAACTCCATGCCTTCTGAATCCAGCGGTGCCGTCACATCTGAGTCCGGTGCTACCACCACTCTAAGATCCACCACTGTCTCCTCTGCCTCTGGTTCTGTTACCTCAAGCGTTTCAAATGGGTCCTCTGAGCATACCACTCACCTATCACGTCACGACCACTCTGGCTTAACCTCTGACTCGAGTGCCGTCTCCACCTCCAGTGGTGCCGTCACTTCCGACCCAGCTACTTCAGGTAGTCCATCCTCCGACTCTGCCTCTGATGCTTCCGGTACTAGTACCTCAAGTATCACCAGAGGCTCTTCATTGGATGCTTCCTATAAGTCCAGTCGTCAAAGCCAATCTACTTCTGAGTCCGGTGCTACCACCACTCTAAGATCCACCCCTGTCTCCTCTGCCTCTGGTTCTGCTACCTCCGGCGCTTCAGACGGGACCTCCGTGCACACTACGACTCGTCACGGTGAATCCGACGTAACCTCTGGCTCCAGTGCCATGTCCACCTCCGGTTGGAACTCCATGTCTTCTGAATCCAGCGGTGCCGTCACATCTGAGTCCGGTGCTACCACCACTCTAAGATCCACCCCTGTCTCCTCTGCCTCTGGTTCTGCTACCTCCGGCGCTTCAGACGGGACCTCCGTGCACACTACCACTCGTCACGGTGAATCCGACGTAACCTCTGGCTCGAGTGCCGCCTCCACCTCCAGTGGTGCCGCCACTTCCGACCCAGCTACTTCAGGTAGTCCATCCTCCGACTCCGTCTCCTCTGCCTCTGGTTCTGCTACCTCCGGCGCTTCAGACGGGACCTCCGTGCACACTACCACTCGTCACGGTGAATCCGACGTAACCTCTGGCTCGAGTGCCGCCTCCACCTCCAGTGGTGCCGCCACTTCCGAATCGGTTACCATGATTACTCCAAGATCCACCCCTGTCTCCTCTGCCTCCGGTACTGTTACCTCAAGAACTGCAAATGAATCCTTTAAGTCGCACCATAGTGATGTGTCTACCTCGGTATCCAACTTTGCCAGTACGATTCCATTCAATAGTTTCTCTACTGCTTCTGGTTCTGCTACCTCCGGCGCTTCAGACGGGACCTCCGTGCACACTACCACTCGTCACGGTGAATCCGACGTAACCTCTGGCTCGAGTGCCGCCTCCACCTCCAGTGGTGCCGCCACTTCCGACCCAGCTACTTCAGGTAGTCCATCCTCCGACTCCGTCTCCTCTGCCTCTGGTTCTGCTACCTCCGGCGCTTCAGACGGGACCTCCGTGCACACTACCACTCGTCACGGTGAATCCGACGTAACCTCTGGCTCGAGTGCCGCCTCCACCTCCAGTGGTGCCGCCACTTCCGACCCAGCTACTTCAGGTAGTCCATCCTCCGACTCCGTCTCCTCTGCCTCTGGTTCTGCTACCTCCGGCGCTTCAGACGGGACCTCCGTGCACACTACCACTCGTCACGGTGAATCCGACGTAACCTCTGGCTCGAGTGCCGCCTCCACCTCCAGTGGTGCCGCCACTTCCGACCCAGCTACTTCAGGTAGTCCATCCTCCGACTCCGTCTCCTCTGCCTCTGGTTCTGCTACCTCCGGCGCTTCAGACGGGACCTCCGTGCACACTACCACTCGTCACGGTGAATCCGACGTAACCTCTGGCTCCAGTGCCATGTCCACCTCCGGTTGGAACTCCATGTCTTCTGAATCCAGCGGTGCCGTCACATCTGAGTCCGGTGCTACCACCACTCTAAGATCCACCCCTGTCTCCTCTGCCTCTGGTTCTGCTACCTCCGGCGCTTCAGACGGGACCTCCGTGCACACTACCACTCGTCACGGTGAATCCGACGTAACCTCTGGCTCGAGTGCCGCCTCCACCTCCAGTGGTGCCGCCACTTCCGAATCGGTTACCATGATTACTCCAAGATCCACCCCTGTCTCCTCTGCCTCCGGTACTGTTACCTCAAGAACTGCAAATGAATCCTTTAAGTCGCACCATAGTGATGTGTCTACCTCGGTATCCAACTTTGCCAGTACGATTCCATTCAATAGTTTCTCTACTGCTTCTGGTTCTGCTACCTCCGGCGCTTCAGACGGGACCTCCGTGCACACTACCACTCGTCACGGTGAATCCGACGTAACCTCTGGCTCGAGTGCCGCCTCCACCTCCAGTGGTGCCGCCACTTCCGACCCAGCTACTTCAGGTAGTCCATCCTCCGACTCCGTCTCCTCTGCCTCTGGTTCTGCTACCTCCGGCGCTTCAGACGGGACCTCCGTGCACACTACCACTCGTCACGGTGAATCCGACGTAACCTCTGGCTCGAGTGCCGCCTCCACCTCCAGTGGTGCCGCCACTTCCGACCCAGCTACTTCAGGTAGTCCATCCTCCGACTCCGTCTCCTCTGCCTCTGGTTCTGCTACCTCCGGCGCTTCAGACGGGACCTCCGTGCACACTACCACTCGTCACGGTGAATCCGACGTAACCTCTGGCTCGAGTGCCGCCTCCACCTCCAGTGGTGCCGCCACTTCCGACCCAGCTACTTCAGGTAGTCCATCCTCCGACTCCGTCTCCTCTGCCTCCGGTACTGTTACCTCAAGAACTGCAAATGAATCCTTTAAGTCGCACCATAGTGATGTGTCTACCTCGGTATCCAACTTTGCCAGTACGATTCCATTCAATAGTTTCTCTACTGCTTCTGGTTCTGCTACCTCCGGCGCTTCAGACGGGACCTCCGTGCACACTACCACTCGTCACGGTGAATCCGACGTAACCTCTGGCTCGAGTGCCGCCTCCACCTCCAGTGGTGCCGCCACTTCCGACCCAGCTACTTCAGGTAGTCCATCCTCCGACTCCGTCTCCTCTGCCTCTGGTTCTGCTACCTCCGGCGCTTCAGACGGGACCTCCGTGCACACTACCACTCGTCACGGTGAATCCGACGTAACCTCTGGCTCGAGTGCCGCCTCCACCTCCAGTGGTGCCGCCACTTCCGACCCAGCTACTTCAGGTAGTCCATCCTCCGACTCCGTCTCCTCTGCCTCTGGTTCTGCTACCTCCGGCGCTTCAGACGGGACCTCCGTGCACACTACCACTCGTCACGGTGAATCCGACGTAACCTCTGGCTCGAGTGCCGCCTCCACCTCCAGTGGTGCCGCCACTTCCGACCCAGCTACTTCAGGTAGTCCATCCTCCGACTCCGTCTCCTCTGCTTCTTACAGTGATATTACAAGAACTGTAAGTGAATCATACAAATCCCATCGTAATGTCATGTCCACTTCTGCTTTTACATCAGACAGTGTAGTGACCTACAAGCCTGAATCTAGTGATTCCGGTACTGTTACGTCAAGAATTCCAAGTGACTCCTACAAGACACTTCGTGATGGTTCATCTACTTCGGTTTCTAGCTCAGACAGTACAGTTATCTCCACCACTGATTTAACTGATTCTGGTAGTAGTACAGAAAGAATTCCAAAAGAATCATCCTCACAAACCAGTCACAGAAAGAATTACGGTATGTCAGGCTCTTATTCAAGCTTTACTGCAACTGCTACTTCCAGTGAAACATCTATGGCCTCTGAATCCAGCGGAGCAGTAACCTCCGACTCGGCTACTCTCATTACTCTAAGATCCATGCCTGTCTCCTCTGCCTCTGGTTCTGCTACCTCCGGCGCTTCAGACGGGACCTCCGTGCACACTACCACTCGACACGGTGAATCCGACGTAACCTCTGGCTCGAGTGCCGCCTCCACCTCCAGTGGTGCCGCCACCTCCGACCCAGCTACTTCAGGTAGTCCATCCTCCGACTCCGTCTCCTCTGCCTCTGGTTCTGCTACCTCCGGCGCTTCAGACGGGACCTCCGTGCACACTACCACTCGTCACGGTGAATCCGACGTAACCACTGGCTCCAGTGCCATGTCCACCTCCGGTTGGAACTCCATGTCTTCTGAATCCAGCGGTGCCGTCACATCTGAGTCCGGTGCTACCACCACTCTAAGATCCACCCCTGTCTCCTCTGCCTCTGGTTCTGCTACCTCCGGCGCTTCAGACGGGACCTCCGTGCACACTACCTCTCGTCACGGTGAATCCGACGTAACCTCTGGCTCGAGTGCCGCCTCCACCTCCAGTGGTGCCGCCACCTCCGACCCAGCTACTTCAGGTAGTCCATCCTCCGCCTCTGTCTCTAGTGTTTCCAGGTCAGTTAGCTCAGGATTAACCAGAGGTGCTTCTACTTTAACCCCCCCATCTAACAGCGCTTCCACTGTTACTCCGGTGAACCCACCATCAGACCGTGCTTCTACTCTAACCCCACCATCGAACGTTGCTTCCACTGCTACTCCAGTGAACCCACCATCGAACGGTGCTTCTACTCTAACCCCACCATCGAACGGTGCTTCTACTCTAACCCCACTATCGAACGGTGCTTCCACTGTTACTCCGGTGAACCCACCATCAGACCGTGCTTCCACTGCTACTCCAGTGAACCCACCATCTAACGGTGCTTCTACTCTAACCCCACCATCGAACGGTGCTTCCACTGCTACTCCAGTGAACCCACCATCGAACGGTGCTTCTACTCTAACCCCACCATCGAACGGTGCTTCCACTGTTACTCCGGTGAACCCACCATCAGACCGTGCTTCCACTGCTACTCCAGTGAACCCACCATCTAACGGTGCTTCTACTCTAACCCCACCATCGAACGGTGCTTCCACTGTTACTCCAGTGAACCCACCATCTAACGGTGCTTCTACTCTAACCCCACCATCGAACGGTGCTTCCACTGTTACTCCGGTGAACCCACCATCAGACCGTGCTTCTACTCTAACCCCACCATCGAACGTTGCTTCCACTGCTACTCCAGTGAACCCACAATCGGACGGTGCTTCTACTCTAACCCCACCATCGAACGTTGCTTCCACTGCTACTCCAGTGAACCCACCATCGAACGGTGCTTCTACTCTAACCCCACTATCGAACGGTGCTTCCACTGCTACTCCAGTGAACCCACCATCTAACGGTGCTTCTACTGCTACTCCAGTGAACCCACCATCTAACGGTGCTTCTACTCTAACCCCACCATCTAACGGTGCTTCCACTGCTACTCCAGTGAACCCACAATCGGACGGTGCTTCTACTCTAACCCCACCATCGAACGTTGCTTCCACTGCTACTCCAGTGAACCCACCATCGAACGGTGCTTCTACTCTAACCCCACTATCGAACGGTGCTTCCACTGCTACTCCAGTGAACCCACCATCTAACGGTGCTTCTACTGCTACTCCAGTGAACCCACCATCTAACGGTGCTTCTACTCTAACCCCACCATCTAACGGTGCTTCCACTGCTACTCCAGTGAACCCACCATCGAACGGTGCTTCTACTCTAACCCCACCATCGAACGGTGCTTCCACTGTTACTCCGGTGAACCCACCATCAGACCGTGCTTCCACTGCTACTCCAGTGAACCCACCATCTAACGGTGCTTCTACTCTAACCCCACCATCGAACGGTGCTTCCACTGTTACTCCGGTGAACCCACCATCAGACCGTGCTTCTACTCTAACCCCACCATCGAACGGTGCTTCCACTGCTACTCCAGTGAACCCACCATCTAACGGTGCTTCTACTCTAACCCCACCATCGAACGGTCCTTCTACTCTAACCCCACCATCGAACGGTGCTTCCACTGTTACTCCGGTGAACCCACCATCAGACCGTGCTTCCACTGCTACTCCAGTGAACCCACCATCTAACGGTGCTTCTACTCTAACCCCACCATCGAACGGTCCTTCTACTCTAACCCCACCATCGAACGGTGCTTCCACTGCTACTCCAGTGAACCCACCATCGAACGGTGCTTCTACTCTAACCCCACCATCGAACGGTGCTTCCACTGTTACTCCGGTGAACCCACCATCAGACCGTGCTTCCACTGCTACTCCAGTGAACCCACCATCTAACGGTGCTTCTACTCTAACCCCACCATCGAACGGTGCTTCCACTGTTACTCCGGTGAACCCACCATCAGACCGTGCTTCTACTCTAACCCCACCATCGAACGGTGCTTCCACTGCTACTCCAGTGAACCCACCATCTAACGGTGCTTCTACTCTAACCCCACCATCGAACGGTCCTTCTACTCTAACCCCACCATCGAACGGTGCTTCCACTGTTACTCCGGTGAACCCACCATCAGACCGTGCTTCCACTGCTACTCCAGTGAACCCACCATCTAACGGTGCTTCTACTCTAACCCCACCATCGAACGGTCCTTCTACTCTAACCCCACCATCGAACGGTGCTTCCACTGCTACTCCAGTGAACCCACCATCTAACGGTGCTTCTACTCTAACCCCACCATCGAACGTTGCTTCCACTGCCACTCCAGTGAACCCACCATCTAACGGTGCTTCTACTCTAACCCCACCATCGAACGGTGCTTCTACTCTCACTCCACCGGCAAATGGTGCTAATACTGCTACCCCACCAGCAAATGATGTGTCTATGACGGCTCCAGTGAACACACCAACTATTGGTTCTTCCACTCTAACTCCATCAGTGAATGGTACGTCTACCACCATTTTGTATCCAAGTATTTCTCATTCCATGAGTATCTACGAGGGTAAGGGGAGCCATGCATCAATAAACGGTTTCTTTTTGACCTTGTTATGTGTGTTTTACTTATTTTAGAATCTCTAGTTTAATTACTACATGATTATTTTTGTATATAAAGCATATGTAAGGGTGTGTTTTTTTTTAGTCAAGTATAAGTTTATAAATAATACGTTTTTATATTAGTCTCTTCCTGTTTTTAAGTAAGTATATTTCTTCATATATGTTAACTATTCCAGGTTTTAGGTGTTGTTAAGTTAGCTATAGAGACTAGCAATGCAGAATAAAGGGTTAGTGACAGATGGCTCATTGTGTATACTTATAGAGAAGACTCAAAAACTTACAGAATTGGATATTATACTGTATCTTCTTTTCCTTAAAGTAATTCTACAATGAAATGTGAGACCAAGCATATTAAAGTAGGTAGTGTAAGACAACTATGAGTACACAAAGAAACCCAGTACTTCCTAAAAATATCTATTTTGGAAGTTCTTGTATGAGCAAAATGAGAATATGTTAAGTCAGGCTTAAAATGCATTTGAGTCACGCTTACAAGAAACCAAACGAAATAACTAAAGTCCATATACAATGGATAACAGTACAAATATTCAGTGATGGAATGGAGATGGAGATGCACAACATGCTTTATTTTCTTAACATTTAATGGGAGTGGTGATATAGCCTACCCACTCTGACTGATATATTCATCTTTCTGGGACTTTTCTATTAGATATTAATTGATCTTTTAGTGTCAATTGGTGTCCAGCTCAACTGGACCGTTGAATAAATAAGATGTCCAACAGATCTTCTAAAACACTGTTATTCCGGCGGCTCTCATTTAACAACAATAACCTTGAGAAAATATATTTAATCTATCATTGTTAATAGTATGATAATGTATTCAAATGGCCACTATTTCTCAAAATACTAGATTGTTGTTTCAAGCATTTATTAAACTAAAACCTTGGTCATCTGCCAAAGTTGAACTAGTAATTTTTATGTTACTTACGATGAGATATTGGTTATCATAGACCGCTTCAAGCTACTATTTTACAGTTGTGAAAATTATCAAGTAGAGTTTAAACCTATTGATTGCTATGGTGCCTACTTTTTGAAGAACTAATTAATTGCCAAGCTACAATATATCATAATTGTTCTCTGTGTGTTTTCTTCATCATACTCTTAATTATCAAGAGGAAAGCACGGCAAAAGATAAACAGTAAGTAAGAGAAATAGAGACACATTTCAAAGTTATGGGATAAAGTTAGAAATATTCTAGTTGCTATTCGGTGAGGGCCTATCTTCTGGAAAGCTATGAAACATCTTAGCCGAAAATAAACAAATAATTTGAATCCTCCAAACTTAGTAAATATTGAGTCACCTCCATGATATTACTGAATAAAATACAATAAAATTTTGAGATAAAATTTTAAAATTCATCATTTTTATAACTTAGAAGCCCAAAATCTGCTATATTTAATAGTTAACGGGCGCATTATAAAGGCCTAGTCTGTAATCCTTCTCTTCTTGTTTGTTTTGTACACTTTATCTAGTTGGTACCCTAATAGTAAGAATGGGTTATCGTTTGAGAGATATAACAATAAGTGGCGGCTATCCACCTTGTCATTCAAGACTGTCACAAATATAATTTTGTTTCTAAATAATTTTTGCCAAAACTCTTAATTGTGATTCAATTGAATCCCCAGTTTACAATATATAGATATGTCATCCCTCTTTTATTTAGCATACCAAACAGAATTCAGCTGCTAAATTTATAGCAGAATCCGTAGGTGAGTAAGAATAACCATTTCATCCAGTTTTACTCGTTGCCAGTACATTCAATTGCAGTGAAGCAAGAAAGGCCATTTTAAATCAAGTGTCTTCTACTGTCACCTTTGTGAGAAAAAAATAGAATAAAACAAAAACCTGTACGAATTATGTTAACCAAAATATTCATGAAATGGTTCACGTATCTCTTCAATCTTGCCAGTTTAACCTCTAGTATCAACATAATGACTAAGTTTGAGAGGAGGAAATATTAATAAGTGAACATCCCCTTTGACACTGGACATGGCTGTTTTAACTGTGATTTTGTGTTGCATTTAAAGATGCTGATACAATGCAATATGCTTTGGATCTTCCAAATAGCAATATTTATAGAAGAATCTACCTTATGTTTCACAATCGAGAAAACCAGACTTCTTCTGAGATATTTGTGGTCTTTAGAAACCTACTTAGTGGCATGTTCCCATATGACCTTTCAGTTATAGGATAAGGGAGAAAGTACATGTTTCATTGTTTGACCAACTGCCTGAATTGTCATATTCTAGATATGTGATCAGCCTAGGAAAAAGTGGCTTCCTTAAGAAAAAGATGTTTGTCAATACTCCAAATTGAATCTTACTAATTGGGAGGTTTTACTGTTAAGTACGCTTTCCATTTGTAGGGGAGTCGTACTGTGCTGGCTAGAGTAACGAGTTGTAACAATGCAGATGTCTAAATATTTTCATATGCTGATTTTCACAGGCTGATTTTCCTAGGCTTCTATAAATATTTAGAGTGCAATAAAAATACCATAAGGCTAGTGCCTCATTTGCCATCCCATCAAGTTACTCGACTACCAGATAGATTCCATCCGCATTGCATAATCCTTCCCCGTATCTTCAACAACTGTAATTCCTACAAGAAAAAACTTCATCTAATAGCCCTTCTAATTTGAGTCAATTTTATCACATCAGTCTCGCATTATAATCATATCGCCGAGCTTCAAATGTGGACAACCTCCATATAGCGCCATCCTCTGAGCCAAAATTATTGTATGGTTTCAGTGGCACTATCGAGTTATAAGTGGATCAGTTATATCCCTGGATTATATCTTCTAAGAGAACTATTTTCTCTAGTGACACGTTTATGAGTGTGATCTCTACTATGTCATTTCCATCTAATTTTCAAAAGCACATATCCTTGTGCTAATTAGTTTCCATCATTTCCATCAACAGGCAGGATTAGAATATCTACGTTATCAACTAAGCCTGTTATACTTGCATATGCTAGTTTACCTAATCAGACACACCTTCATCAGTTGGTGCCCGCACTTCATTCAAAACAGGCTTTCTGGTATTGTCAAATGTACTTGCTCCCAGTATACTATTAGTGAGAGCACCAGGTAGTGTAATACAGGGATATTGGTGACAATCGAAGGTATTTAGCTCATCAATATCATTTCCTCATGTATACATGTTATTACGTACACTACATTCGAGTAGTCCTCTCCAGTTGACAGGAGGTCGCACACCTATTCAGAAACCCCTATCAGTTCATTCAGGAAGTCTCTACATTGTGCTAAATACATCAGACACAAACAGGGCATCCAATCCATCATTTTTCTCATGCCATTTACATTGGATAAAATTTCCATTGGATATACCCAGCCGCTCAGTGTGTCAATTCTTACTCCTCCGTTGTATTTACACCAATGGTCTAACCACCTCCTTATTCTGATGTCACTGCTCCAAGTGCTGGATATACTGAATTTAAGGAATAAACTCCATCAGTTACAACTAAATCAGTCACTATTACAATTTTTGACCCTCTCTTTCTTTTACCTGGATAAAATAGCCTTTAACTCGACTCTAGTTGCACCGACCATTACAGATATTTATATCTGCTATAACTAGAGGCATCATCTACGTCATCGATAGAAAAACTACATTGGCAATCTCTTAGCTAGCTCGTTCTGTTAAGTCCAGTATTCCAGCAATTCCTCTCGGTTTCACTACCTTTACGTACTTTTATTATCATCAGCACATAATATTCGTTAAGTATGCTCGAATTAGTTTGTTTATTGCTACTATATGAAGGGGATGTGGGTCAATTAACGATTTTACAGCTAAAATTGCTAGATAGCATGGATGAAAACACTCACAAGTAAATTCATTTATATTGGTGGAGGTGTTGTGATATTTACTGATAAAAACTACACGTATAGATAACCATTTTGATGTTTAGTGGCAGACCATATTTAATCCTACTAAACAGTTAACTAGCGATGGAAATATTTATACTGACTCTACTAGATTCTCAACTTTCTCGATCAAAAAAATTAGTTAAGTAGGAGGAGATAAAAAGGATGCATTAAAAATGTATGATAGTAGGTAGAAAAGTAGCAAGATACTGTCAAATGGTCAATTTCAAGGGTATGTTATTATTCCTGACAGTCTGGAGAATGCACATCTCAAAACATGATTAATTCATTATTAGCTGGCTAGGATTATAACTCAATGGTAGCATCTCTGGCACTACTGTGTCTATATACGTGTGGACAGTGCTGCTGTAAGCAAGCCAACCATTCGTTGTATTGATGAAGGTTGTAACATCGATGATCGCTATTTGAACAACAAACTATTGTGATGATGCAATAACTCATTTTTCATATTGCCAACCACTTCTGTTCTCCAGCTGTTACTCTTCCACGTTCAGTGTATCCAGTTCTATCGCCGAATCCATTGAATCTGATATATCCATATATTAACTCTATTTATTTTGGCCATTCCAGCCATACCTATTCTGGTTCTGAGATATAGTTCCCTTTATTAAGATGATAGTGCCCACCATATCCACAGTAGTTACTAGCATTTCGTTGGTTTCCAACAGCTTATTTCTGTTGATCTATATAGAATATTGTATACAGTACAGCTCACCCATGAAGATAAAGTCGTCGCTCTCGCAACTGGTTGTACTACTGTAGTTTCTGGTTTTATTCATCTATTACTCAAGAATAACTTGAATGGATTCAAGCCATAACCACTTAAAAACGGTGTGAGGTCAACGTAAATATAACCATCGTCCAGTAATTATGGCAAAATCCCCAGAGCTTCAATTTATAATAGAGCATATGCATCCATATTAATGGTTACTATTAGAGTTGGAAAAAAAATACGTACTTTTCTTTTCTGTGAACAGTACTTCAATCTAGTTAGAATCCTTTAGAAAATTCAAAGGTGGGCTTACTCACTTACTGGATTTTTTTTTTAAGAAGGCTTGTACCTAGTTAGATGCACGCAGTGTATAATGGGGGGGAGCTACAGCACAGTAAAATTTTAACAGATTACTTATCCTCGATGCTTTCCTTAAATTAGAAGCTCAGTGTAAATCGAAGTCTTAGTGTAAAAGATGCGTTTTCTCTTCCTATCTCTACTCCACACTGAAACGAAACCACTGAAGAAACTATTTCTCAAATTCCGCTTTTCCACAGCTAATTTGTTATAACTTTGCAATATCTTGATCGTTACCCTTGTGGGATGTACATCACTGGATCATATAACTTCAAAAATATGCTATGGATCGATAGATCATCATACATATGATATTCATTTCCATGTGGCAATACCAGCTTCGAGAGAATATTATATCTCATATATTCAGCAGAAGTAAAATGTTTCAGGGATATTGCTCATATTATAAATGGCGTTTCTCGTGGTTTTGGAGGCATCGCACTACAAGTTTTGTCAGAGCTGTGAGTACTGATTGATACTGAAGTTCTCTTAGCTTCATTATTTTTCAATTCTTTGAATAAGGCGCCTTTTTAGCTCAATATGCTTTATCAAAGAATGGTTATTATTTCCTTGTCACATCATAATCTAGCCCCCTTCAGCCTTCCATCGTGAAGGGTAATAGTTAAACCTTATGAACCATCTTCATCATCTCCTTAGTAGGTATTACTGGTCTTAGCTTCATTTTCGCCTATATCTTACATCGGCACACCCTGTTGGACCGGGCCAAAAGTTTACTGACTACTAATTGATGTACGAGTTGTCTAGTATTTAGCTACTTTGTGTAATTGCACCAAAGTGAATGCTGCCTTGAATGGCTTGAAACTACCGATCTGTTCATCTTTCTTTTTCAGTTGACTGTATTCACTCAGATTAATATATCAATTAGGGAAGTTATTCCAATTCAAGTTACATTTTGAGCCAGATCATCTTAATCTTAAACTCACATATGGTGCTGGTTGGATTGAAAAGCATGTCTTACTTCTTATTACTCATAGAGATGTTTAGATTTCCTTATTTTGCTGTGTTTTTTTTACCGATCAGTGGTCAGCAGACTGATCTCATCGCTTAAATAAAGAATAAAATAAGCTAGTATGTTATCCATGAGATGGGTATTGACCGTTGTACTTTTCTAATCAACAGCAAGTCGAGCAAAAAAGAATCCTTTTAATCGTAAGTCAAAAACCAAATATAGAAGGAAACACTGTTATTATATGTTGAAATAACCTGCTAAGCATTGATCTATTGCATAGACCCAACCGTGCCTCTGACCGTTTTCAGTGGATAAAATGGTAGATTTCCAGTCGTGGGGAAAGTGAGGAATGATTTTTCAATTCTGATAAAAATCAAAATGTCAAAAGCAAACTTTGATCGTTGTACATAATTCAATTTGACATGAAATACTGAAAAAATGACAGTATTTGCCTGACTATTATACCCAATTGAACAACAGGTAATTACTATCGATCTTACTGAGTATGTGTCATCAAGTATAACCTTAGTGTAATTGCTTACCACATTAATGAAATGCGATCATCACGTCTGGCTTAAATAAATACTAATGTTGAATAGAAAGATATATATTAAATCTTCTAAGATCATAGAGAAGACAGGTATCTGTGCTCATGATGGTATACACTTTCTAGCGAAGGCCTCCTAGTTTAGGAAATAGGTTGAAGATTTACGGTTTATGAATCAAGGTTTTACAAACCCCAATTAATGGAGAGCGGAATTCGAAAGAGTCTTCTTTTCAATCTTTACGTCTTTAGTTGATTTCTCCATCTAAGCACTTGATATTTTTTACTGGGATTGAGGTTGCACCAATCAATAGCATCCACTATTAGGATAGTTCTTCTGCGACACAACTCGGTATTATGAGGTATGCCAATAACCCCTACTTTATAGATCTGTAGTAAAGATATTGAGAGTACATTCAAGATATTGGTTAAAACCAACCCCATTACCGTTAAAATCCTTATTTTCCACTTATTGGACAGTATGATTTGGCTTTTATGCCAACATCCAGCTGTTTTAACTTACTTTCAATATTTTTTGAATCGAAGCCCAAAGCAGTTGGGCTACATTAAAATAGACTTATGTTGGCCCTCGTCGTACCAGTCCCATTTAATACCAGACTTCGCGGAGCATCCAAATCAGTTTACTCACAAGAACTAGTGGTGGGGAATTATGTTCCCAAGGTTACTGTTTATTAACATACCTTTATTGATCTTTATTGGAACTTTTTAGCGTTAGACGACAGAGTCTTCCGCCGTTTCAGTCAACAGACCAGCAAAAACAACTGGCAGAAATATACCACCATCCCCATACCTAATAAATAGGTGAAACCGCTTCAGGGCTAGATTTTAGAAGGCTCCAGCTCATGCTATCAAAACAGCCAGCCTAGTTTCCATTTTCCCTGATACTAATCTCGGCCCAATCAACAACCATGCCTAGATGATAGCCACATACAATAATAGAGTCAGTGATAACAGTGTATGTACATCCCATATTGGCGAAGATCCCACTCAATTTGACTCTTTGGAAAAGAGATATCGTACTCATGCTGCTGATGTCGCAAGTATTGTCATTGCCTCAGTTTGTGGTTCTATAAAATATTAATCATGCAGTATTACAGCACATCCAATATATTCCAGAAGATATGTGAAACTTAATGTCCATTTTTAAGATGCACATAACTCAATAGTCATAATATTTTCAGGACGACGGATACCTACCTGGCGAATACTCTACTAAATATTGTCTAGTCTGTGTATTTGGAAGATTGGCCTAGGGGACTATACGTGTTAGCGTTCTCGCCAGAAGATTAGGCTGCGACATGGATTGTTGTCCTCAAGTTAGGGAGGCCACGATCCTACCATCACCACCAACGGCCACATCTAGATTGCCAGATCTAGGAAATATGTGGCATACAAGTAAACATGCTAATCTGACTGAATCCTCACGTTTAGTATTAAGAGTATATTTGATAGAGCTCCCGACCGCGTATGCTCCATCCCATCAAATGTGTGCTCTTGCTAAAATCGTGGTGACTATGGCTTGTATATATTTTGTAAAAGTCACAGCTGCTCGTGATTTTATCCTAGTGGATATATTTGATTATTTCAGATGCCATCAGTATGTCGATACTATTTATTCTCTAACTGTAATGGAGAAATTACGTTACTGTCATATTCTAATTTCTTCAAATACCAACTTTCAGCCGACCTTACATCTTGATGAACTGAATTCGTAACTCTTAAACCCATTTCTCAGACCAGGGTGGACAGAAGATTGGCCATATCTGTACTGGCAACGGTGGGAGTTCACCAATTGGGATTTATGTGACTTATTTATTGAAAGATACATCACTCATGAGCATATGTTTCCGCACTATAGTACCCAATATATTGGAGTAGAACGAGCTCATGGTGTCTGACAAAGAAAAAATGAGGATACTTCTTCATAGAACTCACAATGTTCACTAAGCATGATCAGAAGCATCAGTGTATGATACGGAGCTCCGCATATCGCTCTCCAACTCTAAAGCAAAGAAATGAATTCCTGGCATATACGGGGATAACAAGTATGCTGATAACATTAAGCTGGCACAGAGTTTTGGTCACACTACCTGAATTGCTATTCTGACAAGAAAGCCTTATGGTAAACTGCTTCTATTCCATTGAAAGGTATCATAAAACGATATGACAAGGATAGTATGGATTGGTATATATAGCTGCTCCAAGGGAGCACACTCGTTACTGATAAGGTTGTACTTCTTGATGAATTTGATTTCTCGTTACCTGATACTGAAAGTAGTTATCAAGCTTCTGACCTCATTACTGGGGTTCGAAGGTGCAACAACAACATAGTCACAATATGACTTTAATCCTGCTTCTATTGCTGCTACTAGTTTGATATAGGCAGTCAGTACATAATCACATTCTCCATTCCCGGCATCCCCAAACAAGCATTTTCTTTCTCATATATAGTCAATTATTGTAACCCCCCCCCCCCCCATGAACCCCGCCAATCTCACCATCTGAGGTGTCTGATACTCCTAGTCTGTATATAATCTTTCCAGAGATGTGACCGCGCGCAAAGCTCTGACTTCAAGAACGAAGTTAGAAAGATCATTCATCATGTAGAATGGCTAGGTGTATTGTTATTAGTAGTATAGATCTTATGGAATGATATTGGGTTCTCTATATAGGATAAGTAGGGATACATATGTTGTTATATAGTTGTATGGACAGAAACATACTTTTTCTAAAGAGATAGAGGATATAGAACTCTCCTAGAAGAAAAAAATTTGTCTCTGTCGTACCACCCAGAGTACAGATTACATATTAACACCTTACCCTGTATTCGGAAGGTCGTCTTAAATAAGATGTCCAAAGATGTATCTTTTCAAATAAGTGAATCCGGTTAGGCAAAGAGTTATTGTAAGATCGTCAATAAGCTTGTTCTTTTCGCTCCATCATCTATGGGATTAGTTGGGTCTGATTATGTAGCTTCTTGAACCAGATGGGATAGTAATGCAATGTGTTTGAAGAATTGTTTATGTGTCGGATGTAGGCTATTTGTAAGGATGAAGACTTGTTTATGTGTAAGGCCTGAGTTCACCAGTTCTTAAAGCAACAGTTTGGCGTAGCCACACGAGCTCTTAAGTAGCCCTCGTGTGGTTATGCCAGAGTTTGAGCGGTGGTCTAGAATCATATGGAGTGCTAGTTTGTTTCCATATTTGACCATGTACAAAGTCCAAATACAGAATGACATTTAAAGTAAATGGCGATGTCGATGGATGTGTTAAAAATGCTAACCTATTCGGTGTCTCTGATGTTAAGAATGTTTCTCAGAGAAGAACGTTTATCGAAAGGTATATGTCTCTTTTGGAGCATGTATTTTACCATTCTAGTTTGCCTGGCATATTCTAAGCCTCATTCATGGTGTTGGCTATGCCACAAGGCAATACTCGAGCAACTAATCTAATGGTTATTGGATGTGCCCTTACTGTCTTTCCATCAGCACGGCACGGTAAAGCATAAACATGATAGCTAGGTGTTTTCCCAAAATGAATAAATGTGTATGTAATTCGAAATGATGGAGTGGCACAGTTGCCAGCTGGAGCTAATGCAAGGGCATGAAATGCATTACTTTTCATCGATGTGGTGTGTTTGAAAGTTGAATGTTGACCTTAAGGCTCAGAGGTTAGAGTGAGTAGAGCATATGCAGGGATTGTTAGACAACAGGGGTGTAGACTCATTTCCCCCTCTTTGTACAAACCCGTAACGACCATATGTTATGCTGGAGTCTGTGTAAACCTCGGAAGTTAGGTGGCTTTGGGATTTATTAGGAGGACTTGAAGCAGTACTCGGGAAAGATCAGCTTGCTGAGAAGGATAATGAGGATGGGCAGTGTGGTGTTGGATTGTTTGGTTACTGGTAGGGTATAGCAATGAAGAACTAGCTTAAACGGCAACTTTTCTCATAGACGGTAATGCTGACTGAAGCACAGATTGTCCAGTTAACGAGTGTGTAGTTTTTACAGAAGTAATTTCCCTGCCTAAATAAGAGCAGCTAGACTGGAAGAAGAAAACAGATCTGGTGTTTTGACAAATGGTGTAGAAGTGGTAGCAGCTGCAGTAACCGGTTCTTGTTGAGAAACAGAACAATTAGTGGTTAGCCACCGGCTAATCAGTGAGCCATCAAATCATGAACATATTCTAAGCATATGGAAGATTCGGGACAGGCAGGTAACTGGTACGCTATTTGCTCTCGTAGATTTTGGGTAGCTTGTTGATTTTCCGCCAATGTTTGTATTTGTTAGATAAGGGCTCCAGTATTGTGTTCAATATGATCAGTTGGTTCTGGCACATAAGCTGGCATCTCTACGTCTGTTCAAGCTGGTATCGGAGGAAAAGAAGATATGTTTCGTAAATTGAGATACTGTGGATCACGCGAGGTGTTCAGTCTATAGAAAGATGGCATCTGTAGAGAAGTGCCATATAGATCTCGATAGTAACGGGATTCTGTAAGTGGCGCTTGCGAGGTCGAAGGTGAGACTACACTTGGGGTGAGCTCCCAGTCGATTCTGAGGCGGGGTTCGATGGGGAACGTGATACATCACCTTTTAGAAGACCAGTGGCAAAATTATTGTCTTGATGGCCGGGGTCGGTGTCAGCTAAAATGAAATCACTTTTATCGAAGACGACATTTTTAACGATGACAACCTAACCGGTTTGGGGTGGGTGGATACGATAAGGTTTTCGGTCAGTCTCATATCTTACCAGCACTCCCTTTAGGGAATCAGGAAGCAATGTATCTTCACGGTGTGACAGGCATCGAGATGTAAACAACACAGCCAAATGTTGTTGAATGGTACAACCAGATTTTATCCGTCGGCATTTCATTAAAATATGTAAAGGGGATCTATTCGTGTTTTCCTAATGTCGGTAGCCTGTTGTGAAGATACGCACCACTCATTAATGCTTTGGACCATTGATAAGGAGGTGCACTACTGCCAAGGAGAGGTGTCCTCATGTTTCTTTGTAAAACACCGTGAGCTCGTTCTACTTCACTATATTGGGTACTATAGTGAGGAAGTGTCAGCCCACGGGCAGTGTCTTGTTCAGCAAGGAATTCAAGGCGAAGTCGACAGGTGAATTCACCTACGTTAGCTGAACAGGCATGACCCACCTTGTAACCATCATGCTTGGAGAAGCGGTTTTCAGCGCAAAGAATGTAATTCATCACTTCCAGGGTGGCATTAACCTTTGTACCAATGGAATCACGGCATAGAAAGATAAAGATGTATCTGATATTGTTATAAATTACGCGTTACCTTCATCATCCCAATATCGAAAGCTGCCAGAACTATCGCCCTGAACAAGCTCAATAGGAGCGGTAACCTTAAAATCAGGAGTCTCCCCTTGGTAACCTTACCTTCTATAAGAGTACATGTTGAAAATAATCGACAATTTGCAAATAGAAGTTTTGGTAACTTGGCTCGTTTTGCTAACTCTTCGAATGAAACCCGATCAGAGTGGCCAAGGCATAGATGTCCAATATCTCCACGATATTTGGATATTGTTGATGTTGGTGATGGCACGGATGAACTGTCTGCTATCTGCCAATTAAGGTCAATATCATATATGGTAGCTTCTCGTTGTGGTGTGAAGGTAGGCATGCACAACCCATTGACCACGGAGTCAATCTTTCTATACGATTTAATGAGTGTTAAGGGAACTGTAGTTACGTAGACACCAGATTCAGTGATGATAACATGGCTCCACAATCTCTGTCATTTCAGAAAGGGACATTATATTGCAAGGAGCTTCTGGAGCTTCCGGAATGTCCAGTGTATTTTTTACTAAATCTTCAATTTTCACTTTAGTAGAACCCCTCGCACCTCGACTGAACATAGTTATAGATTCCTACAAGATGAAGACTGGTTGGTTCTTCTAAAGAATAGACCAGAGTACATGCTCTCTTGATATGGCATGTACACCCAGTATTGAGGCACCAAGAGTTTTCCTTGACGGTAGCGGTGTTTGTGGGTGTCATCCTGCCCCTAATGTCAAATGCAATAAGATCAGCATCAGCATCAGAGTATTTTAGTAGCAAAGCGTGCCGTCTATTCTTCCTGACTTCAATTCTTTGGACAGTTAGCTTTCCGTTATTTTCCTTAGCCAAGTGAGTATGGGCAAGACAATATCTTTCATTTGCTCTAATTTATGCGGTTATTTGGTAGGATGAAATCAGCAGAGGATTTCGGCTACTCAGCTAGTATCTTCTGAGAGGTTGCTGACAATTCATCTTCATCGAAGGTAGTCAAGTGTATATCCTCAGCATGTGTAAAGAACTGGGAGATTAAGTACAGACTTAACTCCGTTTTTATGCTACTTGCATTATTCGGTTTTAGTGGTGCCACAATCCTTGAAGAATTCTCGAACCAATTTCAAATTGGTATTAAAGGCAATCTTACCGATATAACTTTTTTATACAGGTGATAATAGTTTTTTGGCAATGTTTCCATCGGCATCGGTGTTTATGTTATACCATTTCGTAATTTTTTCTCTAATACCTCTAGACGTAATGCTTTTTAGCATTCCCATCAGGATGATATTATTCTTTACACAAATGGCGTTAACTGTGGAAAGGTTTCTTATTATTTTCTCATTATTAGCAGCTATCTCATTAAGTAACAGATGGTGACATTAAAATAGAGATGCAAACATTGCAACAAGGGTTCTTTCAGAATACCTTTTTCTATTGCCTGAAGTTTGATGGTCCTTCAAGGACACAAGCGAATTCAGTTGCGATGCTCTCGGAACTCCTGACCTCCAAAGCTCGAACGTCATTCTTGAACTTTGAGAAATCGCTCATATTGAAGATAGATTTTTATATGTGTATAAATCTTATAAGATAGCGTTTGGTCTTACGTATAGAATTTTGAGATCCAGTTTCCTCCTAAACTTCGAGAGATCACTCATACTGTAGGACGAGTGAATGTAAGAGTAAAGGTATAAATCCAATAAATTGGTATCTGGTTCTCTATATAGGATAACTAGTAAAACATAGGTTAAATAATTGTATAGAGAGTAAAATAACATTCTTAAAGTAAGGAGTATAAGCCTTCCAAGAAGAGATCTTTTGCTTCTGTCATGGGGCCCAAAGAACAGATCCTATCTTAACATAGGTTGTATAATTGTATACAGAGGAGTGTACTTTTACTATAGGGATAGAAGGACATACGAATTACGGACGCAACTTCTGTCTCTGTCACAGCAACCAGAGTACAGATTTCTTAGCACACAACTTAAGGAAATTGCCTGTTGAGATCTGCTCTTCTTCTAGACTTAGAGAGATCACTCATACTGTAGGATAGATACACGTATATGTAAAGGTATAAATCTGATGAGGTAACCTCCAGTTCTCTATATAGGGTAACTAGTAAAACATAGGTTATATAGTTGTATATAGAGTAAGATAACGTTCTTAACAAAGTAGAGAGTATAAAATTTTCCTAGAAGAAAACTTCTGCTTGCGTCATGTGACCCAGAGTACATATTATATCTTAACATAGTAATCCATAAGTTATAGACTATATAAGATGAGCAATGAACCTTCAAGTAGTGAAGATACGATCTATAGAGAGAAAATATCCCCAAAATTTTCTTGTGACATAAACCTACCCTTACGCAATTCTAGCCCACAGATTATATCTTAACAAAATTTTCAAATATTACAAAAAAGTTATTTTACCGTAATATACGATTAGCATATTTACACGTGACAACGGTTCTCTAAAACTCCTAAATTTAAAATTTTTGTTTTTTATCCTTCTCGTACACCGTTATTTCATGACACATTTGTTTTTACGAATAAGAATTCTTTAAATGTAAATTCGGTTAATCAAAATAGAGCATATATTAAAATAGTATTAAACCTATTATAAAATAACTTTATCGTCACATGATCGTATAACTTTATTTCCTATTTTTTAGGAAAGATATTTTTTAGTTTAAAGGTGGTCAAGAAACATCCTATACATTAAGATTGCATTTTTATAAAGGTCGTAGGACACGATATTAAAAAACATTTTCTCCCCAAGAGACGGGTTTCCTGTTGAAATATAATCTAAAGTTTGGGTCACATGACACAGACAGGAATTTTCTATTAAGAAAATCTTTAGCTGTCAACTTTGTTACGGACATTATCTTACTCTCCATTCAACTATATAATAGCCTTTGCCTTACAAGTTATCCTATATAGGGAACCGCAGGTTACTTCGTAATATTTATAGCTTAACGTACACGCGTATCTAGGCCACCTTATGTATGGTCTCTCTAAGTTTAGCAAGAGAGTATGTCTCAGCTGGCTATGATCCCTGGATGTGAAAATATAATCTGTGCACCAATATCAAGTGTGCGGATATCGTAACATTCAATGAAAGAAAAGTTTTTCTTGGGAGAGAGAACTTTTCTTTCATCAACTATTTAAAGAGCTACTGCTCTTTAATGTGTATTATTTAGCTTATGCATCACTCTTCTATCATATATAGAAGAGGTTGAGGTTACCATATAAGATTATATCGCGGAATACATTACACATATACATATATAGTTTCATTTTGAGTGGTCTCACTAAGTTTAGAAAAGAAGTTAGATCTTTACACTGGCCATAACAATGTCGTGCAACTACGAGGGTTGGATAATGGAATTTGGAAGTGTCATATATTCTATTTTTGCTCCTTTAGCAAACACCACTTCTTCCAAACTGAAGAACATCACCTACGGTGATGATTCGACAATCAATGATTCCACAACTAGTATATTAGCTCTCCTAGGATACAAATTGTTATTACTAGGAATTCTAAGAACGAATACCCTAGGTATCAACAGAAAAGCTATCGGGATATCACCCAACAGGTCGGTTTATATTGACAACAATGTCACCAGTACCATTATTTCCCAAACTGGTAAAAAGATGTTAAGATGAATCTGGAAACCAATTTCAAGTTGCTTCGGAGCATACTAAACTATTTCCGATACAAGGATACCATATCAGTTGAGTTATATTACAATATTATTGTGGCGGCCGTTATTATATCTACATCGCGATGATATATCCATATCACACATTATAGAAGAATCACAGCAATTGGCCATAACTCCAACTCATTCTTCTATAACAAAGATTATTAGTAAAACAAATGGAACAAAGACCGGTGATCCTTGTTCATAAACAAGGGTACTGTCATTACTACCTTTTGTAGTACAAGCACAGCTACAAGCGCTGTAAATCATCTGTTTTTCCTTGGGTAATATTCCTTCACGAGTTTAAATACAAACTCAATAACCTAGGACGCACTCTCCCTGGAGGTATCAGCTGGTGCAGGTTCAGACTCGATACAGCCAGTCTCGTCAGTAGAGTCTCCCTACTCTCTCAGCCTAAATGGCACGTCTCCAGAGATGCCATTCTCGTCCGGGCCGGGCAAGTATCATGATCCCGAATATGTTCCTTCAAGGGACATTGCTTCTCAACCCTAAAGAACGGTAGTTGATATGCCTGGCTATATTCTGATTAAACTCATCACATTGTGGATAACACTATAAGCTTATCCCTCAAATGCGACAATTGGTCCAACAGAAACAAGCTACACAGGAACTAACCGAAAGGATAATTTACCAAGTATCTACTTCTCCCGAATCTTCTTCTTATTTAGAGGATATCTGCTGTATGATAGACTTGCTTATCAGCAAACGGATGACTACCATCAGTTCTGTTATTCAACATGAATTAGTCACTACAACCACGACTCCTTCCATGCCACTTGTTGAGACCCCAAAGCTATCTCCTCCCCGTCTGTCAGATGTACCTGCCCTCATATATGGTGGGGGACACTTCTTCTATTGTAATGGCTATATATCCAGTAACATGTCAACCTGTGCACCAATCGGCATCACTAACTACAAAAAATGTGCAGCTTATGGTAGCTCAGTATTATCATGCCTTACAAGCAACATACAACTCAAGCGTCCAATTTTTCCAGCAGTTTTGTCACTGTCACCATCCTCTTTCTCAAGTGGTGGAACAAGTGATGTTCTTCTGTTGAATCTACACGCGACCAAGCATTTACACTCTATGCTAAAATCAGCCTAACCGCAGGTCACACGGATTCACCAAAAGGAGGGAAATGGCACATCGCCCCTCTCATCAGGCAGAATTCATCAAGACAAATGACGCACCCATTATCCCCTTTACTCTTTGTGCCTAAAAGCCTGCAGACCACGTCGGCTAAACGTATTTCTGTTGAACGTATTGCAGTATACGCTACTGCAGTAATTGTGGTATGTCATTTTAACACTCGGAGTTAGTGACACACTTATCCCGTAACGGAATGCAGCTAGTGATTATGTTTATTCATTAGCTCGCTATATATGTGGAAAGCCATCAACGGCACGTTCAACAGCCACTATTATTATTGCACAAATAATGCCGGGTACAGCCAATATCGTACAGGAAGCCTAGGTTATGCCAGACAGGTTAGAATGAAAAAAAGCATGATCCAAAAGAGATGAATACATTTGCTGAAAGGCACTTTTATCAGGGAAATCGTATTAATATCAGAAAGGTCAAATAAGACGTTATATACTTCTCATCCATCAACAGAGACAAATTAGTGAGGTCTCCTCCTGGATTTAATATACACCCTAGGAAAATATGAAAACCTGATAATGCTCTGTTCAGTATGAGGCAGCCACTTGAACTCCAGAATTAGCGTATCAAGCGTGCCTAAGAACTTATGTTGCTTTACTTACTTCTTACTTTAATATCTGATACTCAAGTTTAGATATGAGCAAATCTTCATCCTTACAAATAGCCTACATCCGGCACATAAACAATTCTTCAAACACACTGCATTACCGTCTCATTTGGTCCAAGAAGCTACATATTCAGACCCAACTAATCCCATAGATGCTGGAACGAAAAGAGCAAGTGTATTGACAATCTTACTATAATTTTTAGCCAATCCTGATTCACTTATTTGAAAAGATACATCCTTGAACATCTTATTTAAGACGACCTTCCGAATACAGGTTAAGGTGTTAATAAATAATCTGTACTCTAGGTGGTACGACAGAGACAATATTTTTTCTTCTAGGAGAGTTCTATATCCTCTATCTCTTTAGAAAAAGTATGTTCTTGTCCATACAATAAGATAACAACCTATGCTTCCTAGTAATCCTATTTTGAGAAATGGGGGTTACTTCATAAGATTTGTGCCTTTACGTAGACGTGCATATAGCCTACGCTAGGGGTGGTCTCTATCAGTTTAATAGGAGACTAGATCTCAACATATAGCAAGAAGCATTTGAATTAGGGTGTAGAGTGTATGGAGAGAGGGCAGCTAGAAGAATTAGTTGTTTCAGAGAAATCAGTGTAAATATTTCGGATATAGTGTGTCTGCTCAAATTATCCATATAGCCTAAAAGTTATATAGTACAGAAATGACTATTGAAGCAAGGCCCACATACAAGTATGGATTTGCACTTGAAAAAATATCCATCCACTGCATAAGTCAAGTTTCTCTACATCGAGTGTTGAATCATACCATAAATTGGCAAAAAGCCATAAAAAATGAAGGATAGCTTAAATCGTTTATAATAAGGTGTCCAATTAATAGTTGAGATATTACTTGTAAAAAATTTTCTTTAATTAAATACCAACTAATATGATTTGGATATTTTGTAACAATATTGAATCATTTATTCGATAGAATTAGAGCGGATTTTATCAATATCGCTATACTTTGCAGATATAGTCTGCCCCCTCCCCATCAAGTCACCAGCATTCAACTGGATCCGATGAAGTTTTAAAAACTGTTGGATGCCGTTGTTAATGGTTAAGATGTAGTCACATGTTGTATCAGATATAGAGTTTGATATCCTCCAATATCAAGATCCTTTTTTATAGTCAACATTGAAGATATGTTGCACATAATGATTTACAATTCTATTGGTCAGAAGTGAAGACTCGGAGAATATATATGGTAGGTACTGTCACGTTCCTTTATGAAAGACCAGTGCTTTTGAATGATTTATTGTAAAGCTTTATTGAGTTAACGTGTTATTTGTTGGAAGGTGAATAGGTCAAATGTCTTATGCGAATAGCATAATAGGAAGTAAACCACAACTGAAAATAAAGTTTAATCTTTCAAGGCTATCAATGTCAAATTATCACTGTCATTAAAGTGTTAAGGCCTCCTTGAAATACATTATTGTAAAGGTTCCTTTCCCATAGAAGAGTAAGGCTGTCGTTAGTATGGTTGCATCATTGGGATCACGATAGATGTGGTTCCTCATAAAGCACGACCAACAATTACTCGGCAAACATAGTCTCTGTTATTTTATTTTTACTACTTCCATCCACTGGTGAATTAGATTGTTTGTTTAATTCTCTTCTACTCAAAAAAAAGTATGCAATATAACATCATGGATAGTATAGTCGAAACGAAACAGTGTCTCAAGGCCAACGAATTGTTTCATAGTAAAATGAAGACATATATAGATATACATAGTTGTTGAAGTAAAAAAGAATAACATTGTTAAGAAGACGGCGTATTGTATGAAAGTGTGTTTAATAACTAAGTTGGAAAGTAGTCAAATTGATTTTGTTAATATCCCTCTTATTGAATAGTCGTGTCTCTTTTTTTTTTTTCCTTTGGAAAGGTGTTAAAAAGTGTTAACTACTGAAATGGTAGGTTAAGATTATGCTAATTTGAATGAAAAGATGTGCTGAAATGAAATATAGGATCAGAATAGAAGATAAACTGTATATTCAAGATCAAGAAGGAAATCAAAACCAGTTGAGGTGTTTGTTTTGGATGATTATAAAAGATATAGTTCTTTGGAAGTTCCATTTTCAGTTTGCGTTATTCTTTGATTTAAAGCAGTGGGGGACCCTTTCCTTATAAACGATTATTTTCATATTAATAGTATAAAAAACAAAAAGAAAGCATTTTGGTTTTGAGTATCATTACCTGTTAAGATCTGCTCTTCTTCTAGACTTAGAGGGATATCACTCATACTGTAGGATAGATACAGGTGTATGTAAAGGTATAAATCTTATGAGGTAACCTCCAGTTCTCTATATAGGATAACTAGTAATGCATAGGCTATTGTATAGTTGAATAGAGAGTTAGTTAATTCTCTTAACAAAGTAGAGAGTAAAAAAGTCTCCTAGAAGGAAACTTCTGCTTGTGGCATGTGGCCCAGAGTATAGATTATATCATAACATAACGTAAAAGGATAAGAAGATTATTGAGATGTTTCTTCTTCGGGAAGATAAGTTTACTTTATTGTTATGCGTTTGCTTTTCTGAAATAAGATTACATCTTGCATTATGGCACATTTACGTGGATGAAGAATAACCATATTTAATCATAATATAGTTTTTCTCCTCTCCAAACCATGATGTGATGTTGCCGCTCAGATTTTCAAGTGTAGTGTGTGTGTATGTGTGTGTTTCGTATCTCTTAACACTTAGGTTTCACGTTAGCATAATCGGTATCACCATAATTGATAGTTATACTTTTAACTTGATAAGCTAAACCTTTATATCTCGGATTAATATATATATATATATATATATATTTAACGAGAAATGCAGGTTTATTTTATTGTATTTAAGTATACGGGTATGCTGGTTTCAATGTAATCAATGAGTGTTAACAGAATAGATGATCGAGAAAGAAAGAAAAATATCGATATAAGTTATGGGCGGGATTTTACTTCTCAATAGAGCAAAGCTTATCAAGAAAGCAATTTTAAAGGTTTAATTAAGCTTAGCTTTGCTAAAAACGGGGGAGGCAGTTGAGTAAACTTGTTGAAAGCATATCCCTTGAGTTTATTTAGTTAGTATTGTTCAACCTTAATTATTTCATTTTATTTCCTCTTTGACTTCAATAAGGTTATCGCCGTTAATCCAAGTCGGTGGGCTAAGAATAATTTAACTTGAAGAACAAACTAGGAGCATAAAATATTGAAAAGATTACACCTAAGAGAGAGAGGGAGGGAGAGAGGGAATAAAATGTGGGCATATGAGAGAATCTCAAGCTTCCAACTTTGTTTCTTGGCGATCTTAAACATATTGACCCACGATCGATTCACCTTATCAGTTATTGTACGTTGAGCCTTGGCAGGAACAGGTAGTCGATTAGTCTATTTTTGATCACAGAACGTCGATTCGATGCGTTGTGCTTACAAAAAAAAGTCCTGGACATTTCTCAGGACAAACAGACAAGCGATAGCGGAGCCGGAAAAGTACCGGAAGCGGCACTGCTGAAACTGCCGAGCCAGAGTCTGTAATGCTGTGTTTGCCGTAACAAAGCTGCCCGGAACAGCGCTTGCTGTTCCTGCCGGATGCTTGCCGAAATATTTTGTTCTGGAAAGAAAAAAGAAGAGAACAATGGCAGCAGCCGATCTTTTGTGTTGGAAGCCCCCTTTTTGCCAGCGAAAACAATGCAGATGCTGGTTTGGGACAATGGGCCACCTGCAAACTTTTCGTCTCTTTTGTCGTTTCCAAGTGGAAACAATGGAAACACGCAAAAGATTAATAAAAAAAATTGATAAAAAATTAAGAATTTGGCGAATTTTCAAGATCTCGCAGGCACGGTCTGGCATTTCTGAAAATTTGCTTGAAAGGACATTTATTGCTATTGTTATTTGCTGTTGTCTATTGTTTATTTTGTTTATGTATTTTGCAAATGTTGCACATGGCCAAGAACAATGGAGCAAGATAAGAATATTTATAAGCACTCGTTGTTTTGTATTGACAAGTGTTCCAAACCGGCCAGCATCGAACAGTTACGGATTGATGTTCATGCTTTGTGGAAGGTGCAACAGAATAGAATGAAGATGAATTCAAAACAACACCTTCGAAACAAGACACGGATAAACAATGGAGGCATATCCATTATTGGCAAAACTGATGTAGTCTCATTGAAGTGCTTACGCAAAATTTTATTGCGAATAATGTTATTTTCCTGAATTCTTACACAAACATTAACAATGGTGGAAGAAGGAAAGTTGTCTTTGTTTGTTTTCCTTTAGATGAAACTCTTTAGCTATTGTTAAACATGTATCAAAGTGGTTTGGTGAGCGATATTTTAAGTCTACATTATTTAACCCAATCACAGAGAGTTTTACAATCAATTGCGAAGAAAGTAGAAATAAACTATTCTCTTATTGACACTGTCAAAATATATATTCATGCAAGTACACGCTTCTTCCACGACGTCTTGTCTTCTTTTCCTCACTTGTTTTTTTCACATTTCTTTTCTTTTTCTTTTTCTTTTTTTATTTGACTTGCCTTGTTGCTGCTTCTCTTCCTCTTTCCTTTGTCTTAAAACGGGATACGTGGTTTCTTTCTTTGTTTATGCGAAAGAAATCTTGTTTTGTTGACGCTTCTTAAACACACGACGTGGGATGACTGACAAAAGTCTTTTCTTTTTGTATTGTAAACAATATCTCTCGCCCCCATTGTTCCTATCCAGGAGTGATTAGATTTTATCTTCATCTTTTTTCTTCCATTTTTGGTTTGGGTTTCTTGAGTTTAGATTTGAACAAACTCATTCAGCCAAACATTTTTTAAAGTATACAAAAAAAAGCAAGACAACACAATACAAATAATAAAAAAAACATGAAAATTTTGAAGTAATAAAATAAAATAAATAAATAAATAAATAAAATAGTACACCTTATTTTTCTTCGTGCTTGATATGTACAGTATGTTTTTCTAATCATCCATTCCTATCACACAGTTCTCATTTATTATTGTATGAGAATATGAAAGAGAAAATAAATAAATTAAATTAAATTAAATTAAATTAAAATCAATAGAAAAAAATTTAAATTTCCAAATTTAAAAGAGACTAAACAGAAAACCAAATTAAATCAAGTCATTGAAAAACTTTTTTGTTACCTTTCCTAATACAAGCATCGCGGAGGTCAAAGAGGATATTTCAAACATAACAGATTGTTGGGTACACACTTTACTATATTGAAAAAACAAGAGTTGCGTTTGTTTTGACGTCTTGTGTCTCTTTTTTTTTTTTTTTTCCTTTTACCTTTAGCATTTTCACATATCTCTTTTCTACTGTTTGTTTGTTTGTTTGCTATAACTTTTGATCTTTTCTAAGGTTATATTTTTCATTTAATTATAGTTATATTGAAAGCATCAAGCGTTCACAACACAAATCTCTAGTTGTTGTTGTTGTTGTTGTTGTTGTTGTTGTTGTGTGTGTGTGTGTGTTTATTAAGCATTCTGCCATTATTTTTTTGTTCAAGATTGAAAGTAACAACTTTGAAGAAGATAGTAACAATTCCAATCTACTTAACCAATTTTGTTGTCAGAATTAATAAAAAAAAAAGATACAACATATCCATAATTAACCTAATCACAATTTCTCATCATGGATATCGAACCAACTTTTAAAGGTTACATCGAAGATGAACAAGATGCATTATTGATTATTCAAGCTACTATCGATGGGAAACTAAAACATATCCCTAGAAGACCCTACGAAATAGAAAGATCGTATTTGATCTCATCGGGTAACATTTTTGTCTTCGTAGAAGAAATATCTGGTATTAAGAGATGGACTGATGGTGTCACATGGTCCCCATCAAGAATTACTAGCAAATTTCTGATCTATAAAGAAATAGATAAAACATCAGCTTCTAACAAAAATAAATTGAAAAATTTAACAAAGAAACATGATCTCAATAAAAATAAGACCAAAAATAGAAAAAGTCTTATTCAATCCACTGATTTCACAAATAATGAATCATTAAATAAACCAAGGATTAAATTGCCACCTTTAGTCACTAGCAATAGTGGTCGTAATAATAACCATGGCCAATTTGATTCAATGAATAATACCCCGAGTTCAACTGGTTCTGATTCAAATGACGAATCTAGTAATGATATCAGCAATAATGAGACATCTAGTCGAGGAGCGTTGAGTCCCGAGCTGTCAAAACATACGTCCTTAAGATCGATACATACAATGAAATACACTGGATTAATCAAGAAAACGATATCCATTAGTTTGAAAAGAGCACTTTTAGATCATACGGAAACATTTCATATTATTTCATATTACACCATTGATGATGTTAAAGAGAATAGATTAATAACTCCAAAGGCATCGTTGGTTTTCAGAAATATTAAACCAAGTGATGAATTGAAAATTGCCATGGAAAACACCAAATTGGGGAACACAAAGTCGTTAAATAAAGGTAATTCAATATCTTCAGGAAGCACTCCAAGCCAAATGGCAGAGCACGCAAACATTAATGGTTTTAACTATTCACAACAGCCGCAGCAGAATCCACATTTCTATACTAATAATGGGATATCTGATTTGAATAATCTGATTCAACCAAACACAGCATTTAACAACACTTCGCAAGGTATCAGCAGGAATATTAGTGCTACAGCGCTCAACTTTAGAAACGCTTCGAAAAATGATGATTTTAATCTTTCAACATCATCCATCAACAATAATATGATTCCACCGGTTGCACCTATGTATAATGTGAATGGAAATAACAATAGTGGTCTGCCACCTCAATTTCCAGGTATTCAAAATAATAGAGTTTCAATGCCACAACACTCTTACCATAACAATCAAGCTCTTCCATATGCTGGTAATATGTCTTATATGAACGATGGCAGTAACAACAGCAATATGCCTAACAGTAGTAATACTAATGCAGACTTTTCCCACTCTGCAGCTTCTCAATTACTTTTACGTCTAACTCCTCAAGCCTCTTATCCATATTATTATCAAGGACAAGCAAATAGCAATGCATATGGGTTGGTTGACAGTAATGGAACGGCACCTGCTGGACAAGTAATTCCACCATTATCATCAACATTTTTCCCATCTTCAGATGCTTCTGACTCAAATCCTAATTCCAGTGGAAGGGGTGTAACCCTTCCAAATGCCTCAGGTAGCATGATGCCATCTGTACAGAATAATGGAACATACACTTTATATCCTCTAAATTCCACGCCAGGTTCTAGCCAGACTTCAGGTAATACCTCAAATGGAATGAATAATGTCAACAGTGGTAATGATTTTCACTCATCTGCCAATAATAATGATAATAATGCTGCCTATTATAGTAACCCGGGGGCATATTCAAGACCTTCTGTCAATCCAGTATATGCATCTGCAAATAATACTAACGGCTATGAGAGTAACAGTAGTGTAAGAAATGACACGTCTGGAGGGAGCATGATCCCAACTCCAGTGAGTCTTAGAAGCAAGAATCCAGGATCCTCATCATATATGAACGGATATGGTACTGGCGGCGGTAACAACAATAGCTTACCGTACTCTTCCACATCTGCTAATGCCAATCAGATGGGGTCTCAATACATAAATCAATCAAATTTTGCAGCTTCTAATAACAGTACTCTAAAATCTGGCACTAATAGCTATAACCCACCAGGACAGTATGTTTCAAATAGTTATACCTATCCTGGCTCACAGCAACCTCAAAACCAAAGTTCAACGGAATCCCCTGTACCAAATGCAGCTTTATCACAAGGCTTAAACCAGTACCCACAAGGAAATATATCTAATACTATGCCATATGGTTATAACAATTCTATATTAAACTATGGTTTAAATAATGATAGAATGAATAATACAACAATGTCAACTACTGCAATTAATAATCTTCCGGCTGCTGGTCCTGAAAACTAAGTCACTGCATTTTCATTGCGAAATTTATTTACGTTATTTTTTTTGAATTTCTCTACCTGTCATAATGAGTTTGAATTACATATATAACAAGCAATAGCATTATCATGTTTGTTTAATTTTTACTCGCCTATCATTTATTATTATAGTCATTTTTTTTCTTGTTTATATCTATAAGTAAACAGGTATCATTATAAAGCATTTGCTTAAATTACTATCTAACTTATTTTACTTAACCACACCAACCACTTTTATATTATTTTATCATGTAGCCTGCCATAATGTCATATCACATTGCAATACTCATAAACAAAAATACTAAAGCACCAAATTATATAATAGAATGTTTCCATACGAAGGAAGATACAGCAATATTATATATTTACCCGTGTACTAGTTGCTAAAATGCAATGTAGGGTTATAGTTGGTAAATCAACTCAGTCATTACTACATTTGAAGACCATCTAAGGACATTATATTAATCAGTTTTTCACGTGATTTGTTTTTACTGTTTTCCGAAGAAATTTTGGGGTGGAAGAGGGCATCTCTATATCTTTGCAATTAATAATCAGCCATCTCGATTCACAAACTAGAGTGGAAATTATAAAAGAGGATATGGGAAAGAGTATCACAAATAGCATTCCTCTTTATTTAATTTATTTAAATTATTTGTAACTGTATTTGAACTTACGATAAGGATTCCAAAAATAACTGGACAACAACAATTGTGGTATTATGGAGAACGAAGAAGATTTAGGACCTGCTCCATCGTTAGCTAAAGTGAGCCATATTATCTTAATCCTCTCTGGTAAAGGTGGTGTAGGTAAGAGTTCAGTCACTACACAAACAGCACTATCACTATGTCAGCTAGGGTATAAAGTGGGTGTGCTAGATATTGATTTAACGGGTCCCTCACTGCCACGTATGTTTGGTCTAGAGGATAAATCTATTTATCAGACATCTGAAGGTTGGATGCCTGTTAAGGTAGAAGTAAATGGCACAGGTTCCTTGAGTGTGATATCTCTAGGGTTTTTGATTGGGGATAGAGGTAATAGTGTGGTTTGGAGAGGACCAAAGAAGACTGCCATGATTAAACAATTCATTAGGGATGTAGCATGGGGTGATTTAGATTATTTATTAATTGACACTCCTCCCGGTACTTCAGATGAACACATTTCGATTGCAGAACAATTAAGATTTTCAGAACCTGATGGTGCCATTGTGGTGACTACCCCACAAAGTGTAGCCACAGCAGATGTCAAGAAAGAGCTGAATTTTTGTAAGAAAGTCGATCTTTTTATCCTTGGTGTAGTAGAAAATATGTCAGGATTTATTTGTCCATATTGTGAAGAATGTACAAATATCTTCTCCAGTGGTGGTGGTAAGACTCTAGCGGAACAATTTGGTGTCCCCTATCTAGGTAACATTCCTATTGATCCTAAATTTGTTGAAATGATTGAGAACCAAAGTGAACATGAAGAAACGTTGGTGGACTTATATAATAAGTCATCACTTTATCCAATTTATAAAGAGATCATGAAGAAGGTCTTGGATCAAAACCGTCCATCTCGTATCCCAGAGGAAAATGAAATTACTTATAAGCTTAAGAAGACTAACTTGGAGGATTCTGAGTAAGAAGAGCCAACCTATCGTAATGTGATCTGATATATAGATATATTCTTGATTTATAGATTTCTTTAATTTTAACCATGCATTTTAGAACCAAAATAAAGAGCCTAATATACTCAAGTACATGTATTTTAGAGATAGGTTAACTTATTCAAATAATCTCAATTCCATATATACTTGAGGTCAATTCTGACAGGATATTTATCCTAACTCATCTGCTAAAGTAGTGATGTTTGTATCGCATTCATTATTATTTTTTTGTTGTATGAGTAGTGGTGACCTTTTCACTACTAATATTTTGTAACGTTGTGGCAGTTGACGACATAGCTTTCTTACGTAAAAACAAAGGGATTAACGGTGGCAGCATTAAATTGGATGAAGCAACTGAAGAGTCTGCATTGTTGCCGTCTCCATTCCTAACATCAGTATGAGTACTATTGATAATTATCTCTCGATCCACATTTGACGTTATAGACATTTGTGGGGATTCACTGGTTGAATGAGTTGAGTTTGAAAAGGGATTGGTAACTGAACATGCAGCATGCAAGCCAACTGATTCAGCATCCTGGTTTAATGTTTTTTTAGGGATTTTGTTGATCCTCTGAGTCATTACTTCCGGATGTCTCTGTTTGAGTATTTTAAAAAGTGTTGGGTATTGTTGTCCACTTAAATTGTCCAAAGACAGAATTGGCACATTATTATCTTCGCCAAAGTTATTATTTATAGCAACTAGATTCTCTATTATATTATTCGACATTAGCTCTATATCTTTCAATTCATGGTCACACTTACCAATAGTTTTTTCTAAATGGTTTAGATGTTTGGAAGCGACTGGGTTTTGAGTGCTAAGTTGATACTTGGCATGCTTTGCTCTTTGAGACAAAACTCTCCTGTATGTATACTTTAAACGTTTAAAAGTACTTTTCAATTTGGAATCAAGCAGTTCTCCCTGTTTTATTTCAGTATCAACATCATTGGAAATTGTGGTAAATATCTGAGCTATAGCCTTTTCAGTCTGCTCCAATTCTAGTTTGGTATGCTGGAAAATTGCATTATATGCAATCTCACTATTCTTCGGAATTATTATATCTCTTTGTAATGATGCAAAGGCATCGCTATTCTTGATTTTTTGAAATTGATATTCACCCATAGATGACATTACATGTATCGGGATAGTTTTTCAAAGCTTCTCCAATAATTCCTCTTATCTTTACTGGCTTCTATTAACTTTGATTGCTCTACAATTAGGATTGAGAAATATATCATATGTGACTTTTAAATAAAAATTGAAAATAAAAGCTCTTAAAGTTAAAAGAGAGATCGCAACGTTGGTTGTGAGGAGTCACTCGAGCTTACAATCTTGCAAACTAAGCTGACTTGGCAGTCATGTGTACATCTATGACTGGTGTGATGTCTATCATCTTTGGGGGCTGTTGTGGTAGTGTAGCCACAATGGAAACGTTGATTAATGATAAATCTACTTTTGCTCAAGATACCAATATCGGTAAACTAGTAACATTCTGTCAGTTTATATTTATTACATTGATGGCATTGCCCCGTTTTATTGTATTTACTAATGTTCAAGAGGGTAAAAGAGTGTGGGGGCTCCCTCGATTTAAGCCTTTGCATGTACCGTTTAGAATTTATGGTATATCTGTATTATTATTCTTTTTCAGCTCAGTAGGTAATAACATGATCTTTAATTATAATATTACCATTCCAATCCACATAACGTTCAGATGTTTCAGTACGGTGTTGACCATGATAACATGTTATGTGATTAATGGGAAAAGATATTCAAGATTACAAGTTGGATCAACAGTATTTTTAACAGTTGGTGCTCTTATTGCATCGTTATACAGAGACCATGATTTTCATTGGAAGGATATCTATTACTGGCAATCTGTAGAAACTGTGAGAACCTATGATTTGGTATTTTTACAAGGGCTGCTGATCCTTCTGGCGTCTTCGATTATGTCCGCTTTACTTTCTGCATACAATGAATGGACGTATGCAACATATGGGAAACATTGGGAAGAGAATATGTTTTATTGTCATTTGTTATCAATCCCACTATTTTTGGTTTCAAGTTACGAAGAATTATGGAATACCATAAGCAAACTGGTTTATGCTTCGCCTAAATTCAAGATCATCGATATTCCCATGTGGGATGAGACAATCTATGTGTCACAAAATCTAATCGCATTAATTGGAAATTTAGTAACACAGAACATTTGCATTACAGGTGTTAACATTTTGGCCAGTCAAACGGGGGCTTTAACGCTGTCAATTATCCTGTTAGTGAGAAAATTTGCTAGTTTACTGTTAAGTGTTGTCTTCTTTAATAATAAATTATCACAAACTGCTTACATTGGGATTCTGATTGTATTTTTTGGTGCCTTTCTATACTCTCTCGGGTCTAATCCAAGTACGAGGACTGTAAAGGACAGAAAAGTTGAATAACAAAAGATAATATGTAAGTGTATTAACATATTCCTATCATTCTTTATAGAAATTACTTAAAATCATATAGTCAAACCCACAGTGGGAAAGTAATTATAATTTAATTATAACTGAAAAAGTGAAAAATTATAAAAGTACATTGAAATGAGAGTATACAAATTTGTATAGATCCGTAGTGTACAGAAACAACAACAACAACAACCATATAGTTCTGATCATCATGTCCCAATCCCAAAGACCTGCTAATGTCAATGTTAACAACAGTATGTTAAAAAATTTGGGCTGTTTTTTTTCTTTTTGTCCACATAGTGTTTTAGACCTTTCCATTTTCAATTGATTATAGATGAAACTTTTCTTTACTAACACAAAAAATTACCATATATATCTGGACATCTAGTATGAAACGTAATAACCAGGTGTGTATGCATGATGTGTATATATTTATCTATTTACAGATTTCCAATTGCAATATAATGAATACAAACAAACTTTAGAATCGTTACAAACAAAGATTATTGAGCTTGGCCATGATAGAGATGAACATGATATTGTCATTAATACATTGAAAAAGACCGAAGATGATAGGAACTGCTATAGAATGGTCGGTGGTGCTCTTGTGGAAAGTAATGTTGAAACCACAAAACCAATCTTAGAAACCAAGAGAAAGAATCTGGATGATACTATAAATAAGATGAAAGAAGAATTAGTCAAAGTAGCCACTGAATTTGAAAAATGGAAGAAAGATAATAAGATTCAAGTTGTTAAGCAATAGGACCGATTATCTGTTACATACAATTCAGCAATGAAAGAAAGACAAAAACAACGAAAAGAGAAATTGTACAGATATATGAATGAATTTGTATAAAATTATAGTTATGTATTTACTTTTAACCAATATATATATCAATTGATAGATTTAATTTTTCTTCTTTAAAGAAGTGACATTTGTACTAGTTAGGAAAAGAATAACAAAGGCAATAAATGATACAATGACCACACCATTAGCAGCTAAATAAACCCAATCGTTGGTGATTTCCCAAGATCTTGGATATTCGTCATTAGCTAAATGTCTAATAGCTTTGATATCTTCATCTTTGATGGTGGAAAGACCATTTCTGGCATACTCTGTAATGAATTTAAACATACCATGGCGATTTGGTAATTTGAAGTCATTTGTGGTATATGTGGCCACAGTTTCATTGCCATTATCGTTAACAAGAGTTAAATTGATACGGTAATATGGATCCACTTGTCTTAATTCAAATTGAATATCTTCGGCAATGAATGGACCCCATTTGGAACCATCCCATTCCACAATGTCAATTTCATAGTTAATCATATCGTTGACTTTATAATTTAAATCTTCATAGCTTAATTCATTACCGGAATGATAATGTCTTGACATAATGGATTTAATAACTGATTTAGCATTAAAGTTCCAATTGATTAAATTTTCAATCAAATCTTGGTTTACTTTATGGTTACAATTACATAAAAAGTCTGACGAGCCCAGCCAGACTAATCTTGCATTGTTGTTAACACCTTGGAACCCAGAAATCAAATACCCTTGAGAACCGATCACCCAAGGTTCGAAATTTTTGTCTTGAGAAAGAGTAGATGGGATGAAAGATGTCTTCGATGTCTTTAAGATTGGAACTAGTTGTTCACGATTATCTAATCTGGCCACAGAAGAGTTACCTAGGTTGAAAGTGACAGCATCTTTACTGTCCACAGTGTAAACATATTTATTTAATAGATTAGATGAAGGGACTAATAATTCTTCCTTGTTACCTTGGAAATAGTCTTGAACAATTTGATTTCTTGGAGCAGGGTAGATACCAAATTGATTTAAAGAGTTTGTAATGGATTCAGGATTGTTAATATTTGGAGATGTGATGATCATCAAATTGCCATCATACTCATTGAAGAATGATAATAAATTTTTGGAAGATAATAATATTTTACCCTTAGCTGCAGTAGAGTCCTTCTTTAAACTAGCTTTTAAAATTGGAAAAAGAATAACGTTGTCATACAAGGACTCGTCCACTTTAATTAATTGTATATCTTCTTTATCACTCTTATTGATATCGTATAATTTGTAGTGGAAATCATTAACTTTTAATAAAGACAGAAATTGACTAAAACTTTCTTCAAATGGTGTATCACTTTCAATAGATTCATCATCTAAATCCAGATCAGAATGGTTCTTGGAATAATACTTGTTAAGATAGTGACTATCGTAAATGATTAATGTTCTATCACCGCTTAAACTTAAGCCTTGAACGATGGTAAACCAAGTGGAAACTGCACTTAAAAGAAGACAGACCCTATTGAGTAACATTGTGTATCTGATGGCGGTGCTAAGTAATCAATTGGACTGTTTCTTATGACTTCTTTTCTATGCCAACCTGTCTACTTCAACTTCTTTAAACACGTAAAATGAGGGTTTCTCTATTTTTTATTTTTTTTCAACTAGAATAAAGACATGGTTACCCGGATGCGTGGTCACGTGCAAGAAGCCAATTCCAGTGCCATAAACTCGGGTTGATATGTAATAATAGTCATTTAATATATATATGAAAAAGTATAAATAGTTGTCTGGTAACTGTATTTCTTTGTATTTCTTGGAAATATGCTGTTTTGACATTTTATTATTTTATTATTTCTAATTAAATCTTTATGTTTGATAGAGATGATTCTTAGCCAAAACGTTAATTCATTGATAAATAAAATAAACAAAAATTTAACATATGGCATTTACTCACTGAAGAGATCTGGGAAGTACAGACACAGAGTGATGATGTAGCTATACGGGTTCCCAAAAACTGTCCAAGGTAGAGTGAATGGAATTTTTTTAATAGGAAAGTGAGCAAAAAAAGTAAATCTAGCACAAAAATGCTTTCACTCGGAGTTGAACCGAGGATCTCCACATTACTAGTGTGGCGCCTTACCAACTTGGCCATAAAAGCTACTTGATTGTGATTTTAATTCCGAAATATATCATAGACTTAGGGTAGTATTGCCCACATGATATGCCCCTGCAAAGCAACTCCATGTGCGTATTTTATGGGTGGCACAGACTACATTGTATACTGACACTCATGTTTTAATATAGCTCATCTATTTTTGTTCCATGTGTGTCCCCTTTTTGGGAGGGGGGGGGGGGGGGTAACAAATGTATGTTAATAATCTCTTGAATAATTGAGAATTCCTCCATTTGGTCCAGTTATTTTAAATGAACGATGCAAGAAAAGATGAAAAGCACTTTGGAGGCTGTGCTAATGATTGTATATTTTGTCATTGATACTATGACTTGTTTGATCTACTTTAGTTAAGTTTAATTTAGTTTAGTTTAGTTTAGTTTAGTTTAGTTTAGTTTAGTTTAGTTTAGTTTAGTTTAGTTTAGTTTAGTTTAGTTAAGTTTAGTTTAGTTTTGATAGATACCATAGTTTAAGCCCCAAATTCAATACGGCACATCCACTCAGTGAATCAACAGCATAAACTCACATGGAAACAATATTTTCGTCCAGTGGGGCTATGCCAGTTGTTTGGCGTCAGTCACGTGCAACAGCGACTCGCGTTGTTTTGAAACAAATCTGAAAAAAACAACATAAAAACATTTAAAACGTAAACATTGAATCTGATCATAGACAAAATGTTTAGTTAGTTCTTGACCAAGAGAAAGTATATCCTGAGCATAAGCACTACACTAGACGCAACTTTCATAATGAGTGGTACAGGGGAATCAAGATCGGAATTATTGGCATGGTTGAATGATCTTTTACAGCTAAATATCAAAAGAGTAGAGGAATGCGGTACAGGTGCCGCTTATTGCCAAATTATGGATTCGATTTTTCTTGATGTTCCAATGCATAGAGTTAAATTTGATGTGTCACAAGAATATGACTACTATCCAAATTATAAGATTTTACAGAGTTCATTTGCCAGACATAATATCGAAAAGATTGTTTATGTCGAGAAATTGGTTAAATGTAGATTTCAAGATAATTTAGAATTCTTACAATGGATCAAAAAATATTGGATGCAACATAAGGATTCAAATCAATATGATCCATTACAAAGAAGAAAAGCAAATAGGCAAGCTAGTGGAGGTAATTTGAATTCAAGCCAAAATAATTATAGAGAACAAACTCCTAATATGGGGAATTCATTAAATGTTACCAGAAGAAGACCAATGATGGGACAAAATGTATCATCAAATACTAATATGAGTAACAACAACAACAACAGCAACAATAATAGCTCTGCAAGCTTAAGATCCAACTATGGCAATAGAAGAGTATCAAATGAACAAATGTCGACCTTACAAAATGATTTAACACATGCAAAAGAAAAGATCGTGAATTTAAATAATGAAATTGATCAATATAAAGATACAACAAATATTTTGGAGAGGGAACGTGAGTTTTATTTTGGTAAATTAAGAGACATTGAAATCCTCGTACAATCCACACAAGATTTAATTAATGAGGGTCTTTATAAAAATAATGGTACAGATGAATTGACTAAATTCCTAAATAGAGTTCAACAAATTCTGTATGCCACAGAAGAATCATATACGGAGGATAATCACACAATCAATAACAATAATCATAGCAATAATAGTAATAGTAATGATAATAATAACAATATCAATATGAATGAAAATATAATACCCAACAATAGTAATAACAACTACGACAATATTCACAACGAATATAATAATGATAATACCAATCATACTATTGAAAATCATATCTCCCCTCAAGACAATTTTTTACCAATTAACGAACAAAATCATATGTTAAATGGTGATTCCCTTGCTGTTAATAGCAATAATAACGATAATAATAATAATAATTTGATTATTGATGAGGAAACTTTTTAACTTTATTCATTAGCCAAGAAAATGTTTAATGAATGCACATTAAGATCTACCGACACATGACGAGGACACTGCAGTTCCAGTTTTGCTACCACTATTAAGATATGGTGCTGAGTCAAGGAGGAACTTGAGCAAAAAAAGTACTTCCCTCCTGGGAACCAGGTAGAAAAGTTATTAGTTGGATTAATCAAATTTAGAATATGTATTCTATATATCTACAAGGTAATATAAAAATATACCACTAATGGAATAAGTAAAAGAAATAAAGTTAAATAAAATGTATAAATATTAGTAAAGGACTGCTTTTTCTTTGCATTTGCTCTAAACATTAATAATAAGCACTCATGTTTTCTTTGGATCTAGATACTTTTCAAATGCTTCATTTCTTTCGGGGAATGGCCTTGGTCCCAATAATCGTATCATATCTTCTCTGGTTATCACTTCTTTGGACAACAGTTCTTTTGCAACACGATCCACTTTATCTAGGTTATCACGTAACAATTGTGTACATTTTTCATGTGCATCATCAACAATTCTTTTAATTTCGGAATCAATCATCTTAGAGGTCTTATTACTAAATGGTTTATTGATTTGCATTCCCACAGAGTCTGATTGATCATATGAAATACAACCAACTTTTGGCGACATACCCAGGCTTGTTACCATTGCGTTTGCCATCTGGGTCACTTTTTTGAAATCATCATGTGCACCACTAGTCACTGAAGGAAAGTGTAATTCTTCAGAGACACGACCACCAAGTGCCATAATCATTCTGTGATTAAATTGTTCGTTGGAAATTAAATATTGATCTGGTGGCAGATATTGAGCATAACCTAAAGCACCGTGACCACGAGGAATAATACTAACTTTTAATAACGGATCAGCATATTTTAATAGCCAACCACATACAGCATGACCAGCTTCATGGTAAGCAACCGTAGTTTTTTCTTCTGGTGATAAAACTTTGGACTTCTTCTCTAACCCAGCAATGACTCTCTCAATGGCAGTTTCAAAATGATTCAAGGTAATAAAGGGATCGTTATATCTTGCGGCAATCAAGGCAGCTTCATTACAAGCATTAGCTATGTCAGCACCAGTAAAACCCGGAGTTAGAGTGGCTAATTTACCTGCTAGATTTTCTTTATCTTCCTGTAATTTTTCATCTAAATGCAATCTTTTCAAATGAACCAGATAAATTTGTTTTCTACCAGTAATATCAGGAGCATCAATTTGAATATGTCTATCAAATCTACCAGGTCTCAATAAAGCTGGGTCCAGGACATCAGATCTATTTGTACCAGCTAATACCACAACTTGATCACTCGTAGTAAACCCATCCATCTCAACTAGTAATTGATTTAAAGTGGCTTCTCTTTCGTCATTAGCACCACCCAGAGCACCACCTTTGCCTCTTTCTTTACCAATAGCATCAATTTCATCAACAAAAATAATGGATGGAGCCATTTTCCTTGCCTGTTCAAATAAATCACGTACACGAGATGCACCAACACCAACAAACATTTCTACAAATTCAGAACCAGATACAGATAAGAATGGAACACCGGCTTCACCTGCAGTGGCTTTAGCTAACAAAGTTTTCCCAGTCCCCGGTGGACCAGATAAAATTGCACCACGAGGAATCTTAGCACCTAATTGCGTATATTTTACTGGATCTTTCAAAAAATCGACAAATTCCATAATCTCTTGTTTAGCTTCGTTACAACCTGCCACATCTTTAAATTGAACTTTTATATCGGTCTCTTTGTTAAATAATTTTGCTCTGGATTTACCTACTCCAAACATATTGGACAAATTATTCTTATTACCTCCACCACTACCACCGTTTCCCATTGATGTTGGGGAGGTTAATTTCTTGGTAATGAAGAATAACCCACCCAGTAACAGGACAGTTGGAATAAAGGGGAAAATATACTGCCACATTGATGTCTTGTTAATATACACAATAGGTATTCTATCCTTTTGATTGATTTTTAATGTGTCTTGCAGACTGTCCATTTGTTCTTCTAGGATATCTGCAGATCCGATAGTAAAACTTACTGTATCGTTTGAGATCAGTTCTGCTTGAACCAAATACCTGTTGATAACATATATTTGCTTAACAAGACCTTTCTCAACGTATTTGGTTTTAAAATCTTGGAATGTAAGAATATTACCACCTGTACTATCATTATTATTGGAGCCATTACCATTATTGGCACCAGCGCCTTCGGAATTGTTCAGTAGAGTAAACAATAGGACAAACCCTGTGGTAAGATATACCGTCTTAGCGAATTCTTTAGACTTAAGATAGTCCCCAATAGTCTTATAATCCTTATCCTTATCATTCTCGTTGTTTTTGTCTTTATCTTCTTTACCATCATCCTTATCATTTCTGTTTCGAGGATCGCCTTTACTAGGCTGTTGTTGTTGTTTCTGACTAAATAGCGAAGATTGGTGGAGTGTTCTTATTGTAGCAGGGATCTGTGCTCTAGGGGTCGACAAGGAGATGCCATTATAGTGAATAAACTTATTGCCACTATATTTTAAAGTTGATCCGGGCATTCGCAGAAACAGAGCCATATTAGTCCTACGTGTCGCTAATTTGGTCACAAGCATCGTTATAGCCTTATTTAATACAGTCTATGTGCGTGAGTGAGTGTGTATGTCTGTATCTGTCGCTGGAGTGTGTCAATTTGATTAAATAATTCATTCCCTTCCTTAAGGATAATTTTGAATTCAAAATAATTTATTTAAAATCAATTGGAAACTCCTCGAATTAACAACAAGAAAAGAGGTTGAAGGCCAAGTAAGAGCCAACAGAGAAGCACGCACACACACAATTATCTCACCGAGCCATGTTCAAAAGGTGCTTGCACACTACGGTACGAAAGTTACAAGAACAGACAGCTCAGTCTGCCCTGTTGAAGAAATACTATGGCTCACCTCGGATCTTAGAATCAATCAAATTGGCTCAAAGTGTTTTACCTCCAGAATGGGAGAAGATTGCCATCCCAAACCAGAATAGTGTTGGTGGTGACTTAACCAAATTAGACCCACTCTATGATTATCAAACATCAGTCAAGGGTCCTCAACAGCAAGAGACATTAGACGACGATACTAAGATGGCCATTGCCAAGAGTTATTATCCTGACTCATTCCACTCGAGTGCATCACAGAGTAGAGTGTCCAAAATCATCACCATGGCAAACAATATTTACATGCAAACGCAGTTGGATCCACGTTACATAACTAATAAGTTGGAGATGCGTCCTTTGGTGTTGAAACGTGTTTCTAACCAAACTGCAAAGGGTAAGATTCGTTCACATTATGCTCTTTGTATTGTGGGTGATCGTAATGGTATGATTGGTTTAGGTGAAGGAAAATCAAGAGATGATATGGGGAAAGCCATCGCTAAAGCCCATTGGGATGCAATCAGAAACTTGGTTCATGTGGATAGATTTGAAGATAGAACCATTTCTGGTGATATCCAACATAGATACCATGGTGTCAAATTGTTCATGAGAAAGAAAGAAGCAGGTGCAGGCTTGCGTGTTCATCATACCATTTTTGAAATGTGCCAATTGGTGGGGATTAAAGATTTAAGTGTTAAAGTTTACAAGTCTCGTAATGATATGAATGTAGCCAAGGGTTTCTTAGAAGCTATTACTGAGGGGAAAGCACCATTGAGACAGCTAGCATTAGGACGTGGTAAGAAGATTGTCGATGTGAGAAAGATTTATTACTCTGAATAATCTTCTTGTTTGACTTTCTCTTTCTCGTATCTCCCTCATCTTTGTCAATAGAAGATATAAATTTAGTTTAGCAAAGTATAAATATAAATATATATTCATTTCATGTAAATATAGAATCTTTACTCCAATTGGCTTCTAAACATTTTCTGTATATCTTCTTATATTACGTCTTAAAGTTAAAACTGTTGATTTGAGAGATAAATTTAACTGATGAAAAGTTTACTATATTAAAGAGAAGAACAAGAGAAGAAGCACAAAACACCCACCACTCAACATCTTCATCATGAGTCATCAAGCATTATTCGAAAGACTAGATCAATCTTTAGAACTACTATCAGTGAAATTAGCTGAGCTAATTAAGTTAACTGCTGTGGAAGACACCGAAGAGCAAGATTCAGATGAGAATAGCTCTAATGCGAACACTATCGAATCCCAATTGTCATCAGATCTGACTGTGGCAACTGCAAGTGTATCCATGGTTAGTAATCACACACAACAATTGATCAAAGGTGTACAAGATCTTTTATCGTTGACAAGAACCATTAGAGAAACCTGGTTGTTGAATCAAATCCCTAACAATAGCAGAGAAGAAAGTCAAGAAGAGGCTGTGGCTCGAGAGATCAATTATGATCATTTACAGCAGCTACTAGATACAGCTATCGATGCTATTGTTGGTGTGAATTAACATAATTTTCCTTCGTTTATATATATATATATAAATATATGTATTATATTATATTTTTTAATCAGTACTTCCAGTACACCTAACGTGATCGAAGATGTTTATTGGCAATTAAGTGAACTCTAGCATTGAATTCGGGGCTACTAATAGCTTGGCCTAACTTATAGAATGGGTTCAACAATGTCTTCACATATAATTCATGAACTTCTTGATAAAATTTCTTGCATTTAGTATCATCAACATGAACCAATCCGGCGCCTATAACCATTGCTTGATTGTTACTGTCATTTGTGATGTTATTATTGCCTCCTTCTGTGACACCGTTAACATTACAGTGAACCATTACAAACTTCAATCCACTATAGGTGATGTATGCAGTGACAACATGCCCATAAAAATGGTCCACTCGACTTAGATAGCAGTTATCATTTTTTAACAGTTGTTGTGTAGCAGCATTAGATGATGAATTACTATTTATATTGGATGATGATGCACCTAACGGGTTGTTATTGAAGGATGCAGAAGTTGATCGAAGAAATCCAGAGGCTAAAGTGGACCCACTAGCCTCAAATCCGGCAATGACACTACCTGCACCTCCCCTCAATAGGGATGATGCGTTATGCTCCTGAGCTGATAACATAGATCTATTATTTGGTTGTAATTGCCATTGCAAATCTTCAATAATATCTAACGATGAATGTAAAATAAATGGATTCAATTCTTTCAAACTTTGTGGCATGACATCTTTCCCATTGGCTCCATAAAATTCTGTTTCATATAATGGACAGTCGTTGGCCCCAACAATGGCAAAAAATTGTGGCATCTGGTATTTGGTATTTCTTTGCTTCTTCTTTTATATGTTTATGCACTGTTGTTGTTAAAGAAACATTTCAATAATTCAACTTAAAGATTTATTTGAAATATTTATCAGGAAGACACATTAATCGCAACCTTCGATAAAAGATACTTCCAAATGTAAACAAAGTATAGCTACCACTCCAAAACTATCACCATGTCAGACCAAAAGGGGAATGGTACTGCTAGTAACAAAAATGCACCCAATATTATGAACAGCAACAACCCGACAGTAAATAAAGGTAGACTAAAACTGGTAACTAAACTGTTAATGGATAATAAGTATGAGTTGATGGACGAATTAAATTATAGTAGAGCTGTATCGTTGTCTCAGATGGAGGAAAATCTATCTATGGGTGGGATGAATGGTGGGAGTCCGATCTCTCCAGTTCATTCAGGTCAGCAACAATTTCAACAACAAGAGAGAGAACCAAGAACCTCTTTGGATAGTAGGATAATCAACAGTATTGTCTCAAAAACCAAAGAGAGCTCTTCTGAACGTCACAAACAGCGATTGTCTACCAGCTCCTCAAGAAATGATAACGAAAGCATTAATGGGTTCCCATCTGTAGGAACTTCAGTCAGACAAGATACACCTTTAACTGAAGAAGTTCCTTTATTGATACCCAAGTCTACAAGATTGAAGGCTGAAAGGGTAAGAATCTATTTAGATTATTATTTCAACGTATTGGAAAGATGTATATTACTAGATCACAGTTCTTTAGACTCCCCAACATCTGGGGATCCCATAGCAGCAAATCAGCATCACCACCACCATCGTCATCACGAAGGTGTAGAGGGCGTCTATAATCCATTACAAGTGATTAGAAATAGAAAGTTAAGGAAGAAGTATCATGCTGAATTGAAACCTCTAAGAGAATTGACATTCACAAAAGTTCCATTAATAGCTGTTGAACAATTTTCAAGCAAGCCTAATAGAAAATTGAAATGGTTTGTAGAATTATCTGAGAAATATAGTGATTTAACCTGGAGAACGTCACATTGGAATGAATTAAGAAGACCGGATGGGAAAAGATGGATTGTGGACCCCAAATATAATATGTCATTAAATGATGGAAGTAATCATTCCCTAGTAAATGGTGCACATCATAGAAGAAGGAATAAAATAAAGAGCAAGTTAAAACAGATCAAAAGAAGTGATGATCCACCCACCAAAAAGGATAAGAAAGAGAAAAAGAAGAGAGACAGAGATGAAATTGAGACCTCAAATGATGTACATGATCAATCATCACCTTTAAAGCATTATGCAAAAGAAGCAGCCTCTTCAAATTCGGTTAATGTAATTGATAATTCTAAGCCAAACGAAAATAATAAGTCATTGAATCTGGTACCTGAGCTCACCTCTAAATTAAGTAAAGTGGAAAAAATTATTAGCAAGACAACTCCAAAACGATTTTCAAGATCTCCGAGAAGACATCACAATGATGACACTATTACAAAATTAGACCCTGATCCTGCCATACCTAAAATTACCACCACGTTACCTTCTCCAAATTCCGAGTTCTATATAAACAGCAATAATAATCCGGCAAATTCATCGAATCATTTGACTTTACCGGGTGATAATGCCAATAACTCAAACACATCAAAGAGTAGTAAAAGTATCCATTCCTTCGATACTGGTAATGGAAGAAAATCCAATGCACCATCATTAAAAGATCAAAAGAAATATCTATCTATATCATCATCTGCATCCACTTCAAAGTCCGCCATGCTAAATGATACTTCAGATTATAGTGGGTATTTATCATCGCAATCATCTTCAGCCACTTCTGAAAAGCCCTCGTCATCAGTTTCATCTAGTATCTCATCATTATCCTCTTCATCCTCATCCTCATCCACCTCATCTTTAGATTCTAATGAATCGTCGATAGGCTTGAATTTGGATGTAAATAAAAATAGAAAAAATAGAAGAGGTTCGCCTGTCCCTGGTGCTCCTGGTATTCCTCAAAGTGTCACAACTAATGCGACCAGTAATAATACTGATGCTACTAAGAATTCTGTGTCCAAATCTAACAACGTAAAATATATTGATCCCTCCAAAAAAGGTGATACTAATATTACCACAATTGATAATGATAGAAATGATAATAATCAACATTTCATTGAAGCCAGGGATACATACCTTGATGATCAATTAGATTCAGCAAATTATTTATCTAATGATGGAGATGAAAAAAATCTGGTAATCGATGAACAGTTACTACAATATTGGCAAGATACTCGCTATATCTTAAGTACAATTTCTATCATGAAACATCGTCGTAAGACACATACAATTGTCAAGAAAAGAGCCATTCAAAAACGTAATGATACCATTAAGGTGGATAGTGATACTGATTATAACATTATCAAGACTAAAGAGATTATTGAACAATACGATAAAGAATTAGATAAAGTGATTAAAGTTGGCAATACATGGACATCCAGGTTATTAAACGATTATTTGATTCGTGTGGAAACATTGATTTCTTCGAGTGACAGAATATTATCAGATATCAACACAACCTTAACATTGAAATTGAAATTATTCCAAGAAAATACTGAAAGGTTTGATAATTTCAAGATTATCAATTCACAAAGATCTACTAGATTAGTCTATAAAATGCTGGAAATATTTATTATCGGTATACTTTGGACCATTTGGTTGTTAGTACTTACTGCTAACAAGATCAAATTAGGTTTATTTTTCGTCTTGAGGGTAGTGAAATGGATGGTTTGGTGAGAATTATTATCCATGAAGAATATATTAACGGTATAGAACATAAAATATAATACATAAAACATATATATATATATATAGACAAGAATTAATTATATGGAATTATTATATTGATTTATTTTGAAGCATTTCCTTGGTCATTAGTGATTACACTTTTGGGGATATAATTTTCATCTAGAAATATCCCATTATCAGCAGACTCATCTAATAACTTCTCTCTTCTCTGCATTTCATTCTGATAATATTGGACTTGAAACTTTTTTACTTGTGCTTCACAAGCAAAGATGACCCCTGCTGAGATCAAGGCACTATGATAGAATATTTTCAAAGGTAATCTTAATGTTTTAAATGAAGGTGATATTCTAGTTAAGATCAATGCTGAAGTAATACTTACCAAAGCACCTTTGCTAGCTCCTATAAAACCGGATATGGTAATCTGATGTTGTGTGTCCACACATGTTTGTTAGTAATGATTATTTCATAAGAATAGGGAGGGGGGAGGGGAGAGTGCCACAAGTAATATCAAAAATGCATACCTGTCTTGTCAATTCTTTAACAGTTTCTTTATCGTAATGAATTGGTTGTACCTTTCCTGCAGTCATGGTTCTATTCTTGGGTGGAATGCTAGTTAGTTGGCTTGATCTGTACTATCTCATCAATAGGATGTGGTGTTTTAATGTTTAGATAACCTGATAAAGATTTAAAACCAATAACAAAAAATAAATAAATAAAAAGAGATTGCTGTGAGAGTTAAATGAGTAAATAACGAGTTATTAATGAGTTAATCTTATATAAGATTCTAGATATATTTGTATATAAAAAATGAGTTGGTTGTGTTTGGTAATCAATGATTGTCAAGTCCTTTATACTGAAACAGGGTTGTTTGATTATTACTTGAGTCCTGGGACGCATTGTTAAAACTGAAATTGTTAGTGTTGTAGTGAGGAACAGCCGAAAATGATGACATGGTTTGTTCCTGTTGCTGCTGTAATTGTTGTTGTTGTTGTTGTTGCTGTTGTTGCTGCTGCTGCTGCTGATGTAAGTGTTGCTGCTGCTGTTGAAGTAGTAGTAGCTTAGCTTGGTCATTACTTTCACCTTGTAACAACAATGATTTGATTAGATTCCATGGCTGCGTTAACATACCATTGGTTAATTGATTATAGTCCTGTAATCTATTGAACCAATTTAATAAAATGGAATCATTATTACCATTTATATTTAATAAGATTGGATCGTTGTATAATTGATTGATTAACGAACACCAAATGAATGAAATTTGTTCCCAACATTTATCATAATAATAATTATTACTTGGCAATTTAAATCTTGGTAAATTAACACAAATGATAGTAATTGAGTCTAAAAGCTTGATTGATTCAATGAAATTCTTGATCATTGGTGGTAAATTAAACAAAATGTAATCAATTAAACAATTCAAGAAGTCGAGAATATATGGTTTTAATCTTGTGAATGAATAATCGTCTAAATCTAGGATCCTATATTGTGGATTCAAAATTTGTGGATTAATCTTTTCAATATCGTAATATTTCTTATTATATGGTATATTTTTGATAATTTTTTCAAATTTAGTCTCTAGATCATTAATGAAATCCTGTATGGTAATGGTATCGATAAGTCTTTCATTGATATTATTTTGCAATGGGATAGATAATTCTGGTTGATCTTGTACCATAGTTTGAATCAATTCCGATAATTGTTCCTTGGATAACAGATTTAATGATCTGGATAGAGGTAAATTTTGACTTGTGAGTAACGAGGTGTTATTATTAGAGGAAGTGGCGCCCATGGGGGCATGCGTATTATGGTATGAATATTTTTTCTTTGTAGATTTGATGGATGAAGAATATTTATTAGTGGCAGCAGTGGGTGTAAACACAGTTTGAGCCATGTCATCGTCCAAACTTCTCTTGTTATGTTTTTTGGAAACGCTTTGATGAGTTGAGATAGATGTGATGGCTGCGGGAGAAGGTATTGTCACTTTTGGTTTGGCTACTAGAGCCAAAGAAGTGTTTGCTTCTGCGGTTGTTGTGTTCAGGCCAATAGAGCTACCCCAAGAAAACCCCATTCGACTAGCCATGCTGTGTTGTAGTTGTAGTTGTATATGTAGTTGTATATGTAGTTGTTTTGCTGCGTTATGTTGAGTTTAAGTAATCTTGCCACTTTTAACTATTTAAATTTAATTTTTTTTTTTTCATGTTTCATTCTTTGTTTAATCGTGATATGTAAAGATATGTAAAGATATATAATTTATGAGCGAGAAGATAGCTTCTTATCGATCAAGGCATTGATTAGATTGACTAATGGAGATTCTACATTATCGATTTGATCGTTTAGTGCGGCGACGATTTGTTTTTCGATGATTTTACCTGTTAGATCGACTTCAATATTCACTTTATCGATCGCAACTTGTTTTAATGGTAATGTAACATTTTCTTGTGTATGTTTGATCATGGCTATGGAGAAAGTGTTGTTGATTCCATCTACATCTGTGATGGTCAACGAAACACCATCAATACAGATGAACCCCTTTTCCACGATATATTTCATATATTTTTTATCGTCGTTGATTAATTGGAATGTATAAATGATGGAATTCCCATCTTGCTTGGTGGAGTGGATTAATGCAGTGGTGTCCACATGGCCTTGTACATAATGGCCACCGAATCTGACTTCACTGGATAGGGCTCTTTCCAAATTAACTTTTTGATCTTGTTTCCATTGATCGACATTAGTTCTTCTCACCGTTTCTGGAGAAATACCTATTTTGAAGCTATTCGAGTCGAATTGTGTGACGGTTAAACAGATCCCATTTACTGAGATGGAATCACCTATATGACAATCCGTTAGTATTTGTGGACAGTCTTTGATGACGATGGAAAGCCCTTGGCCCCCTGATTCTGACATATCCATTTCTTGAATCTTGGCAATGGTGCCCATGCATTCTACAATCCCTGTGAACATTAGTGCTAATTTGTTTGGTTGGTTGGTTGACTGCTTGTCTGCTTATCTGTTTAGATATTGAGTTCACTGATACTAATCAAGAGAATAAATGGGACTTCCAGATTAACACTTGCCAAGTGGTGAATCACTGATTTTTATATCTGTTTTGTCATCAAATGTGTTTTTTCCAAACGTTTCCAAACAATTTTCCATTACTAAGAAATTACTTGAAAGATGTCTTCCAAGTGTCCTCCAAGTGGCTTCCAAGTGGCTTCCAAATGGCACGCATCTTTGTGAGTATCCATATGCAAATATAGCAATGCAAGTACATTACTAGCATGACCAAGACAGGTATTAGACAAACATCACTATCCTGTTTGCAGATTAAACATATCCATGAAAGCATTCACTGAGAGCTGTAGTGACAATGATTAGTAATGTCCATGAGTAATCACACACAATTAGTAACAAATATGAGTAAGCACTGTTTCTTACTAATATGTCTGAGTAATCATCCATCTTAGTAACATATCTTAGTAAGCGGGATTAGTAAGCGCCATTTCTGTGTAAGCGGGATTAGTAAGCAAGCAATCTTGCATGAAAAAATACCCCGCAGTCATGTCACGTGCCGCTGAAAAAAACGAAAAACGAAATATGAAAAATGAAAAAAAGATGTGGATTTTCCCAGAAATGCTCGAAGACGTAGTCATGAATAATGGCAATGATGAATAGTCATCACTGATAGCAGTAGTCAGCGGACAAGATCGCTTCTGACTGTGGTGGACTGTGGAGTCGGCACTGCTTTTAAACACATACTGTTGCACTGTTTCAACCACACATCGTTGCAGAGCTTCAACCACATATCAGTTGACTCGAAACGATACCATTTTTTGGTTTTCTGCTGATTATTTAAGAGCCGTATTCATATTTATATTCATTTTTATTTTCTGTCCTTTTAATATATATATTCCAAACCACAGAAGCAATCGATGTCCACTCCAATCGACCTTATCAACAAGGTCTTGACTGATAATGTCGACAATATCTTCGCCTATAAATCATTCAATTTACCTGATGTCTTTTACTCAAATATTCAACAAAATATCTCCCAAACACAATTTTTCAGAGAATTAGACATTAGACCAGGGGCAGGGTTAATTCCAAGTGCTTTTACATATTTTCCCTCTTCATCTTCCCACTCCAAAGACTGTCTGTCTACTATCATCACACCTTCTTATTCATTACCATATTTCTTCAATAGTTTAACTTCATTGAATAACCAACAGAAATTTCATTTTAATGTCCCAGCTTTGAACTATAATGATAAAAACAGTCAGCTCGTCAATGATTACTCTACCGCATTATCCTTTGCCCATGCATTAAAATATATTGTAGTGTCTCCAACGAATAAAAATGAAGTGGAAATCGTTACGCTATTGTCTCTAGCTTTGTATAAATATACAAACAGTTCCGTCTTAAACTTATTCGATGCTTTAGATTACAAACAAACCAATTTGAATCCAATGTTCACTCACAACAACACATATTTCAATGAGATCGATCAGTTTCTGGCCAAGACTTTGATTCCAAATCAATCAAACATTGATCAAATTATGACAAAATTCAACGATTTCACTGGATTTCAATTAAATAATTTCAAATATCACGGTAATTGGAACAATGATGAAGTGATCTTTATCACTTTTGGTTCCATAGAATCAGAATTGTTTTCTACCACTTTGACTGAATTTCCTGACTCTAAAAGCGGTGTCTTAAATATTAGAATTCCAATCCCATTCAACCAAGACCAATTCATTGAAAACCTTCCACTGACTACCAAAAGAATTATCTTTATTAACAACAACAACCTGCTATTAAATCAAATTAATGCGACTCTGTTTTATCATGGTAAAATCAATGAAATCAACGTTTCACAATATAATTACGACTCTGATTTTATTTGGTCTCACATGGCTGTATTCAACATTATCTCCTCTTACGTTGATTCACACTCATCACTCCCTTCACCAACACAACATAATAATAATAACTTTATATATTGGGGGAATGATAATAGTGAAATTCTATTAAACAACATATCCTCAAGTTTACCAAATTTTGTCACTCAAAGAATTAAATTTGATAACTTAACTAATGGTGGCACTATTCAATGTCAATTCAATTTTAATGAAAATGCTATTATTGGAGACAATATTGATATCAATCAAGGGAAATTGGCTTTCATTCAAGATCCTTCCATTATTTCCAAAATTAATGTCGTTGCGACTTTACAAGATCAAGCCACATTGATAATCAATCAACAATTTATTAATCATGATTTAACTAAATGGGAAACTCTTACGAAAGATTTTAATTTCTCACAAACTTTTATTAATGATATTAATAAAAAAAACATTAAAATCGTTTTCATCCAAGATATCGATGAAAATATCGAGGTCTTACAAGATCTAATCAACTGCTTACATGAAAATGGTAATATCATTGAAAATGCAAAAATTGCAGTCATTGATTCATTACTTGAACTGATCAAATATGATGAAAGGGAAAAGATGGACATTGCTAACGAAACATCGGAATCAATTCATGCATTGCCGGTTTTCCCCATCGAGTCAGCCTTTAAACCATCCACTAATAAATCTAATCTAAGTGAAGTTGATCCACCAAACACTGAAACTACACAAGATCTGGCTAAGAAATTATGTTTTAAAGAAGCCTATGACATTGAATATAAGTTAAGACCCGATTTACCTGTTAACAATATCATCATTAAAGTCAAATCGAATAAACGTGTTACCCCGATAGAATATGATAGGTATATTTTCAATATTGAATTCGATATCTCCAACACTGGTTTGAAATATGATATTGGTGAAGCTTTAGGTATTCATGCTAAAAATGACGAACAACAAGTAGATCAATTCATTAAGGATTTTAACCTAGATTCTAATCAAATTGTCTTGGTGCCAAATAAAGATAACCATAACATCTTGGAATCAAGAACTTTATTCCAATCATTAGTGGAGAATCTGGATTTATTTGGTAAACCTCCAAAACGGTTCTATGAATCATTAATCGCATTCATTACCGATAAGGATGAAAGGGAAGTTCTAGAAAACCTAATCGCTCCAGAAAACGCTCTTGATTTGAAACGTTATCAAGACGTTGAATACTATACTTATGCTGATATTTTGAAACTTTTCAAATCTGCTAAATGGACCATGTCTGATTTAGTGCAACTAATTGCTCCATTAAAGAGAAGAGAATATTCAATCGCTTCATCCCAAAAAGCTCATCCCAATGAGATCCATTTATTAATTGTAGTGGTTGATTGGATCGATAAACAAGGAAGAAAGAGATTTGGCCAAGCATCTAAATACCTTTCCGAATTAAAACCGGGCCAGGAATTAGTCGTTTCAGTCAAACCTTCCGTTATGAAATTACCACCAAGACCTGAACAACCTATTATTATGAGTGGATTAGGTACTGGGTTGGCGCCATTCAAAGCCATTCTGGAAGAAAAGATTTGGCAAATGGAACAAGGTATGAAAATCGGTAAGATATTTTTATACCTAGGTTCTCGTCACAAACGTGAAGAATATTTATATGGTGAATTATGGGAGGCCTATAAGGATGCTGGTGTTATTACTCATATCGGTGCTGCATTCTCAAGAGATCAACCGCAGAAGATTTACATTCAAGATCGTATTAGAGAAAACTTAGACGATTTAAAGAAGGCTTTTATTGATGAAGAAGGGGTTTTCTATTTATGTGGTCCAACTTGGCCTGTTCCTGATGTCACGAAAGCATTACAAGATATACTAGCTGCTGATGCCAATGAAAAGAATATTAAGATTGACTTGAATAATGCCATTGAGGAATTAAAAGAATCATCGAGATACATTTTAGAAGTTTATTAGATTGATTAATACGTGTATAATTAATTTGTACTATTAATATATATATATAATATCTTCTAGATCCTGATTTTGATTCCAATTGTTTCTTTCCAAGAGTGTATGTTGTTGCCAGTATCACACTAATATTGGCTCTACTTCTTTATAATTAGAGTAGATACCAAAGGAATAATAGAAAGCAGAATAAGATAGGAATTTCTTCATATAACAAGAATAAAAGCACATACTAGATATATCAGCAATATGGCTTGAAATATATCAAAAATAAACATACATACCAAACAGATTATTTACATAATCTCTGACTGATTTTTACAAAGCAGTTTCCTGATGTTTACTGAACTCTCTGAAAAAATATGTTCGCTCTATATATTAAATATATGATAGAATATGATGTTTTTCACATCAATTACATTACACCAACAACAGAAGTACCATTTTGAAATCTCGTTCTAAAAACACGATTGGCGTTGGTGAACATACCCTCTTTCAAAGAAACCACAATAAATTGAGAACCTTTGAATCTGGTCTTGATTAAATGACCAATATTCTGTGTATGACTCAAATCTAAAGCCGCATCAACTTCATCTAAGATATACATCGGAGCTGGTCTAAATTGCAATAATGCCATAATCAACGACAAAGCAATTAAAGATCTTTGACCACCAGATAATTCAACTAGACTCTCCTTCCAGATGCTACCTAGTTTAACCTTGATTTCAAGCCCCTCACTAATTTCTTTACCTTCGCATAGCACTAATTTAGCAAAAGAGTTGGGTAAAAGATCACCAAATATATTACCGAAGTCTTTATTCACTTTCTTCCACGTGGTTACCAAAGTTTCCTTTTTGTATTCGTTCAATTTTGAGATGGTCTCCTGAATCTTGACTTTATCCTTTTCAATAGTCTTTATCATGGTTTTCAAAGCTGTTTCCTTCTTTTCAACGTTTTCAATCATGGCCATAATGTTTGGATTAATCTTTCTTCTCATATCTTCAAACATTTCCTGTAATTGATGTTCACGTTCCTTGTACTCTTCCACATTTATACCCTGATGTTGTTCCACAATGTAATTGACTTGGCTCATATCCTTTAACCAATCATTCTCTTCGACTAAAGATTGTAATTTACCTTCTACATTATTACTCATATTCTTTGATTTAGAAAGATTGTGACTATTCTTTTGAAGCTCCAATTCTAGTTGAGCTTTCAGATCTTGTTTCTCTTTTATCTCGCTATTCAATTCGTTTAACTCTTCATCAATATTCATTAGTTTACTTCTTTCACTTTCAAGTTTTTTTTGAATACTGTCAAGTTTTTCTTGTTTTTCGCTAAGAGTTACACTTAATTTTCCACTTTCTTCATTTAATTCAGCCAATGTTTGCTTATTTTCTTTGAGGCCTTCTTCTGTTTGGTTCAAATCGTTCTTTGCTTGTTCCAATTGAAACTCGAGATTTTGGTAATACTCAGACTGCACTTCATATTCTTGCTCCTCTTCAAGAATTTGTTGATTTATTCTATCTATCTCATCAACTAATTCCTTAAGTTTGGCGCCTTTATCATTTGCGAATTCCTTTGCATCCTTTTCAATCTTCTTAATTTCGCCTTCTATGCTGTGTAACTGAGTTTCACTCTCATCTTTCTTTTGTTCACAATCATTAATTTCCTTTTTCAACTCTTCATTTTCCTTTAATAATTGGGATGCAGAATTAGACTCAATAGAGTTTCTAGCCAATTTAAGTCTATGCAATTCCATTTCTAAATTAGTCTGCAAGGCTTTAGTATTCTTGGAGATATCTTCTTCTTGTCTAATTTTGTATATAGTATCATTCAATTGATCTTCCAGAAGTCTAATATTTTTAGTTGCACTATTATATTTTTGAATTTCGATCAATAAAGAGCCGGAGTTGTTTCTACTACCACCTGATAGAGTACCAGCAGGGTCATATACATCACCAGAAAGTGTAATACTCTTGGTTCTAATTTGAGGATTAAAGGTAACCTTTTTGGCAGTTTCTGCATCCTTACAGATCAAACTACTACCAAAAATATACTCCATGGCTTTGGACACCTCTTCTTCATAACCGATCAAATTTAATGCTAACTCGACCTTACCAGGCGCCAAGTCCTTCGCCAGCTTAACAATATTAGAGTTCAAAGTTCTTGCGGAGATTTTGTTCAACGGAATAATGGTAACTCTCTTTCTTAACCTACCATGTTCTAAAAGCTGAGAAGCGGTGTTTTCATTATCAACAATAACATTGTAAAGTCTACCACCTGCACAGATTTGTAAAGCCGTAGCACTATCAAAATTTGTTTCAGCTAAACTGAACAATTTAGCTGCGACACCTTTGACCGATGAAGTATCGAAGTTACTACTAGGGCTGGTGTATTGAAATTCTAAGCTTGATACACGTCTTTTCAAGTATTCAGTATCCTTATACAAATGTTGGATTTGCTGTTTTAATTTAATTTCTTGTTGTTTCAATTCTTTTAAACGGTCTGGGTTAAAGCCTAATTTCTCTAATTCCTTTTTTAGTTGGTTGCAGTTGGATTCATGCGATTTAAGTGTAATGATATCGTTTTCATTATCCTTTTGGGCCTGAGCTAACTTGGGAAGGTTGTTTGATAGAGTATTTTTGAACATTTGAATCTTCTTTTCCAAAGTTTGGATTGTAACTTTCAATTCACTATAAGTGTCTTGAGCATGACGTAATTGAACACCGTAACCCTGTTCAGCTTCACCGGTGGATGAAATACCAGTAGACAATGTTGATAGTAATTCAGATTTGTTCTTTTGAATTTCCTTCAAATGCCCGATGTTCTTCGTAGCCGTATGGTATGCATTTTCCACCTCAGTGAATGTTTTTGATTTATCTGCGATGTCTTTAGCTAATTTATCATGGGCAGATTGTAATTTCTTCAGAGTTTTATTTGTGTCCTTTACATTTTGTTCATTAACTGATTTTGTAGCTTCAATTCTAGCAATATGATTAATGAGATCATTCTCTTCCTTTTCATATTGTGCTAATTTACCATCTTTTTCTAATTCTGCCTTTTTCTGATTTTTAATGGTTTCCACTTCTTCTCTCAAGTCTGCTAACCTTGAAGTAGCAGACTTGATACCTTCTTCTAATGCTTTTTTCTTGTTTGTAAAAAGAGTGATATCGTCAATGTTTTTACCGGAGGCATCTTTTAGAATCTTATAGTTAAAAGCAGCAACAACCTTCGATATCTTTTCTAGATCTGCCTGGGTCGTTTGAAAATCTAAAAAGACTCTCTTTTCTGTTTTCAATTTATCTAACTTGGGTTGAATTTCTTCTTGCAATAGAGTTGTATTTTCTTGTAATTTCATTTCCTTCCTGGCCATGGTTCTTTCTGCCTTTTCTCTTCTATCTTCGAACATTTTGGTTCCTGCTGCTTCCTCGATCAAAGACAGAATCTCCTTAGGTCTCATGTTCAACACTTTAGTAATCTTACCTTGCATAATTAGGAAATTTGGGTTATTAATATTTAATTGAACAGATTGGAATAATTGTAGAACACTTTGTTGTGGAGCTCTGTGACCATTGATAAGATATTTCGAAGTACCACCTAGAACGATCTGCCTTGTTACAGAGATCTTATGTGATGTGGTAAATCCAATGGGTGACTTTGATTTGTCTGTATTATCAAACACAATTGTCACACTTGCCTTTGTAATACCAGCCTGACCTCTCTTATAAATTAAATCTTGAATATTTGAGGCTCTCACCGTACTCATCGAGGAGATACCCAGAACAAAACAGATAGCATCCAATATATTGGATTTCCCTGACCCATTCAAACCTGTGATGGCATTGAATTGCGGATCCCAATCAGAGATCACTGTTCTTGTAGCGTAAGATTTGAAACCATCAATAATTAACTCTTCCACTTTCATTTTGGTACAGAATAGGGGCGCGGAAAGTGAATAGCAGTAAAATCAATATCTAGCTGATTATGTGGCAATTCAAGTATGATACAATTGATCTATCCGCTTAAATTCTGTAGATTCTATAGGTGGGTATCTTTTTATTTGAAAGTGTTTTGTTGATCTCATCTTTAACTTCTATTTACTTTTTCAATATTGTGAAACTTCATTGAATTTACAAAGACAAAAAACAAAGAAGAAAAGTCAAAATCGCTGCCTAACTGAACTATCAACTATTACAAGAAGGATATATATAAAGAGGAAAGAATTAATGATTAGACTTATATTGGATTTTTTAAATGGATGTTATGAGGGACAAAAAAAGATAAACAGTATATATAGATGTGTATATAATAAAGTGTGCAAAAGATTTTAAATTAACTTTAATGAAAAAATTATGTTTAATCTTGAGTCTTTTGAGAACCACGTAACAAACCAGTTCTTCTAGCAGCAATTAAACCAGCCTTTTGACCAGCAACAGCACCTCTAGAAATGGTAGAAGCCTTACCAATATGTTGATGGTTACCACCACCATGTGGATGGTCAACTGGATTCATGGCAACACCTCTAGTCTTTGGCCAAGAGTTTCTCTTTAATCTGTACTTGTGGAAAGCACGACCAGCCTTTAATAATGGTTTATCAACTCTACCACCACCGGCGACAACACCGATAACACCTCTGGCGTCAGAAGAGATGATCTTCTTGGCACCGGATGGTAATCTGACTCTGGTCTTGTTTTCATCTGGGTTGTGACCAATAATGATAACGTAGTTACCAGAAGCTCTGGCTAAAGCACCTCTGTCACCTGGTCTTTCTTCGACGTTAGAGATAATGGTACCTTCTGGGACGGAACCTAATGGTAAAACGTTACCGACGGCTAAGGTAGCTTTCTTACCGGCGTAAATGAATTGACCAGTGTGGACACCTTCATTAGCAATGAACATTTCTTCACGTAACTTGTACTTGTATGGATCACGGAAGACAACCTTGGCTAATGGAGCACCTCTACCAGCATCATGGATGATAGATTTGACGATACCACGAATGTAACCGTGACGTTCAGCATAATCTAAAGTTCTAAGCTTGGCAGCACCTTCTCTTAATCTGGTGTGAGAAGTGAAGATAGAACCAGCACCCTTTCTTTGGTTACGAATAACTCTACCTATAGAAAAAATTGTATGAGAATAAAATGTGAAATATTTATTCAAAGAGGTGAATTGTTAGTAAAATGTTGATCTTGTAGAGTTTATTTTGTCATGACTTGTTCTTGTAGTATTTTTTTGAGTGAAAATATAAGTGGGAAAGGAAAACATGGAGAATTATTTTCAAGCACATAATTATTATGATATTAACATGGTTATGTTCTTATTCCAGATTTTTATTTGCTTTTTGCTTGCGATTAACCTTTGTTATACTTATTGATTGTCTCAGAACATATTTTCTTAAACATTTGCTTGGATAATTCTTTCCATTCATATATACTCTATATGACAAAATCAGTCGATTCCAGAATATTATTTAACCATATGGTAACATACCCATTGTGTATTGATTTTATGGTATCTTTAAGAAGAGCAAGAAGAGTATATTTAAAACACTAATTAAAGATTCAAGATAAAATATACAAAAACGTAGTAATAAGATTATGCCATTAACATATTCGAAACTAGTATATTGTTAATCACAGTTAATAGTATATCACCTTATGGTTAGGCCAGCACTATGGGATGTGATGGCTTCAACGAGAGGTCTTGCACTTACTACTTTGGCAATTGCGATTTGTGGCCATTGGTGATGCGATGAGGCATAACAACAATATCTCCATGGGCATTTGCAGAGAGCCAGCGTAGACAGAGAGTTTTGCAGGAAGCTAGAGGGAGGGCTGGGGAGCTGCGGGGGTAGCTGTTAGAAGGAGTCCCACTAAACAAGGTGTCTCGGCCCCTTAGCGACTAGACGGGATTTCATGGTTTGCCCATTATTCCCAAACAGACGTAGTGCTGACTTTTGTTTTCCAGATTTGCAAGTTTATCAAAAACAAAAAAAAGCGACGCACAGCGAATTGTAGAAAATCACCCGTTCCGTTTTTTCAGACAGCGCAATTTTTGGTTGGTGTACGGATTTCAGAAAACAGTCCTGGGATACGTATCTGGAAATTTTGAGCACAAGGCGGCTAAAATTTCTATTTGAGATTATGCGATGATCAATAAATGAAAAGGTGTATGGGATGGGAACACTGGATGAACTTGTACAGAGAGGATAAATTGTAATTTCTTAGGTGGCGGCAACTTTTATTAATGAATAAAAGTTAATATATTATAAAACAACCGGAATAGATAATATATGAATATGAATATGAATATTATTATTATTATATAATAGCAAGTTTGTGTTTTTCTTTTGCTACAGATATACCTCTGTGAAAAATTGTATTCACCTCTCTTGAGTGGCTGACTCGACGTTGTTATCTTCGACAGTGTCATCAATAACTTGAATGACAGCAGGTCCGAATTGAAGATCGGGATGCCAACCAGTAGATTCATTTAATTTATTACATATTCTGATAATATTAACATCGGGATTGAATTTGACTAATACAGATTTAATCATCCCGCCTTTGGTACACTCGGGATGTAACAAATGGAAGAATTCAGAGTCATCGTGTGTATCAATGAACCTAAAATATAATGGACGGTAAGGGTCTAACATATTCTTAATATCCAAATAAGTACATTCGAGAGGGATGGCTCGACAATATATCGTATCCTTAGAGAGTCTTGTATTATTACTACTTGAAACGTGCTCATGGGTCAGCGTACGAATGTTTCTTTTATGCCCTTTCTCCGGTGAGAATGGGATATGATAATCGATCAGTAGACATTTATCCTTATATAGCGTGCCATTTAGATCTTCAATCATACGTGTTGCTTCTTCTGTACGATCAAACACGACCAATGCTTTCCCATTTGATCGAGGATGATAGTTCCGTAGGCCAACATATATTTCATATGGGATATAGACAAACTTAGGGTTCCATGGTGCCAAAAATTCAATTAAGTCATCTTCTGTGGTTTGAAAATCAAGATTTTGAATATATACTTTATTTGATATTCCTGATGAGACCACCTGTTGATTACTTCTTAATCTGAACATGGTGTATTGAGTATGCTGTGGTTTCTGATTGGGATGTATCCTCTTTCAAAGAAGGGGAGCCCCTGCATGATTCACTTAAAAGGTGACACAATGTAATGAGAAATTTGTATAGATTTTAAAAAAGTATGTAAAAATTTAGTAGTTAAACATAAAAGTAATATATATGATAATTAATTACAAATTGAAACATTCTTAGTTCTTAGCAGCAGCTCTCTTAGCAGCTAAAACTTTAGCAGTACCACGTAAAGCGTGCTTGTGGTTTCTCTTGAACTTTGGATCAACACCCTTGGAAGATGGGTACTTGTAAGTCTTTGGCTTCTTGATACCGTTTCTGTGAGCCTTTTTGGTTTGGTTATGAGCGGTATGATTCTTGGATTTAGACATTTTCTGATATTAAGATGGATGTATTTGTTAGAAATGGAATACACAAAACTAAAAGATTGAGTATTATAACAAATATAAGCTGTTGTTAGTAAAAGGAATTCAATGGTTTGTAGGTTTAGTTTGTCAAATATTCCAAAGGATTGATTGAGAATGGAGCGGGATGCTATGATTATGTTATTTCTTTCAAATATATATCATTCCAGTGGTATCAAATTATATGTACTATTTTTTTGAGTTCACTTCAAAAGGAGTATTCTGTCGATTCAATACAATAACATTAATTATTAGTTGTTCATCTTTTTTTTTTCATATTTAATATGGAAACGGTTCCTCTTTTCAAACAATTATTCATATCTCTTCACATCACAACTCTTTCAATCAGTGGGAATGGGGTGGACATTTCAACGTTATTTGTAACATTTATACGTACTAATTACCTTGAACGTGTTGCAGGTTTCTTAATGGTTGGAACAAAGGAAAAACCATGCAATCTACAAATATACTGTTAATTTTCAATGATAACAATATTCTTCAATCTTGGAAAGTTTGGTATTACCCACAGTAACTGGACCCAACCATACTTGGTACTATTGAAACTGTTGGTCCCAGAGTCTGGCAGGGCATAACTGGTTGGGTTGGGGCTGTTCTCACATTCCAGGGCGAAACTATTCCCGGGCGGGACGGGGGGAGACCCTCTGCCTAGCATTCTGGCCTGTGGAGCACCCGCACAGGGAAGTGGAAAGCGATGGAGATGGCCGATCTCTGTCTGGACCACGTCCTGGGCGGGTGGGCGCTGCGCACTGCTCCTGCTCCTGCCACGGTTGGGGGGGCTCCTGCAGTTGAAACCAGTCGAAACACAGTCAGCCTCTGCGGAGAGAATAAACTGCCACTGAACTTCTCTTGGAAAAATCAAGAGACGCAATGATTGCGTTGTTCGGCATTGACTAAACAGGAAATAGTGGAGGAAGAGGATGAACGAACAGTCTTCCTGTTTTCCACGGGGTATGGGTGTTACCAAAAACAGTCACCGACAGAAAATATAAAATAAAATATAAAATATAGCATACTGTGATTTGATGAAATGAGGAAATTCGATAAAATAATATTGGATGGAATAATAAATAAGTAAATAAGTATAGATACTTATACGTATGGAGGTTTGTATAGATAGGATGAGTTGGTGGGTCGTGCGAGGGGAAAGAATATACAGGACTTGCTTGAAAATTGAGAAGTGTCATAGTGTCATTACAATCATCTATTTCAACTTACTGAATAATCTTGGACTTGCACATTCATCCAGATAATGTTGCAAGTGGAAGAATTCTTCAACACAGTCTTCCTTGTAGTCTAAGTCCGCATAGTTTGGATCTTCCTTTTGTTTTTGGACTCTTTCAGAACATTCCAAATAGTGGTGTTTTAGTTCTTGGCCCCTGGCTGTATTGGAACATTGTTCTCTTAGTCTGTCTAATTGATCACCTACTTCTTCTTCTTCCTCGTCGTCGTCGTCATCCTCATCCTCGTCGTCGTCATCTTCATCTTCTTCTATCTGTATTCAAAGAAAAGAGAAGTATTCATATAACAGTAATATAAATGTATACATATAATCGTTAGTAATTTAACTCCGAATGGTATATGACCCTTAATCACTCAAAATAACATACCGTTGGATCTTCATCTTCAGCTCTCGAAGTAATAGGACTGTATTCTTCCTTGATATCTTGTAAATAATCTATAATGGTGCTTAGCATATTCGTCTTGTGGTTCTTAGTCTTTGAGTTGGTTGCGTATAAGTCTATAGCCATATCTGTAATTTTTAGTTAACAAACTACAATTCTTTCATATTTAATTTATATGGACTTTTGCTCATTTTTCTAAATTTCAAACTTCTGTTATATTTGTTAAGGCCGAAATGATTTTGATTGGCTGTCATTGTATAAAGGTAACATACATCTATATAAACCCAACGTTATCGTGGTATCACTGCCTTTCATGCAATGCTTGCTGTAATTGTCGAATATACACACACGCCAGTTCAGCAGTGGTGGCCTTCGACGGGATACTCACTGTCTCTTTCAATTCAGCAGGGATCAACAACGCTAATTCTGCCAATGCACTGTTTAATCTGTTCCGACGTTCTTGTTCAGCTACTTTGTGTATTTCTTTCTTCGAATCATCTTTAACACGTCCTGAACGGCTTCGAGAACGAGTGTTCTTCTCTAATATTATTGCACCGTTCTCTTCTTGATTTGTCACCTCCCTGGTATTGCGTTGATCAGTCAGCACATCGTTGTTTTGGTTCATCGTCACATTATTGTGTTGGCTCATCATTGCATCGTTATTGTTGCTTGCATTGATGGTATACCCTACACTGCCGCTCAGTGATGGAGTGTGTCCACTAGATCCAACACTACTGTCGGGCAATTGGAATGATGCTTCGTCAGAATTATTATTTTGACCACTTATTGGAATATTATTACTTTTACTATTACTATTATTACTATTCCCTACATTAGAAGAGGATAAGATTGGTGTATTCTCTAATGAATTTCTACTCTTACTGAATCTTCTTCTTGATCTATTTGCCTTTAAATAGGGACTATTCTTGATGATTTTGGAACTGGATTCCGACCTTGAGGTAGATTGACCTGAAATAGAATGGCTCTTCTTGGCACTGTTGCCGATGTTATTACCATTACCATTATTGTTGTTATTGTTTGGGTTATTGTGAGTACTACCGTTCCTAGACGTCGATGTTTTACTTCTTGTCAACGGTATCAGTTCTGGATCATTGTCTATATTATTTTTATCCTCGTCTCTTAACGTTAACCCATTATCCAGGTGGAAAGTTGACGTACTATTACCTGGAGATATTTTCCTACTGTTATTATACGGTGTTCTTGTGTCCAGGGCAGAAAGGGGATCGCCTAAGAATTGATAATTTATATTATTCCCGCCATAATTGAAATCATTTTTAATAGTCAACGGTTGCATAAATGGGGTCACTTGAATCCCACCCATAGATGCTTGGTTTGGGGCAATCAATGGAGATGCATTGGGGGAGAATAATAATTCTGTTGGAATGTTTAACATATGGTTTAGTTCATTTGGATGGCTAACCATGTTGTTTGATGCATGTGTTTGGGCTTGTGTATTATTATTATTAATATTATTATTATTATTATTATTATTTGCATAGTGTTCATGAGAATAACCATTCATATCGGTCACTAAACTATGATGACCATTCATTATTTTATTATTTTCAGGGAATATATGAGCTTGATGATTATAATTTGAGCTTCTATTGTCAAGAGGTTTGTCTGTATTATAATGTTCTCTGAACAGCGATTCACTTAACTGGTCTAAATTGATTTGAATATTATTAGAAATCCATGATGATGACGATTGGTTATTATTGTTATTATTAGGTTGATGCTCCTGTTCAGATGTTTGTTTTGCTTCTAACTCGTTCTCTAAGAGATGGATATCCCCATCTGATGCTTTTGCATGGGCATTTATTGTACTATTGTGGAAAGTATCACTAGTGTTATTTTGGGTATTATTATCTATGACATCGGTGTTATCATGCAAATACTCGTCAACTTGGTCTAATATACTCTTGGAAGGATTAATATCCAGCATTCTTGCTTATATTATGTTTTTAATGTGTTTATAATACAATATTGGTACGTTGCTAATACCAAAGATAGATATATATGGGAAGGGGTTGTGTATTAATATATCAAATGTGTCAAAGACAAAGTTGGTGCGTGTGTGTGTTTTTTGCCAGTTTTAAAGATCAGTCAAGGAGATCAAAGATATAAGGAATGTCACCGAATGCAGTTCTTGGCCAGCAAGTGTATGATATTGTGGTTCTATCGCACTTTCAAGCCAAGAGAAAGTAGAAGAAATGCTACCTTTGTCCACCTTATTACTAATTTTTCAATGAATTCCTTTGATATTTTTTTTTTCAAGAATTGAAATATTTCAAATTCTAATTTTTCAAATCTTGCAATGTCACAAATTCAAGAATCCTTCACACGTGGATAAGTTATTTTATTCACCATGTTACGTATATGTGTACGTATCATTTGTGGGTGGGAGGCCAGAGTCATTGGTCCGCTGGCTCCTGCTGGATTGGCCACGAATACCAGCACTAGTTGTCGTGTGGATACTGTCCAATTGGTCATTTGACGATACGGGGGAGAAGACACTGGAAAGGGAACGATAAATGCCTCGAGGCTGGTTTTTAGTGAAATTCAATCTACTTATTGCTGTCTTCTGCTTGTATGAATCACTCGTCGTAGTGTCATTCAAGGTTTGTACCCTGTTCACTGGCAGTTGGTTGAATATATAAAGCTAAAGTTCGATAGATATATCCACGGGGAATGCTATTTTAATATAATTCTCTATTCTACTTTGATGCAGGAACATACATATATATATGTGTATGTGTTTGTATATACTAACGTCCTCTGCTAGGTTTCTTGAAACCCTTGGATCTATTCCCAAAGGATTTCTTACCACCTCTGTCACCAGACCCAGTAATACGGGCAATGTCATCCTTGGAAACCACAAGACCGTTTCTAGTGGAACGACCAATACTATGAACTTTAAGACCACGCTCTCTTCTAGCGTTCCTTTCCTCTTCTTTGGTCTTGATACTGGTACCAATACGTCTTTCAATGTCCTTTTTGTAGGTAGATTCGATTTTTCTGAATTGGCCCTTCTTCACCTTGGATAGAATAATACCACCATCCTTGGCGTCTTGTTCATACTTGGAAATTCTATCAATATGTTTATTGATCATACCTTTCCTTATCGCCATCGGCACTTTCTCTAACTTATTGATTTTCTTATTATGACCATTGATTTGTGCTAGACCATTTAATCTATGCTCCAAAGTCTTCATACGAGCTTTACCCATCACTTCATTATCTTGGTACATGATGGTATCGTTGCTGTTACCACTACCACTTAACGATTCAAGGGTCAAACCAACACCACTATTCGCTTGAGACGTCTTGTTACCACCATTGAACGCACTTAATAAGTGTGACTCTTTCAAGAATTGTTGCAATTGAAGATCGTTATGTAAATTCTCTTCTTCAGTGGCACCACTACCATCTTCATCTTTGGCTTCACCGCCATTGTTTTTCTTACCCTTTTGATTTCTGGCTAATTTCGCTTCACGAAGAGCTAATTTACGAGCATTTTCTTGTAATGTCTTACCACTTCTAATCAATTTTTGTTCTTCTTTACTTGGTTCGATGTATGTATCACTTGGACCATCAAATTTAATCACTTTTGGCTTTCTTACTGTATTGGTGTTTGAAGTTTCGTTAGAGCTGATTTTTTTGATTGGAATGGGGTTCTCTTCATCTTTACTTGATTCATCCCCCTCATCATCATCTTCATCATCATCACTTTCTCCTTGCTTGTTTCTAGCAGAATTATCTGATTCCGATTCTGCTTCTAATTCTTCTTCAGAAATATTCTTAGTCTTATCTTCAAAACCTAAGGATTCTAAAGAGCCAAACTGAGCTTCAAAGGCCTTTCTTTGTGCTTCTAATTGTTTCATATAATCATCTTGATCGTCACCAGCCATCTTAACTTGTCTATTCTCCTTATCGATGCTGGAGTCTTATTATTTGCTTCAATATGGTCTTTTAGAATAAGCTCATCTCATCTTTAAATTTTTCACAAATTCGACTCTTGTAAGAATAAAAAATTAAAACTGATATCTGATGATAAAAAGGCATTGAATACAACAAATTTATAACCTTACATTTAACTCTATCATATAACCATATCCCAGAGAATTAACAAAACACACCATGGCAGGAAAGATACTTGTAGAGCCACCGAAATTACCAATTCCAGATATGAGGTTCAATCATATTTTCAGTAAATCATTACAAAGAGAAATGAAAAGACAACAAACCAATAAAGTAACCTATTATATCTTAGGGAAAGTTATCATCAGAGATATCATTATTATGCCATTTTTACAAAATATGTTATGGACAGGTATATTTATGACTTTAAGGGATCCTTTAAAAGGATATATTCGTCATGTTAAGAATTTATTGATTCCTCCAAGAAGAAAAGTTGCAATCTAAAACAGATCCTTTTCTTTACAGTTCAGTAACATTTAAATGAAAACATTGGCTTGAGAATGCAGTAATCTGCAGAATACAATACTGTATATTTTTTTCAACTATGAAAGAAGTACCTATTCTATGCCAAACTTATATAAGCCAAGAAAAAACAGTCAGAATACAAAGATAGTTTCAAATCACTCCTGTTTCCAATTTCAATGTTTTATGGACAAATATGAATTGTTCGTTTTATTATAGTAGAGGACTACTTTTAAAATCAGATCTCCTCATCAATTGAACGTTGCCAATCCGAATAAAATTAGGATTTTACAAAAGGATGAACTTTTGATAATTCATATCATCTTTTCAATAACAATAGATGCTCATTCTTCCTGAAGATACCTTCTATATAACAGGTCATATATTGTACTTCCCGCTAAAAGTACTTCGATAATATCTATACGTATTTTAACAAAATAGTTAACTCATTTAGCATTTTTCATTTAAAACTAACAGTTTCACATTTACATGTGACAGACTAAAAATATTCACCATTGCAACTTCAAGAAAGCTATGGTGACCCATCCAGGTAAGCCAACTATGTAAGTGTCTTAATGAATTTATTTCAAACACTCTGGCAAAAAACAAATAGCCCTACAGGGGGCTCGAACCCCTAACCTTATGATTAAGAGTCATACGCGCTACCGATTGCGCCAGCAAGGCTGCTATTTGTTGGAAAAATGAAAATCACTATATTATTTTACTATGTCGTTTCTTTAGCGTGACTTTGTCTTAAAACATGTATATTTGCCTTGAATCCTAGTAATTATATCATCGGCTTGGTTTCATCTACAAGTAATTTTTATGGAGTACTGTTTAGTCTGTAGATATTAAAACAATTGCCAACTTCATTGTATGATTTTATCAAGAAAAGAAATAAAGGTTAGCTTCTAAGCAGTTTTCCAAGAGATAATTGTATACTGACATGTCACAAGAACTTTTTACCTTTGCGGATTAGACATTGGAATAGGACTCTAATAGGCTCCCGACATTTGTAATGAATTGATGCTCGGTTTCAAGCAGCTTCTGACAAAAAGAAATCAATTAATCATTAACAAATTTAAGGGCACCTGTTACATGGATAATGCTTTAATGTATCTAAAGGGTGCATGTATACTTTACAAAACTAGCATCTATTAAAATTACAACAGGCTTCTGTAATGATTAAAGTAGCACTTATGCTGATAATTCAAGCATTCACATGTCCTAGAAAATATGTGTTGATAAAGGTCTGTTAGCTAGTAAACATGAGTCTTCTGGAAATTACTCATATATACCAGTAGGTAGCTTTAATTGAATGGAGTTCTGTATTTGTTTGCTGTGTCACTTCTCTTTATTCTTTTAAATTTGCTCTAACAGTTCTTTTACAATAAAAAAATTGAAATTTAGCCGCCCAAAAATTTATACGAAAGGAAAGATAGAACTTTATTAGTACACCCAGAGAAGAGACACCCAAACAGTAACGCTTCAATCATGTCTAAAAAATCTACTACATTGAAAACAACAGAGTGGGAGCTGGAAACCCTTTTTGAACTATCGAATGGTTCAGTTTCTAACAAGGAAGAACGTTCAAATATCGTTGGGGGAAGAGAGACTATTAGAACTTCAACGAGATTACCACAGTCCAGAATTGATAACAGTCACCTAGAAGAGCCTGAGGTAATTGATAATGTTTTGAAAAAGGTAGAGACAGGTAAGGAAAACACTACTTCAGTTAGGGTACTAAAAATTTCAGGAAACAGTCCCAATAATTCCTAATAAATGAGATACCATGATTGCTATATCAATTTCAACTGTACTGTTTTTCTTATAGTATATAACATACATATATCTTCGTATATAATATTTTAGCAATACAGGTGTTTGATTGTTTTACTCGAACCTGATAATAAAGAGAATAAAATATTTCCTGATTAATTAATGTGACTTTAGATACCACGGTAATAAACTTAAGGTGATGTTTCTTCAATGGAATTTTCTTGAATAGTATCTAATTGACCGTCAACGGTGTTGTGACTCCTTGATCCTGCTTGAGTGGATGGAGCACTACTTTCTTCTAGTGGATCTAACTCGACGGTGGAGGCTCTAGATTCGGATTGCAACGGAATTTCATTCACTAAAGTATTATGACTATTTAGATTTTTACTAGACGACGCATGATGGGTTGGGTTTTCTTCAAAGATTTCATCACTCATAATACTCTGATAAATTGGAGAAAGTTTCTCTTCATTTAACCTTAATCTAGATGCGATATCGTTGTTTAGTAGACCTAACCTTTGTAAACCCTTCAATTTTAACACATAAACTAGCAGCTCCTTTTCCGGTTCAATAAGATATAAACTAGTTGGAAGTTCATTCAATATCACATCTTCGTCCCCGACTCTTTCTAGCTGAATAGAGTGTTCAGTAGCATATAGACTTTCCAAGTAAAGGAATACATCTTTTAAATGGGTTTGAACATCTTCAGGAAGATATGTAGGGAACTTTTCCTTGATAAGAATCCTCCAATGTTCATTTTCCTGTGGTAATTGCAATTCAAAACATTTTAAAGCGACAACAATATCTATGATAGAATTACTTAACTCCCATTTCACTTTAAAGATGTTGTTAATATCCGCGGAAGTATCATACTTTATTGTTATGAGTACATTACACAATTGATCAAGAATAGTACTGAGGTTGTTCAAAGTTTCAATTATACTGGAATTTGATCTAGTACCATCTTGGTTAGAGGTGGATTCCTCGATATCAGTAGAGCCCTTGTTAGATAATAAAGAAGACTTTCTAGAAATTTCAGTCCATTTGTGTAATTGCCATGAAACTAAAAGAGTTGGTAGCTTAAAGTTGATTTGAGATAGAGTTTGATCATTCAATTCTTCAAAATTATTAGGAAGCATGCAGATGAAATTCTTAAAGAACAAAACCAAAAGATCATGACTGAACTCAATGGAATAGTTTTTCCCCATTAATACTAGCTTGTTGAAGTATGTGGCATACAATGTGTTGGTAAACTCGATAAATTGGTGCTCATCTGTAGCGGCTACGTTTTCTGATAAGAACTTTGTTAAGTGGAGTTTTATATTAAACACTTCATTGATCCATAATTCATCAAATTCACTCTTCTTAAAGCTTTCAATGTGGTCTATAGCATTGGATAACGCTTTGTAGTAGGCATTATTCGCATCTGACGCAAAAAGGGTGCATTCATCTACAGTTTTGATAATGATTTTAATGATTTCTATTAGATTTTTTTCTGAATCAGTTTGAACCCAGTCCTCAAAAGAAAATAGAGCAAAGATATTCAACAGAGGAGGTAGAATATCAGAAGATTGAACAGGCAGGTTTTTAAACAATTGTAGGAGATGTGGTAGTATTGATTCTGCCACATTACTTTTCTGTTGGTTCTTTATGGAAGAAGCACCATAGCAGAGACCACTTAACACGGTAAGATAAAGTATGACATTGTTATTGTTTATTGGTAGCAATGGTGTGGTATTGTAGGATATGATATCGGAGTCATTATCCTCTTGTGTGTGAAGCCTTGAATGCTCACTTTCTTTAGAAATATCCTCAATGGCTTTGAATGCTTTTTCATATGTATTGTCGTCACTTAGTAACTTGCAGATTGTCACAATTTGGTCACCAAAATATGGTGATAAAAATTCAGCTGCTTGATATAGGATATGAAGTTTTTCCATAGGGTTCAATTTACCGGCATCTTGGATATAAAATAGGAATGAATTGCTTAGGAATCTCATAATAATACCAACTTTAATTAATGTGGAAGATTTTATTGGGGTCATATCCTCATCTAATGACTCGTTATTCTTCAGGAAATCATCACATGACTCACTAGTTACTTTAGCCAGAAATTTCGCAACAGAACTCAGAAATTTGGAGTTCTTACTGTGCGAAGAAACCTTGATATCATTGTCATTGAATATTAAACTTGAAATTGCAAGAACTTCATCATCCTCTAGATAACCAAGCATGGCTACTTCTCTCAGTATATTGATTGAATATAGTCTGACTTCTAAGTCTACATCTTTCAAAGCGATATCCAGAATTCTTTGTCTGAATCGTTCAAAAAATTGTCTGACAGCAGCATTGTCAATTTTTTTAGAGTGAATATTAATAATATTAGGTAACACTTTCAAGACTTGGGACCTGACGATATTGGAGGTATCACTCAATAACCAGCCAAAATATTTCAGATAGGTGACTTTTAAAAAGTATTCAGGATAGTGGTTAATCCAAGTGGATAAATGCGAAACTGAATCAGAACGAATAATCTCATCTACATCTTTAAATCTATGGACAAAACATATTTTCACAATATTTTCAATTATATTCTCAGTAATGATTTTACTGTTTTGAATTTCATTGATGTTGTCCTCTAATTTAGTTATAGCCTGTTTATTTGATCTCTTCTTTTTCTTTTCTAAAGTTAACTGTTTGGTCAGTTTAGCCATATAGTTTCTTTCTAAATCTACTATATGTTCGGTGAGGAAATCTTGGAACAGATATAGTGATAAAGTAGCAATATATCTGAAGCATCTTATTTTAGATACTGATAAAGCTGAAAGCCATGTTAATGTGTCGACGATTAATGGACCCATGATGATTTCGTTGTTATCTTCTTCTGATTCAACATACAATAACTGTAGATCGTTGGCAACATCGAGGAATTTAGACATAAATTCAACAAAATTACTATAAAGTTTTGGATAAGAAGAAGATTTCTTATTGGTCTTACTTATCATTAAGTGAAATTCATGGACTTTTTGATTCTCGAATAATAACTGAATTTCTGCTATTGTATCAGTAGCAGAGTCATTATTATGGATATCATGTTCTTCAACATGAATCAAACCACCACAACAGTCTAATAAGAAGTTAATGAACTCGGATAATAAAGAGTCTCTATTCTTTGTGTAATTTTCTAGCCACCCTCTCAAATATTCATCAATAGAAATATCATCAGACTCTGATAAAGCTTCGAAAAGTTCACTCCGTTGAATTTCTCTGACATTTTCAAGATATTCCCTTTGTTGCTCTTCAGTTAATGGAATATTACTATTACCTAATGTCGTCTTCTTGACGTTTGTTTTCTGTTTCTTTGGAGCGTTTTTCTTAGAAGCCTTCTTGCCACCGTTCTTATTCGATCTCTTCCTTTTTCTTGATGATGTATCTAAGTAATCGTCATCTTGTGGATCATCGTCCTCTGAGGACGAGGAAGATTCGTCAAACAATTCCTCGACCACTTCCTCCTGTTCATCTTCGCTACCCTCATTCATAGTAGCTTTATCATTCACAGTAATGTTCTTATCTGATTCAATAGTGGAAACATTTTGATCATCTTCACGGTCACTCTCCACATCAGATTTTTGACTTCTTGTTCTTGTGGACCTACGTAAGTGAACCATATTGATAGTTTATGAAGTATATTATTACGTTGGATTATCTTCAAGGTTACAGAAATGTAGTAAATATCTGTTTGGCACTAAACGCGTATTTTGAAGCTTTTCTTTGTTTGTTTATTTAGTTATATCTTAATGTTTATTTTTTTTGTTTATACGTTTTTGAATTAGTGAGAAAGACGCGTGAAAAGTTATATGGAAAATACATAATGTTGGCGATAATGTATGAGCAAGTTATTACATAGTATGTTGAATATATATGTCTATACTTCCAAGGATCTTTAAAATGTTATGTAGTTTTTGACGCTATGTACTGCTTGCTATATCATCATGTCTTTCTTTCTTTCTTTCTTTCTTTCTTTCTTTGTCAGTCTGGATTTTATTAACAGCTAATATGTTACAATATTACAACGACCATGGCTTATACACTTGTGGATCTTTGATGGACACGGCCTCTATATCTCTGTTGATCTTCTTTTCCAGATCAACATTACTCTCATTCTCATTGTCCTCATCTTCTTTATCCTTTTGTACTAGTTCAATACCAGAATCCATTTGATCAGAGGTAAGAATTAATTTCTTGGAAACGTTCAACGAGGCTAGTTCCGAATTTAATTCATTAATCTGTTTACTCAATGAGATTCTATCATTCAGTAGTTTTTCAGTTTCTTTAGCGTATTTCTTCTTTGCTTGTTCCAGAGCAGTTTCCATGGTATCAAGTTTTGTCATCTTTAACTCCAGTTGCTTCACAGCTAAACCAGCAAGTTCTTGAATGACACTTTGTGTTTCTTTCAAATATTTCTCAGATAACTCTTTTGAATGTTGAGGAATAGAGTCATTGATGATTTCTTTATGCAAGCCATCTAACAGAGATTTAATTGTCAATTCTACAGCTTTAGCTTGATCGATAGTGGCATTTTTACCGTTAGCACTATCAGTGGGAAGTTTGTTTTCCTTCTTAACACCAGTCAAGACATCATTGATATAACTATCTTCAATTGGTAAACTTAAGAATTTTTCCACACAATCTTCTAGATTTTTGTTCCCACCAACATGGTTAACAATTAGTTCCCATTGATCTTCGAACATTTCAATGCCTTCTAATAATAATAAAACTTCTTGATCAGACCAGATTTTATGGTTTGTATGGTTATTGGATAAACGAATAAAGTCGGAGGCTTGGAAATTTGCACCGAAATGACCTTCTTGGAAACATCTTGGACATAAATTAGCATCCTTGGAACGTAAATTATGGTAACGAACTGTCACAGTATCATTACCACAAGTGTGACAGATATAAGTCTTTTGAATCTGTTTAGATAACTTACTTTGAGATTGTAAAATGTTAAAATCTTGTGTGGAATCGTAAATGTTTTTTCTAATTGATAAATTCACTGGGAATGGTTTAGTCTCCAGTTTCAATTGTTTACGTTTTGATTCTTTAATATCGTGTTCGGTGGTATTAATGTCCTTTTCATCGATGGAAGTATCAGGGGCAGGGTTTTCCTTTTCCTTTTCTTCAGCTACTTTATTTATTATAGTTTGTGGAACAGCAGGTTTCAATCCCTGTGGAGTATCCAAGATAACTTGGAAATGACCAGTAAAACTTGGGCCAATTAAGGACGGTTTGGATCTTGGATCTATCTGATAATTGATCAACCCCCAGGTTTCCAAAAATGAATGGATTTTTACAATTGAGGCAACATCCAAAGCGATATTTCTTCTCACCGCAGTGATGGTTAAGTATTCATAGGGAGATAGTCTATAAGTGTTGATCATAAAATTTCTTGTATCTTTGTAAGCCTTTGGAGATTTATATATCGATGAGGAATCAAAGAAATCTGGTAATGATCTCTTTTCAATTTCATGGATCTCAGATATATTGAACCAAGCACCGAATGAAGGCATGACCACTGGGTGAGTTTGTTTGGCCAAGAACCTCAAGGCTCTATCTTCTAAAGTTTGGGCCTCCTTTTCATAATCAATAGTGGCTTCCGGTTCCGCTGCTGCAGCTGTTTGCTCTTGCTGTTGTTGCTGTTGTTGTTGTTCTGCTTGAATATGGGGTAAAACTGGAGCAGTTTCCTCGTCTTGTTGCGTTGGAGCTGCCACCACAGATGCATTTTCCATCACTGGAGTGTTCTCAGTTGCACTGGCGGTTGCATTTGTGTTGATCTCGCTGTTGTTATTATCTTCTGTACTCATTGTTTCGAACTGTATATGTCTAAAAAATTTAGGTCTATTTAACGCAGCTTATATGGGAAGCAAAAAGAAAAGAATTAAAAGAAAGGTACCAGATAAAGCCCACTGTAACTGTGTGATGTTATTTGGTCTAGCGTACTGATCCAATTGAACTCGTCTTGGGCCACTTATCAATGCAAACCACTGATACAAATGTCTGTGAACTCCACTGTATTTCCATCATAATATTTCAAATTTAACGCTTATTTTCGCTATTTCAAAATTTGGAAAATTTCATAAAAATTCATGATTTTGGTGGTGGAGGCCGGGTAGCCCTGCCACACGTGAAATAACGATGATTAAATATATGGAATAAACGCCAAAGATGGTTGCGATTCGAGATGAGTCAATACTGATCCAGTCAGGAGGTTAAGCAGCAGTGTGTGTTTGGTTGAGTTGTCCTATGGCTATCACAAGATTATCAAGAAGCGAGAGTCCTCGTTTCCCGCAAAGAGGGAAGGTTAAGGGTGTCAGTTACGCTGAAAAGGAAGAATATGATTTCACGCCGGATGTCCTAGCGGAACCTTCCGATGATGAGACATTGGAAGACGGTGAAGATGAAGATGTGGCTCCCATATGGCTTGAAGATGGCGTTGGTGAGGACAGTGATGTGGCTTTGGAATCAGATAATGAAGATCAAGATGATTTGGCATTGAAAGGGTTTTTAAATGGTAACGATACTATTCGAGACAATGACTCGAACAATGATGAGGATGACAGTGATCTGGATGAAGCAGACGAAAGGACTGTGTCCTTGAAATTGAAAAAATTAAACGAGTTCGTGAAACAAAGTCAAGTTTACTCAGGTATTATTGCAGACACGCTAATGAAACGTAGTGATGAATTGAAAGAGGAAAGAGACAAGGAACCAATAGTTGTTGTCGAGAATGATGCTAAACCACCTCCCAAGAAGAAACAAAGAAAATCAATAATGGATTTCTTTAGATCTTCGAAGAAAAATGTAGAACCTGTCAATGAACCTCCTAAATCTGTTGCTAAGAAAGAAGAAGATTTAAGTGAAACGATTAGAAAGGAACAGCCAAGTTTGTTAGAAAACTGTGTTTTAAAATCATATCAATTAGAAGGGTTAAATTGGTTAATCACCTTATATGAAAATGGGTTAAATGGGATCCTAGCTGATGAAATGGGTTTAGGTAAAACAATCCAAAGTATTGCATTATTGGCCTTTATTTATGAAATGGATTCTAAGGGACCTTTCTTGATTGCAGCGCCATTGAGTACATTAGACAACTGGATTAATGAATTTGCCAAATTTGCGCCAAGTATTCCTGTTTGTAAATATTACAGTCAAGATGGGAAAAAGAGTAGAATGCAAACTTTAAGAAAATTCTTCAAGAAAACTGGTAATACTGGTGTTGTTATTACGTCTTATGAAGTTATTATGAGAGACGCAGATTACATCATGTCAAAACAATGGAAATTCCTGATTGTTGATGAAGGGCATCGTTTAAAAAATGTTAATAGTAAATTGATTAAAGAATTGAAGAGAATAAATACATCTAATAGACTGCTACTGACTGGTACACCATTACAAAATAATTTAGCAGAATTATGGTCTCTTTTAAATTTTATTATGCCAGATATTTTCTCAGATTTTGAGATATTCAATAAATGGTTTGATTTTAAAGATATTGAATTGCAAAGTAATTCCAACAAATTAAACAAACTGATAAACGATGAATTGGAGAAGAATTTGATTACTAATTTACATATAATATTGAAACCATTTCTTTTGAGAAGATTGAAGAAAGTTGTGTTGGCTGATATTTTACCTCCAAAGAGAGAATATATTGTGAATTGTCCCATGACTCCTCATCAAAATAAATTTTACCAAAATACTTTGAAGAGCAATCTGAGAGTAACTATATTCAAGGAATTGGTGAAGCAGTTTTTCACATTGAATCAAGAACATATTGGTAAAGTTTCTAATAAATCCATCAGAGAGTTTATTGATTTCAAATTAAAGCAACAATCTGACACATTATCATTAGCTGTCAATGATGAGTCAGCACCTACCAAAATTATGGTAGAAATGGATAAACTATATCAAAAGCATCTACATCAAAAGATTATGAATAAAAAAACCCAAAGTGTGATGATTCAATTACGTCAAATTGTTGATTCTACATTTCTATTCTACTTCCCATATCTGGAACCTGAAGAGCTTACTCTAGATGTTCTTCTACAAACATCTGGTAAGCTACAAGTTCTTCAACAACTAGCTATCCCATTGATCAACTCTGGACATAAAGTGCTGATCTTCTCCCAATTTTACAATATGCTAGACTTATTGGAAGATTGGTGTGAATTAAATAATTTAAAGCCTTTGAGAATTGATGGTTCTGTTGATAATGAAACAAGAAAGGGAGAGATAGAAAAATTCAATTCAAAAGAGGATGAACATAACGTATTTTTACTGTCTACTAGAGCTGCTGGTTTAGGTATCAACTTAGTAGCAGCTGATTCTGTTATATTATTTGACAGTGATTGGAACCCACAAGTCGATTTACAAGCCATGGATCGATGTCACAGAATCGGTCAAGACAGACCTGTTGTGGTTTATAGGCTTTGTTGCGATAATACAATCGAACATTTAATATTGACTCGAGCTGCAAATAAAAGAAAGTTAGAGAGACTAGTTATTCAAATGGGTCGTTTTAACACTTTGAAGAAACTGGCCTTAAATGAAGGTTCCTTCTTGGGACAAGCAGGAAAAGCTAAGGGTACGAACAAGGAACTTGTTACTGAATTATCACAGTTATTGATGAGTGGTTCCTCAAGTATTGGTTTCAGTGAGAAGGGTGGTGAAACAGGTTTAACTAAAGCTGAGTTAAAGGAATTGATGGATAGATCACCTGCTGCGTATAGAGCAGACAGAGACATTACATTCCCCCATGTCACATTATTCGAAACAACTTCAGAATATTAACAAGTTGATAATCGATTCAATTGAGTCTTTTACAGGATTTTATTTCATTATAGATATAGTATATGAAAATTGATATACGAGAATATTATAGTCGTGTATATAGAACAAATCGGTTGTAATAAACAAAATTTATCGTTCAGTCATGAACTATTTCTAGCTACGGTGGTGGTTGAAACTACCTAGAAACCCCAATTGAACCCGGTATAGTATTCCACTTGATTGTACATCCAGATTAGAGATGTGCTAGCCACAATTAATGGACTAATAAAACCAGCATCGAATTGGCATGTCTTGAAGAGTAATAACTCCGAAGCAAAATGGAACAAAGCAACACCATAGGATATCATTGTTAGTTGATAAATATGTGGCTCATTTAAAAATAGGGATCCATATAATCTGATAACACAAGAAATAAAAGTCCATGTACCAAATGTTCTAGCACTTAACTTGGTGGTTTCTTGTGGTTTCTTGGAGTACACCTTACGAGTTAATGTCAAACCAGAAATATATGTTTGAATGGAGTTGAATATGGACACCACAGAAATGAATAATAGCCATTTAGGTAAGTAGCCTTCAGGTAAGATTTGTAATCTTCCTTGCACAAAGGGAATAATTTTTTCGATCGATAGCATTTCTATTGAGTTTGTCAGTTTTTTCACGACCTCTAACGTTTGAAGCATGTCATAACAACAACTAAAATAAGCTCCTTTGACATGGTATGACCTTTATATATCTTTTGTTTAGTTATGCCCCCTGTGGATACAAAATCCGTTATGGAAGGTAGATATCGTTCCCTCATAATATTTTCAAAGTGATTAAACGAGTTTCGCAATTGAAAACGGTCGCGTGATACCAAAAACTAAAGCTCATTCTAGAAACAACCTTTAAAGTCGAGTAACCTAAAATATGACAGTAAATCAAGATCCTGTAACAAGAGCATATTACTTAAAATATATTGCCTTCTTTTCTGTAATTTAGTTGTAAGTAGACTATCATTTTCAATAATCTTGAATATTTTGACCCATTCAAGCTTCTTCAACACTTTCATATATGAGAATACGAACATTTTCAATATTTTGATATGCTTAGGAAGGGTTTTGACTACCCTATCGAGTTCTTTGGTAAAAGTTTTAGGCATCAGTAACCTTCTTTGTTCTTGAATTCTGAATGAATTTCTATTACTCTTTGCCAAAGAAGAGCTTTTGCTTGATTTAAAACTCACTAATATATGTAATAATGTTTCAATTAATAGAAAAATATTATCGACAATGGGTGGTATAAATGTGACATCAATATCAGTGTACAGTCTTAAGTTAATTACATTTTCAATTAATCTTCTATTAAAAATTAATATTTTGGGTAGATTTTTAAGTTTGATATTTGGGTGGAAACACGACAAAAGGGGTCCTAAAATAAACTTTTTGATGACCAAACAGTTAAAACTCTTTTGATCTGTGAAACAAAAAACTGAATAACTCATCATCAATATTTGGAATACTTCTAGTAATTTGTATATATTCTTCATTTCTTGGTCATTGAATATATACTTATCCTGGTATATTTTACCACTACTCAAAATTGATACTAAAAGGTCATGGCGTGATTGGACAAATAGTTGAAACTCTTGTTTTTCAATATTATCACTGAAAGTCCTCCACACTACAGTGTCTAAACTCTCTACTAAATGCCCCTTCTTATCACCCCTAGGAACCTCCCTGTAAATCACTTCCAATCGAGACATAACCCTGTGAGTAAATTTCCCTTTCAATACTGAGGGAATTAATTCTGTGAAAGGTGGTGGTGCTTCCACTGGTGCTTCATCCTTGAAAATAAACGGATATCTCTCTTTAGTCAATGCAAAACACTGTAAATAGTGAATCTTGAAGATTACATACAAACATGTTAATAAAGAATATTATATACATTAAACGGGGATTTCTAACTTCAAAGATAAACACATACTATAATCAAATCTTCAGAAAACCCCATACTTCCATGGGTGTCTAGCTGGTCAGTTAATATCCTTTCTTGTTGATAGGACTGGTTTTGTTATTTAATAGCCGCCAGCTTTTCAGCTTTTTGATTAAAATCAAGTTTATTTAAATCAAATGAAAATTTCACAATAAAGACTTTAGAAAGACAAACGATAGCTGTTAACAACACGAACATTCCAGAGGTTGGATATTTGGTCACTTAGGATTTTAGTCCATACCTTTCTCAGTGTCTTCAAGAAACTTTTCCACCACACCATTTCCCTCTATATCGACTTTGTCAATGCTTTTGATATCATTTACCAGTCTCCCCAAATCTTCTCTACCACTTTTATCATGACCGTCCATATGATAATGTATAAAGCGAACTAATTTGGTAATAATGTTCTCATAAAGTCGTAATTTCTCTTTCAAGGAGTTATTTTCCAACATAACTTTTCCAACATCCTTTTTAAGCTCCATTTCTTTCATTATCTTCTTCCGTCTATATTTCAAAGCAGACATTCTATTTCTTTGTTGCTCCTTTTCCAACCTTTCCTCTTTATTCAACCTCCAAACATGAACTAATTTAGAACTATCCTTTTGTTTTGTTGATTCTTTTCTAGATACTTTCAATGTCTTTTTTGGCTTACTGATTGCTTCCTTCCCTTCCTTCTTTGGGGAACGTTTACTAATTTCAATATTCTGTGTTTGAGTAATAACCATGCCACCATTAGTACTGTTAATGTGCTTAGTCCTGTGTTGATTAGCCTTCATATTAGTAGCATTACTACTACTACTACTACTATTATTAATGCTATTATGAGAATTACTATAAGGACTGTTATGAGTGGTATTATCAATACTGTTATGTGAGCTAGTATGGACACTATTATGAGTACTATTATCAATAATGTTATGCGTTATAGTATCAACAATGTTATGAGCACTACTGTAAGTACTGTTATGCGTGCTATGAGTGCCATTATCAATATTATTATGAATATTATTATGCATACTATTATAAGTACTGTTACTCGTACTATTATAAGTACTGTTACTCGTACTATTATAAGTACTGTTACTCGTACTATTATCAATACTGTTATGATTATGATTATGATTATAAGTACTGTTACTCGTACTATTATCAATACTGTTATGATTATGATTATGATTATAGGTACTGTTACTCGTACTATTATCAATATTATTGTGATTATGATTAAAGGTACTGTTATTCGTACTATTACCAATACTGTTATGAGTATTATTATAAGTACTGTTACTCGTACTATTATCAATACTAGTGTGAATACTATTATTATAAGTATTACTATAAGTACTTTTAGTCCTACTGGTACTATTATTAATACCAGTATTAACACCTTTATCAATACCGTTATCATTCACAACATTATCAATACCATCACTGTTATAGCATTGGAATGTGTTGGTTAGTTGTTTCTCCAGCGTTGTGGGCTGGGAATCAATCTGCGATGAATTTGACACATTTATTTCTGTCTCACAATCCATCTGATATGGTTTAATACTATAGTTTTCGTCATGAGATAACTTCACAGGGTATGATTGAGCATCACCTATTTGTCCTTTCGTCATAGGTTGATAATGGGAAGGCAATTCTAACCATGAAGTGTTATTAAAATCGAATAAATTTAAAGTTTCATTGGCGTCCTTTGTTGGGAAATATTGATTATTAACCATCGAATTAGCTTTGTTTTCATTAGAGATTTCATTACATCTGTTCTGTCCATGGATTGCGTTACTATCATCACAAGGTTCAGAAGAAACAGTTGTATTATGATCCTGTAAGAAAACAGAATTAACTTTTGTAATTTTTTGGAAGTTAGTTGTTTTGTCATTTAACTTGTTGAGAGTATTGTTCTCATCATTCTGGAGTTTATTTGTGGAATTATAGTCAGTTACATTTTTTATATTATTGAATTCCCCCCCCATATTATGTCATTTTAGAACATAAAAATATATTAGCTGGTCAGTTTGTTTGTTATTATAAATTGTTTTTGGTTATTAAAAAAAAAATTATAATGAAATTATTGATATCAATATTTCTTCTTCTGCTTAAAATTGTAGAGTTTTGCTAACTCTTTTTTTATTATTATCCTGCTTTGTTTGTTGGTATAAAAAATATTTATTTATAATACCCATAAACTAATAACGACCAAATGATAAGAGTTAAGAACGAACTGAATTCTAAAAGCAAAAAAAAGAAAAAGAAAAAGAAGAAACCCAAATAAAGTAATGATTGGTAAATCTTTTTATTTTTATTTTATTGATGAAGATATATTTATATGCCAGTTAGAAGTTACCAGATTATGTAATTGGAAGAATTTCAAAGAAGAGATTGCTCTTGAGGAAGCTGGGCACAAAAAAAAAATTGCCTAAAAAAATTCACACAAATAGGAATGAGAAGCAAGCAACGAAAAATAAAGTTTTTCGAGAAAGGGTAAAAACGAAAAAAGGTGTTAGAGGAATGGATGCCTTGATGAGAATAGAATTTTGAAAAGGGGAATATTGATGTAATAGAGCCAATCAGTTGATGATATGGGTCAGAATTGTGTTTTTTGTTTTGTTTCAAAGATATTATATTTCATATGCAGAAAACAAAACTAAGAATATACTGCATGGGACAATTGATCTTACTGGTATGGTCTCATTAGGGAAATGATGACGAATACAAGACAACAATTGACTGTTTTTCATTGCTGAGTTGTTAAGAGAAAAGAAACAAGAAAAAAATATTAATGGGGGGGAAGACAATTGACACAATTTAACCTAATCTCATTGATGTACTCTCATTAGAAGAATAGTCGAGAGGAGAACTCAAGCTTATTATTATTATTATTATTATTATTATTATTATTATTATTATTATTATTATAATAATTTTATTAATAATCAGAACTGAGTTTTGTGTCGAGAGTAAACTCTGTTTATTTGCAAAACTTTCGATACAAAAGTCTCTTTCTTTCTGGTGATAACGGGATACACAATACGAGAGAGAGGGAGAGAGAGAGAGAGAGAGAGGCAGAAGAGAGGTGAAGTGGAACTAGTTGAAAGAGGGAAAATGAAAACAATACGGATGGAGAAGAGAGGTGGAAGAACTTTAATGTCCTATCTGTTAAAAAGAGGAGACAAGAAAATAATAATAATAAAACCCGCGAATAAAAACACAAACAGAGAGGAAGACATTGAGAGACATTGAGAGCAAATATTGAATAATGGAATTGTTGTTCAGGGACATCACGACCAGTGAACAGAGAGTGTTCTCTGCATGTGGAGCATTTGCTATCTTGTACGCATCAGATGGTTCCACTGGACACACACGCTTGCTAAGACCGCCGCAGATAAAAACCTCATCGGTGGGAAATGGAAAATCCCGCTGGGGTCTATCTGCTTCCCTCGCAGTATGTGGCATTTGTAATCTGTTGTTCGCACCACAATGCCACAATTGCCGTCGTGCAAATGACGTGAAACAATACTAAACAATGCAGAACAGGCTGAGAACAATGCAGAAGGCAAAGTGGGGCCCCTGCCACACAATAGATTATGCACGGACGCAGGAAACGGCCTTTTGAGATCGAGATCGCGGATCGGCGTCTGTCTCAAAAAAGCCGCGGCGGCAGCTGTCCGGGCCGGAGGCAACCGCTGCGAGATTGGCTATTGTTCTCTCGGATAATCCGATTACGGAACGTTGCAGCAGGCACCGGATGCACGGATGACCTTCTCCCGGGAATGGCTGAACCGAACCGACCCGACCCGAACGGCTTTCCAGTTGCCAAGGGACGTACCCGGCTTTCCAATTTGTCCCTTTCCACAAAGCAATTTGTCCCTTTCCACTCAATAATTTGTCCATTGACAATTCAATGATAATGACACAAACTGAACTTTCTAATATTTGATTGTTTGCATTGGATTCTTGATGCCTTCTATATCTACCACCCTCTCATAATCATGCTTATGCCTTTGCTATACTTTGCCTTGCCATCTGGCTTGATTATTTTATCTTCCTTTGTTTTCCTGTTAAACTTTAATTCGTCCTTTAATAAGACACAATAATACCAAGACCTTTTATATTGTTTTATTGATACCGGAACTATGCTACATTTTCTCTCTCCTCTTTTTCCCAGGTTTAGCATTTCGTTTCCAAAACAAGAATTACATGAAAATACCAATCACTACCCATTTCAATCTCATCTCTTTAATGTTTACATGAAAATACCAATCACTACCCATTCCAACCTCATCTCTTTAATGTTTACATGAAAATACCAATCACTACCCATTCCAACCTCATCTCTTTAATCTTTGCTGGAGATGGCAGAACTTGATAATGTAACAAGTTTTCATCCATTTCATAATAATCAAGCATATCTTGTCTTTGCTTTTTTTCTTTTTTTCTTTCTTTCTCTTGTGTTTCTATCTTGTATATTTAATAAAGCAAAGGCTTTTCTTGACATTTAAAAATTAATAGACAATTACAAATATATGAAACAAGCTCAATAACCTAACTCACTCTCTATATTGTCACTTACTTTAAAAACATGCTATATTGTGATCATAAATGTTACATACAATACACTAACCCAACCAAACAAAAAATAATATAGTTACACAACTACACATTCTCATTACCTCATCGACACAATCTCTCTTGAAAAAACACATATATTTATATCGGATTTAATGTCACCAAAAGATAAGAAACAATCGACACATACTGAAATTCTACTACAATTAGATGAAACAGATGATATCATCGTCGAAAACCAAAGAGGAATTACATTGTTAGGTATACCATTCTTCTCTTCAAGTTTTCTATTGCCCACGTTGGATCCACCAAATTATCAATTGATAGTGTCCCATTTCGATACAGAACCACAGGTCGGGACAGTTATTAACAAAACAATAATTCCTATCCCATATCATGGAATCGGTACCCCGAGAAATAAATTGAATTCATTTAATGAATTGTATCCATTACCATGGGTCCCCGATGATGAAAATAACAAATGTAATCTATGTAATCCAAGAAAGAAACCTGCTAAATGGTACGTTAAATTAAACCATAATTTTGTAGAACAAAATTCTTTATTAAACAATTGTGATGATCAAGGTTGGATATATAGTTGGAGGTTTAGAGGTAAACATTGGAAAGAAAGACATGGGCTAGTGAGAAGACGTGTCTGGGTCAAATTGAAAAGATGATTCTTAATTTATGAAAAAAATTATTTGAATATTACTTCAATATATATAGAAACATATTAACAACACAAAATTATAATCTTTAAATAATGATAGTAACTTCCTTTTCATGTACCAGATGAACCAAATTGTAAAGCCCATTCTTCATATTTCTCCAAACCTTCTTTGGAAACCGATGGCTTAATATATTCCAAACTGTTCTTGAAATCTTTCAATTCAATGGGTCGAATATGATCTCTATCTGTGTGTAATAATTGATCACCAAGCTCTCTCAAGGGACCCATAGCAGCATCCTTAGCCAACGAAGTAATATCACTCCCAGAATAACCTTGTGTCAATTCTAACAATGCATTGAAATCTTCATCTGTCAATGTGTGATTTTGATGAGCCAATAATTTCTTGATATGGACTAATCTGGTTTCATCCTCTGGTAATGGAATATATTGTCTTCTCACAAAACGTCTTCTGGCAGCTTCATCAATAGACCATGGAAGATTCGTTGCGGCCAAGACCAACACTCGTTTATCATCAACAAATTTGGAACTCCTCTTATCATTTTTACCTGCCGCTGCACTAGATAAAGAAGACCATTGCACTAAGAATTCGTTTTTAATCCTTCTTGAACTTTCATTTTCACCATCTTGATTTCTACTACCCAATAAAGAATCGATTTCGTCTACAAAAACAATCGATGGTGATAATTTTCTGGCAATAGTAAACAACGCTCTCACTAATTTTTCACTCTCACCCAGATATTTTGAAGTTAAACTGGATGCACTGATTGAAAAAAAAGTAGATTTAGATTCACAAGCTACCGCTCTAGCCAACATGGTTTTACCTGTCCCTGGCGGACCAAATAGTAACATACCTGTTACAGGTTGTCTTAAACCCATGAACAAATCTGGTCTCAAAAATGGATAAACCACAGCTTCTTTTAACGAATTCTTTGCACCGTTTAACCCAGCAATATCATCCCAATGAACTTCATCACCATGTACCACAATATCTTGAAGAATTTGTTTACCAAGGACTTTATCGATATTAGGAATGTCTTTTAAGATTTTATCGTATTCATCTTCTTTCTCTTTTTCCTTCTCTTTTTCCTTCTCTTTTTCCTTCTCATCAGTATCTTCCTCATTTGATTCCTTTGGATTATCAATATTGTTTAAGTCCTCTTTGCTTCTTGAAATCGGAGAAGGTGATACTTTCTTTTTCGAGGAAGTATCTCTTATCCTGTTAACAGAGGGTGAACCTGTATTTGCTTTTGAAGTTAGTGATGAGGATGATTTATTTTTATTACTATTGGCCAAAGTTGTCTTTTTACTTGATGTATTGTTTGGAATTTTATTGCTCTTTGTTGGAGCATCCTTCTTAGATTTACTAACTGTGGCAGTTGATTTACTCTTTGCCACTGTAATTTTCTTGGTTGGTTTAGTTCCTGAATCATGAACTGCTTTTTTATTTATATTCGTTTTGCTAATTGTATTATTTTTTATCTTGTGAGTTGGTTTGGTTGAGTTGACAAGTCTGTCAGATGAATTAGATGATTTATACACTAGTTTGGCAACTTGTGCTGCTGAAACGTCATTTTTTGATCCTAGCCTTTCAACTGGAACAGGTGGGGCCGTGGATACTTTCTTTCTTGGACGATGCTGGGACGTTAATGAAGATGTGGAAGATGATAATTTGTTTTGTGCTATCAATTTATGAGTCCTTGTCTTTTTGGTATTGGCTACCGAGGGAGGTTGCTGTGTAGATGTTAACAGGGCTGGCGTAGATTTATTTACTTTCACTATAGGCCTCTTGTTTATTGGTGCAGAAATATTATTTGATGCTGTTGTGGTATTTACCATATTTTTATTTAACAAATTATGCCTCTTGGGCTTTATCTCTGGCAATATCGGTTGATTCACCACTGGTACTCTTGGCAATTTTGGTAACGGTGGCGGTACATTTCCAGGAATTGATGGAGAGATGCGCATTTGAGAAAAATCTTGAGGTATGTCTCCATTAGTTTGATCATCTGCCCTATTTGGTGATCCATTTAGCTTATCGAAAGCTTGTAGTCTTGCTATATCTTCGTCATCCAAATGTAAATATACATCTCTGTCGTCATCCTCAGGTTCATCATTGTTACTGACAACATCATCATCATCATCTTCATAATATTCAGACACATCAAATTCAAAGGTATCAGAATCAGAATCAGAACCAGAACCAGATGCAAGATATGCATTATTTTTGACTTGATGTTTATTGTTATCAATTGAATCATTTTGCTCTTGGGAATTTTCATTATCATCAGATTCAGTGACAAAAGTATTATTGGCACTTTCCTCACTATCAATTACTATTATATTATTTGGAATATTATTTTCTTCTTGTTCTTCATTATTGATTTCATTAAAATTTTCAAATGGGTCACTTCCATTAGATGGTGTTGAATATAGACTGTTATTATTTGGGGTACTGTATTCACTGATATTTTCACTTATTATACTTGATTCGTACCCTTTAGAATGGCTTGATAATGAGTTTCTGTTGGATCTGTTCTTATAATTACCAATCAATGGTTTAGAGTTCGAGAAATTTACTTTTGTTTCATGATTTATTCTTGGTTGCGAGTTAGAATAATCGTTAAAAGAATATGAATGTTGTTGATTTGTAGCATTAGCTCCATTTCGAAGGGACATTTTGGAAAATCCGTGATTTGATGAGGATGATGAGGAAGTAGTGGGAGTTAAAGACATCATTGGTTGCATCTTGGACAGCGAAGCTTTATGGTCTCTGGTATGATATCTGTTAGTTGTTGATCCAACGTGATAATTATCTACTGAAAGTTCAGGATTTTCTCTTAACAGGATTTGCAATTCTTCCATGTGTGTTGTTGCTTTATGATATAGTTCTCTTACGCCACTCAACAAACTTAATTCATCAATTGTGTAATGTTCAGTGTTTGGATAGTGATGATTTATTGTTGTCAGTTGAAACATCGCATCTGTCGTTAAAGCTTTCCAACCTTGTAGAGCATGTTTATAATTTCTATTTTCTTCTAATTTTTTATAATAAATAGATTCATTAGCCACTTTAGAGTAAATTTCAGACAAATCAGTCAATGGTTGCTGTGGTTTTTTCCTCAACCTTGAGAATTTACCAAATATAGAATTACTTGAATTATCCATTATAGATCATATATTAAGAGGGGATGGGATGTGATGTGATGTTCAAAAAAAACAAATAAACAGGCAAATATGCAGGTAAAAAAACAACAAACGGAAATGAATGTATGGATGAGGTGCTGACTAAATAACACAACTTTATTCTATTTGTAATTTGAGTAGATATATGTATGTGTAGATATATCTGTGGATCAAAGGTGTAACGAAATCAAAACCAAAAAAAAAAAAAATAGAAATAAAAATAGCAAATGCAATATGACCTTCAATAGGAATGTTTAGCCAAAGAATTGGGTGAGGTTTAATACAGAATTGGTATTTCCAATATCGAGCTCACAGGATCGAATGTAGTTGGTTGTAACTTTTTGTGTCTCTTGTAATGCAAATCGAAGTTGCTGAATTTACAACTTGTAATTATTTCGATGGTTTATTTTTTTATTTTCATAAAATATTTTGATCTGAAACTGATCTTCACAGAAGAGGCAGTAATAATAAATTGTAATGATAAATTGTAATGATAAATTGTAATGATAAATTGTAATGATAAATTGTAATGATGCTTGGTAGTAAATGATGGATAACAGTATTAACAAACACAAACGTTTTCAAATGGAAAAGTGTATATAAATATATATAAAAAAGTATAGTCATACAGGTTTTGTAATAGTGAAAATGGTAATAATAATGATAATTGTACAGGGATAATAGATAATGCTTCAGGAAAACAAACAAACCAAACAAAAAGAGAGGATACTATTAAGCTCTAGTAGAATATCTCTTTTGATTTCTTTCTTGTTCACCCAAGATCAGTTCCTCGAAGACACGGGCCTCTTCGGCCTCTTCAGGGGTTCTTCTTGCCTTGACGAATTTATCAGAGAAATATAATAGAGCTTTAGCTCTATCCTTCCTGACTTTTGAAGAGACGGATTTATCTTGCAAGATTTTGTTACAAACTTCCTTTAGTTTCCGTTCCAATTCGAACTTGGACATTGCCCACATGACCCCCAAGGCTTTCCCCGCCATCATGGATTCGAATTTAACTCTTTCTGCATCGTCCAAATCTTCTGGATTAACTTTTTGCATTTCCTCCATTGATTTTTGTGCTTCGAGACCTGTGGATAACAAATTATAAGCAGATTTGACAGTACGTGCATTTTCACGTGTCCCGGTGAATATTTTGGAGAAGCCCAGGGTCTTCTTTGCGATCAAGAAATCGTTAGCCTTTGTCTTGTAAACTTTTGCTAAGAGATGCAATAATTCCATACCAAAACTTTCCAGTTTCAATTCTTCAATTTCTTGATTGAATTTCAGATCGAATTCTTTTAAATGTCCATTTTGCAATGCAATAAGGTACCTTGAAATACGATCTGTCAATTTAACAGTCAATTCATCGATTTGTTTCAACATATCTTCACGTCTTGCTTTCTCCATTTCCATCAATTTCTCTCTTTGTTCACGAGTCATCTTGTTCTTGGTTGAAGGCTTAGTCCCGTCATGCTGAATCATTTCATTTTGGGTTGGGTCGCCGGATGATTCCCCCGTGGTGGTGTTCAACGGATTCCCCTGCTCGTCCATCATCTCATCGGTGGCTTTACTCAACTCTTTGAACAGGGAGAACTCACCGATCCAGTCTTTGAAACCGTCCCCACCGAAGATCATGGTGAAATATTCGGTGGCATCCTCGAACCCAGCCTGAGGGACAGCGTCCTCTTTCCCGAACTGGTCGTACTTGGCACGCAACGCAGGGTCGCTCAACACTTGGTACGCTTCCCCGACGGCTTGGAACTTGGTCTGGGCGTCTGGGTCGTCTGGATGCTTGTCTGGATGTGTCTGCATGGCTTTCTTACGGTACGCCTTCTTGATTTCTGCGGGGGTCGCAGTGGGCTCGATGCCCAGGATGTCGTAGTACTCTGTTTCCTTGACCATGTTGATCGTGCACTGCTGGGGTGGGGTGATGAGCCATTGAATGGGGTTCAAGTATCGTTGGAAGCACCAAAGTATCGTTCGAAGAAGTGCCAGTGAACAAATAATCGATCAGTCGTTGTTTCTGCGCGGGGGGCACCGGCGGCGGCACGTGACCCACCCACTATGAACAGCCCAGCCCATCTCTCTCTGTGTGGTTAAGCCAGAGGAGGGTGTGATCAATGGTCAATGGTCAATGGGTAGTGGTCAATGAGCACTGGCAGCACTGCTATACCAGCGTGTGCTCCCAGCTCTGTTTGCCTCTGCGACTGGCCCCGCTGCCAGAGAGGTTGTGTCGAATAAAAGAGGTGTGCGAACGCTGATTATTAATTCTGCCCCCAGCACTTCCATTACAAGTGCACTCCACTCTGCTCTGCTCTTCACACCAACACAACAACGCACCAACACACCAACACATCCATGGCAGCCACGAGAACACAGGTCCTGTCGCTGTACAGACAGCTCATCAAGAACAGCAAGCGGTTCACCGACTACAATTTCAGAGAGTACTTCCTCCGCAAGTCCAGAACAGAGTTCAAGCAGAACATGTTGCAGGACGACCCGGCCAAGATCAACGAGCTGGTCACCCACGCCACGGGAGAACTCGCCGTCTTGAAGAGACAAGCCATCGTCTCCCAACTGTACACTTTTGACAAGACCGTCGTCGAGCCCTTAAACAGCAAGAAGCACTGATCTGTGCCCCCTTTCAAGACAAGTTTAAATGTATATATAAGACTATATACAACTTTTTCTAATACACACTACTGCAACTTGCCAACAGCTCTCTTCTCCCTTCCTCCCTCTGTCCCTCTATACATACAGTCCCTTAGCTTTGAATCATCTCTTTTCAAACGGTTTCCTACAAAATTTTTCACTCGAAATTCAATTCGATGAGGTTGAAAAGTTATATGTATATGCTATAAGCTGTTGAATCGTTCATTCAATAGAACAAAGCAGCACCCGCCCCGCAATTATGTCAAAGAGATCCAATGACAACCAAAACGATCATCAAAACGATCTGAGCTCGAAACAAAACGTTTCGGAAGACGAAAAGGCCTCTTTATTGTTCAACCCAAAGTTATGGACTCAAGAGTTTAAAGATGATATGAAATCCACCATCTTGAACAACAAACCATTCGAGTGGGGGTGTATCGACGACTTGGTCGATGAACAATTGCTGCGTGATATCCGTACCGAAGTGGAAACGCAGATCCAATTCACAGAAAAGGAGACTGATATCTATAAAGTCAATCAATCTGGTGATTTAGCCAATTTATCAAACTTGGATGCTGAAACTTTACAAAGATTACCAAACTTGTTCAAGTTACAACAAATCCTTTATTCAAACAAATTTAGAGATTTCATGTCCTACATCACTCAATCTGGGCCATTGTCAAACTGTAAAGTAGACTTAAGTGTCAACACATACAAGAAAGGTTGCCATCTTTTGGTTCATGATGACGTTATTGGGTCAAGAAGAATCTCCTTCATCATCTATTTGCCAGACCCAAACAGGAAATGGAAGGACCATTACGGTGGTGGCTTAAGACTGTTCCCCACTGTAGATTTCAACATCCCACATTCGGATCCAATGGCTAAACTTGTGCCACAATTCAATCAGTTCGCATTCTTTAAGATTCAACCAGGTTATTCTTGGCATGATGTCGAAGAAGTGAAAGTAGATAAACATAGATTATCCATTCAAGGTTGGTACCATATCCCTCAGGAAGCTGACTTATCAGGGTTCATTCCAGGTGAAGAAAAAGCTTGGTTAGCTCAAAATGATCGTTTAGTAGACACTGACATGAAAAATTTCACTTTCCCCTCCATCGAACGTCCACTATTAACCGATATCGATGCAAGTAACACCACCACCACCACCACCACCATGGAATTAACTAATGAGGATAACGAATATCTTTCCAAGTATCTTTCACCATATTATTTGAAACCAGAGACTATTAATCAATTAAAGGATAAATTTTTGAATAACTCATTCATTTCAATTGAAGACTTCTTAAATGACGAGTTGTCTACCATTTTACAAAAATTGATCAAATATAATGAATTGAATGAACCAATTCCAACTAAATTGGAACAAGTCCAAACACCATGGGATCTAGCTAGACCACCACATAAATGGCAATTCTTATATTTGAATGGTGATGCCAATGTTGACGCCAACTCAAAATCTGAACTAGATTCACAATTAATCAAATTAAGAGCCTTCTTTCAATCTTCACAATTTAAGAAGTATATCTTAAAGATTACAGACCTATTACCAATGACACAAGATATCTTGGTGAGAAGATTCAGACCTGGATTCGATTATACTCTTGCTGATACACCAGATTTAAACAAAAAAATCGATGATCTATTAGAATGCGTTTTGGAGGGGACTCTATCATTAACACCATTTGATGGCTGGATTAACGAAGGTAATGGAGGGTATCAATTATACATGCTGAATGAATCAGAATTAAGAGAAGATCAAGTCTCTGGGAATGATTCAATCTTAATCAATAAACCTGCCTCATGGAATTCATTCAACTTAGTTATGAGAGATGCTGATGTATTGGAATTTATCAAATATGTTGGATTCAATTCTAAGGGTTCCAGATGGGATGTTAAGATGTCTTGGGATGTTAAAGATACACAAGAAGATAGTGAGGATGAAGAATAATTAACTTTCACGAATATACAGCAGTAATATATATATATATATATTTTATTTACATGTTGTTTTTAATAATATAGTATACCATAAAATAAGCAATCACCTGTTATAATTATTAGATGTCTTGGACATTAAACCAATGGCTTGGCAACGTCTAATCGCCTTTGAAATTAATCTTTGATCTTTTGGGGACAAGCCAGTAACGTCCCTATGCAATATTTTCCCCGTGGAAGAGACATATTTCGATAACACATCCGGGCTTAAATATAAATCCAATGGATTAATCTTCTTCAAAGGTTTATTACTTTGTTGTGACTTCTTATCCAAATTTATTCTTGCTAATGAAAAATCAAATGGATCATAAATAGATTCACTATTAAATTGTTTCATGAACCTTGGCTCTACAACTTTGATACTATCACTTGAATTGACAGAGCCTGCCTTTGAACGGGGTTTGACTGGTTCTTTTAAGTTTAATGATAAGTTTAATCCTCCTTTATTGGATGAAGGAGTATTTCTAGCATCGTTGTTTGGAGGGAAATTGAACTTCACAGTCCTACTGACATGCATGTACCTGACATTATTGAGAATAGAAGACCCACCAACCTTACGTAGGGATAACATTTTGACTGGTTGTGCTTGGTTCGATTGTTCTTAGTTAATTATCTTTTGGGTTTCTTCAATGAATTGGTTAAAGTTGACTTTTAAACATTGACTTTTCAAGAAAATTAAAATGTAAGAAAATAGTAAAGATAGCATATAATTTATATTGTAATCATTTCTATAAAAATAAACAAATATATAGTGATAGTAAGTTCTAGTACTAGTTATTTATTTATTTAGTTACATTATATACTTTACTGTGAAGTAAGTGCCGATCAAAGAAGAGGGCCATTGGGTTGAAAACTGTATCACGGTGAATGGGGTAAAAAAAACAAAAACATACATCACTCTAAATATCCAGATTCTTAATTTGTTCTAACCGTTCATTAATGGCATGCTCAAAAGCAGTTGGTCTATTTTCGTCCAGTAACTTAGAGTGAATGGATTGTAAAGCCTTTATAGTGTCTCCAGCTTCGATGACACAGGAAATGTTAATTTCATTAGCACCTTGACTGATCATTTCAATATTGATACCTTGTTCAGCTAAAGTAGAGAACATAGTACCCGCAATACCGATGAATTGTTTCATTTGTTTACCGACTAAGGAGATAATAGCCATTTTTTTCATGATATCCACGGTACCTAATGATTTCAATTGTTCGACAGCTTTTCTTAATGATTTCAATGAATCTACATCTGGGATAGGTAAAGCCATAGAGACGTGAACTTCAGAGGTAGAAATCAAATCAACCACTAGTTTGAATTTATCCAAAATGGTAAAGATTTGTGCTAAGAAACCGTGAGATAGAGTCTTCTTATTAGAATGAATATTCAGGACGACAATATCGGATTTGGCAGTGATAGCAGTAGCACCTCTTTTCTTCTTTTCGAAAAATGAGGAAGATAAAGCCTCAGGTGGATGTGGTGGAGTAGATTCCCCCTTCTTGGCAATGTTATCTGGATAGATGATGGTACCGTCACCTCTTGGATTTTGAACATTTTTAATTCTAATTGGAATCTTAGCTCTAATGACTTGTTCCATGGTGAATGGATGAATGACTTCCGACCCATAATAAGTCAATTCAGAAGCTTCTTCTGGGGTGACGGAATTTAGCAGACGTGCTTGTGGAACTTTTCTTGGATCGGCAGTGAAAATACCATCAACTTCTTTCCAAATTTGCAACTCGTCAGCATTCAATGCCACGGCAATCAAAGCAGCACATAAATCGGTATACCCTCTCCCAACACCGTTCAAAAGACCCATTGATACCAGGCCAAAGAACCCAGTAAAGACAGGGACGATTCTTTCTTTGCTGTTTAGGAATGGTTCCAATCTAGACCTCAATGCTTGCACTAAACAGACATAAAAATTTGAATCCAGTATGGTGGTTGTGTAATCATGTGGGATGATATGAGTTAAATCGACATATTCCGCTTTCACTCCGCGATCGTTACACAGAGCAGTCATGAAGAGACATGATAATTTTTCACCTACAGACATGACTAAATCAATGGTACGTGTAGAGACTTCACCAAGGACTTTTGAAGCGTCCAAATACGTTTCGACAAGGTCCAGTTCCCTCTTGGTGTCATCAATCAATTTAACTTGTAGTACACCGTCTTGAATGTACTTTTCAGCATTATTGATGTGGTCCTGTTTGATAACATGGATAATGTCTTTGAATTCGGCTTCTTGGGAAGCCAACTCACAACAATTCAGTAATCTAGAAGTGGTCCCCTCGGCCTTGGTGTAGGAAGAACGAGCAGAACAGACGACAGCAACATTGTTGTCCAATGAAGGTTCTTGTGAATAGTATTTAATGATATCGTCTACGATTTCAGTAGAGAATTTCCCCACAGAGGTACCACCGAATTTTTGTACAATCCAATTACTAGTTGCAGATTCCAACATTGTTATGTTTTTTTTCTTTCTTCTTCTTCTTCTTCTTCTTTTCTTTCTATCTTTTAATCCTCTAGATGGACTGAATACAGAAAACTTGGACGATAAGAGTTAATAACCCTTATTGGGATGGGTGGATGCTGGTTAAATACTGGTGAAATACCCATTGGGCCCACCACTTCAAATGGGAGCAAGAGCTGTCTGATCACATCGTGTTCTTTCACTGTGGATCTCTCGACCTGAAATTGCTTATCGAGAAATGAAAATTTTTCAACGTGACTAAACCCGCGGATGCGCGTGAGTCATCCGCGGATGTATCTCGAGCAGTGTGGGATTCCCCCAAGCCCTGGCTGGATTTATGGCAAGCCCTAATGGAAGGGGACGATGCCCTAACTGATTGTGGCGCTTCGTTAGGGTTTGCCAGTCGGGGTAACAAAAACCTGATTGAATCAAAAATCAATATAGACAGATTAAGATCGAAACTATAAGCAAGAACTGATGGAAAAGTTTCAATTGACCTAAGGAACAGAAGGGTATGCATTGATAAGCAATTGGCTCAATTTCATTATTATTATTATTATTATTATCATATCGAATTACTCGGGAAAAAAACACTCTTTAGCTATATCTCTATCTGATAAATGGGTAGCGAAAATAACAACACACCCCAAAACATAAGTGCTCAATTGCAAACATTATTGAAATATCCAGGGAATTTAAAATGTGCAGATTGTAAGTTGCAATTACATCCCAGATGGGCTTCGTGGTCTCTTGGGGTGTTGATCTGTATTAGATGTGCGGGGATACATAGATCGTTGGGGACACATATTTCAAAAGTTAAATCAATCGATTTGGATTCATGGACTAGTGATAATTTGTATCAATTTATTGTTAATGGCGATAATGAAAGAGTTAACTCCTTGTACTATGAAAATAAAAGAGCCCCTACAGAACAATTGGACCTGGACGATACAAAGATCCTTACACAATTCATCAAAGATAAATATGTAGCGCGCAAATGGGTCAGCGATACTCCATTATCACCTGCTAAATTAGAAGATATGTCTTTACCCAAAAAGGAGACGTCTACTCTACAGGTAGAACCTATAATTGATAACATTCCAAGACAAAGTATTCCTATCCCTCAAAATAATCTAAGTAATATGATACAGTTGAATTCTTTGCAATCAATTAAAAAATTATCAAATACATCATCAACCGATAATACCAATAATAATAATAACAATACGCCATTCATCAAAAGATCTATTCATGAGTTATATAAGGACACTATATAATAAAAAACAAAGCAACAAACAATATCCCATATAAATATAATTAAAAGTTATTTAACCACTGGTGGGTAACCCGACGTAAGCTTTAAATGAATCGTAAATTAACCATTGGAAACTAGTCAATGTACCAATCATAATGATTCTTACACCAAGACCATTCCATAACCCCATAAACCCGATTCTCTTGTATATCTGTTTTGTTGCATCACCCATCGATTGTCCTGCTTTTCTTTCATTATTAATCTTGGAAACAAGAACATCTGCTGGATGTGACACTGCAGCACATAATATACCTGCTAAATAACCACCAACAAAACTTACTGAAATTTGTTGCAATGGCTTCATATCTTGCTTCTTTTTAGGCAGTTTACTATAGATATATTCCACGATTCTTTCAAACGATGTGAATTTAACCATGGTGTAAGGAATTTGTCTGAACCATAGTGGTGTTATCCCTTTATACAAGGAACCCAACCCTTCAGTTCTATATGTCTTGGATAAACCTTCCCAGACATTATTACAGAAAGATGGGACTGTGGTTTGCTGTCTCACTTTGATAGATTCAAAAGGACATAACATAATATCTGCAATAAATTCTGCTGTAGCAGAAGCAGCCAAAAAGATGGAAGTTCTATATTTATGAATCTTTTCCATATCTCCTGATAAAATATTCTGCGAATAAAAATGCTTGAAGAATTCGTAACCACCGTATTTACCTGCACCTTGTAGCGAATAACCAATGGCTGTGGCACCCACCCCGGTGAACAGTTTTGCCAACCCTTCCTTCTGCAAGATAGATTTAATACCTTGCAAATTACTCTTATATAAGTTTGGTTGCACTTGTAGTCTACATTTAACTAAATCTAAAGGCGTTACAGAAGAATGCGTTGGACCACATGCAATGATACCACCCAATGTACAGGTAGCATAGAACTTCGAGGTGTATAACTCTATCTTATTATTTGGTGTAATAGATTGTGACATATTCTGTGCCTTTGATCTCTGTTTCTTTTGTCTTTTTCCGTTTGATCTTAATCTTGTTCAGATCAAAACACAATAACAAGAGGTTTTCAGGCCACATTTACATAAACAAAATAAATACACGTATATATATGAGAAAGTATAAGATATATATATAAGGATCACATACAACTTGTTGAGGTTGAATTGTGATTGGAGCATAAGAGAGAGAACTGAAAGGGGTAAAATACAAGGGGAACTTATTTGGAACTGCCTTTGTTTTTTCCAATGTTTGATAGGGCCGATCGGTTCGAAATGTGGTTACTGCAATCCTTGATAGCTTCGAGGGATTTTAATGAAGAAAGTGACCCAGAAGAGTAGCGAGCAATTCGTAAAGGCGTTAAAGTACCAATGTATATACACAAACACACACAAAAAAAAATCATACACAGTGTGATGAGGTTTAGAGACAGAGTAGAGATAGCCAGCTTCTCTATCAGCCTCTATTCATCACAGTCATAACTATATAACATCATAAAAACACCGAATATAAGAGCAAAATGTATCTTCTTGATTTTGGGAGAAAGTTATAAGCTAAATGGGTCATTGAACCCATTCATGACGACTTCCACATTATAGTTTTTGTCATCATTATTATCCCAGAATTCTTGTCTTTCGTGATCATTTCTGGTGACGTAATGGATGCAAAATTCTAATTTACCCACAGTGTCTATCTTATTTGTATCATCTATTAAGAAATGGAAGACATCCATATTCGTACCAGGTAATACACTGTCACCATTACTTAGCCATAAACATTCCACTTCATTAACTGTATTCCATTTATTCCACGTATATCTCAATGTCACTCTTTTATCATAAAATATGTTTTTCACCATAACTTTCCCAATAATATATCTTGTAGTACTTGCCACTGATGCAACAGTATTGAAATTTGGTGATGAGAATTTCCTTTGATGAACATGTAATGATATTTCCTGCAAAAATACTTTTTTATCACGAGAAAGATTGACAAAGATGTTCAATTTCAATGATTTGGGATTCTTATTACTTAAGATGGGGAAATTTTGATTGTATAGACCTACCACTTTATTGGTTCTAATCTTATTAAGAGTTCTTTGTGGCGCTCTCGTATTGGTTATCTGTTTAATACTATTATTTGTATGTGACATTTCATCATCTTGGAGATCAGTGGTGTTGAATGAAATCTTGGTTTCTGATGAAATTTTGTTCAACTTGGGTCTAACAACACTATTAATATCAATTTCCTTTGGTTCATTCTTCTTATCCTTTTTCTTGGCCTCTTCTCTAGCTTTCTGTTGGCTTAAGGCAATATCTTGGAATCGTTTACTCTTTCGTAACGGTTTATCTTCGGTGCCATCATTACTATTAGTCGGCATAGTAGCCTTCTCTTGGTTGATTAAATCTTTATTTAGAAGTGCCTTTCTTAATAGAGTTCTTTTCTCTTCCAAGAGTAAATCACCAAATTTAAATAAGAGGTCATCTTCTTCGTCTTCACCATTTTCATAATTGGGGTTATTATTATTTGTAAATCTAGCAATTCTATCTAGATTCTGTGGATTGTTTAAAAGACTGTATTTCAAAATATCCTCGAATTCATCCTTTGAATAAACATTCATTGGAGATTCATCACTAATGAAATATTTTACTGGTGCTCTTTGGTCGAAATGAACAGATTTACTTCTCAAAAGCATTTTGGGTCTTGATTCTGTTGGGTTAGTATGGATGACAGCAGCAGGTGTAGATGGCAACGATTTGGATCTTACTTTCAGCGAAGATTTGACTAATTCACCAGATTTCTTATACACAGGTGGAGTAAACCCAAGCAAACTATCTGTAGATCCGTTTGACAAATTGCTTGCACTATTATTATTATTACTACTTCCAAGACTATTGAGTTTGTAGTGTAGATTGTTGAAGGCATCTTTACCGACAGAAAGAGTTGCGGTTGGGGATAAAGCGGGCAACTCTACCGTAATCTGTTTATTCAAATCGGTATTTCTTTGCAAAAGGTCTTCCGGAAACCTATCACTTTTGAATTGTTTAACTCGTTGTGGTTTGTGTAAGAAATTTAGAGAGTATATTTGCTCGGATTTTGTAGCAGTGGGATGGTTTGATGACATGGAATCGCCATTGACAATACCTGATTGGAAACTATTACTACTACTATTATTATTTATATTTTTTTTTAGCGGCAGTTTTGATACAGGAGCGATCTTTTTAATAGGGGGTTTGTTATTATCATCATTAATATTAATATTAGATGAAGCGTTTGAGAAGTCATTAGGAAACGGAAATTGATCATTAATTAGCTCTGAATTCTCTTTATGTCTACTGGCATTTTTATTTTCTGCCTTAATATACATTATGCGTGTTTTATATTTGTAAGTTTTTAGTAACTTTTCCACTTCATACACAGTTTTATGCAAAGAGCTTTATACCTTTAAATAACCTAGCTTGTACCTCTATTGGGATATATAGAAATAACCTAAAGGGTGTGTGTGTGTGTGTGTGTGTTTGTGCTTAAAGATGCGAAATCACTCAACGTGAATATCAAGGGTTTTATAAAAATGACACTTTCTTTAATTAAACCTGAAAACGGTGAACACAAATAGCTGAAAGAGAAGTTTCAACCCTTATACCTTTGAACCAAATTCTACAAAACTTGCTAGTGGTTCAGTGCAGTTCAAAGAGTGGAAGGGGGGTTGGAGGGGGTTCCAATCTGGATGTTTTTATGTGACTTTCCCAAGTATTTGTCCGTGATTTATGTGATTTGGATGGGTTTTCAATTACGGCCTGATTTTTTTTTTATTTTTTTGTTTTCGGCGAACGAATTTCAGAACTACGGGGTTCTTTGCCAGAAGTGCAGCGAAATCGGAATTGCTCGAGGAATTTAGTAAAGGAAGAGGGAGAGATCAGATGGGATGGGATGGGATGAGATCAAAATTACATAATGCTGGTGGTGCTGTAGCGAGGACGGATTGCGGTTGGGGTGGAATGACTTAACATACAATTAGTAATGATGGAAAGTTGGCAAGGAGGGGACTGGTTTATCCGAGACGGGTGCGGTGCAAAAGCAAGCCCTGTGGCCTGAAATTACGTAAAATATAGTAATATATATAATAATGCTACTTCCGGTTAAACTGAGCTGGTAGGCATACCACAATGAGGAACCTGGCCATGAACATCATATACGGGATTTGCATCAGGCTCGTACGTTCACATATAGGCCCTCCCCCTCCACTCTCTTTCCTCCACCCTTCATCCTTTCTGGGAAGCTTTATCCCATTCTTTCAAATATTATTAATAATTAGTAATTCGTTTCAATGTGTTCACACAACAATACAAGCAGGAAAAAGAAACAGAATTTGTAACCTGGAACATCACTGTATTATATGTGTTGGATGTGATAAGTGAATACTTTTTTGTCATTTATTAGAGATAATTTACTTACAGTCACATATGTATTAAATCATTTTATATAGTGGGAAGTGCAACAGTTTAAACACGGCAGTTGGAAACTTCAAATACAAGAATATCACTGGCTCCTTCTCTTTTCAGTTGATCCAGTATGATACCCTTTTCCTTTCTTACAATCATAGAAGACACAGCAACCCAACCGTCTTCACCGATCTCTTGGATTGTAGGGGCCTTTCTACCGGGAGTAACTTTCAATAATGTCTTTAAGTTGGCCTTAGGGGCGTTGTAAGTACAATAAACGTATTTTTGTGCTGCCATAACACCTTCAATTCTAGACTTGACAGTATCGATGATATCCTGGTTACTCTTTGGATTCTTAGATTGAATTAGATACGCACTAGTGTCCAATACAGTGGCAATGTCAATCAACCCAGCTGCACGCATGGTCTCTCCAGATTCAACCAGATCTACTATAGCATCTGCAACACCAAGTGCACACGACGCCTCGACTGACCCACCAACATATTTAATCTTTGTAGTCATTTCTGCCACAGGAACACCTTCTAAATCTGCAAAATATTTACTAGTCAAATTCGTGAAACTCGACACAATAGTCTTCCCAATCAATCCCCTTGGATCTTTGTAAACACCTTGAGCAGGTACTTGAACTTGTAATTTACATTTACCAAACTCTAAATCAATGGGTAACTCAACATCAATATTGGCTTCACGAACTTGGTCATAACCAGTAATACCCAGGTCACATTTACCTTCACCAACAAACATGGGGATATCAGCAGCTGGTAAGAAGATCAATGCAATGGGTAAAGAGGTAGAAAGAGCAATATCTAATCTTTGTGAACGATGAAACTTAATATCAGAACCGTTTAAGATTTCAACACATTTGCTATATAGTCTGCCTTTCTTCGGAATGGCAAATAATAACCTATCTTCTAGATGATTGACTAAATTCATTTGGATAGTGATAATTGAGTGTTGTTGTTTTTGTGTATATTTATATGGATGCTTTATGTATTAGTAACTTTGCGCTTCTTATTAAGAGTGAACAAGACATCGAGAGACAAATTTAAAACAAACCAACCATTTATAAAGCAGTTTACTCCTTGTAAATTTACACACCAGAATGAATTGACCAACTATCTATGACTAAGCTGTCTAGAATTACTCTCTTTTGTAGTATATGACATGACTCATTTTCAGTTTCACAATATAAAAATTGATTAAGTCTTAAATTTAAGATTGATCTCTTCAATTATGTAAAATCAACCGGGACAGAGTTAAAGTAAACGACAACACAGCGTGATACAGGAACATTTGATATATATACACAATTGAAAATATTATTTTGTAGGAATTGAAGTTATTTTGACTGCAATGATTCCATTCTCCATGAACAATAAAAAAATACATTGTAGTAGCTTAAAATTATAATTGGGGGTATCGTCCCAATAAAAAATATAGGTTTGTCAAATGCAGATCTTAATTTATATATTTAAGTAAATCCATTTTACATTATTGTTATTATTATTACTATTATTGTTATTATTTATATTGTAATTAAGTGGCTTAACTAATGAGCCATATGCAGGACTTGTTTTAGATGGATCAGAATATATTAAAAAAAATAGGAGAAGGAAAATAGTCAATGGAGACAAGATTAACGACCAAAATATTTGATTTCTAGTGGTCTCGCCAGGATATAAACAATAAAAGACCAAGAGGCCCCCAATTCAAACCCAATATCACCACCGTTATCACCAATTAATCTACCGATTTCACCAACCCAGTAAGTTTGATCCATCCCAAGAGCAACACCAAATGCACCAACAATAAGAGCAGCGGTACCGGCAATACCAATTGGTAATTTATCCCAATTATCATAGTCTTCAACGTTATAACCTTGGAACCCCTTTCTGAACACAAAATGCTCAGTGACAGCGATGGCAGAATAAATGGCCAGATAATAACCGATTGAGTTCATGAAGTTTTCCATAAAGGAATCAAAATAATAACATGCTGGAATACCAATTGCTAGAACAGATGCATTACCACACATGGTCCAGATGACACGAGGAACTTTTGCAAAAGGTGCGTAAATAGCTTGCATTGATAAGGCAATACTGTACATGTTTGGAATATTGTTAGCGATAGTGGACATGGCTAAAAGAACACAACAGAACTCACCGAATCCATGTAATGAATTTGGCACAAGGATAGCATAAGTTAACCCACCCATAGAATTCTTTTGATAGTATTCATTCCAAGTTGGATCATTAACAGCACCCATGGCAGAAGCAGCACCTAAGATCATACAGAAGAATAATGGAATTAAAAGACCAGCACTAACGGAAAAGAACACTTTAAACTTGTTAACATTTTTTGGCATGTATACAGTGTAATCAGAAGCATAGGTAGTATAACCTGTGGCAAACCCAAAGACAGCTGAACCAAAGGAAAGTACACTCCCTGCAGTAGTTGGACCAGATGTCCATTCACCAGTAGAAAAATTACCAGATATCTTTAAACGTGCAATAATAACTAGGAAGACAGCAAAATTTGGAATCCATGAATATTTTTCATAGGTGTGGATGATGTTATAACCAAAGAAAGTGACCGCCACGGTACAACCGACGATGACTAAACAACCGGCCCAAAGCGGTAAATTTGGCCCACTTTGGTTGACCATGTTCAACAATTGAGCAGACACAACGGTGTTAACAATACCCCAACCGACACACGCGATAACGTTAATGATAGCAAATATTCTTGAAGTGACATTGCCTAGTAAATATCTTGATAAGACCATTTGTCTTAACCCTAGTTGAGACCCAAAGATAGAGAAGAAAGCAATGGACATGGCACCTAAGATATTGAAGAAAATGATGACCAAGACAGAAGTACCAAAATTCAACTTATAAACCATTGGACCCAACCCACCTAACGCGTAAGCTGCGATGACCATATTGACAGAGAACCACATAGAAGACGCACTTACTATACTGTCACCATCTTCCTTTTCATCTTCAGTGACTGGTTCGATACCTTTAGTTTCAGCATTTAAAGACACAGCTAGTCTATTGAAAAAGCTCAGTTTAGTCTCTTCCGATGATTCCACTATAAAATCATTTTGTGATGATATAGAATACGTGTCTGGAGATGGAACCTTCTTATCGAATGAAATATCGTTTCTTTCAATGTCAGTCTGAGCAGAAGAAGATGTCATTTCATAGACATTATTATCAGAGCTATATTGTTCGTACGACATGGCGAATGTATGTGTGATTTGTGTATTAATTCAATGGAATAATGTAAAGAGCAATAAGATGGTTGCTTCTTACAGGGTATTGTGATATAATGGCCAAAGAAAAGGAGCAAATACAACAACAACGATATTTTATTCTTATATATAAGAGGTCTAAGTTTAACGAACCTTTATCTGGGATGGGAAGAGTTAAATGGTTTAATTAGCTAATAAATCTAACATCAAAATGTCAGATGAGCATTACTCACAAAAAATATTTCTGCAAAATGTGCAATTGAAAAAAAATAAAAAAAAAGATTAGAAAAAAAGAAAAGAAGGTAGCCATGCTGAAAATTTTTATCCTATTATGTGATGAGCCATTGTTTCATGGAAGGTATGGCAATCATTATATTAAATCAATTGTTGCTGTTCAATTCGAGTGGTAGTGGTTTGATAAAAGTTTGGGAAGGTAAGGGAAAAGAAGTTAAACCAATTGTTATCTAGAGGAGGGGTCAATTGATCTGGGAATGTTATTTGGGATAAAAAACAGAGACTTTGCCTTGGGGCGGTCACCAAAATACAATTACATCCTGACCTTGTTTCGTCTCATTCACCACGGACTATATACTCTTATCGTGCTGTTTCCTCTCTCGGAGTGGTCCATGTTATTGCTCTATCTATAGATCAGTGCTAATCTGTTTGTACACTTGATCAATGAGTATATCTTTTGCAAATATTTGATCTTTAAATTGGAAGTTTAACAAATCGAATATCTCCTATGTGGATACGAACTCTCTTTCCGAATTTCCTCCCTTCTTACTCTTATACATATAATATCCTAAAGATCTGGGATATGCTACTATTTCTTCAAGTCCCCTCTACCTGGCTATTTATCTTTATACACCGTACTGTATAATAGTCAGTCTTCATTTTTATTCTTTACTTGGAAAGCACCGTTATATTTTTAACCACTTTGCACTCATTCCCACTTCCAAACACCTTTACATGATATGTAGCTTTGAACATGCAATCATCCTTAGATTGGATGGGCATTTAACGGGAGTCTATCGCTTCATTCATTATAGGACTGACCTTGTTCTGACCTCTGCTTGACTCGGCCATTTGCTTCAAATATCGCAAAAATCAGTTAGAAATCTCAAACTGTCCCGAGTCACAGATTTATTTTGAAGATACCAGAATGGTTCAGATCATTGACAATTATCTGTTTGTTCAGTTGCAAGTCGTATCCCTCTCATTCTTACTAGATGTGGAACTGGTTGCTTATCAATGCATTTTATCACATACGGACTGTATCTTGTAAATCAGTCTTATAACAACTAGAATATACTGCATAATTGTCACTAATTGCCAAAATCTCAACAGAAAGACAATTGAAAAATTAAACGTAAACTATTATATGAACCATAACATGTTACAGAATAATTAAAAGTTTATATGGGATGTAATTATTTAGAATTAAAGATATATAGAGAAATTATTATATTAATTATTTAAAAATGAAAAATAATTAAACTAAAAGTAATTGATTGATTAATCAATTAATTTATTTCTTAGATTTCTTTTCAGCCTTCTTGGTGATTTCAGCTTGTTCCTTAACAACCTTCTTAACGATCTTTTGTTCTTCGATTAAGAAAGCTCTAACAATTCTTTCCTTGACACAGTTGGCACATCTGGAACCACCGTAAGCTCTGGAAACAGTCTTTTCAGTCTTGGAAACAGTAGCGTATTGTCTTGGTCTTAAAGTGGAAATACCAGCTAAAGCAACACCACAGTCACCACACTTTGGTCTAGTAGCTAACTTCTTGACGTGTTGAGCACGTAAGATACCACCTGGGGTCTTAACAACCTTGATTTTGTTGGATTTGGTGTTGTCTATTTTGAAAAGGTAAAAATATTAAAAAGATACAAGTTACAATGTAATGTAATGTATAATAATAATAATAATACATTTGTTAGTAAAACTTTGTTCATTGGACACGCGCAATTTCTTTAATGAAGCGAATAGTAATATAGTGGTTTCCAAAACATATAGATAATCAACCAGTTAGTTGACTTCCATTTTTCCTCCTATACTGCATATATATATGCATTTGTTTTTCTCCAAACACAGTTACGTTAGATCAATGAGATGGTGGTTCTGTTTAATAGTAACCAGTTTATTACCAATATATATATGTTTTCCCACATATTCGTTCCAAAAATAATTCGAGTTGATTTTATTCATTGCTTGTACATACATGGATTTCTTCTTCTGAAGGTAACACGTTGAGCCATTGTTTACGGTTGGTTTGTTATTTGGGATGGTTGTTAAACTTAATAGTGAAAAGCCAATATTACTATCAAAAATACTATATGAAATATAAAAAGCCTACACTATGTGCTAATTTCAATACCCATTAACAGTATCATTGAGGAAATGAAGATTGCGTAACCCATTAGAAAGCAAACTCATCGAGTCGGATGTGTTGGTGTTACTGGAGGGTGGGTGGGCGATGTGCCGTTGGCGGTGGGCAGCCCGGGAGTGTTGGGCTCTCTCTCTCTCTCTCTGGGAGAGAACATTGGGCCCCACAGGCCCAATGATAAAGTTGCGCTCCCACCAGAGGGAGCAGTCATGGAGGGAGCGAGTCGGAACTGACTGCCTGGGCCACAAGGTAAATTCTGTCTGGATTGAGTGGGCCCCCCCCCCATGTCCAGCCTGGCTCGAGTGCTGTAAACTGAGTGCTGCTCCGTGGCGTGCAACATCGGATGCGTTTTGGAACCTTCATGAAAAGAAAGGAAAAATGGAAAGAGACGCAAAAATATCTCGAGGGATTTTGTCTTGTTGGGAGTTTCCGCATTAGGAAAATAGAATTTTGTTAGCAAAAAACCCGGATCTAAAAATGGAGGACTGCACGAATGTATGGGTGTATGGTTCTGAAACAGTCCTGAAACTATCTCAGCGACCGTAGTGAAGACACGAAGAGTGAAACGCTACAAAACATGCATGTGCTATATCTTGTGATGATTTGGCTTTTGAACATGTCTTGCGATGATCTTTCCTCGAGAAAGTATCCAAAATATGTAAAAACAATCAAACATTCAATGTTGTTAGGAGTTTATTCATTTATCTAGTCAATAGATACATAGGCATATGTTTATATAAAAGAGAATGGGTTAGGCACGGCGTGTATATATACTGTGCTCAACATATCTATTCATTTTCAACAGCAACAACTTCGACTTCTAAGTCTGCACCTAATGGCAAAGCAGCAACTGCAACACAAGATCTAGCAGGCTTATGGACATTGAAATATTTAGCGTAAACTTGATTGAATTCAGCAAAATTGTTGATATCAGCTAAGAAGATGTTAACTTTGACAATTCTCTCCAAGGAAGAATTACTAGCCTCTAAGACAGTCTTAATGTTTTGGATCACTTGTTCTGCTTTATCAGTAATGGAACCTTCCACTAACTTGTTATCTGGAGTCAAGGCAATTTGACCAGATAAATAGATAAAATCACCGGCTTTCATAGCGTGAGAATATGAGGCTGCAGCAGATGGAGCACCTTCAGCGTTGATTGGAGTTAACTTGACCATTTTTTGGTGTCTTTGATTGATTTGTATATCTCTATAATCTCGATCAATTGATCTTGTAAGCATGCGAAGTGTCAAGATTAAGGTTTGGCTAAAGTATTTAATTAATTTTGCTAACTTTCTTGAAAAATATATAAAGAAGCTCGAGCAAATAAACAATAAGGATCTGATAGGTAATTGAGAATAGTGGCCAATATAAACCGTTGTAGATAATATAGACTCGGTGTCAATCAATACAAGAGGAGAGTATAGAAAAATTATTTGTTTGTTTGTTACAAGATATAAGTGTCTATAAAAACAAAACTCTATTCCATAGCAATAAGGGGATACTACAGATCTGAAAATAAAAAGATTTACATACATACACACATACACACATTAAGATGAGTCGTGCCAGTAAGATTACATTTGGGGTAACGTGTCTATTCACTTTGACTTCAATTGTTGGTGTTCATTACATTCAAGAGATGGAGAGAGAGACATTACATCAAGGTCCAATTAAAGATGCTAAGCGTATGGCAGACAAGAAAAAGAAAGAGGCAGAGGGGGATACTACCCCAGAACCACAACAGCAATTTGGTGTAATGAAATCACCTAACGATGGGTTGTCACCCGAACAAAGAGAAAAGAAAAGAAATTATAACAAGACAGACCATGAATTACAGCAACATTTAAGAGAAAAATATGAAAAGGTACAACCTTTATCAGGTGAAATTGTCACCAAGGATGGTGAAGTGGTCAAGGGTGACAAGTAAAAGTGTTCCGTTTGTCAATCGCCTTGATCGAAATATATATATATATATATTTTTTATCATTTTTATTTTACAATATTCTTTATCATGTATATACAAATTACCAGTTACTAGTAAGCTTACAATCAGGTTTCTATTCATATTGCTTCATTCTTTACGATGCACACACATATACGTATATCTATATGTGGGCTCGAGTAGGAAATCTGCCCATATAATATTAGCCATCTCTTCTTGATCTATCAAGGCAAGTTTTACAAGTTAAAAGGTGATTATTTCATAAAAAGAATGAAAAAAAAAAAAATGGAAAAGGAAATAAAATATAATAACATACATCTCAATAAACAAAGGATACTCTTTAACTTTTCGACATTAAAACTCCAAATCGTTAAGAGTACATAACCACGAAACTACAGGTTCTTATAAACTTCCTTCCCCAGATTTATTTGGGTACCTGTAGTAATATATTTTTGGAGAATAACAAGAATTGTACTGTTTCGTAGAAAAACAAAAAATAATAATAAATAAACAAAGGATTCCATACCCTTTACTACATTCCAGTTTCCCCCACACAGATATATATATATATTTATATATTGAGCTGTTCCATTTGAATATTAAAGTTAAACAGACACAACATACAGTATGGTTGAATCAGGATTTGACAGTACTGTAGAGTTAAAGGATAGTATTACTGATAATAATGACAATAATGATGAAACTGCGTCAATTGATAGCCACCCCTCCATAGCTTCAAGCCAAGAGAGCATAAAACTGTTGAAACATGAGCGAGAAACTAGGTCGGAATTGAATCCAAATCAAAGAGTTCGCTCAGTACCTGTAAGTAGAGAATCATTGGAAGAAAATGATTCTGTTATTATCACTAGGGAGGCTACAGAGGATACAATGAGTAGCTCGCCATCATCATATACCTCTAGTCGAAATATACCGATAACCAATAATGTACACAATAATAATAATAATAATAATAATAATAATAATAATAGCAGCTTTATAGCGATTGAAAGACGGCCATCACCTGTAGTATCTAAAAGTATGAAAACCAGTAGTGATTCTAATCAATTGCAAGAGGATAAAGAAAATGGCATGATACAACATGAAAATGAAAAGGATGAGATTTCAATGACACAGATTACCAATATTGTTAATTTACCGATAGATATATTGATTAAGATGGTCACGTCGCTTTTAGAGAAGATCATTCAGTCGAATGATACGTTGGGTGGATCACATTCTCAAAATGAACCCTTGGAGAAACCACAAAATGGTAATGCAGAAGATGAAGATGAAGATGAAGATGATGAAGATGAATATTACCGTAGTTGTTATAATGCAGCGTTGAGTTTTAGAGGTAAACATGTTCCACAGATCAATTTAGAGGAATATTTCCATAGAATACAAAAATATTGTCCTATTACGAATGATGTTTATTTATCTTTACTAATCTATTTTGATAGAATATCGAAGAAATGTAACAGTATAAGGAGAGAAAGTGGATCTGAACCGATTGTTAATGACAGAAGTATAGAAAATGCTACGAGTACGAATACAAATACAAGTACAACAAATAGTAATCCACAAATATTTGTAATGGATTCATTTAATATCCATAGACTGATTATAACTGCTGTTGCGGTGAGTACTAAATTTTCAAGTGATTTTTTCTATACAAATTCAAGGTATTCCAAAGTTGGTGGTATATCGTTACGAGAAATGAATTATTTAGAATTACAATTTTTAATATTATGTGATTTTAATCTATTGATTTCCGTGGACGAATTCGAAAGATATTCTACGTTATTGTACAGATTCTGGGACAGTTTGATTGAATGAGATGGAGAAATAGATAAATAAATAAATAATAATAATAGTAATAACAAATAATGCAAAGTTACTGGCCCAATTCTCTATTTATTATGTTTACACATTGCCATATCCAGCCCCCCTTTTATCCAATTTCAATATAAATATATATATATATATCACTCCGAATTATATATAAACAGCCTAACTTATATATATGTATATATATATATTACTCTTTTTTCATGGGTATTTGCATGCATATACGTATACAATTCTCGTTGTGTACCAGCAAACTTCACCACACGTTATGCTACACTCCGGCCCAACCCCACATTGCTTCTAGTTACCAACGTTCAGATGGCAATGCTCAAGCACTACTGTATAGATGTCAATTCGCAGATGCCCTGCTTAATTTGCTTAGACGCTAATAAGGGTTGACTCTGTTGACTCGGGCGCCATAAATTAAATCGAATTTAAGATTGAATGAAACTTTTAATGCGTGCAGTTTTGACTCCTCCCAGACAAAGACCTGGCAAGTTTCGCTGTATTCGCCCATTGTCCACGTCCCACTGGCCATACTAACCAGTGCAGAGAGGAGAGATCGTGTTTTGGTTCATCACCGCTGTCTCTTTGCAATCTATCTCTGCAATTTACTACTGCAGTGCACTATTGTGCTCCCACCACTGAAATCTGACCTCGTCTGCAAAACCGGTCGCTATCATATTTTTTTCTTCCCACTGAAAAAAAAAAATTACCAGGCAGCTTTTCTCGAAAACCAACCTCATCGCCATATATAAAAGCAGTTTTAAATCCCGTTGAACTCAGCAGTCGATTCCCTTCAAACGTTAGTGATAAAGAACTTGGTTTTAATTAGTTTTTATTTTCACTTATCGTTCTGTTTGTTGGTTTTATCTATCCCAGACTTTAACCTCTTAACTCTTACTCTTAATCTACTACATCTACATCGTCACAGCTCTCGTTATCATATTCGTATACCAGCAAAAAGGATAATTAATAAAAAAAAGACTCTTTTTTTCACCACTTTTTCTATCTCTTTTCATTTCAAAACCAGATTGGCATCGAAACGACAACAAGAAAACGTTAATATATACATACACATATCAAGCTTATTAGAATAGTCTTATTCTATTAATATATCCTTTACACATAACTGGATATTACAACCTCTACAAACAACAACCATGTCACAACCGTATTTCCACGAAGAGAATTCCACGGGAATAAATAACCACGAGTCGGATATTGAATCCACAGGTGGGTTAAAGGATAGAAAATACGTTCAAAATGAAGCTACCTATATCGACACAGACTCTCATATATCGGATGAAATAGTAGAAACTAAACTTTCATGGTTTCATACCATTTTCTTGAACTCGGGGGTCGCTGAAACCAAAGGTATCGAACCAATCCTAGAAGAAGAACAAACTGACGACTCCCTAGCCACCGCAGCTTTGATGTGGTTCTCCGCTAACATGGTCCTTCCTGCCTATGCCATCGGTGGGTTAGGTCCATTGGTCTTCAATTTGAATTTTGGTTCATGTGTCCTAGTCATCTTCTTTTTCAGTATATTAGGTCTTTTACCCGTTGCATTCTTCTCCTTGTTTGGGGTTCAATTGGGGTTGAGACAAATGACCCTTTCAAGATATTTGATTGGGAACATTACTGCCAGAATCTTCGCCACCATCAATACTGTCGCCTGCATTGGGTGGGGGATTGTTAATACCGTTGCATCTTCTCAACTGTTGAACATGATCAACCAAAATGGGAACAAGTGTCCTCTTTGGGCCGGCTGTATCATCATCATCGGGGCTACTTTGTTAGTCACCTTCTTCGGTATTAATGTCATTCATTCTTATAATAGATATTCATGGATTCCAACTTTTACCATGTTTTTGGTCATCCTAGCAAGATTGAAAATATCTGGGAACTTCTCTAATGGTGATTGGGGGTCTGGTCCAACTACCGCTGGGAGTGTCCTTTCCTTCGGTTCCACTGTCTTTGGGTTTGCTTCCGGGTGGACCACTTATGCCTCAGATTATACCGTTTATATGCCAAGATCAACAAATAGAGCCAAAATCTTCTTCTCTTTAATTGCAGGTTTATCTTTCCCATTATTCTTTTGTATGATGTTAGGTGCCGCTTCTGCTAGAGGTGCAATGAATGATCCAGTTTGGCAAGACTATTATAATGCCAATGGGATGGGTGGGTTAACTTACGCTATCCTGGTACCAAAATCATTACACGGGTTCGGTGAATTCTGTTGTGTCATCTTAGCCATGTCCACCGTCGCAAACAATGTTCCAAACATGTACACTGTCGCCATGTCTGTTCAATCTATTTGGGAACCCTTCGCTAAAGTGCCAAGAATTGTGTGGACCGTCGCAGGTAATGGTATTGCTTTAGGTATTTCAATTCCAGCATGTTACTATTTTGCCACTTTTATGCAATATTTCATGGATTCCATCTCATATTACCTTGCCATTTATATCGCCATGTCCTTAACTGAACATTTCGTATTCAGAAAATCATTTGCTGCTTATCGTGTTGAAGATTGGAACCGTTGGGATAAATTGCCAATTGGTATTGCCGGTACTTCTGCTTTTATCGTCGGTCTATTTGGTGTTGCCCTTGGGATGGATCAAACTTATTGGGATGGTCAAATCGGGAGATTGATTGGTGATTTTGGTGGTGATATTGGGTTTGAAATGGGGGCCTCTTGGTCTTTCATCATTTATATCCTGGTGAGACCACTAGAAATCAAATATTTCGGTCGTTAATTCGTCAAGTACCAGTATCCTACGAACATTTCAATGGTTTTATTTATTCTTTACTCTAAATTTATCTTTTATTTTATATTTGAACTATATATTTTAACATCATTTGCATTACACTTAATCCTTCTCTGATCTTTTCTTGTATAACCTTTTAATTGTATTATATTGATAAGAATAAGTGAATAAAAATATAATTATACAAAGATATATCATATCAATCTATGTTTCCATTTGGTCATATAGTCAACTATTTATTACTGTACAATATTGATGTATTTATTCCACCAAACCCAAAACTGTTACAAAGACCATATTTCATAGAAGGTAGGTTAATTGGTTTATCTTTAACTAGATGAATATTATTATTATTATTATTATTTTGATCAGAAAATTGGGATGGCTTTGTCATATCATCACTGTCGATGGGTTCTATCGCATTCTTAAGGTTTAATGTATGTGGAATAATCCTTTCCTTCAAAGATAAGATCGTGAAAATGGATTCAACCAAACCCGCAGCACCTAATAAATGGCCCATAGCACCTTTGTTACTCGTGACATATAATGGAGTTTCACGATCAGCGTCATTTAAATTTAGCAATTTCTGAATCCCATTCAATTCAGCTTGATCGCCAACTGGGGTTGAAGTCGCATGAGCATTAATAAAATCTAATTCATGAATTCTAACATTGGATCTATCCAGACATGAATCCATTGCCGATAACATACCTTGTGAATCTTTCTTAGGTTGTGTTACATGGAATGCATCACTCGTGATACCAAAATTCTCTACTGTAGCCAGAATGGTAGCATTACGTTTCATTGCATGTTCATAATCTTCCAATATGATTGTACCACTACCTTCACCCATAATAAACCCATCTCTATCAGCATCGAATGGTCTAGAAACTCCATGAATAGATAAGGATTTTAATCTATGGAATCCCTCTAAGACCAATGGATGCAATGATGTTTCTGAGGCCCCCACAATGGCAATGTCAGCAAGATCATTTTGTATCATGTTTATCCCATCAATAATTGAATTATTCCCAGTGGAACATGCAGAAGAGATAGCTTGAGCCGGACCTCGAATGCCATATTTAATCGAGATTGAACTTGCTACCATATTCGGGAGTACTTGCGGGATAAACATAGGTGAAGGTCTTTTCCCTTGATTATAAAATCGTAATACTTGTTCTGAAATTTCGGCTACAGGTGGTAACCCAACACCCATGGTCACCGATATCTTACCCAAATCATTCATATTCTCATCAATTTTCCAATCTGATATTAAGTTAGCAGATTGTAACGCCATATGAGTGGAAAGAATTGAATTTTTGATCAATGGTGTCATTCTTCTAGCGTCTTGTGATGTGAAAAGTTTTTTGGATATATAGGTCAATTCCTCTGAAGTTGTGGTATTTATTGCTCCCACATGTAAATTTGCTGGTAGATTGCGATTGTATGGCTTGAACTCTTGTTCATAACTTGGTAATGAGGTTAGAGGAACAATCCCAGATACCGAGTTTAATAAATTTGTCCATGATTCCTTCACTGAGTTACCTAATGGAGTAATGCAACCCAACCCAGTGACGACAACTTTTCTTGACATATTTTAGGTCCCTGTGTATTTCTGGGTTTCTTATGTTATGGGATTCTGTTGTGGAAACGATGTAACATCAGTTTGTAATTATCATAATTTTTTTTCTCAGTCATCTAGTAAAGCTTAAAGGCACTTATACCCATGTGCATGCATAGGATACATCTATTAAGATACGGTCAAATATATGTATGTATATATATATATAGAAAGAGAGAGAGAGCGTATAGCTTTAGATGAAATTGGGTTGGTATTGCAACGGGAATAATATTAGTTTACCAAGTTAATAGATCATCCTTGGCGTATAAGTAGTCATCAAAGATTAACTCGACTTCATCAGTTTCAGGGTTGTAACCACCGACTCTAATGGAAGTATGGTCCTTAACGATGATATCGCAACCTTTATCCTTTAAGGTTTCTAAATCGAAAGTGGTAGCCACACCAATGATTTTACAACCAGCAGCTTTACCTGATTCAACCCCTGCAAGAGCGTCTTCAAAGACTACCACTTTGGATTTGGATGGATCTTCTTTGTTAATTGGGTAACCTAACCCGTTTCTACCCTTTAAGTAAGGTTCTGGATGTGGCTTACCGTGTTGGACGTCAGAGGAAGTGATGAAATATTTTGGTCTCTTAATGTTCAAGAATTCAAACCATTTAGTAGCCATGGTTCTGGTCCCCGATGTGGCAACGGCCCATTTTTCCTTTGGTAGACTATTTAATTCATTGCATAATTTAACAGCACCTGGCACCTCAATGGAGTATTGACCATATTTTTCAGGGATCTCACCTTCTAATTTCTCAACATACTCTTCATTGGCAAACTCTGGAGCAAATTTGGCAATGGCATCGTAAGTTCTCCAACCGTGGGAGATTTTTATGACATGTTCAGAATCAAAATATGGTTTATCCTTACCGAAATCCCTCCACATAGCAGCGAGAGCTGGCTGGGAGATGATGATGGTCCCATCGATGTCCATCAGACAGGCGTTTACTTTCAAAGATAATGGTTTTGTGGTCAAAGGCATGGTTTTTTCACGATCAGTGGGATCCTGGTCCTCATTGGAAAGGCTGTTTGGATGCAAAACGACTTGAAAGACCTCTCCTTTATACCACCGAGACTATGTCAAGCTTGACTAGCAGGTGTGGGAGGTGATGTGTTGCTCTTGGAACACAATACAGGTTGCTTCTATCTTGTGGGGCATATTACAATGGGTGTGCCAGCCCAAACAGGAAGCTGCTGTCCGCATGCGGAAATCCTTTCCCAAACAGGCAGCTGGAACGTGTGCAGGTGAAAAAGTGGGGCAGGTCACGTGGAAGTCACGGGATCTGTGGAGAAGGTCGCTGCTGACGGCGAATGGAGGGTTTTGGGTTTTGTTTTCCTGGCAATAAGGTGAAGTTGTTCATGTTCTGTTCTTGCTGGTTGTTGATAAGAGCCACTGGTTTTATTCGTAGACTGGCATTGGGTGGTTATCCTAAAGGAAATATATATTTACTATACCCTCCAAGAAACAACCATGGCTACATACAACTCTTTGACCGTTCCTCAATTGAAGGAAAAACTTGTGGAAAGAAACTTACCTGTTGATGGGTTAAAACAAGATTTAATCAACAGATTAAAGGCTAATGATGAAGAACAACCTACCGCAGAGGAAACTCCAGCTGCCTCTACTGATGCTCCTGTAGAAACTGTAGAAACTGCAGTAACTGAAGAGACTACTCTAGTCGCCGACGCTGCTGCACCAGCCACTACTACTACTACTACTACTTCCAGCACCACTGAAGAAACCACTACTGAAGAAACTGCTGCTTCCCCAGTTCCAGCTTCAGATGCCACCGCCACTGTTACTACTGCTACTGAAGAATCTACCATTCCTTCTGGTCCAAGAGCCCCAGAAACAAAACCATTGCCAACTCCAGAAGAATTGAAGAAATTAGCATTAGACCACTTGAACAAAAAATTACATCGTGCAAACAAATTTGGTGCTGAACAACCTATCATTGATGAAATAAATAGATCTATAAATCGTGTTGAGAAATTCGGTCTTGATTTACAAAATCCATTAGCTATTGAATTAGGTGTTGTTAAGAAACCAACTCCACCACCTCAACAAAGAGCCAAAAAATCTAACAAAAATAGAAAGAGTAATGATAACAGAAATAGAGTAAGAAAGGGTGGTAATATTAGTAATAATAATAGACGTGGTGGTAGAAGACACTAAATATAATGATTTTGTAACAATATAAATAAAAAGAATATGAATATATATATTTTGTCTGCCTTATTTCTCTTTTTGCTTTTAGATGTTGTGTTTATATGATGTCTTTACGAAAGAAAAGGAAAAAAATACACATAGTCATAAATGAATTGGGAGAAGAATATATCTAGTTATAATTTATATGATGAGGATGATGATGGAATGATTTATATATGATTACAATATTTGATGAATGGGCTGTGGTAATGTTCCATTAGCGAATGATTCTTTCTTAATTAAATTTAATAAAGGTGTAGCGGTGGTTTGAGTTGAGTCTGTAGCAGAAACAGTAGTAGTTGGAGTGGTGGTGGCGGTGGTGGCTGTGGTGGACACATTATTATTGTTCATTAACATATTAACACTTAATAATTTTTCTTGATTATTTGAAGTGTTATTATTAGTCGTAGTAGTAGGGGCAAGATTGGTAGTGTTGTTTTCCACTTGGGATGATACAACACTTAGTATGTTTAAGCCATTGTTTAATGGAGGTAATACCGTATTATTAGTTGTATTTGTAGTTGTAGTTGTAGTTGTTGTTTGTTTTGGGGGCATAAAGGTTGGGTGGTTTTTGTTGTTTTGAATTAAATGGTGAATAACTTCATTTAATGGATATAGAGTGGAATCGAATCCATAATCTTTGACAATGGTGCCAATGATGAAATAGAAGAATTTCAATTGATTATAAGTTGGAATGGATTCAAAATTATATAATTGATTGAATAAAATCATGGCTAGTTGTCTTTGAAATGCAATGGAGAATTTATCTTCATTATGATTATTATTTTGATCTTGGAAATATTTTTCAATGACAAAGGAGATTGATGCCTTTGTCGACATTTCACCTAAAGTTTCCAAATTTTTCAAAGATGATTCAATAGTCTTCAAGATTTCCGTATCTTTCCAATTTTGATTAATGAATGATATGAAAGTTCTTGAATTCTGTACTTTATGAATGATCTTATCTAATAGGAAGTTAGGTACTTTATTGTGGATGTTTATTGTGGTGTTGAATTTATCCATAGATTGTAATTTGATATTGATCAATTCGAAACATAGCGATCTAATAGTCATAATATATTGGTCTTGCACTGGTGGCAGTATCGTAGAGTTGGTTTGAGTCTGGATAGGAGCTTGTGGTGGAGTATGCATATGTGGGAGGGTATTATTTTTGGTGGCCACTGGTAATGAGACAATTTTGTTGTTTTGATCATTACTGTTATGTGGGGATAATAGAGGTGATTTGAGCCCACTGTTGTTATTTTGTTGTTGTTGTTGAGATATGGAGGATAGGGGAGGCAATGGTAATTGATTGGTGGAGGTGAATAATTCGTTATTCTGTTGGATGGGTGAGGATGAAGTGGAAGAAGAGTTAGAGTTTGAGTTTGAATTTGAAACTGAGACTGAGACAGAAGAGGAAGTGGAGAATGAAGATGATGAGGAAGAGGAGTTCATTTTGCTTGACATTGCCGATTCGTATCTCTTCTTTGATCTCTTTCTGTTACGTCTTACTGATTGTACAGCGGCGGTGACGAGTTTTTCGAATTCATTAATGGCAGACATTGAATAGTTGAACTCGTCTATTAGAATAGTGGCGATCTGCCTGATGTTTCCATCTTGTTCTGAGGCCTTTCTTTCGCTGAGGCCGAATTTATCGATCAGTTCCAGTCTTCTTGAAGAGAATTGCTTCCATCTCTTCTCGTCAGTGAAATTGAGTTGTTGCCTGATCTTGTGCGTGGTGCCCTTGCCATTGAACGGTTGGGAAGATGACGAGGAAGAAGGTTTCGTCACTTTGTAAGACGTTTGCGGGGTGTTATTGTTACTATTACTGTTATTGGTGGAACTGGCTGTTGGATCGTATACAGTAGACATCATATTGGACTATGCATGGGATTGCTTGGGTTATGAAATGAGTAGCAGGGTATATTTGAATAAGTATATAAGTGTGTGTGTGTGATGTGATTAAACATATATATGTATGTATAATCATCAAGATCAATAAAGAAAAGAAAGAAAGATCAAGTATATATATATCAAAAACAGAGAGAGAGTCTTATGATTGAGATGACAAAGAAATTGTGAAAAATTATTAAGACACAAAAAAGAAAAATCACCCACCCAGACGTCAGAGGGTAGAGGTGGTGTTAAAGTTGTAAGAGATTAGTGTTGCTGTTACTATTATTATTAGTAGTAGTATTATTCAGGAGAGGCAGGATGAGCCGTTGTAGGGACTAAAAATGAAGAAGCCTCTTAGTGAATATGAGACGGGGCGGTAAAAGTGTCTCGGTATTATGACTATATTGTTATTGTTGCTGTTGCTATTGCAAGAAATTAAAATTTTTCAATGCCAACTTTGTTTGCGGTTCAATAAGGACTCAATAGGCGATTCCACGGAAGGACTCATGGTTAAAGAGAGAGAGAATCATTGTGTTATTGAGCGTGTTTTAGTCTGATGATTGATAGACCAGTCTGGCGGAAGCGGAAGCGGAAGAGGGAGAGGGAGAGGGAGTGCTAAATGGAAGGGGGAAGGGCCACCTGGACGTAATAATCTCAATGTAATAATCTCAATATAATAATGGCAAGATGGCAAGTGGCACAAAACTTTTGAACTGAAAAAGTTTAATGGAAAAAAGAACAAAAAAACCGCATTGGAACAAGATCAAACGGCTTCTATTATTATTATTGTATTATTATTCTTATATTATTCTCATTATATTATTCTCATGTAATTTTGTATTAACACGTTATAAGCCGTAGATGGATAGATAGTCTTATTCCCATTCACATGTCTATCTATTTATTTTATTATATTTCAGAGGTTTGTGGTGCCGGTCGATACACAAGTGATAAAATGATAGATGAAATGGTAAATGATAGATGAGTGATAAAGGCATCCATTCATTCATTCAATTGTGATGGAAACTCACGCAAGTGGAGTAGTCAAGTGACTACTACTGTTTCATCTGTTGTTGTTGGGGGCTTGCGCTATATAAAACCGCTGCTGTTACTGCTGTTACTGCTGTTACTTCCGCGGAACAAGCACGATATCCGCCCTCATTTCCGCGGGATTGCCCAACTGGGAGTGTATTTCTCCTCCTTGATCTCTGTATTTTGTATTTTGCGTTTTGTGCGAAGGCGAATGCGAATGCCACTGCCGCACATTTGAATCATCGATGGAAATACACATACATAGATTTAAATGTACGTAGATGTTGCGGATATGCAATTCCCGCGGCGGTTTCCCTTTACGGCCTGTCTCTTAATTCCCCGTCGCCATTGCCGTTGCTGCTGTATTTTGATAAAAGGGAGAAACGCGGGGTAACCCACACGGCTTCTTTTAATTGGAAACTTGGTGCATTGTTTCATGGAGCACAGTCGCCCATCCACTGGTGTTTCCGCATGCGGCCATGTATGGCGTCATTAGCATCTTTACATCTACAACACTTCATACGATGACTGAATCGAGTGATATTAAAAGAATCATACATAGTATTGAAAAGAATCATGGTATAGATAAGAATATATTAGATGATATAGATATACACATAGATATAAACATACATAGATGGATAGAGCGTAGCTACAACTTACTCTTGAATTGGTCTTCTGTCACACCTTCACCCATGGCCGCGGTCGCAGAAACACCACCTTGGGCCAACTTCAAAATGCTATCAATGTATTCTGCACCAGACCATTTTTGGTGTCTTAACACATCGACACCACAGTCCATTTCACGTTGTTGAACATTTTGTGCATACGCTTTCATTCCGTCTTGAGCAAAATCTTTCGCAAAATTGTTGATGGCTAATGCTGTCGTGTGTAATCCAGCAAGTGTAATAAACTGCCAAATGTATCCCAATTGACCCAATCTGTTAATAAATGTGTACTGTTCATCCACAGACATCGCAGATTGCCAATTGAACGAAGGAGATAGATTGTATGCTAACCATTGGTTTGGGTATTTAGCTTTAACCCCCTCGGCAAACTCCACAGCTTGTTCATAATCTGGATAATTAGATTCCATCCACACTAAATCAGCATACGGAGCAAAAGCACGAGCTCTCATCACGGCACATTGCGTACCACCACGGTAACGGTACAACCCTTCTCTGGCTCTTGGTAATTCCCAATTGAAATAAATTTCATGGCCAATCAACTGGGTAGCCAATTTGGAAGCGTCTTTATGCGATGTTTCTGTCAAGGGTCCAACTTTGTCATTAAACTGTTTGATGATTGCCTGCTTTTCAGATTCTGCGATAGATGAATCACGCTTGACCTCATCGGCAAAGGCTTCATGGAACAATTTCAAGCCGGCCCTTTCATTCCATTGGTTTTCGATCGACGTCAATTGTTCTCCAGTGGCACCTTTAGCCATAGCATTGTTTAACGTTTCAGCTAATGAGTCTTCCACTTTAGGGTTTGTGGCACCGACAATGAAATAGTGATCACGATGATCGATAGTGGAAGAAATCAAAGTAGCCGCTTCAGAATCCGATCTGGCCACAATAATCAAATCAGAGTTCATCACATCTGCACACATTCTGATGGTGACTAATCTGTTTATATGTTCTTGTACAGGGATCACACATCTACCTGCCATGTGGCCACATTTCTTGTTTGTAGAGGTTTGATCCTCCATGTGGATACCAGCAGCACCACGTTCAATGAACATCTTGGTCAATTTGAACACAGCGGTTAACCCACCGTGACCAGCGTCAGCATCGGCAATGATCGGGGTTAGATAGTCTGTGGCGGGACCCATGGCGGCCAATTGATCAGCAGATTTCACAGAGGCTCTTTCTTCCCATTGTTTACGGTCATGGAACTGTTGGGCTTTGAATAAATGTTCCACTTTGTTTGGAACAGTATCCATTGGGTAATCTGCCAAATCTGGACCAGGCTCGTTGGATGTCGAAGCAGTGGAAGAGCATTGCCAACCAGATATATAGATAGTATCTAAATACTTAGCCATTTGGGTCACTTGGACCGGGTCCATGGCACCAAACGTTTGTGCTACAGTCTTGTTTGCATGATGTTTTGATAAGATACCGTATAATTTTTGGGACATTAGAGTCGATGGATATGGTAATGGTGGGAAAGTACCCCTTCTTAGAGCGATATCTTTAGCAGTGTAGGTTCTCTTTGTGGAGTTCCAACGTGGTTCGGACCACCATTGTTCTATTTCTTTGATATCCTTTTGTAATTTGGATTGAATTTCTGAGAATTCAGAAGTTGGGTCGGTAGTAACTTGCATGGTTGTGGTCTGTTGAGTTTGTTGTTGTTGTTGTATTTGTAATAACGAATTGAAGAGTGATGAACAAAATTTTTGATTACTTCAAGATCTGTCTGTCATTTATATATGATTTCATTTCAAGCTTGGATCGGATGAGTAATTGCAATTGCAATCTTGCAAGTTCAGTCCGGTGTAACGGAGCTAGTTTCAATTCATTGCAATCACTGTCACTGCTCCGAGCCTTGGACAGATATGAATGATGACTTTATCTCATCGCCTTTGAATGTAATAGACAAGTAGAGTAGTAGACTGGATGGGTATGATTATGATTATGGCAAAAGTTCCATCAAGACGGGCCCGTGGTATTGTCGTTGAGAAAGGACGAACGGAGTTTATGTGTATGTGTGTGCTGATACGATACGACTTCATTTGTCGGTGGAGTCATCGTTTCGGGCGGATGGAATCATTGCTTTACTTTGTCGCTGCCAGTATAAAAAAAAATAAAAACTAGGAAAAAAACTAAAAATAACGACACCTGCAGGATTTGAACCAGCGCGGGCAGAGCCCAACAGATTTCAAGTCTGTCGCCTTAACCACTCGGCCAAAGTGCCATTTTGCTAAAAATTTATTTAGCACAGCTTCAAGTCGGGCCGATTTCCCGCATTAAAAACAGCATAAACATGGGGTTCAGCCTAGTTTCTATGCACTATTTATCGTTTTATTATTCTTATACACATAAACGGTCCTGAAACAGTTTGAATAACCACGCTACGAGCTCTGTGTGTGCGGTAATGGTTAAAAAATGGTATGATTTAGTGCATGATCAAAATTCCCTTCCCTCAAAACCTAAAAATAAATGAAACCACCCTTTTGTCAAGGAGTGGGGGGGGTGGTTTATTTATTACACTATATGTTTACTTTTAGTCAGGGGGGAAGTGGGCATATCTTTTGCAAATGGGCCAACCCCCCTTGTTACATAATAATACACACGAAAATAATTAAATCCGGGGTCAACAGAATATTGTCAGCAGGGGATACTCACTGTTGTTACAAGAAATTAATTAAATCCGGGGTCAGCAAACCCATTGTCAGTAGGGAACAGGCATTATTGTCACAAACGTAATTAAATCCGGGGGGTCAACAGAACACAACCACAATTTACCACATCGTACTAACAAAACTGGCCTGATCTTTACTCCCCGGTACGTGTCCAATATGACACCACTTTTCGCGAGGGGCCCATCCCATCCCCCCCATCCCCCTTGGGCGGGTGCCACTACTGGTTTCCGCCCGTCGAATGAGCATCGCCCCCCGTGTTTTTCCTCTGCTGCCTCGCCTCCCACAGCGCGGTGTCTGGGTGCGGGGCCACTTTTGCGCTTGTCGGGTGACTTTTCTGCCGAGATCCTGCTGGTGGGGCCGCTGCCGTGGCGAGATCATCTAACTGCCGCCGAGATCTGTAGAAACAAGAGAGACAGCCAGACAAGGAAGGAAGGAAGGCCAGGGGCACCCCCGTGAAACACACAAGTAAATGAATAAGTAAACGTATCGAGATCGTGATCTCAACCTGAGACTTAACAGGCGGGCGATCTGCGTGCTAGCCCCCTGGCAAACTACTGGCTGCTACTAGTGGGGCCAATGGGACTTCTACCGTTGCCGTTGCTGCTGCTGCTGCTCCACGCAATTCCTTGACGTATATAAAGGCAGGATAATATCCCATTGATCTTGGATATATATTGCTCTGTACCGTATATATATATATATATATATAGTTTATACATATATTCAAACAATCAACCAACCACACACACACAGTCAACCACACACAATTAACCATGCCAAAATCTGCCAAGAAGAATAACAAGCCAACTTACACCACCACCACCACCAAGGAAGGGGAAGAAGTGAAAGTATTCGAAGATCTAGAAACGTTCGAAACTTTCATCAGGAACGAAACCGAAGACGATGAGTTCGAAAACTTGCACTGTGTCTGTAACTACTACCCACCATTCGTATTGCATGAGTCTCATGATGATCCAGATAAGATCAAAGACACTGAAAATTCGCACAACAAGAAATTCGTCAGACATTTGCATCAACATGTCGAAAAACATCTTTTAAAGGATATCACCAAGTGTATTGGTCTTCCAGACATGAAGTTCCACGACAAGACCAAAGACGACACCTTCGACCATTTAACATGGCATTATGCTGAAGAAACAGAGTACAACAACAAACCATTTAAAGTCGTCGTAGAAGTCACCTGTCATCACGATAACGCTATGGTCGCAGTCGACTATAAGACCTGTCCATTACAAAAAGCTTAATCAAATCCATTTGTTAAGTTTTTATCGTATATATATATAGATGTCTTATGTATATATTGTATAATTATTTCTAATGCTTTTAATGAATAACCACCTTTTAATATTTTTAACCATTTGTGATGTTTGCGTGAATTTGACGGGAAACCTGAGACTCATATTTACATAACATTAAATCAACAAAAATTATATATATAATTGTAACATATCAGTATTTTACACTGATCAATATACACACTCAATCTAAACCACTCTCAACCTGTTGATACAATTCCTATATATCTTTCGATGCACTTTGCTGAAATATGTGAAATAAAATCCACCCCCAACCAAACAACACATCTCTTTGTGATTACTTATAAAACACCCTCATATTCTAGTCAATATCCAGAACTGCCACCCCCACCGCTGCCACATCATAACAAACAGACATTTCTGTCATCACTTCTCTTCAAAGCCTATGCGGAAGCCAGTCCGGGCAACCCCTCTTATCCCACCACCACCAAAATTTCAGTTTTGTGAAAAAAATTATTTTATAACACCAAGACGTGTGTTTTTTCATGAATTCTTGAAATTTAAAGTTACTTCGACGACTTTACCACTTTTATAAAGAAGATTAAACATTCTAGCTCCGAGATAATAGAGACATAACAAACTCAGTTGGTATAAATATATATATATACACATATTTTTTTTAACAACTAATTATTATATTCATAATATCTCTGTATTAATACCCCCCCCCCCCAAAACTTCCCGTTAAAAAACATCGTTAAATTCTTCCCCTTTGGTACTAGAAAAATAGTAAACTATATACAAACAATCAAACAAACAATCAAACAAACAGACAAAATGACCTCCGTTATGCAAGATAATTTACATTCATACCAATCAAATTATGATCCAAACTTCCTCTCCGATGAAGAAGAAGAATACTGTCCTCTTTGTATCGAACCACTAGATATCACAGATAAAAACTTCTTCCCATGTCCTTGTGGTTATCAAATTTGCCAATTTTGTTATAACAATATCAGGCAAAACCCAGAATTAAATGGTAGGTGTCCTGCTTGTCGTCGTAAATATGATGATGATTCAGTAGAATATAAAGTCCTTTCTCCAGATGAATTGAAATTAGAAACTGCCAAATTAGCAAGACGTGAAAAGGAAAGAAAACAAAGAGAAAAGGAGAAAAAGGATAATGAATTCAATAACAGAAAACATCTTGCCGGGATGAGAGTTATCCAGAAAAACCTTGTCTATGTCGTGGGTGTCAACCCTCCCGTCCCCTTCGAAGATGTCGGAAACACTCTAAGATCCGATAAATATTTTGGTCAATATGGTAAGATCAATAAAATCGTGGTCAATAAGAAAAACTCTCATGGTGGGAATGACAACTATCATAATCATCATGCCCCTGGATACGGTGTTTACATCACTTTTGCCGCCAAGGATGATGCCGCCAAATGTATTGCACAAGTGGATGGTACCTATATGGATGGTAAATTGATTAAAGCCGCATATGGTACCACCAAATATTGTTCATCATATTTGCGTGGATTACCTTGTCCAAATCCAAATTGTATGTTCTTACATGAACCTGGTGAAGAGGCAGACTCATTCAATAGAAGAGAATTACATAATAAACAATTACAACAACAACAAGCACAACAAGCTGCATCTCAACAGGCCCAAACTCCTTTGTCCACTTCGACCACTTCAAACCATATTTTATCCAATTCTCTAAACCATAACTTGTTTAAATCTGCATCATCAACGAATAGTTCTCACATAACAACTCATAACAATTCATTCAACCAATCGTCCACAAACTCTCCATTATCTATCAAGGCTCATTTGAATGGTAATGATAATAGTAACTCCACCACCCCAATGCTGACCCCAGCTCATGTTCCAGCAGGTGCCAATCCATGGGGGATCAGTCAATCTTCCACCCCGATTACAAGTTTGAATCTTTCGAAGAATATTAGTGCCAACAACTTACCTACTTTAGCTGATGCTTTACAGAATTCTTTAAATCAAGAAACTTTATCTCATGGTAATCATTCCACCGTGGCCGACACTCTTGGTTTACATACTGCGACGGCCACTCAAAAGACCACTACTGCACATGCCACTGCTTCTGTCAACAGTAATAACTCTTCCACAAAGGAAAATACTTCGAATAACAAAAAGAAGAGCAACACTTCAGAAAATAAATACGTGGATCCATATGACGCCACTACTAGTGCTGTCAACTTCTTAGATTCTAGAATCCAAATATTGTCCCACTATGAAAATCATTCCATCGAATTAAGAGATAACTTATTAGATGATGATGAATATTCCAAATATCCATCTTTATTTTCATGGGATAATATTAAGACTAGTAAGAAATCTGATAACATTTTACGTGATAAATTAATTGATGTTTTAGCAACTAAACCAATCGATTATTCTGCATCTGTCATTCAATTTTTACAAAGTGTGAGTGCTAATGGTATTGTGCCAATCACTACTCTTCCACCTGTCATGAATAACCAAAACACTGTTTCTCCTTCATTTCAAGGGAATGAGAATCTATCCAATGAACAAGGTAACATCATGATACCACAACAAGGTTTGAATGTTGCTAACCCACCTCCACCACCAGGCATTTACCCAATGGGACAACCACAACAACCACAACAGCAACCACAGCAACAGCAACCACAACCACAAAATCAAGTCCCCCAAGCTCAAGCTTCCTCAATGGGTGATAACGGTACCACAAATTCCACTGATTTATTAAATCAATTAATCAAAGGAAGAAAAGTTGTAGCTAGTAATTAATTTAATGCTGCAACATTATATCCCTTTACCATTTTTTGCATCTCTTAAATGAACATGATTTATACACACACAAACCACTTATATAAACGTATATATATTGTTTCATCACATAATCACATAATAATGATAATAATTAATATTTTTTAGAAAGGAAAAATAACAAAATTTGATATCTGAATAATTTGATGGAAAATAAAATAAGATATGAACAAATAATGGAGAGAAGGTAAGAAAAAGAATAGACACTATCTTATTACTCGATTAAACTATAACTCCTAACGACAGGACGGCTAGCTAAAACGTGGAAAAAAAATGTCAAAATTCCCATCAGATGTTACCAAATTATTTCAACCAGGCCCACCATTAAAATATTTAAAACAGGTAGATTATCCCATCCATGAGCGTCAAACCAATCCAAACATCACAGGATTGTCGTCATATTTAACACAGTTATTGGACTATGAAAAGAAATTCCCACATGGGAGTAGGAACAAGTATCTTAATATTCATTCAAAGATATTGACCAAACAAGAAAAACATCTACAGAAATTGAATGAAAGTTATAAACATTGGAACCCACACAATGACCCACATATGAAAAACACAGATCCCTTCTGTACTATATTTGTTGGAAGATTACCTTATGATGTAGATGAGTTAGAATTGCAGAATATTTTCAACAGATTTGGTGATATTGAAAGGATCCGTATTGTCAAAGAGAAAGAACCATCAATTGATCCAAAGAAGAGTAAAATCAAGAAGATAAAGGGGAAAGTAAGCAAGCCCACGGAAAGTACTAGTGTGAACGTGACAAGCGGTAAAGCCAAACCTAGAGGATATGGGTTTATTGTCTTTAGTGATCCAATGAGTTCGAAGAAATGTATACGAGAAACTGGTGTCCACAGGGGGATTGAAATCCATGGGAGAAAGTGTATAGTAGATTATGAACGTGGTAGGACTAACAAATATTTTGTTCCAACCAGGTTTGGTGGTGGACTAGGTAATAGAGGCTATTCTGCTATGATAAATGAACATATACCGTCGGAGAATAGTAGACATCGTGGACCAAGCAGGTTTCAACCTTCACAACCTTCACAACCTTCACAACCGCACCACCAGCAGCAGCGACAATCAGGCTATCGTGAGGGCCATTACAGTAAACCGAGATACCCAAGCCAGGGTGACTATTATGCGACTGCCACGGCTCATCATGAACCAGAACCTGCACAAGAAGAAGAACAACCTACAATTTCGTATAGATCTCGTGTTTCGAGAACCCACACTAGTGCTTCAAAGGACGATCAATCATCGTTAGACTATTAATATATATATATATATATATTGCATTAAGAGTCATTATCAGATATTTTAACATGGGCTGATCAGGTCCGATCACGTTGGAGCATACAAAGAAATTATACTGATTATGTACCCATATATACATAGAGATTACTGCCCTTGAGTGTGCACAACACTACTCTTCTCCCGAACTCATTGAACTCCTTCTCCCAGTCATCTATGAGATGTGTCACCTAGTCTTGTACTAATCAATCAGGTGATCCTCGAACGTGTCTGTTCATATTATCTGGGTCCCGGACAGCGACCCACCCTACCCACCCCGGACAAAAAGACGAAAAAAACAGAGTCACCGCCCGCCGTCGCTATTCTTTTCACTTAAAGTGCGTGACCGCTATAGGAAGCTGTGAGCGCACGCTGGCCCGTCGTTTTCCGTCGCCCGCCGACCGAACATGACCGTTAAGTGAATGAGTCAGCGACGACACCGCGTATAAATACGCTGTGCCCGTCCACTCGCTTTCTACTTCCTTTAAAGCCATCCCCACTCTCTTTGCCCTATGCAAAACAACCAGAATCCAAAGTGTCCGCCCAAGATTCCCGCACTTTGCCCATTTTGCCCATTTTAGCCATTTTTGCCCATCTGGAATCAACCTCAGGTCCAAATAAAGTGACTGTCTCTCGAAAATTGACAGTTAATCCCATCGGAAAAAACTACAAACAACAGCATTAACCTCCCCACAACCAGCTTTCTGCCAAGAAGATGCCTTGTGTCAGCGTATTGGTCTCTGCCAGAAGACTAAGAACCTCTTCCTTACGTTCCTCAATCAGGTCCCTACAACGCTTAACCACAGGCCTGAACAACAAGCATCGCAGTGCTTACCAATTAATACCTGCCTCTCACTATTCCACTGCTGCAGAGAAGCCTGCAAGCTATTCAAAACGATATGCCTCCTCCGTATCGTCTTCCAACGGTGTTGGATCGTCTGCCACTAGATCCACCGTGATCCAATTGCTGAACAATATCTCCACTAAGAGAGAAGTAGAACAATACTTAAAATATTTCACTTCTGTGTCGCAACAACAATTCGCAGTCATTAAAGTCGGCGGCGCTATCATCAGCGACAACTTGCCAGAATTGGCTTCATGTCTTGCATTCTTATACCATGTAGGGTTATACCCAATTGTATTGCATGGTACGGGTCCTCAAGTTAATGAGAAATTAGATCTATTAGGCATTGAACCACAATATATAGACGGGATCAGAATCACCGACGAAGAGACCATGGGTGTCGTCAGAAAATGTTTCTTAGAACAGAATTTGAAACTGGTCACAGCGTTGGAGAAATTAGGCGTTAGAGCTAGACCTATCACCTCCGGTGTCTTTACCGCTGAATATCTAGATAAAGATAAATATAACCTGGTGGGTAACATCACAGGTATCACCAAAGAACCAATCGAGGCATCCATCAAAGCGGGCGCTCTACCCATCCTAACCTCATTAGCAGAAACACCATCTGGTCAAATGTTGAATGTTAATGCTGATGTCGCCGCGGGGGAAGTGGCACGTATCTTTGAACCATTGAAAATTGTGTATTTAAACGAGAAGGGTGGTATCATCAATGGCGAGACCAAGGAAAAGATCTCTATGATCAATTTAGATGAAGAATATGATGAATTAATGAAACAAAGTTGGGTCAAATACGGCACAAAGTTGAAGATTAAAGAAATCAAAGAATTGTTAGACTATTTACCACGCTCTTCATCTGTGGCCATCATCAACGTTCAAGATTTACAAAAAGAATTGTTCACTGATTCAGGTGCTGGTACTATGATTAGAAGGGGTTATAAATTATTGAAAAGATCTTCTCTCAATGAGTTCGATTCCATTGATTCTTTGAGACAAGTGTTGGAAAAGGATATTGAATTCACTTCAGGTAAAGAATCTGTTGCAGCTTATTTGAGACATTTAGAAAGAAATGAATTTGTCTCGTATACAGATGAACCCATGGAATCCTTCTCTATTGTCTTAAAGAATGAGGGGTCGATCCCCAAACTAGACAAATTTATTTGTACTGAACAAGCATGGTTAAATAACGTCACTGATAATGTGTTTAATGCTTTGCATCGTGATTTCCCATCTTTACAATGGGTGGTCAATGAAGATGATCCAAACATCTCCTGGCATTTTGCTAGATCTCAAGGGTCTTATTTAAAGAACGGTAAAGTGCTATTTTGGTACGGTATCAATGATTTAGAAACCACTTCCAAGATCATTACTGAATTTGTTAACAGTGTTGGCTCAGTTGCGTCTACAGCCTCTTCCGGTGTTTTCCAATCTGGATATGCAAAGAGATCATACTCTGTGAGATCTACTCCGAAACCAGAGGGGACCAATAAGAATGTGAGTCGTATTGCTTTGATTGGTGCTAGAGGTTACACTGGTAGAAATATCACTGCTTTGGTAAACAATCATCCCTATTTTGAGATTAGTCATGTTTCATCTCGTGCATTGAAGGGTACAAAATTAGAAGGGTATACCAAGGGAGAAATTATTTATGAGAATTTACAAGTGGAAGATATTAAGAAGATGGAATCCTTGAATGAAGTTGATTTCTGGATTATGGCATTACCCAACAACATATCTGAACCAATTGTGGAAGCCATCACCAGTGTGGAAGGTGGTAAAGGTAAGATTCTTGATCTGTCTGCAGACCATAGATTTGTTCCAGACACTGAATGGGCGTATGGTTTACCTGAGTTGAACAGTAGAGACAAGATTGCCAATGCTAGAAAGGTGTCCAATCCAGGTTGTTATGCTACGGGGTCTCAATTATCCATTGCTCCATTGTCACAATATATTGATGGGTTACCTACTATATTTGGTGTCTCGGGATATTCCGGTGCCGGTACGAACCCATCCCCTAAGAATGACCCCAAATTTCTGTCGAATAATTTGATTCCATATTCTTTGACTGATCATGTCCATGAGCGTGAAATCTCCACCAAATTGGGGCATGAAGTGGCATTCATCCCACATGTGGGACAATGGTTCCAAGGTATTTCATTAACTGTGTTGATCCCCATCAAGAAGGGGTCGTTACAGACCGTTGAAGGGATAAAGAAAGTGTATCAAGATTTTTACAGGGGGGAGAAGTTGGTTAAAGTTGTGGATGAGATTCCATTAGTGAAGGATATTGCGGGCACGCATGGAGTTGTCATTGGCGGGTTCAAATTGAACGAAGGTGGAGATCGTGTCGTTGTTTGTGCTACCATTGACAATCTGTTGAAAGGTGCGTCTACTCAAGCTATTCAAAACATGAATTTAGCTATGGGGTATGGAGAGTATGATGGTATCCCCAGTGATAAGATATTGTAAAACTGTATAAATGTATATATATATATATTATATTTGTAAAAAAAAAGACATTACCCTGCAACTGCTCGAGCAAAAGTTAAAAGAAAGGCAAAAAAAAAAAAACACTCAAAAAAAAAATTGATATGAAAAGTTGAATAAGTGGGTATAGCAGCCCCCCTACCAAAGTGGAATAACACACCAAGAGTGAATAAAGAGAATACGACAAGTATGAGCGATTGGAGAAGAATTGATATTGATGGGTTTGACCCAGATTGCAGATTGACCGCTAAGGATCTAATACCGGAATATGACAGGGAGATCAGTTTAGCAGAGTTACAACCGAAGATGGAACAGATGCGTGTTATGTCTAGTGGTGGTGATATAAAGGGGGCTGTCCAGTTGATCACTGAGGACCCACCATACAGTGCTGGTGACGATACTAAGAGACAGTACTTGCAAGTTGTGTTGGAGACGTTGTCTCAGGTGAGACAGGCGGATATTGCTGGTATTGTGAAGGGATTGAGTGGGGAACAGCAGGTTGTTCTTGTTAAATATTTGTATAGGGGGATGTCGTTGCCCGAGGGACAAAAGCAAGGTGGTATTCTTCTTGCCTGGTTTGAGAAGTTGACTCAGTCTAGTGGAGTGACTCCCATCATCCATTACTTGTCTGATAGAAGGACTGTTTGATTGAATGATTATATGACGAACTTTCCGCAAATGCCTATGTGAGATATGTATATGTAAAGATATATAAAGATATAGCATAGTTGTATACATGTAAGGACTGACGAATGTTAAAATGAAACGGTATGAATGTTTGTATGAAAGATAAGGTAATACATCATTGCCCATTGCCCATTGCCCATTGCCCATTGCCCATTGACAAATGCCAAATGCTCTTTGCCAATTGATCAACAAGCAAGTAAGTCAGTAAGCAGATGTCAATATGCCAGCAAGCAGATATCATATATGAATTAGTGTCATGACGTAGTGGCACCGCTCCGTTGCCAGTAACAACAGGCCGTTGCCCTGACAACGCAGCGCTGGTTCCCACGGCAACGGCACTTTGGGCGTGAGCGTTTCGCGTATTTCCCGATGCAGTAGTGCAGTAATGCATCAACGACCGCTGCCTATCAAAACGCTGTCCGGGTCGGGGGAGAGAGGGCTGTCCGGAGGGTGTCAACAACACCACGTTACATTCCACTACTCATTTAATATTACACCCATATTACAGCTATATTACAGCTATAACTCAAGTCAACAACGCGTGAACAAAACAGAAAACGCGCAGATTCCCCTTTGGGCGGTGTGTTTACGCGTTTCTTTTTCTCTCTTTGAAACAATTCTTGAGCCAATTCTGCAAATGGAAAATAACACGCGTTGTGTTTACGCGTCTGGCAGTTATTTTCCCACTGCCCACTTTCCTGACTAATATGAAAATATGGAAATACTACACTATGCAATTATTTCACTATGGCAACAATGCAACAATGCAACAATGCAACAATGCAATACTGAGAGCTATCAAAAAAGATTTTTCACTCGCTTTCGCTGACGCGTCTTCTGGGCTGATCAAAAGGATAATATCAATCCTGTGTTGACGCGTCCGCTTTCTCTTTACTCTAATGCGTTTTATTTTATTATATAAGTTACAACATATTTCAATTTCTACTTTCCAATATTCCTTTCTTCTCTCGTCATTATATCTTTCTCTTACACTTTTATAACAAACCAACAATACACTCTACACTCCCCCACACATAACCTACTGTATCAATGTACGTTATTAAAAGAGACGGTCGTAAAGAACCGGTAAAATTCGACAAGATCACTTCAAGAATCACTCGTCTTTGCTACGGGCTTGACCCAGAACGTATCGACGCTGTGAAAGTCACCCAAAGAATCATCTCAGGGATCTACGAGGGGGTAACCACCTCAGAACTAGACAATCTAGCCGCAGAAACCGCTGCTTACATGACCACCATGCATCCGGATTACGGGACTCTAGCCGCAAGATTGGCCATCTCTAACCTACATAAACAAACCACCAAACTATTCTCTCAAGTGATCACAGACTTACACGACTTCATCAACCCTGCCACGGGCAAACATGCCCCAATGATCTCCGATGACGTCTACAACATCGTCATGGAACACAAAGACGAAATCAACTCTGCTATCGTCTACGACAGAGACTACCAATTCAACTATTTCGGGTTCAAAACTTTGGAACGTTCATACTTGCTTAGATTGAACGGCAAAGTCGCTGAACGTCCACAACATCTGATCATGAGAGTGGCCATCGGGATCCACGGAAGAGATATCCCTGCCGCTTTGGAAACTTACAACTTGATGTCCCTAAGATATTTCATCCACGCCTCCCCAACATTGTTCAACGCAGGTACTCCACATCCACAAATGTCCTCTTGTTTCTTAGTCGCCATGAAGGATGACTCCATCGAGGGGATCTACGACACTTTGAAAGAATGTGCCATGATCTCAAAGACTGCAGGTGGGATCGGGCTACATATCTCCAACGTCCGTTCCACCGGTTCTTACATCGCAGGTACAAACGGGACTTCCAACGGGTTGATTCCAATGGTCAGAGTGTTCAACAACACCGCCCGTTACGTCGATCAAGGTGGGAACAAGAGACCAGGGGCCTTCGCTCTATACTTGGAACCATGGCACGCCGATATCTTCGATTTCATCGACATTAGAAAGAATCACGGGAAGGAAGAAATCAGAGCTAGAGATTTGTTCCCCGCCCTTTGGGTCCCAGATCTTTTCATGAAGCGTGTCGAAGAAAACGGTGAATGGACTCTGTTCTCCCCAAGTGCCGCTCCAGGTCTAGAAAACGTCTATGGGAAAGAATTCGAAGCCCTATACGAACGTTACGAAAGAGAAGGCCGTGGTAAAACCATCAAAGCTCAAAAACTTTGGTACTCTATCCTAGAGGCCCAAACTGAAACTGGTACTCCATTCATCATCTACAAAGATGCTTGTAATGAAAAATCTAACCAAAAAAATTTGGGGACTATCAAATCTTCTAATTTATGTTGTGAAATTGTCGAATATTCCGATGCGGAAGAAACTGCTGTTTGTAATTTAGCCTCTGTCGCTTTACCTGCCTTCATCGAAACCTCTGAAGATGGTAAAACTTCCACTTATAACTTCCAAAAATTACACGATATCGCTAAAGTCATCACTCGTAACTTGAACAGAGTCATCGACCGTAACTACTACCCTGTCCCAGAAGCCAAGAGATCTAACGTTAGACATAGACCAATCGCTTTAGGTGTTCAAGGTTTAGCCGATACCTTCATGTTATTACGTCTTCCTTTCGATTCCGATGCCGCCAAAGAATTAAACCAACAAATCTTCGAAACCCTTTACCATGCCTCTTTAGAAGCTTCTTGTGAATTGGCACAAAAAGATGGTCCATACGAAACTTTCAGCACCTCTCCAATGGCTCAAGGTATCTTACAAATGGATATGTGGAATGCTAAACCATACGGTATGTGGGATTGGGATACTTTAAGAAAGGATATCATGAAACATGGTGTCAGAAACTCTTTAACCATGGCCCCAATGCCAACCGCCTCCACTTCTCAAATCTTAGGGTACAACGAATGTTTCGAACCTTTAACCTCAAACATGTACCAACGTCGTGTTCTTTCAGGTGAATTCCAAATTGTTAACCCATACTTATTACGTGATTTAGTCGATTTAGGTATTTGGGATGACTCCATGAAACAACATTTAATCACTGCTAATGGTTCCATCCAAGAATTAAACGTTCCACAAGATTTGAAAGATTTATACAAGACCGTTTGGGAAATCTCTCAAAAGAAAATCATCGACATGGCCGCTGACCGTTCCATCTACATTGATCAATCTCATTCCTTAAACTTATTCTTACGTGCCCCAACCATGGGTAAGATCACCAGTATGCATTTCTACGGTTGGAAGAAAGGTTTGAAGACAGGTATGTACTACTTAAGAACTCAAGCTGCCTCTGCTGCCATTCAGTTCACCATTGATTCCAAGGTTGCTGCTGAAGCCATGAATAAGATTGCCGATTTAGAAAACTTGAAACGTCCAACTTATATTCCAACTTCTGCCTCTCATGAAAATGCTGAATCTCCAGCTCCAAACAACTGGGTTAAACCAGATCACCCACCAGTGAGAGTTATCCCAGATGATGAAAAGGAAGAAAATGTCGAAGAACCAGCTAAGGAAATTTCTAAGACTAGAAGTGTGTCTCCAGCACCATCAGACGAATCTACCAATACCGCTGAAAACTTAACTGCTACTCCAGTTTCTGTTATCCCAGAAATCAAGACTGCTGATAAGATTGCCTCTAACATTCCAGCTGATGCTGCTGTTGATACTGAACAATCTGAATATGATATTTACAACTCTAAGGTCATTGCATGTGCCATCGACAAGCCAGAAGCTTGTGAAATGTGTTCTGGTTGATTTTAATTTCATTTCATTCTCATTTATTCATTCTTTTTTTCTCTCTCTCTTCATTTCTTTCTATTGGGTCTTTTTAACGGTGTACTTTACTATATAATATATTTTCTAATGAGCATATAAAAATTATATATCTTTTGCTTTAATTTAATAATAATAACTATAAAATAATATCTCTCTTTTCGTTTTATCATATCGATGATAGTATTGCGGTCTTCGTCTTCTCTTTTCAGATGTAGATGATCATCAATGACACTGTGAGGAATTTTATTCAACACTATTAAGTATAGGATGTTGCTACCTTCTTGGTTGTAGTGTGGTGTTAAATTAAAAGGTTCCAACCAGTGGATGTTATTGTTTCTGCTTTCATTGAAAGAGTAGGAGTTACTTTAATATATTATTTTGCATAGTTCTCATATATCATATTGCATAGTCCGCATATATACATCAAAAAATCTCAATCTGATTAAACGATGAGGAAATAGTTTTGCATAATAAGAACGCTTTATGGAAGGAAGAAATTCTGACACCATCTGTGTCTTTGGTGGAAAACACTAGTTGGTTTGCTGCCATGATTCTACGACCTATTATATGTCTCAATGTATTCACTAGGTCACATTAAAGGATTAATCTTCTATTCCATGCAATTGACACATTTCAAAATATGATATCAATGCAATGGAACCATAGCAGAAATTTAGAAAATGTTTGATCCATCTTCTTGAACGTCTCTCCAATTTGGTAAAAATGTCTTCAAATTATCAGGAGAATATTCGGGATAATAACGGTCAATTGTCTTCATCAATTGATCGAAATAAATTCGATACCCAGCACCAGAAAAATGTAACCCATCAATAGTATAAGTTTTCCAATCCTCATTTTTTGCCTTTGCATGATCCAAGAAACTTTGGCGAAGATTGATGTAGGGTACATTTTCTTCATGGGTTAATTTAATTAAAGCATCACTATATTCTTGAAATGCCTCATTGCTTCTGATCCAGCCTTGATCAATATCTTCTTTCTTTAGCACATCCCATAACTCTCTGTTAATCAAAGCAGGGCCAGCAACAATTGGTTTGATACTTGCATCTTTCATCATTTGGATCAATCTCTTGGTATTTTCAATAAATTCAGGGAGTGGCACTCTTTGTGGACCTGCAACCACAGAATCATTAGAACCAAAAAATATCGTTCCCATGACAATACCTTCTCCATCTGAAGCTATTATCTTTTCTAAGATAGGAATGGCCCAACGTGATGTGTAACCTGAATAACCTCTTTGCACAACGTCTAATTTTCTTGTGTAGACATTGGTTAGTGCAGAACCGACTGTGAAATGTTCTGGATCGAAAGAAAATTCAGTAATCGAATCACCGAATAATAAAAACTTTGGGTAGTTCATAATTTGATGTAATGTAACGTGGCCAATACAGTTTTAAGGTATTGAGGTTATCTACTTTGCCATTTCTCAGTTTAGCCTATATATAATTCATCCAATGTCTAAATATATTACATTTTCTCGAGAATTTGACATTTCTGAAAAAAAAAATCAGATCTACAAAAAAGACGCCATGGCTCACCCACTTTCTGATCTGAATAGAAGTCTTCGAGACTGCTAACACAAGTGAGCCAGACTACTTATCATACCACTCGTTATATTATACCAAAGACTCCCCCATTTACTCGACTCTCGCTATATGGCTTTAAATAGTTGGAACCAGATTACTGTTATTATATTATAAAACTAATACATTATTAAACGAGTTTCAATAAAAAACCAATAAAACTTTGCTCCAAAATAGAAGCTAGATGATGCAGTTACAGAGCCCCAGATCTATTCCACCTCCGTTGCCTACCGACACGCCTAACAATAACATCGTCCATGATCATGTTGCACATGAAGACTTACCTGATTGTGTGCGCTGTAAAGAGGCTATCACTTCTGGGCAAGCGTACGAATTAGGCGATGATAGATGGCATACTCACTGTTTTACGTGCTATCGATGCGAAAAGTCTCTAAGTTGCGATTCAGACTTCCTTGTATTGGGTACAGGTGCTTTGATTTGCTTTGATTGTTCTGATTCATGTAAAAACTGTGGGAAGAAAATCGATGACTTAGCCATTATCTTATCATCATCAAACGAGGCATATTGTTCAGATTGTTTTGTGTGCTGTAAATGTGGTGACAATATCAAAGACTTGAGATATGCAAGGACGAGGAAAGGTCTCTTCTGTCTGAAATGCCATAAGAAGCTATTAGCCAAAAGGAAATATTATGAAGAAAAGAAACGAAGGGAAAAGAAAAACTTACCCATCCCTCCAGAACCCTCCAATGATGACCCAGTGATAAATGATATTAATGATTTTAATCCAGATTCACCAATGCCAGAAATACAGGAACGGTCACCAGCAAAGGTGCTAACTTCCCCCGTCAGAAAGATTAGTATGCATAGTCCAATTCCAAATCAGTCTAGTGATATATCACATAAATCAGAAACCAACTACGTGGCGTCGCCTATTCCAAAGAAGCTATTAAACAAGACACCATTAAAGAATTATGATGGCAAAATCCAACCAACTAATAATACTTTTGCTTCATCTTCGAATAAGAATCACAGAAAGGAGTTAAGCTTACCACTATTTAACTCAGAACAACCTCAAACACTGGCTCCACCTCAGTTCATTGAAAAGCAAGGCTCTTTTAAAAATTCACACTTCAAGACAAAATCAGATCTGACAGGATCAATAAGACAATCAGCACTTCTAGAAAAAGGAACACATAACCATAATGAAACATCAAGAGAATTATCAAATATTCCTTCCACAACAACCTATGATAATTTAGCAGGAGAGCTTTCCACCCCCAAAAGAGCTGTAAATGAAGATTTTGTCAATGCTGACAAGGATGATTCCCATGATATTATTGACACAGCAACGAATGAACTAGAGATTTCAACAAATAATGATACCCAAAACGAAAATACTTCAATGAGCACTAATGACATTTTAAACAACTACATGGACAAGAGTTCTCTAGTCAATGATAATGAGACATCCCTACTTTCAACAAAACTACACAGCGCTAATATTCTCACGGATGGTAATATAGTTTTGAAACAGTTGCAAGAAGATATATCTGCTCTTCAAATGTCAAAGGCAGAATTAATGCATAATATCGACGATATGGTTCTATTGAAGTCGAGCTTAGAAAAACAGTTACATGGGTTGAGAGAGGAAATTGAAAACAGTAGACAATTGTTAATCGAAAAAACACAGCAACCTCAGATGCTAATAACCTCTTCAGATCCATATTCCGGTGAAAGTTCACCAGTCAAGAATATATCCACAGCTAGCATTGCTAGACCGGCAACAAAACCTAAATTCTGGAAATTCTTCTCGTCAAAACAACAAAACTCTCCTTCAATGGGATCTTCTCCAATAAAAGCGTCCAATTCAAATCAAAATATTCATAATCTAAGAAACATGCAAGCACCTATATCATTTACTAACTCAAATGGTAGATCTAGTTCACCCCACTCCCCCTCCGCCTCATCTATATCAAAACTTGAAATTTCACACCCTAGAATACAAAATCCAGAAGATTTCAAGGATGTTAACCTGATACCCATTTCAAGCCCTTCTAAGCATCAGCTTCCTTTGATTTTAACTGAATGCATAAAATATATTGAGTCAGATGAAGAAAATTTAAAAAGTGAGGGTCTTTACAGAAAGTCCGGTTCCAAAAGGGTGATCGAAGATATTGAAGCTCAGTTCAATAGTGGAAAAGAGGATATCGATCTTTCACTTTATGACATTAACGCTGTAACAGGTGTTCTTAAGAAATATTTGAGAAATTTACCAAATCCAATTATAACTTATGAATTATACGAGCCAATAATTGATTACGTAAGACAACATAATTTAGATCTAAGTGATTCAGGTGTTAACCAAGGCTTCATAAATATTTTGAACTTATTGCCTAGAGAGCATATTGAAGTATTGAAATTATTAGGAGAACATATCCATCTAGTTCAACGTTATAGCGATGAAAATTTGATGACAGCAAAAAACTTATGCCTTGTGTTTACGCCAAGTTTAATAATGGATTATTCTGGTGAGAAAGATATTATTGATATGAGGGAAAGAAATTTTGTGATTAGTTACATACTCGAAAACTATCAGGAAATTCTTCCTTAGAGCCATGTATCTTGGACTCATCAACTTTCGATAAAAGTTTGAAAAAAAAAAAAATGCATTTTTTATGTATATAGTTTATATTTTATTTATTTATTTACTCTTATGAGAGAGACAGTTAATTAGTTATTCGTTTTGTTTTATTATATCACCAAAAGTAAATATTTATTTAATTTACATTGATGATAAATAGTCTTGGTAACCAATTGTTTCTAATTTCTCAGCCTTTTCTAAAACTTCTTGTTCTTGTTTAGACAAGAACTCTTGCATCTTATGGAAATATTGATTATCATAAGTTCCTAATATTCTAATGGCCAAAAGAGCTGCATTAGTACTGTTGTTGATTGCCACTGTTGCAACAGGAACACCTCTTGGCATTTGCACTATTGAGTGTAGCGAATCGACACCATCTAATGTGGAACCTTTTACTGGGACACCAATTACAGGCAAAGGGGTCATAGCAGCAACCATACCTGGTAAATGAGCGGCCCCACCAGCACCTGCAATTATAGCTTTGAGACCACGTTCTGATGCTTGGATAGCATATTCAGACATTCTATGTGGCGTTCTATGAGCAGATACGATGGTGACTTCGAAAGAAACGCCGAATTCTTCAAGTATTTTACACGCAGCAGACATTACTGGAAGATCAGAATCAGAACCCATAATTATACCAACTAAAGGCTTAACAGTTTCCCTTCTCTTCAATTGATCCACAGCGGTAACAACCACAGGCTCATCCACTGTACCAGTAATAAAATCTAGTCTTCTCTGGCATTCTTGCATCGAGGAAGAAATAATGTTGATATGACCCACTTTGCGACCTGGTCTTAATTCTTTACCATATAGATATACAGAAGCACCCGGGGTTTGTAAAGCACGTTCACATATCTTTAATTCAGCATTAGGTTCATCTTTATCGCCCAATATATTTAACATTATAGCATTAGTGTTGTTTGTAGAGAGATTAGTGAACGATTTTGGCATTGGTAAATTTAGAATTGATCTTAAATGTGCTTCAAATTGCGATGTAACGCAAGCATCGATAGTGTAATGACCTGAATTATGAGGTCTTGGAGCAATTTCATTGATTAAGAGATCTCCATTTTCTAGTAAAAACATTTCCACCCCAAAGATACCGGCCCCTGGGAAAGCTTTGATGGCATTTGCAGCTAACATTGCAGCCTTTAGACGAACTGAGTTAGGTAATCTTGCTGGACAATAGCATAAATGACAAACACTATTTTGGTGAATGGTCTCTACAACTGGGTAGGAATAGATACGATTATCTACAGAGCGAACTATCATTACAGATAGTTCCTTCACAAACGGAGCCCATTTTTCTGCATATAATGTACTACCTTTCAAAGCTTCAAGGGCATCCGGGATTGAACTCTGATTTTTGACAACAAAATTGCCTCTACCATCATAAGCAAATGTTCTTGCCTTTAACATAAATGGATAACCAAATTTGTTACCAAATGATTGTAAAGCCTCTTTTGATGGATCAAGAATAGCAGCACTATCAGCAACTTGGATTTTATTTTTGATTAGAAACTCTTTTTGAGTATATTTATCTTGAATTATTTCAATAGTCTCTGGTGAAGGGTAGATTTCTAATTTTGGATACTCTTCTTTTAAACTCTTTAAAGTTGGAACATCAACATGCTCAATTTCGACAGTCAACACATCACATTTGGCAGCTAATTTCCTAATATCTTCCGGATTGGAAAATGAACCAACGATATGTTCAGTAGAATTTGATATTTGTTTGGCTGGAGAATTTTCCGCATCCAATATCACAGTCTTGACATTCAATCTATTTGCAGCCTCTACTATCATACGGCCCAATTGACCCCCACCTAATATACCCACTGTTCTGGAATCCATTGTGTGTTTTTGTTGTATTCTTAGCGACTTTTTCGATTGCAGATAGGTGAATCAATTGATACACTATTTGGCTTAATGGAAAGAATTGAATAAATAGAGAGCCAGTTCTACTGTTGCTTCCTGATGATATTGATCCAAAGTCGAAACTACTTATCTACGTCTATATTTATATGATTCTAAAGTGACTATCCTTAATCTGATCTGTCTATAGAAATTGATTCGAAAATTTATTTTTCACTATTTTCAATATTTGATATAAAGGCCAGAGTCAAATTACAACAGCTGCCATAAAGACATCATCGCTAGTAAGACACCATCACTAGCAATACAACCACTATTGCCATGTAGCTGTTAACGAGTAAGGGAATGGCAATGACATAATAGATCTGGTTCTATCAGAAAATTCAAATCTTATATGTAGTTTGCAACATTGGGAGAAGAAACTATATATATTCTTCAGTGGTGTCATAAAATAATGCATCATCTCCAGTAGTATTGTAATGCAACACATCCTCTTCCGTAGTATCATAATACATCACTTCCTCTTCCTCTTCTGTTTCATCCCTAGAGGAGACTGAACCATCAAGTTTTGCTTCAGTATCTTTTGAAGAATCCATCTTCTTTAATGAACTTATAATAGATGAATCTGACTGACTATTGGCACTGTTTAGAGAAAATATTGGCAAACCTCTATGGCGAGTCTCTGTATTTGCTGTGGCAGTTTTGCTATTATCTTGATACTTTGCCTTTTCGATTGTCTCTGACTTTGAATCATAGTGCAGTTTAATTTCTTTATCTAAATACCCCCACAGTAAGATATGACCAAGGGTATCACGATCAATGATACCGTATATCTCATGAATCATGGCTTTTATTTTATTAATTCTAGTTTCTAAAGCGTGAGATAACATAAACTCTTTGGACTGTTCCTGCTTGGTACCATTCAATGGAGATGAGTTGGATTCGTATAGGGAAAATTGTCTTGGAATAGATGGTGGCGATAAAAGAGGACTAGAAGATAAGTTACTCTTCGGTTTAATATCTCTAACTGTCTTTGAATGATCAATTGGCTTAAAATTCGGTTCGGAATGGACTTTCAATGAAAACAAATTTCTGAATGATCCTGACCTAGATATACTCATCCTGTTCTTTTTCTTTGACTGCGACGAGATTTCAGATGATGAAGCCGATTTTGATTTATCCATTATATGAGGAAGGAATAGCAGAAATTTACCCAGAAGATTGAATGCAATGTTTACTAGAAATTTATCTATAACAGGATAATTACCCCTCTCATGCCCAGTTTGAATTCGTTTCGATAAGTCGAAATCTTTAGATCCATGGCTCTGATGGTCACGAAAGAAAACATTACTGTAAAACTTCTTTATACTGAAACGTTTGAAGTCTTTTGTTGAAATATCAAAAGTTGATAAAATATCAACAGAAGGAAAATTCATGCAAATATGTATAAGTTTCCTTATATTGTTTGAACCTTCTTCGTTATTTATCAATTCAATGATTTGTTTCATCACATTATGCAGCTGTGAAATATGTGAGTATACAATATCTTGATTCCTCTTAACGTTAGTAAGGTAATCTTTATCCATAATGGTTTCTAATATTCTATCTAAAGAATAAAAAAGCTTAATATATTTCAAGTTAACCTCATCGAATAACTCACTGAAATAAACCGAATCTCCGTAAGTTTTATGATATATATCAACAATTTCCACAGTCCCCTTTTCATTAATTTCAGATATATCTAATCGCTCCAAAAATGGAATTAACTGCAATATTTGAACACGCTTAATTACATTCAGAATAGTCCTATTATCGTGGTGTTCCCATATAAGCAACTGAATAAACGATGTCATTAAAGTTACACGGAAATTACCTGCGGTACTTAGTGATGGCGGTGGAATTGATGAGTTCATACTTACTAGGGAAGTATTACTATGACTTCTACGACTCAATGAACTAGGCGGAAGAAGAGTAAACCCAGAGTTATTTTTTGTGGTTAGGTTGCTTATACCACGAGATAAAGTGTTAATACTATCATTAAATTTATAAGATTTTGCTAATATGTTTAAATTTTGTCCCTTCCATTCGGATTGTTTCAATTTAAGTTTTGAAGATAGAGACATATCTTCTTTATCAATATTATAAAATATGTCATACACTTCTTCTTGCATTTTGAAAATTGGATTTGCTGTTCCCACAATCAGTCTCATGTTTGATTTTTGAGCTGTTTGAGTAAATGTTTTCAGTATCCCTATCATTGATATATCAACATAAGGTATGGCAAATATATTTTGAGAACTTGAATCTTCATCCAGGGAACTACCACTTACCAAATATGACACAGCAAAGATCAATTGACATAAATAATCTTTGGAAATCTTAGTGGAATAAATAATAACATTCTTAATTTCATTTATATCAAAAATTTGTAAATTTATATCTCTTATTAGTTTTAATGCAATTCTATTGTAATCAATTTCAGTTGGAATATGTGACTCCAGTAAAATATTCTGGCATACTGGTAGCTTATAATACAAATTCGATGGCAGATGGGGTAATGCTATGCGGGATAATGTATAATGTATCAGCCTGTTAGATGTGCTGATATTATTCTTGAATTTATCATGATTTGCTGGTATGAGGTTTATGACATTTTGTAAAATGTTATTGATAAGAACGTCCTCGTTGACTGAATCGTTGACTGATTGAACAATTTGTTGGAACAAATCATTTATTGGAACACTAGTAAAATCGATCTTATTCATTCTATTAGTAAATGTGGATAGCAATGCCGTATCATCATCAACAACATTATAATTCATCATATTTTCCAATAGAATGGTTAAAAAGGGTTTCCACTTAATGAAATCTGGAGATCTAGATCCCAATGATACCGCCTTAATAGTGGCCCCTCTCTCATTAGCTGGGTTCAATATTGTGTTACAGATACTAATGAAGTAGAGGATATCCATACCGCTTTGTGTCTGAACGCCTGTTGGTAAGAATTCATAACATTGAGATATCGGATTGAAGTATAACATGAAATAGGTGAAGTCTATCTTACCTGGGTATTTCTCCATGTTGTCTGGAATCATCAAAGTAGCTAAATTGATTGAATTAAACCCTGGAACAGCTTTTGGATATTGGCATTTTATCGTCGAGCCTAGTTTATTGTCGAATTCTGCAGATAACATGTACTCGACATTGCTACCACGTCTGGTATTTCCATCATCCATGGCGAGGATCTATATTGCTAGATATATAGATTATATGTATAGTCTATCGCAATTGGAATCCTCTTTAGAAAAGTTATATTTCTTCTCTCTTTGCCAGATATTAATGTTCGAATTGAAGATCTCGAGAAGTTGCATTATAATTATTATTATTATTTTTCACTTTCCCTTACATAAGAGAAGAAATAAAGAGAGATGCCCAGATCTGAAGGGCAACTGGTTGTTATGGTACCTTGGTGATTTTACACAACCAGATGTCAATTGATATCGCAACAGGATAAAACCATAATGGCTCCTACTTAAAAATTTGAATGTGAAATGAATACTTATTGAATTTGCAAAATTTATATAGTCTTTTTGAATAACTAAGAACTAGCTTGATAATTTCTCATATGTGTAGAAGATGGCTGCATTTGAAGGTATTGATCTGAACAATGTGATGCCCAACCCCCTATAGAAGCCTGCAATCCCATGATGGTTATGAATGTGGTTTATAGCTTCTTTAAAACCAAGATGTTCAGTTTGCATCAAAGACTTGATTGTATCTACGGGGAACACACTACCATTGAAGATAAACCCTGCCACAGCACCACTTATTAGTAGTTGCCACGAATGAATAATTGGCCCTGTTTCGTTGGATTCGCTCGATGGTGTATCCAAGATATCCCATGATCCAGTGTTTTGATGGACAAAATATCTTTTCAACAACTGGAAAGTCCCAAACCATATCAAAGAACCAATAGATTCCCTTATGAACGTCCCCAATTGACCTTGCCATAACCCCAAAAACCCTTTTTCTTCTATGATTGAATTGATAGTGGGTATAATTGAAGTTTGGTGAGCAGATCTTTCTGAAGGTGGATTTCTTGTCTTACTTGGCCTCCGCGTTCTTGAGAGTTTCATATCTTCATCATCACCTTCATCTTCCTCTTCTTCGTCATCTTCTTCTTCTTCAGTTTCTGTAGGTTGTTGAACTTCAATATCGATTTCACTGTACATTTGCATATGAAGATTCGAGACTTGCAACTTACATTTAATCAACTCAACTGGGGTCAAAACAAAACTGGCACAAGAACCAGCAAATGCCCCCGATATCAATATAATCCAAATAACATCCAATCCAGTATACCGGCTCAATAAATTGTAACATTGATTATATGAAACGAATAAAATTGCATTTTCAAATGCGGCTCCAAGTAATGGAGATAAAATGCCTTGATAAAACCCATTGATAATACCCTCATTGTCATATGTGTATTGAATGCAGGACCATGTAGTGGGGAAAACATTTATACCTTGTGTTTGCATTCTCACTTTGATGGTATCGAATGGATAATCTATAAGTTTTCCCAGGGCACCTGCGATGGACCCACATATTATTTCCCAAAGGGCAGCTTTTAATGTCATTTTGTTGTCACTAGCAGTGCTGGGTAGGTTGAGATAGATGCAGATAGGATGGATATCAAGGTAAATATATATATATATATATATCTGTTAGCTACGATAACCTCTACGTGATTGAGAAGTGGTATGAAAAATTGCATATTATATGAAAATCTTGTCAAAATTAATAATGAATTTTCAAATGATCTAGAATATTACTGAAAAGGATTGGATAAATATCTATATATATCTATAAATATATGGTGTAGATGGCAGGTGTAGATGCTTCATCATGCTGGACAGATGGCCACTGTCTCATCTCCTTGCAATAGAGGTATTATTTCGTTCAAGTTGTGGATGGCGAGATCGATCAACTCTTTATGTTCAGTTAGTAGATGCTTATTAACGTGATTTTTTAAAAGGATGGTGAAACTACCAGCAGAACGACCACACATGATATCGTCGTAGGAGTCACCCACTATTATCAGTTCTTGTGGTTGCAAACTTAATAATTTTGCAATATGTAACAATGGATCTGGATTTGGTTTTGTGGGTCTAAAATCTCGAGTCAAGACATGGTCGAAACTTGACCACTCCCTAGGGATAAATTTATTAATTAAATAGTTAACTGGTGACGGCTTGTTTCTTGTACAGATATTTTTACTATAATTATTTAACGTCAAATATTTCATTATTTCCACCAGGCCAGGTTGAGGTTCCATTTCCTCCATTGCCTGCATTTCAACTTCATGAATTCTCTTTTCAGCCAACAGTTTATCTTCTGTAGTGGGTAAATTGTCAATAAATTGTAATATATCTGTATTCTTATCGGTCAATCCGATAGCTTGTCTCATTGCTGGAAACATCCATGGTTGCGGTAAACATAGTGTACCATCCATATCGAACACGATAGCTTTGACCCTTTGGGAAATTTCAATGAGTTTATTCAGTCTAGTCATGTCGTGTTGGGTTGTGTAAATAATGATATATTATCTAGTATCAAGCACAGTGCCTTGAATCTGTACGATCTTATCATTCGATATCGATTCCGACTTGGCTCAAAATTTAATATTAAACTGAAATAATCGAAACTTTGAATTGAAAAAAGTAGTTATCGACAAGCCAATCTTGAAGCCACCCCAAATCACCAACTCAGACAAAGAACGCAGCTTTAACATGACCTCGAGTGTGCCATATTTTAATGCTGATGAAATAGAACATAACCCCTTTGAAGAGAATGAAGCTTCAGTGACGGTTAGTGCTATTTTGTCTCAAGAAACCCCCAACTTGGAAGAAGAGAATGAAGATGCAAATGGAAGTGAAAATGAAGGTGAAGATGTGGCGACTACACAGTCAATTACAACCCCACCTTCACCACCACCAAAGGATGATCCACCAGCATCAAGGAATAATGATCCACAAACGATTGATAAATTTATACCTGAAATTAAATACCAATCGAAACATCATTTCAAAGTGAAAGTGACTGGTCTTGAACGTGTTGGTACCAATTCGAATAAACGTGAAAACCCAACAATCATTTTCCAATACGAGACAAACATTCCATTATTTCGCCGTAAACATTGTGATAATGTTAAGAAAACCATACAAGAATTTAAAGAGTTTTATAAATATTTGAATTCGTGTGTCTTGGAATGTTTTGTCCCTACTTTACCCTTACCATACACGCACTATGGGATAAATAATCAAGAAGACTATGAAGGTGTATTATTAACTTATCAAATATGGTTCAATCGTATTGTATCAGACGCAATTATTGTGAGTAATGAAGAGTTTATGTTTTTCATTGAAAGTGATTTCAATACGTATAGACCGATCAATTATGGTCAGGGGAAGGATGGCGATGAGGATCATAGTGTAAGTTTAACGAGATACGAGGGGATTAAGAGAAAGACGATGAAACAGTTCCAACCCCCCTACGACCATAATACTATATTATCTGAGTTTCGGCCCCTGGTCAAGTCTATCTATCGGGGGGTGCAATCGATTCAAGATTGTATGTTACAGATGGATAAATCTCGTGGGATGTTGATTCAAGAAGAGATTACATTGGGTAAAGAGTTCATATCATTGAATGGTATGATCAATCAATTTTATAAGTTTGAAAATATGACTTCACCATATGAACGATACGGTAAGATCATGATCACTGTGAGTGATATTAATAGTGTTTTGAATACGATGAATCTGGCCACGTTATACGACGGATTGAACTGGTTACAGACAGATTCGTATGGTATAAAAGAGAGTCTTACTGATCGTCATTTTATCATGAGAGATTTAATGAATTTACAAAAGCAAAGTAAATTGAAACAAGAACGAGCTCGTAAGAATAGGAACAAGAGAGACGTTGATCCGTTACGACTTCATGAATCTATCCAAGATTTACAGGCGACAGTGAAATTAGAACAACGCACTACACTTAAGTTGACCCGAATGACGATGAACATGGAAAGGTCAAGAGAAGAATGGTTACAATGGTATAGTGATTGGATCAAGCACAATATTAAGAATTTCACGTTGAAGAACATCGAGTACGAAAGAAAGAAATTGAACGTCATGGAAAGAGCCAAATACGGTATAAGATCCACTGATTCTCAAGGCGGCTTGTCCCGTTTGGGCAGGGATCACTTGGCAGCGGTCTCCTCTACAGAGGGGGCCACACCTGTGGTGAAACCGTCGCAACAGAGAGATAACGATACGTGGACCACGACAGACCGCCATTTCAAGGACACAAACGAGCTGATCGAGTCTAGCGAGCGGCCAAGTGAGCCTGCGACCCCACCGAAGGACGGTCTGCAGCCCATCGATTACAACGCCCGGACTGCAGTCCGTTTCCTTGGTCGAGCCAACTTCTAATCAACAAGCAACTGCTCAACTGATCAATAATCGAATAACCCATCGATGAATATATCAGTCTCAATATGCGAATCCCCCCATGTTTTATTGCCAAAATTCACATTTTGCACCAATTTTGCAAAGAAAACGGTGTTTTGGCTGCCAGAACAATACCAAATCCCCTGAAATTGTGCTTTTTGCCCAATTTGAAATTTCAACAAGGTGAAAAATTCTGGGAATTGGCAAAATAACGTGGTTTTATAGCAATAAAACAGGCATTTGATGGCATTGACAGGTGGGACAATTTGTATTTAAACCCCCCAGTGGGGTGGTCGATGTTGGGGTATTTCCTCTTTTATTTCCTCCACTCGTTGAACTGCTATTAAATAAAATAAGGCATTACTGAAATATCTCTGCAATACCACCTCAACCAAACAGTACAACAATTGATTATGGTTGCCTTTACTGTGGATCAAATGCGTGATCTTATGGATCATGTGACAAACGTTCGTAACATGTCTGTTATTGCCCATGTCGACCATGGGAAATCTACTCTGACCGACTCCTTGGTGCAAAGAGCCGGGATTATCTCTGCTGCTAAAGCCGGCGAAGCAAGGTTCATGGACACCAGAAAGGATGAACAGGAAAGAGGGATCACCATCAAGTCCACCGCCATATCTCTATATTCAGAGATGAAAGAAGAAGACGTCAAGGATATCAAACAGAAGACCGACGGGAACTCCTTCTTAATCAATTTGATCGATTCTCCAGGTCACGTCGATTTCTCTTCTGAAGTCACCGCGGCATTAAGAGTCACCGATGGGGCGTTGGTCGTCGTCGATACCGTCGAAGGTGTCTGTGTCCAAACTGAAACTGTATTAAGACAAGCTTTGGGGGAAAGAATTAAACCAGTCGTAGTCATCAATAAAGTGGACAGAGCCCTATTGGAATTGCAAGTCACAAAGGAAGATCTATACCAATCCTTTGCCAGAACGGTCGAGTCCGTCAACGTTATCGTATCCACTTATGCTGACGATGTCCTGGGCGATGTCCAGGTCGACCCTTCCAAGGGGACTGTCGCTTTCGGGTCCGGTCTACATGGCTGGGCATTCACAATCAGACAATTCGCGGAACGTTATGCTCACAAGTTTGGTGTCAACAAAGATAAGATGATGGATAAATTATGGGGGGATGTCTATTTCAACCCAAAGACTAAGAAATGGACCAACAAGGACACCGATGCCGAGGGGAAGCCATTGGAGAGAGCATTCAATATGTTTGTCTTGGATCCAATCTTTAGATTATTTGACGCTATTATGAATTATAAGAAGGAAGAAATCCCAATCTTATTAACAAAGTTAGAAATTAATTTGAAAGGGGATGAAAAGGATTTAGAAGGTAAAGCTCTATTGAAAGTGGTTATGAGAAAATTCTTACCCGCTGCTGATGCATTATTAGAAATGATTGTCATGCATTTACCATCCCCAGTCACTGCCCAAGCTTATAGAGCCGAACAATTATATGAAGGTCCATCAGATGATGCTAACTGTGTGGCTACCAAGAACTGTGATCCAAAGGCAGATCTAATGCTATACGTCTCCAAGATGGTCCCGACCTCAGATAAAGGTAGATTCTATGCCTTTGGTAGAGTCTTTGCTGGTACTGTCAAATCAGGCCAAAAAGTTAGAATTCAAGGCCCCAATTATGTACCAGGCAAGAAAGATGATTTATTCATCAAAGCTGTCCAAAGAGTCGTCTTGATGATGGGTAGATTCGTCGAACCAATTGATGATTGCCCAGCTGGTAACATTATCGGTTTAGTCGGTATTGACCAATTCTTACTGAAAACAGGTACTTTAACTACCTCGGACACGGCCCATAACTTGAAAGTTATGAAATTTTCTGTATCTCCAGTGGTTCAAGTTGCTGTAGAAGTTAAGAATGCTAATGATTTGCCAAAATTAGTCGAAGGTTTGAAAAGATTATCCAAATCCGATCCATGTGTCTTAACCTACATGTCCGAATCAGGTGAACATATCGTCGCTGGTACTGGTGAATTGCATTTAGAAATTTGTCTTAGTGATTTAGAACATGATCATGCTGGCGTTCCATTAAAGATTTCTCCACCTGTCGTCGCATATAGAGAAACTGTAGAAGCCGTGTCATCTCAATCTGCATTGTCAAAGTCTCCAAATAAACATAATAGAATATATTTAACTGCTGAACCAATTGAAGAAGAAACCTCACTGGCCATAGAAGACGGTAAGATCAATCCAAGAGATGATTTCAAGACTAGAGCTAGAGTCATGGCCGATGAATACAATTGGGATGTTACTGATGCTAGAAAGATTTGGTGTTTTGGTCCAGATGGTGCGGGCCCAAATTTGGTCATTGATCAGACTAAAGCTGTTCAATATTTAAACGAAATTAAAGATTCTGTTGTGGCTGCTTTCCAATGGGCTACAAAGGAGGGTCCAATATTTGGTGAAAACATGAGATCTGTGAGAGTCAATATCTTGGATGTCACATTACATGCTGATGCTATCCATAGAGGTGGTGGTCAAATCATCCCCACTATGAGAAGAGCTACATACGCTGCTTTCTTATTAGCTGAACCTAGAATTCAAGAACCTGTTTTCTTGGTCGAAATTCAATGTCCAGAGAACGCCGTGGGTGGTATTTATTCTGTCTTGAATAAGAAGAGAGGTCAAGTTGTCTCTGAAGAACAAAGACCTGGTACTCCATTATTTACCATCAAGGCATATTTGCCAGTCAATGAATCGTTTGGTTTCACTGGTGAATTGAGACAAGCCACGGGGGGTCAAGCCTTCCCACAGATGGTGTTCGACCATTGGGCTACTATCGGCTCTGACCCCTTGGACAAGACCACCAAAGCCGGTGAGATTGTCCATGCCGGCCGTAAGAGACACGGTATGAAGGAGGAAGTTCCAGGCTGGCAAGAGTACTACGATAAGTTATGATCTGTTTTTGGTTAGACGCATGGCAAGGTGGGAGTAATGTAACGATTCCACTTTGTATATGCATTTAATTTCTGTTTATTGCTTGATGTTTTAATGCTAGATATGTCTTTGTTTTATATTTGTATAATTCTCCGGGAATAGCTAATATAATATTGCTTAATATACTACAATTGGTATAATACTCTTGATATAATACTTTTCAATATAGTATAGTTTAATATATTCTCGATTTTGTATTACTCTGCGTTTTGGGCATTACCCGGCCGGCTGCCAGAGGAGCGTCCAGCCCGAAATCTCGGCCGTGGAAGCGAAGAGGGGGAAGCCCGCTTTCTCGGCCCGCGGTGACCAATAAAATGTCCCGGCCATATTTAAAAGCGTTTCCTGTCAAATATCACCTTTGCACATTTGAAGAAATGTATATTATATATAAGGACTAGTCGAAGAGGTTTTGATTTGCAAGCCATTGAGTTTCCATTCCGCAGTCTAGCAAGTGGTATCTGGGTAAGGAATCAAACCGTTTTAGTAACCATTCAACCATAACTGCATATATCCTTGAGCAATGTTAAGAAACACATTTTTAAGAAATTCAATTTTACCAACAAGAAGGTTCTTAGCCACTTCTATCAAGAATCAACCAAGTATCGGGAGATACACCGGGAAACCAGATCAAGCCACCGGGAAGTACAATGTTTCATTCATCGAGGGGGATGGTGTAGGTCCAGAAATTTCACAGTCTGTGAAACAAATCTTTGCAGCTGCAAATGTCCCTATTAATTGGGAGTCGTGTGATGTATCGCCAATCCTAGTCAATGGGCTAACTACCATTCCTGACCCAGCTGTACAATCCATCAATAAGAATTTAATCGCTTTGAAGGGTCCCTTAGCCACTCCAATTGGGAAGGGGCACAGATCTTTGAATTTGACTCTAAGAAAGACTTTCAATCTTTTTGCCAATGTGAGACCTGCCAAATCAATCAAGGGGTTCAAAACCACTTATGATAATGTCGACTTAGTATTGATCAGAGAAAACACTGAAGGTGAATACTCCGGTATCGAACATGTTGTTGTTCCAGGTGTCGTTCAATCTATTAAATTGATTACTCGTGACGCTTCGGAAAGAGTCATTAGATATGCTTTCGAATACGCTAAAGCTATCGGTAGACCAAGAGTCGTTGTCGTCCATAAATCTACCATCCAAAGATTATCAGATGGTCTATTCGTCGATGTGGCTAAAGAATTAAGTGAACAATATCCAGACATTAAATTTGAAACTGAATTGATTGATAACACAGTGATGAAATGTGTTATGCACCCAGACTCCTATAGTGATGCCGTTGCCGTGTGTCCAAACTTATACGGTGACATCTTATCTGATTTGAACTCTGGTTTAAGTGCAGGTTCTTTAGGTTTAACTCCATCTGCCAACATTGGTAACGAAATCTCCATCTTTGAAGCCGTCCACGGGTCAGCTCCAGATATTGCTGGTCAAAATAAAGCTAATCCAACCGCTTTGTTACTATCATCCGTGATGATGTTAGAACATATGGGTCTAAATGATCATGCTTCCCAGATTCAAAATGCTGTCTTAAATACAATTGCCTCCAGTCCAGAAAATAGAACTGGTGATTTAGGTGGTTCTGCTACTACTTCATCATTCACTGAAGCTGTCATTAAGAACTTATAACTTTGAAACAAAACAAAAAACGCTCACACTCAAAGGAAAGAAAAAACATAACAATAACAAAATGTGTATATAAGTATGTTAACTTTTGAATTGGGCAGTTTGATTTTGAAATGTACTATAATTATAATTATACCAACAACGCATCATGACTATTCTTTCTATAAAATATATAAATATTATTAATCATATAAATATTAAACAATCAAACATTCAGGAAAATAAACGTGTAGAATATCTTCCTGTTTAATCATCTATTTGTTTGCTTTCCACTGATACATCATCTCTCGTGGGGAGAGGATTATTCATTTCCTCGACCATATTTTCTTTTAACCATGCATCATCAGATTGCATAAACTTATTACAACCTTCATTTGATTGGATCCATTCCATAATTTCATCATCTGAATTGATATGACTACTTTTACAATAATTGAACATTATTGGTGTCTCATTGGGTCTAGTAGTAAATTTCATGATAGTCTCTTTCACTTTTATTTCGTCTATATTATTAACAATTTGATAATCTGTACCATATGAATTACTCTGTAATAAAGACCATTTCTTCAAATCTTTCTTATCTCTCACAAAATATGTATATGGGGATAATGTTATCATGACAAGTAAGTGTGGTTCATCAATAAGACCCATCTTCTTTGCGGATTGAATGATGTGATAATCTGGATGGGATAGATTCCATTCATTTTGGAGTTTACTTGTTAGATCTTGATATTCTTCCTTTAAAGTGCTTAATTTTTGTGATATTGCCTGTTTTATAGATTGTAAAGTTTCCAAATATTTACCATTCGCTTCATTTGAATCATTATCAATATAGTTGATACTACTATCCAATACATTCAATATATTTTTACCTTGGAAGTTTTTCAACGTTTGCATTTCATGTAAACATGCTTTCAATTTTTGTTCTGCTTGTTTCCGTTTAATGATGATATGTTTAATCAATTGATTCTTGGTGGCCACACTATACAACTGTGGATAAAATTCAAATGGGATATCTACTCCATCTGGTAATGCGATATCTTCCTCTGTCATTTCATCCATTTCACTGAAAATGATGGTTAAAAATGGTGAAATATCCTTTAATGAATTTTCTGTCACATCATTAAATTGGAAATTACCATCGTCATTTTCAATTAAATCATCATCATCAGGGTATAATAGTCGGTTTAACATTTTATAAAGATTAGTATCATATTCCTCTGGAGGGAAATGTAATAGCATAACGTTACTTTCTCTTGTCTCCGTAGTATTTTCTGGTTTATAAAGGGCTTTAGTGATGAATGCATTATTAATCTGTACTTTATCCACATGGGGGCAAAGTTCTAGATCCATGATCAATGATCTAATGAACCCCGGTAACAATTCATTTATCTTATCAGTATTTTGCATTTGAGATCTTAGGTCATTATCGAATACTAATGAGAAGATGTTTGGGGAGATGTATGCTCTTTGTGAATTTGGATTATTAATTATTGAAATCAATCTTTGTAATTGCCATAAAGTCTCTGGTTGAATAGTTTCTTCATCCTGTTGCTGTTGTTGTGTTAATTTTTCAATTGAACCGTCTTTGGTCAGCTGATATAAAGGTTCATTTAGGGATAAACCTTTATACCAATCTGAATGATGGTTTAAATCTTTAAAATCTGGTATTAAGAACCATTTGGGCATATGCCTTGCTACAGCATATGCGAAAATTGCCAGATAATTTTCAATGAGACTATTTCTGGGCAATGGCAATACCATTGTTGGATTTGCCATGTCCAGTTTGTGTACAGCTGGTTGGTTCATTGTGGAGTAGTCTGGTGAGTTTGAGTTAGTGATGGAATTAGTGTTTGTGGCGGAAGATTCTTCGATAGTGGTAGTAGTGGATGATGAAGATGAAGATGAAGAAGGGCGTATGGGTATATTTTGTAGTTGTTCATTTTCTGTGATGGATTGGTTATTGGTGTTATCGATTATATGGTTGAGGTCGCCTGGTTTTAGTTGAGAATTTGACTCATTCAAAGTGAGATGTTCGTTATCGTTATCATTATTAATATTATTATTTCTGAATGGGTTATTATTATTATTTTGTGGTGTTGAGGCAATATTATTATCGGTGGGCAATTCATTAGAGAATATGAAATTGACAGCATTTTCTAGATTGCCATTAGTTCTTTGCATGGCGTCTGTGGCTACATCTATGGGTATCCCCATTTCCATCAATGCATTTATTCCCTGTTGCATCTTGCACCCTCTGTCTATATTTGCTGTTGTTTATATATATATATATATGTATTTCAACCTTACCCTTCCAATACTGTGAAGTTGTCCAATTGATCTGTGGCCATCAGTGGGAAGATGTCTAATCCTCTTCTTAATCAGAATTGCATCTTCTCCCACTTTCAATTGTTTTTGACTTACAATAATCCTTACCAATTAATTAATTGCCAAATGGTTACCCGGATACTACAATCCCAATAGGAAAATTAAAAGCATTTAGCCCTAATGCAATGAGGCAAACCCTGATCTGACAAAACACCCAACCCTAACCCAAACAGCCCAAACCCTAAACAACCGCCCACTGAATGAAACGACTTATCACCGTTAAAAATCTTTGTTACCCGAATCGGAAAATTTCCCAATTACCACTCGAGGAATGCCCCCAGACAATACATTTTATCCGGGCCGCCGATCCATTTTTGGAAGGAACAAAAATACCGCATTACGTAATTTCAGCCCATCCTGCCGTTTTCTCAAATTGAAATTCTCAGTGATGCTTTTGCCGCCCAGACAATGGGCAAATGTGTGCCTGCGGGAGTTTACGGACATTAGCGCCATTAAGCTTTGTTGCTTTGTTGCTTTATTTCCTAATTGAGGGAATGCTAACTTTGTTTGATTGTGTTTGGCTCAAATTCAACAACAAGAATAGGCGGATATACATTGCATCATTCCCCAAGACCCCATTGGGGGGGTGGCACTGAATATATTGATATCGATATATTAGTTACCTGTTCAATGATGTAATGATGTAACGATGCAATGGGTAGAACACCCCATCTAGAAGAGCATCTACATCATCGGTATTATACTCTGTGTGATTATTCATCTTCTATTAAGAATCCAGTGGTAGAAGATTGATATAACCTTTTCCCCAATTAAAGTTAATTAACTTTCAATTGTGAGAACTTAAAGAGGTTAAAGTATATAAAATTCTTATAATTACGTATTAAGGATATAATATTATTAAGATATAAGCTTTCAGAGAGGGGGGAGAGCTTAGTAGTGCAATATGGTATGTTCCAAAGGGTGGTCTCTTGTAGAGAATTACGTATCTAACATATAATTACGTATGGAGATATAAACTTTTCAATACAGTTTCAACAGAAGTATATTACTAAACACAATCGGTCCACACTCAACTTCTTCCCCAATGGAGTTATATTCTCATCGAGTGTCATGAATTATAGCGGTTTATCGGTTTACTGTAGTGTGATTGCAATACTACTGTTGAATGATAATAGTAATAATACACACTACTCAATATATCAGGCGGTAATGTGAGCGAATCGGAACTGGTCGGAGCCGCGCGGGGCATCTCGGAAGCCATTTGTGGGAATTATAGGAGCGAATAGGAGAACTCGGTAACAGCTATACCCATAATAACAGCACTATCAACACTGTTTTATTCGGATCAGCAAAGGTATGAGTGCTGTTGGCGGGAGAAACAAGATAACAAAATAAATAATATTCTCACAACTCGTAATTAATTGCCTCCCCACCCATTGTTGTTGCGCAACTGCCACTAACCCGGTGCCCGGTGGGTGCCCCCAACTTACCTGTGCTAATGCGCCAATTGTGTTTGACCACAGGACAAAATACTCTAGCATGGGTCTAAGACGAATATAAAAATCATTATTTCAAGACATTAACCCATTGTTTCATTATACTGTTGTGATACTATAATTATTGCAATTGCCCCAAATGCAACAGCAACAGCAACAGCAACACAATCAAGTATGTGGTCTGGGTAGATTTTATTTAATTTGTTTTATTTTTGAGCCTCAACAATGCATTGTCTTGCAATGGAAACCAAAAAAACATCACAGTACAACATAATATAATATAATACAGCACAAAGGGGTATTGCCACGAGGTAGCATATCCATGGTTCGACTTCACATTGTCGACATTTTCTTGTCTTTTCAACATTGACATCTGCATATTCAAAGAATCAGTTGTCTTCGTTTCTTTTTCCTTTGTGGTGCATTGTCTTCGTTCATTTTTACAATTGGTCATTTCCCAGTTGCCAGTTGCCAATTGCCAATATCCCATTTCCTCTTCTCTTTTCTTTTCTTTTCCAATTGTTTCATGTCGACTTTCTTAGTTACCTGCATATTTGTCTTCATAATTCTAATCATCATTGTCTTTCGATTTATTTTTTTCACTGAAAAATAATGAAAAATAATTAAATAAAATAATAATGAAAATTTTTCATCAAAATATTACTCAACTCGTTATTATCACAATTTGCTCAACAATTCTATCCTTTTTACCTTAACGACGAGGCAAATCTCTAAACTTCCCTCAACTTAACCAAACACACATACACTAATTGCGAATCTTTATACTCTTTACAGTTCCTGAGACATTCAAAAAATAGCCAAATAACAATAAAAAACACCTTGTTTCAGGACAATTCAACTCTTGCATTCGGTATTGTCTCCAGTTGTTTTGCTACTTCTAGACAAACATTTCATTTTTGTCTCTCTTACTTTCAACAGCAAGCAAACAAACAACTTCGTATTACTCACTACTGTGTTTTCGCACCAGAACTGCGTTGGACTTTTAATTAATAACAGATAATCTTCACATTAACAAAACAAAAAAATAGCCACATACACACACTCACTCTCTCTCTCTCTCTCTCTCTCTCCCTTTCTCCCTTGACCTCCATCCTTTTTAACTTTTTTTAAACTCGGGTGCTGTATATATTACTTTACTACTTTCTTTATTTTAATTTCTGTTTAAAGACATCGACTGTGACTCTCTGTGTCTCTAAACCTCTAACTCACACATCATCAATCAAAGTGATATCGCTAGAATAAAATAAATATTCCATTGAAATTAAAATAAATAAACCAAAAAAAAATTTGTTAATATAGTACCCATCCTAATCTCTCAAACTTTAGATTAGTGTCCCTCTCTCTATCCATCTCTCTCTATATATATATCACAACCACCCAACATCAACACGCCATGAAGGGTGATCTACCAAACGATAAAAAAGGTTCGATATCCAAAACTTCCTCGAACAATATCAATATCAATAACAACAGCACTAACAAGCCTCATCAAAAGACAGTGTTCATTAGCAAACTATATAATATCCTACAGGATGATGATATGAAAGAATTAATATGGTGGTCGCAGGACGGGTTATCATTCCATATCAAACCAAATGAAACATTCAGCAAAGCATTAGCCACCTATTTTAAACACTCAAATATTACAAGTTTCGTAAGACAATTAAACATCTATGGATTCCAAAAAGTTAATAATATTGTAGATACAAGTGTCTTGGAACAAACAAATTATGAAACACCCACAGATCATATTTCAAAAGAGTCTTTAGTAAGACCAGAAGAAACTATCAAAATTTGGGAATTTAAACATAGTGCTAGTTTATTTAGAAAAGGTGACACCGAATCTTTAAAATTAATAAAGAGAAGATCATCCACAAAGAGCAACAGTAATAATATTAATAATAGCAGCAACAACTCATCCACTCCCAAATACAACAACAACAACAACAACAACAATAATAATAATAACAGCAATTCTAGACAAGGTAGTAATACCCATGTCATCTTTAATAATATTCCTCCTGGAAGAATAACACCAACATCTATACAACAACAACAACTTCTAGAGAATAATAACACTTACAGTGATGGTCGTAATAGATTTGCATCAACTCAATCAGACCAATTGCCAAATTTCTACCCAGCAATCCAATCCCAACTTTTACCAAACAATGGTATGAATATGAATATTGTAGGTCAACAATTTAGATCTACAGATTCTTTACATACTTTGAATTCTAGAAGTCCCTACAGTAATAATATGGAACAAATGTCTTATAAGAATAAATATCAAGATCTATTGGAACAATTGAAAGCTACTAATTTTGATATGATTAGAATCATTGACTTAATTGAGAAATTCGTATCTGTTTCTTCAAAATCAACCTCTTCATCTACAAAGAAAAATGCAAACAGTACTCCTATAAGTCGGAGTGGCAGTAATGCTAATGGGTTAAGTGAGCATGATATGATTCAAAATGATATCGTAGCACTGAAACAAGACATTATTAACAGATGGAATGACAATTGCAGCACTTATCAAGCAGATTTTCAAGCCACTCAACACATGCCTAATAGTAACAGTCCTATACTTGTACAGCAGCAACCACCACAACAGCAGCAGCAGCAACAATCTCAACAACAACAACAACAAATTATTCCTGTTCTATATAAACAATCTCATGCAGGTGTCCCTCAGCAAGTGATTGGCTACAACAGCTACACTCAAAGTCCATTAACGCAACAACAAATTCAACAGCAACATATAGTCCAAACTAATCAACCAATGCCAATCACAGCATACCCGCCTAATGTTGGTTTTACAAATGAGAATATGATGAACCCATTTGAAATTAGAAATCAGTCCAGAAATGAAATCCCGCATAATAAGAGAAATATGAGCGTTTTAGTAGATCCGTTAACACCTGCTACAAGCACTCATAGCAGTGCAGTTAATTTTATCCCTCCGGTGATACGTCCCATCCCAATGAATAAGAATGTGATACAGAGAGGTTCCTCGACCTCTTCTCTATCTATTGCGTCTGTTATTGATGCACCTAAAAGGACTCAGGACAGTATGTTACGAGAAAGTGTGACCGTAAACAGTAATGGCGACATTGTTAATAGTAACAGTAATAATGTAACTCCAACTGGCAACTCAAAAGTTGCTGCTAGTCTCACTCAGTCAAATGAAGAAATTTCAAAAGGAGGGGAAACGGTGAATCAATATTCAAATCAACAAAGTATAACTCCACAATCGTCGATATCGACAGGTAAAAGTGAAAAGAATTATGGAGATATACAAAATCCAGGTAACTCAGCTGAAAATTTTGCCAATAAGTTCACAACTCCTGTGGATAACATTCCTCAAGATTATAAAGTTCGTTCTATATTAAATGAAATCAAGACAGAAGGTGACGTCTCTGACGAGCATGTTGATAAGAAAATCAAAGCTTCAAAATAATAGAAAGAAAGATAATAACAAATCTAAATTAGACAGAAACTGGTATAAGTTAAAAAAAAAAAGACTTCTGCAGTATTCATCTAAGTTGTACTACTATTTTTTATTTATTTATAATCATATCATGTGCACATATTCTATCACTACAGCGTATTCAAGGAACGATTAATATCTCTATATTCCATCTATAAGGTAATATTTAATTTTGAAAAGCATCTGTAACCTATTCTGGTTATTGTAAAAAGTCTTTATTTATCAAATATATATACTCATAATACAATGTTTACTTAATACGAAAATAGACATTTGTGTTGCAGAATTCTGCTGCCATGCACATCCCAATCGGTTTCGGTGATATATAACTCTTCAATTAATTTTAGTTGAGCCAATACCGTAGCACCTTTCCAGAGCATTAATGATGGATCTCTATCATGCGGCGCAGGAACTACTGAAACTGGTAAATAATGTTCACTAGAAGTGTGTGCTGCTGTTTCTTTCATATACTTTTCAAGTTCTTGTTTGACCATTAAATCAATCTGTTCTCTTAAATTATCTTCACCTAATTTATCCTTTGGAACAATTTCTGTCTGGGCATCTCCTTCATCCTCATCGTCGTCGTCGTCCTCATTTTTTGTATTTCCAGTGCTGGTTGGAGTAGAAACACCATTAGCTGAGGTAGTAGCAGAAACATTGGCATTAGTCGTCGCGTTGTTTTTAGCATTACTTTCCAGCTCTTTAATCTTTTCCAACAGAGACTTATAAAAATTTGCAAAGGAGTTCAGACTTAACAATCTAGGTCTCCATATGTTAATACGATCAGTTAGCATGAAATCAAATGCAGGAATTTTGGAAGTACCACCAATAATAAGAATATTTGAATAGAAAGAACTTAGCTTAGTCACATCAACATCTAAAGCTCCATTAGTGATAGACTGAATAATAGCTTTATCTAGCGGAATTAAGTTTAATTTTTGATCATTATTTGAAGGATCCTCAACTTCTCTATTTTCAAGAATATTATCTAAAATATTATTAATCAATGCAAAATTATCTTGGAAATCTGCGTATACCTTATTTTCTCGACAATTATCTTGAGTTAGAGATTCCCAATCGTTCGGTATGTTTGTAAAAAGATCTCTTGAAATGGGTAATTGTTTCCTTAGAATTTTATTAATTGCTACACTGTCGCTGTTTTGTTTCAAGTAAGTGAATATGTTTGGTTCAAATAACGCTAATGGAGCTAGCATAACCTCGTCAAATGTTTTGAATTCAATTTTCTCGGTTCTTTCGCCTGGTATTCTTTTGATAAAGTTGAAGCTTTGGGTAGTTACATCAACATCTTGGAATGTGATACATTGTTTCTTTAGCAATTCGGCATTTTTCCATCCACTAACAGTATTTGTATCCCAACCGTCATATGGAAAATTGCTCATTAAGAGTAGTTTTGCAAAAAGACGAGTTATATCATCACCACCATAATCCAATGTTACACAACTGTTTTCCACAACAGAACCATCATCGACGCAAGCAATACTTGTCTTATTTGCACCAACATTGACCACACATGTAGAGACACCAGTACCAGTACCATAACATGCAGCTAATGACTCTTGCATCAATGCTACTGCATTGAAATTTAATTCAGTTAATAATAATCTTATCATATTTTCGACATGTGTCTTTTCAAAGGTGTCAGGAATAATTAGTATGCTCTTGAAGATTGAATGTTCATCAACATCTTCCATCAGAGCTCTAATTTGTTCACTGGTATATAGTTCATACGTTTCACTATTTTTTTTCCTGTCTTGTCTCCTCTTAATCAATTTTGTGGTTGCGTATTTTATAATTCTAACAGCATCGCCATAAACTTCTTCAATTGATGAATACTGGCTATCATCGCTAATATTAAATATGGCACCACCACCAGAACAACAAAATGGTTTTCTGTGAATGAAATTTTTATCAGTGCATCTCAAAGCATCTTCACCTATATATATGGTATCATCCTTTGGCGTTTCGATCCATGACGTCTTCCCATTTTCATTCAAATCAGGAATTGGTTCACCACGTGTTACTGAATTAAACCCACTAACTTGGTCATAACTACTAGATTGAACTCTTCTCTTATAGTAACGCATTCTTTGTTTGAAAGTTTCTTGTAAATTTTCTTTTAATGTGTCGAATTCCTTAGGTTGTTGTATTTGTAATTTATTGATTTGGTTAGATCTTTGATAATTTTCATTGAATCTTGACGTTGGAATGGCCACACAGTTCGGAATGATCAATGGTTTGTCGTCTAAGGCAAACCCGATTTTAATAGATTCAGATCCTGGTTGAATAACAATTGTGGAGGCTGCGTCACTGAAATCAATGTCATCATTTTTAGAGGTAAATTCAGATACGATTGTGGTACTTGGAGTCATATTATCTTCAAGTTGGACTGTTTTGTTTGCATTTGAAGGCTGTATGGTTTCATCTGGAGTGTTACTAGTAGATGGGGAAACTTCCTGTTGAGTGGAGGAAGCGGTCGGAGCAGTAGTAGTAGTAGTAGGATTAGTAGGGCCACTTCGTAACGATTTTCTTTCTCTTAGGGCAAAAATTTGTTCATCTTTTCTAATGTAATCGGAGGAATAATTTTTTTGATTGATGATAGTTAATGGAACAAACCCACCTGAGTGTGGAAGAGTAGTAGATTCAACTTTCTCAATACCAATTTTCTTTAATCTTTTAGCAAATTCCTCTGCTGCTTTAATACGACCAATTCTTCTCTTTTCTAATAAATGTAATGGAACTTTTTTACCTTTACCTGTATCATATTTTGGAGTTTCATCTTTCTCTTTGTTTTTATCCTCGTTTGGATTAGTAGTGTCAGTGGTAGCATTTCCAGTAGACGAATTTTCCTCGGTCTTAATCTTCTTAGTGGCAGGTTCTTCATCGGTAATTTCATTTTGTTGTTTCCTAGAGCCCTCTGTAATGGAAGTAGCCGCAGGGGAATGTTGTGAACTACTGGTTGCTGGCTCATTGGATTCTACCGCACCTTGATCAGTATCCTCTTGATTTGCTATCGATGGTGTTTCTACGTTAGTTTCTTGACTGGAATCTATACTTTCATCTCCATCCTCTTCATCATCTTCATCTTCATCATTATCGATAGGAATATCAATTGGATCCTCGTAGACAACCCCTGATTCCTTCTTTTCGTCTTCCGTCATTGCGATATAGATATATATTTATGTGTGGCAAGCCTGTCCCTGGTGCTTTGACCTTATAACTTCTTATCAGGTCTCTAGCTGTCTATCTCTTCTTGATCTTATCACTTCTTAATACTTCGATTTAAACATTCATCCTCCGTGTCACGCGATAGAAATATTTCAATCCAGCCCTATGCTTAATTTAATTCAGCCCTAACTAAAGTGTGCACAGCCCTATATTAAATTTGGTAGATTTGTAGCTTCAAAAGAACAAGCCCTAACGGCCGGGTAAGCAATAATTGCCTCTGCACCAGCATAAAGAAGTATTACAAGTGAAGAAACAGCCAAACCCATGGCTAACAGGGTTCCACGTCCATCGGCCTCAATGATCTGTTGTTATTGGCACATTGTGACAAGCGAAGAAGCCTGGGTTTAGAAGACATGTTTGGCAAGAGCATTACTAAACAGTATGCCAAAGCAGATCGATGTGATGGTACCTTCACCCTGACACACCCACTACCAGTTTCTTGTGTAATCTAACAACATCCGATATATACATTATCAATTGACACACACGCATGGTGTGATTTGACAAGGATATGTGCACCTAACTGCTCGACCTTGGCTGATTTAACCGCTCTCGACGTGTCATTGCTTAGTTATTGGCTGATTTTCGAATTGAATATTCGATATTTAATATTTATATATAAGACAAACAATTGCAATTAATTGTGGGGGAAGGGATCAACCCTCGAAGAAAGACAAAGACACAATCAATTATGTTAAGAAACAACAGTTTAATCAGAGCACAAACTTTAGCTCGCAGATTTATTCATAGAGCAGATATTCCTTATGATAAGACAATCCAGAACTTATTATTGCCAAAGGATACAAAAGTTATAATCCAAGGTTTTACCGGGAAACAAGGTTCTTTCCATGCTCAATTATCAATGGATTATGGGACCAATGTCGTAGGTGGGACCAATCCAAAGAAGGCCGGTCAACTGCATTTGAATAAACCTGTCTTTGCCTCGGTGAAAGATGCTATGAAGGAAACAGGTGCTAATGCTACTGGTATTTTCATCCCACCACCATTTGCCGCAGCAGCTATAAAAGAAGCCATTGAAGCTGAAATCCCGCTGGCTGTTTGTATCACTGAGGGGATCCCCCAACATGATATGCTATATATAAGTGAAATGTTGAAATCACAAGATAAGACTAGACTTGTCGGGCCTAATTGTCCAGGGGTTATTAATCCAATCACAAAAGTTAGAATTGGTATCCAACCAACTAAAATCTTCAAAGCTGGGAAGATCGGTATTGTCTCGAGATCAGGAACTTTAACTTATGAAGCTGTACAACAGACCACAAATCACAATTTAGGTCAATCATTGGTGATTGGGATGGGTGGTGATGCATTCCCAGGGACAAATTTCATTGATGCTTTGAAACTGTTCTTAAACCATGAAGAAACCGAGGGGATCATTATGTTAGGTGAAATTGGTGGTAAAGCAGAAATTGAAGCAGCTCAATTCTTGAAAGAGTTTAACTATACTAGATCAAAACCCTTACCTGTCGCATCATTCATTGCTGGTACTGTGGCAGGACAAATGAAGGGGGTTAGAATGGGTCATTCTGGTGCTATTGTCGAAGGTTCCGGGACTGATGCTGATTCAAAGAAACAAGCTTTAAGAGACGTTGGTGTTGCAGTGGTAGAAAGTCCAGGTTTATTAGGTCAAGCTTTAGTGGATGAATTCAATAAATTGAAATAATGTGGTACCCTTTCTTAAAAGGCCTTTCTTTCTCTCATGTTTAAACTATTTTTAATATTCATCTCTCCACTATATCTCTCTATGTCAATCAGTTATAGTTAGTAAGTTTTAATTATTACATTTATAATTATTATCCTATATACATTCTATAATATCGTCTAAAAATATTTCAATATTCAATACTAGATCATCCTTAACATAAAAATAGCACCTATCTTGACCCACAAATCTATTATTACTACTCACTTTCCCCGAGGAAATACTTGTATCCCAATTTTTAACATCCCATTTCAATCCACATGTTTCAATGATTGTTGTAGGTTCACCAATGGGCAATAATCCACAATTACCAATGCATCTTTGCTTAAATTTAGAATCAAATTCCAGCATTGTACCGCCTCTTGGTATTAAAATGATAATGTCTGTGCTGGTAATAAATGACATTTGGAAATATGGATCTTGACGTTTTAAAAGGTATAATTGAGTAATTGAATGAATCGTTTGATCAAATCTTCCACCAATGCCATTAATCACTAAAAGATTTATGCTTGGGATATTTTCCCCTGATTCCGTATTTTGAATCATTTCATTGTAAAGTTGGTGAATCCCACTCTCTAATTCAATACCATGATTTGCTTCTGATTTGTTTTGCTGTATATGATCTTTGAAAGTTGGTGAATTGTAATGAATTGAAATTAAATTCACACATTTGGTGAAATCTGTAGAGTATTGCGTAGTTTGTTTTATGATAACCACATTCAAAGATTGATAAAATTTGTAGACATTTTCTTTTATAGAATCAAGATCGCCAATAATATAATCTGGTATATACTTCAGTCTTTCTTCATCATCTTGGAAAAAATCGTATAATCTATTAGCTGCACCATCTGCACAAACTCTTAAAGAACTATTCTGCCAAAGTTTAAAGAATAGCTGGCCTATATCAATATGCTGGTTTAAAATCAATAAAGCGGTAGAAGTATCACCTTTCTCATCCGGCGTCAACCCCATACTTAAAAGATTGATTTTATTCTTGCATGGTAGCACTTCAAAATTAATGTTAACCTCAATGATTTCAGGATTTTCAACTACAATCTCCTGTCCAGTCATTCAGGTATGTGTTTAGGTGGTTGGATATTTCATCTTCTATCTCCACCTGTATTCTTTATTTCAAGTTAATGCCTTCATACTTAAAGCGTAATAATTTACTGTTACTGTTTCATGAGATTTTAGTTGAAAAAAAAAAAAAGAGAGTAATAATATCGCTAAGGAAGCCATTAGAAACGATTTAAGAACTTTCAGATTTATAACCAAAACAACTTTGCTAAATGCAATATACTAACATGTATTACTTTATAAATATAAGAAGTATATATATGTATTTTAGTAAGATAATCTTATTCTCCCATTGTGCTGAAGGATGACCAACAATCAATGACCTTTTCTGGACTGGAGTAAAAACGAACAGTTCTAAAAATTCCCTCTGTAGATAAGTGGTTTACGATATCCACATATTCCGATTCTGGAACATCCTCTGATGCAGCTTTGAATTGTTCTTTATTAAAGTTCTTACTCAAAGCATCAGATTTAGCTATCTCTAATACGTATGGATTCAAATCTTGTGCTATCTTTCTCTTTGTAGTCATAAAAAAATTGAAATCCACAATAGTATCATCGTTGTCCTTTCTTTGGTAATCTGATTCACCTTGAAATCTGTCCAATATTTCTTTGACCTTACGAGAGTTTCTTGTCTTTCTGTTATTATAAAAGTTAGGAGTGGGTATCCTTGAAGATAGAAAATCTACCGATCTCTCTTGCATACTGTCCAATTTCTTGCTTGAATCTGGGCATTTGCCAATGTGTTCCTTTAACTGATGGTTCAGATATTTGCCAATACTTAATTCATAGGGCAGTAACGGGTTCCTTAACTTGTCATTAATATGCATTCTATAATCAACCATGTAGTCATTCTTCAATCTTTCTTGTTCATCTTCTGTTGAGTTTGCACGGCAAATAGCATCAGGAGTCATCAAAGTTAAGTCCTCATCGGGTGGAATCAATGATTTGCCTTTGGTGAGGTTGTCCACTATTTCAGTACAAGATATCAAATCATGAATATCTGCATATTCTGAAATAGTTTGAGGTGACGGTAGCGTTATCTTACATTCTGTTGAACCTGGCGTTATTGTAAGATTATTTTTATAAGAAAATAAGAATTGTAGTTGATGTAAACACTTCCTTATGTCCTTTTGATTAGATTTAATAATTGATAATAATACATCGTTAGGGACTACTAGACCCACAGTGTTACAGTATTCAGTAAGGAATGCTAATGTAGTTTTGGATAGTACCTTTTTCGCTTCAAATACACTTTTAGCCTCTTCACAAAGATCAATGAGATTGGTGGGGATAAAATTAATATCTCTACAAATTAATATGATAGGTTTTCTGGACTTAAGAAGTAATGTTTCCACCATGGCCCAGAATTGTTTGTCGTGTTCTCTAAATAGCACATCAACATCATCAAACATGACTATCCCGTTTGATTTCTTATCTTTAACGTAGTAAGATGTGCAATATTCCAATAATGTATCCAAAAGTTCTTTCTTACTTCTGTTCTGTGAACTAGTTATATGCATTACTTGACCCTGCATCTCTTGCATAATTATGTTGAGTAATGTTCTTTTCCCAACACCATCGCCATGTAGAATCATTAATGGGACAAATTCTTCTATGCCCTCCTCGTCTTCTTCATCAATCATATCATCGGGTATTATGAATCCATCAAACAGAAGCGTACCTGGCTCTGTATTTTTCAGATTCTTTCGACTATTAATCAATGTATGTCTAGTGGTTGGTTTCTTCAATTTGGTGAAAGCTTCACGTACCCATTTATTAGCGGCTCTTTTCAGTCTAGTATCCAGAAGAACTTCAGATAAGGTTTTGGGTTGAAATAGATCTGTCCATAATGTGGTATGATCAGCATGCTTGATTGAGGTTTCAATAATATTAGTTGTAAAATCTTCATTCACTTTATTTCGTAGATGATCGTAATCATTGGAATCAAAAATATAATGGGAAGGTTTGTTATGCAAATTTTTTTTGGGTTTCAGTTGTTTAATGTTAATGGGATCATGATACTGTGATATCTCTGTAAGATCAAGTTTTGGTTGGATTAACTGTTTGGAAGGTAGAGGTGTCGGTAAATCAGTTAATTTGGACACTGGGTTTAATCTTTTAAATGATCTTGTTTTATATTCGTCATCCTCGTCTGGTTCTTCATCATCCTTTAATTTCCTTTTGTTAGCGAAGAGATCTTTTAAATTAGTTCTCTTGATATTCGTTATGGGACCACTTAATCTTTTTGGATTGATGATATTTTGAAAATTCTCATTTTCTAAATTAATAACCTCCTGCATTGTCAATTGATCATCTTTATCACCTTCATTATCTGTATCATCTAAGGATATGACATTTTGATTGGCATTACCTTTCCGCCTCGATTTTATCTTATCTTTAGGTTTTGAAGCCGGTTTCATCATCAAAAAATTCTTCACTGAATCAGTAGCTACATTATCACCAATGGGGACAATTTTTGGCTTTTGAGTTTGAATAGGTTTCTCATCTTCCTTTTGGGGTGAATCTAGTAATTCTATAGTCTCTGGTTGATTAATACTTTTCGTTTCTTTTATCTTTGCCTTTTTAGCTTTTGAATTACCGTTTAACAATTGATTTAACGATATCATTATGTTTCAGCTGACATGTATGATTTATAATTGGGGATGTGTAGATTGGATTATGTATTGGCTTTGTTTACTCTGTAAAGGATATTTTTCATGTTGAATTCCACATCAGATCTGAATTTTATTCATAATTTTTGCAAATAAAAAACTAAAAAAACAAACGACACAATTATACAAAGGTGAAAAACTATATACGCGTCACATTAAATATAAAGTGACGCGTAGATGAATAATACAAATAATCAACTAAAGCTGCAGGTGATGGTTAGAGGTGGAGGTGGTAAAGATAAGTTAACTAACACGATTATTTTATGTATGAATATTATATAAGAAGATTGAAAATTAAGTAATAGTGAAATAAATAAAGTATCGATTGGAAAAAATAGAGCAACTCTGTTTTATAAGATCGATTAAAATATAATACATATGGATTTCTTATTTATTATACTTTTGATAGTACAGATATAAAAAAAAAAAGAGAGAGAAGAGAAAGATAGAGAGAGTGTGTGTATGTGTGTTAGGGAGAAATAGAGAAAGAGAATAGGAGGGGAGTAAGGTTGTATTATATCTTACATCTATAATAAGGACATGAAAATCATGGCAATGGCGCTCAATAAGAAGTTTGGATTCATATTGGAGGCTAAACCTTCGAAAGCTTGGATAGACTCGGTGTTGACACCCACATGAGCTTCAGAAACAGAGGTGGATTGAGTGGAGCCCTTGGCAACGGTTTGTTGTTCAACTTGTGGGGCAGTAGGGGTGACATTACCTTGTAAAGTCTTGGTGACAGTGTTGGCAGTGGCAGTGTTCTTTTCAGCGTCTTGACCGTTAGCAGCAGGAGCAGTAGTCTTTTCAGCGTCTTGGCCGTTAGCAGCAGGAGCGATAGTGGTAGTGGTAGTAGGAGCAGCGGCATTAGTGTTTTGGACGTCTTGAGCCTTAGCAACAGTAGCAGTAGTAGTAGTAGCGGCTGGAACGACGTCGGTAGCATCACAGGAAGTAGTGGTGATGGTGACAGTATTGCCAGCAGCATCACAGGTAGTAATAGTGATGGTGACAGGGCCGGTAGCAGCAGGAGCCTGAGCCTTCTTGGAGACGGTTTGTTGAGGAACTGGGGTTTGAGCAGTCTTGTCACTTTCAGGACAGTAAGTGGTGTAAGTGGTGACGACAACACCGTTTGTGGTGTAGACAGTTCTAATCTTTAGGACAGTGTCACCGGTCTTGCTGGCAACGTTGTCTTGAACAGTAGTGGTGGCACCGTTACGGTTACCGTTACCGTTACCGTTAGCATTGCCATTGTTGTTAGCATTAGTGGCGGTAGTGATGGCATTACCCTTGGTGGAAGCGGCCATACTGGAACCGTGGCTGGCGGTGTTAGTGGTAGAAGCGGTGATAGAAGTGGTACGAGATTTATCGGAAGCCAAGACGGTAGAGGATTGGGTGGTACTGTTACCGTATAGACGGGAAGTTTGAGAGTAGACAGCGGTACCCAAGGAGGAAGACTTGGTGGAGACAGAGACTGCAGAGGTGGCATCGGCAGAAGCAGAAGCAGAGGCAGAGGAGACAGCGGAAGAAGTGCCATCGCCGCCCAGACTGACCTTCAATGGCATGACGTTGTCGGCGAATTCACCTAGATAGTTACCAGAAGGATCGTATTCACAGATCATATAGTTGCCCCAGTACGAGTTACAGTATCTGATGGCACACCCTACTTTCTTGGAGTCTCTCCATACGACTTGGGTGAAATGTCCAGTGGCAGGTTGAATGGCGTCGGAGGAGTAATTGTACGATTTAATTTCGTTGTACCACCCATCGACGGCCCCAGTGGCGGTATAGCCTAGAGCCAAATTTTCACCGTAATCGGCCCCGGAATGGTGTAATTCCCCTGAGTAACATGGGTACTCTGCTGCCAATTTTTCAGCGAATTGAGCTAAAGTGTCATCCCAAGTTAAAGGAGGGGTGTCGACATGCAACGCTCTCTTTGCGTTATGTTCGTCTACGACTGCTTTTTGGTCTGCGGCGGATAGGGCGTATGTTTCTGGAGAGTGTGCATTTGGTTGTTGTTCTGGATCGTTACGGTTTTTCTCTTCACCTGGATACGATTCAGTGGCAGCGTTGGCAAGTGTGGCTGATGATGAAATCAATAGGGGGATAGATAAGGATAGGATGTTTGCGACCTTCATCTTTTTGGAATTTTATTAATTGAAGAAAATAAGAAAAACTTTGGTACTATTAAATTTAAAAAAACGATCGAAATCTTTAAAAGTGGTTTTGGATTAGTTTTTATCTGTATTGATTAATTTAAATTAATAGAAAAAAAAAGTAGTTATATATTTTTTGTTCAGAGATATAAGACAACAAAAAATATGACGAATGATGGGGAATGGGAAGACACAATTTCAACGGGAAAGGGAAAGAAATGTTGTTTATCAATTTCAACATTATATTTATATGACAGAAAATAAAAATTGGAAAAAAAAACCAAGAGAGAGAGGTATCGACACAGTTGGTAAAGAACGACCCAGTAGTTGTTAGTAATTGAGGAGGAAAAAGAAACGTTTAGCGTTATATGGGTAGAAAAACATGCAAGCTGGAGAGAGAGGGAAGAGTATTATACTAGGATAATAGATAGATAATGGATAGATAATGGATTGCAAAAAGAAAGAAGCATAGATATCTGTCGAGGGCCTTTGATGGTGTTATAATTTGCAAATGTAGCAAATGTTGCAGTGTTTTCTGTGGTCGAGCGGTTGAGTCTATTGTGAATGGTAATAATACGCTGTTTTTGCCAATGGAAAACTAATCTTGAAGGCAATGTGAGATTTGGAGGCGGGAACAATTGGCTGCGTGCCTCCCATTGTGCGGGTATTGTTCCGCGGTGCATATTTGCCTGTGAAGGTTTGATGAGGGGCAGACAATAGAGCACTGTCAAGGACAATAGGCAGACAACAACGCGAGGTGTTGCCCAGCGAGAGCCGGGCCGCGGAAGCAGGCCGGCTGGGCGGAACGGAGGGCCGCTGCCCAAACTGAGCGAAAATTTTCAGAGAGAAAAGACGAAAAGAGACGAAAAAGACGAGATACCCACCACGAGATGTGCACAGACAATGTCCCAGTGTGAGCCACCTAGACAACAGGACAATGGGGCTGTTGCCGTTGCTGTTGCCGTTGCCATGGTTTTTCCGGGAAGCCACGCAGGAGAAAATCCAAAACTGAGGAATTGGCTGTGAAAAGCAGCGAGGGAAAAAACGAAGACAACAACGCAACAACGCACCACAAGTAAACAAGAGCAAGAAAAAACCAAGAGATTGAATTTGAAAGGAACTGGTGCATAATAACAACAGCAGTGTGTGTTCAGTTGGGCCACACAGCCCGATCGGGAACAGCCGGCAACGGCAGCAGAGCTGGGTGTAGTTTCCTACGGAGGGTTGGCGGTAGCCTTCAGGGTCGAGGCCCTCGGTTCTTGTCAGGGCAGGGGGTCTTTTTTCCCCCTTCTCCGCGGGTTGAGGTTTTTTAACAGAGGGGTCGTATATATATTTGTATGTGTGTTTACATGGTTATGTCTCGATTAGTGTGGGGGGTATACTCATAAAGGTGGAAATGACCCATTACAGTATACCGATTTATCAATTAAGCAATCATGCAGTTGTGCAGTTGTGCAGTTATGCAGTCACACAACCAAGGCAACACAGCAACCAAGTAACCAGGCAATCGGGTGGTTGCGTTGCCACGTGGAGTAGTTGTGCATATGTATCTGTCTGCCTATGTCTACATGTCTCTGCCTATCTCTACATGTTCCTATAGATTCCTCTAACTATATACACCAATCATACTCTTGCAAAATCTCGTACTTGACAGTTAGGGCTGTGTCTTTCTGCCCCCCCACCACCAAGTAGGGCTCGCTGCATTACACATGCCACACAGGAAATATTTCGGCAATGTTACGCAAAAGTTCAATACCCGCCGCTGCAAACTGGAAAATAAAGTTAAACAAGATATCGCCCAATGCGGGAGTGTGTGTGTTCTTGTTCCGGGCAACCCACCCACCAGTGCCCAATCGGGCAATGACAGGTTTTCCACACGATTTTCCAGCGGAGAAAGGGGGGCCGGGCGGGTCATGGGAAAACAGAGGGGAAGGGGCGAATACCACTAACACGTATTCAGTATGCGATTCAAAGTATCTTATTGGCGCTATAAGAGTCCGTCTGGATAATCCATGACAATGTAAAACTATAATAGAGACTATAACGATAATACAACACCAACACAATCGCTCGGGAATGGATGTACAATGAGCCAGCGGTGATGCAGTTATTACATCAATGACTACCTACCTCCCATTCTCAAGCTATCTCTACCTCCCACACTCTCTTGACAAAGGCCAAAGTGAGGGAATTAAACAGACAAGCAAACAAGAAAGTAAACAGAGAGATACCGTGCGTGGGCGGGTGATATCCGAGTGCGGTGCATTGTTGAGAGAAAACAACATCTACCATTCATATCCCATCCCATCCCATCTCGTCACTCGTATAATCCTTTTAAGGTTTAACTTGATCTTGTGTAGATCGCTATCTCTCGTATTGTATCATTATGACGAAATAGTATATTACAAATTATATACATATCTACATCTGTACAAAGAGATCCCGGAACAACTTCCCTCCCAAACTGCAAACCCCATCATTCATTACCATATTGGGTTAATTTACATCGATCATCATAATTTGCTCACCTTGATAATCCTATATCACTAATCTCAACAATATTCATATATATATATACTTGCTTCCCTTAAGAACAATGTATTAAATAAGAGGTTACGTTATAGACCACGTTGCAAAAACATGTATCCGATAAAAATACCACCTATCCTATCAACTTATTGAAACTGATAAAAAAAACATACCTTGCAATGAATAAAGCCTTTCAAATCTTTGAAAGAGTAATTTAGGATTATTGCATTATTTACCTTACCTTTTAACAGATTGATGACTTGCTGATTTTGAAATCTACTCTCTTGCCTTTCACTTGGTATGCCCAATATCACAATTCAAGCACTAATGCACATCGCTCTATATAGACTTTACTTGGTATAACTTTCTGTAGTGACAGTAATGTGAAAAGAAGAGAAACCGTCAATTCAAATACTCTACATTCACTTATCTGTGAATATTAAGATTGGGACAGTGAAAACTTATGCGTATCATTTTGTGTGAAATTTCATTGAATGTAGACACCCACTAAATTATTTATACATTTCTTCATAAATTTTCTCTTTTAACACTGTTCAATGAGGTAATAATAGTTATTTTCAAATAAACAAAACTAAACTATAGAAAATAAAATAAAAAAATACTACAATATAAGAACAGTTTATACACTGAACCACCATAATATTATCATTATAAGTTTGTTACAGATCTGTAGCTAAAAATTAATAAAACTAAAATACACATATATTAAAGTCTAGCCACTGGGCTCTTTTATTAAATAACTCGCCTCTATTTTATTAGCTCAAACGGAAGAACCAGACATGTGTCTCAGTGGATCATCCCACACTCACACTTTTAAAAGGTGACTATACATCTCCCTCCTTATTTCATCGACTCAATTATATCAAACGCAATATTCTGCAAAGGTATATGCTTTTCTCCCCTTCCTGGTTTCTCTCACCATCCAAATCACACTAAACAAAACCCTCAATAACACAACACACCATACCATCATCAAACGATAAATACCAACACAACCATGTCATATATCCATGTTCAAATAAGAATCATACTATCAGATTCCTGACGAACATGAGGGTAATATTTCTTTCTGTCATGATCCGAGAAAAAAAACAAAAAAATTCAAAAAAAATCGTTGTTTTTTCCGTTCTTTCATGGAATGAGTAAATTATGTTAGAGGATTAGTGTCATCGATGCAAGCTTACTTCAACACCATGGTGCGATCGAGTGTGGACACCCCATTTCCTGTCTATCGAATAAACACAAGCTAACAACTTCCTTAACTGTGCAGAATATATTCCAGAATAATATATATCTGTGCTCTCTATACATTTTTTTGCATTAAGAGGGAAAAAACAAAACAAAAACAAATACACAAGATAAGTGGGAAAGATGTCCAGACAGATGGCCCCCTGGGTGCCACTTTTCCAACAATCATGTAAGAATAATTTAAATGAAAAGCATCCATTCACTCCATTCCAATTCTCCACCGTGGAAATCTCTACCAATGAAGACGGTACTGAAGAAGTTAAACCCTGTGTAAGGACTGTGGTTCTTCGAGATTTTCTTTTCAACGATAAGAAGACCAACGTATTGACTTTTAACACCGATTTAAGAAGTGGGAAGATGAATGTTCACGATAATCAAAGACAGTTCTTTGAAAGTTGTTTTTATTTCCCTGGTACTTGGGAACAATATAGATTAAGTGGTGAATGGTTTTGTGTTTCATTGAATGGTGAAAATGAAATTGCCGATAGTAAATTAGCCAAATATGGTATTCTCATAAAGGAGGTGATTAGATCCAATGGTAAAACTAATGAAACCTCTTCCAAAACAACAACTAACGAAACGGCCAATGCCGACGACATTAACGAAGATGAGGGTGAAATAACCGATATAGTTTATAGATTCCCTGAATGTCAAGACTGGACCGACGAGGTGATGAGAGAATGGAGTTCGTTATCAAGAGGCGCCAAATCGTTATATAGAAAGCCTGCTCCAGGAGAAATACTGACAAATGAAACAAGCAAGAAGTTAGATAAGATTCAAAGAGGTGTTGATGGTGCCAAAGAAGATGCAGGTCTAGAGAATTTTGGTGTGATGTGTCTTTGTATTGACAAAGTCGACTACTTGAATCTCAAGGATGGTCGTGGTGGTGAAAGAAGAGTGTTTAGGAGATGTTTTGATGCTGTCTTATCGGAATCTGATCTCGAAGATGAACATGATGACACCACCACTATTAACAATAATGATAATGATAATGATAATGATGACAAAAAAAGTGAAATAGTTTCAGAGGAACATGACGACGAAGAGGAAAAAGAAGGTGACGAGGAAGAAGAGGAAGAGGAAGAAGTATGTGGGATCATTTCGGGCCAAGAATTATGGACTGAAGAAGAAGTCTGCCCTTAATCCAGGCTGTTTCTCCTGGATAAGTTTACATAAGAATAACAACAATATTCAGCGAGTGTTACTACCGTATTACTCCTTATAATAAAAAGTACTTATAAATCCATTCAAGCATGGAACTTGCTTTTTTAATATCTCTTTATGATAATATATAATTAATATACACACTATTTAGATGCCTTATAAATAAATAAAAAACTGTATTACTAGTATTGTGCCAATATCAATTCAATAAGCAAGACCTGTCAAAGTTTAAGTGGTCCTCCACCTGTGTCTTCTTATCGTTTGTCCCCACTGAATAATACCATACCTGGAAATTTTGTCCATAGTGGGAAAATAAGGGACTCAAAAAGATGCCAACATCACCAGTTGCCAATAAGATAACAGGAATATACAGAGTTAACAAGTAGTGGGCAGATATCACTTGATCACTTGATCAGGTATTCTATGCTCCTTTAATCATTTGACCTTCTTCTCTATTCTTTTCCGTCTATTCAGTACCAGTTCTACATCAAACCTTTAAAATTATGAATAATGTATCATCCTTATTTCCTTTAATTGATATTTGGTTGCAAGAGTGAAAAGAAAACGTCATTTGATCAGGTAAGATTCTTTTTCCAATTACTTCAATCTGATAATATATATATATATATATGAATAATTACATTAGTTTCGTCTTCTACTAAACCAATAAGTTCACCTTAAGTGCCAATTCAATAGAACCAATTTCCAATTTCAAATATGACTGTTTGCTCTACATATTACCCCAATGAACCTACAAAACCTTCCTTGGTGACCTCCTCCGTTCCAGGGCCAAAGGGCCAAGAAGCTCTGAAAGAGTTATCTGACACTTTTGATACTAGACCTGCATATTTTGTTGCTGATTACGATAAATCATTAGGGAATTATATCACAGATGTCGATGGCAATACCTTTTTAGACCTGTATGCCCAAATTGCATCGATTGCATTAGGTTATAACAACCCTAAATTGATCTCTTTATTAGACACCAAAGAAATGAAGAATGCCATTGTGAACAGAGCTGCTCTTGGTAACTTCCCATCCAAGGAATTAAATTCACTATTAACTAAGATTTTGAAAGTTGCCCCAAAGGGACAGACTAATGTCTGGAGCGGTCTTTCTGGTGCAGATGCCAATGAATTAGCATTCAAAGCTGCTTTCATGTATTACATGCAAAAGAAACGTGGTGGTAAAGATATCCCATTCTCTCAAGAAGAGTTGTCTTCGGTTATGGAAAATAAAGCTCCCGGTTCCCCCAAATTAGCTGTGTTATCCTTCAAGAAAGCCTTCCATGGTAGACTGTTTGCAAGTGGTTCTTGTACATGTTCCAAACCAGTTCATAAATTGGATTTCCCAAGTTTTGACTGGCCCCATGCCGAATTCCCTTATTATGAATACCCATTAGAAGCCAATGAAGACGTTAATAAAAAGGAAGATGATAGGTGTTTGAAAATAGTTGAAGATTTAATCACCAGTTGGCATATTCCCGTGGCTGCCTTGCTAATTGAGCCAATCCAATCTGAAGGTGGTGACAATCATGCTTCTAGTTATTTCTTGCAAAAATTAAGAGATATTACATTAAAACACGATGTTGTTTATATCATTGATGAAGTCCAAACTGGTGTTGGAGCAACAGGTAAGATGTGGTGTCATGAATATGCTGACATTCAACCACCTGTTGATTTAGTTACTTTTTCTAAGAAATTCCAAAGTGCAGGCTATTTCTTCCACGATCCAGCTTTTATTCCAAATGAACCTTATAGACAGTTTAACACTTGGTGTGGTGATCCAGCTAGAATGATTGTGGCTGGTGCCATTGGTGAAGAAATTGTCACTAACGATTTATTAAACCATGTAAACAAAGTGGGTAATTATCTATATGGTAAGTTGGAATCATTACAATCAAAGTATCCTGAGTATTTTGATAGGTTAAGAGGCAAGGATAGAGGTATGTTTATTGCTTGGGATTTACCATCTACTGAATTAAGAAACACTCTTTTATCCAACTTGAGGTTAAATGGTTGTAATGTTGGGGGATGTGCTGAAACGTCAGTTAGATTGAGACCAACTTTAACCTTTGACGTCAAACATGTTGATATTTTTATTGAAATTTTAGAAAAGACTGTCAGTGAATTCGTTTAATTATCTATTGACCTTAAATATCTATATGTATGTATATATCCCCATTTAATCAACATAATATTCAGGTTACTGCGCTGTAATTTTTGCTTATTATTTTTGCTTAATATTTTTGTTACTATTTTGTGTGCTATTATCATTATTATTATTATTATTATATAATATTATTATTGTATGTACATACCAATACATGTAAAGAATTACACTCAATGTAAAACTGATTTATTCCCCAAATAATTTTCTTACTTTCTTCAAGACAGAATCCTTTTCTGGATCGTATGGATGATCCTTTGATGGAATTTCTAAAATTGCAGGGAACGGAGCGACAAAATTATCAATTTTCGATCTAATTATATCAGCAATGTGTTGGTTGATCAATAAGATGGCAATATCGGATCTTTCCGTGGTATACTCATCGAATTTATCAGATATTTCTTCCAAAGTAGTCTTATCATCTTTGTAAATGAAAAAATTCTTTTCATTAGTATCTGGATTAATCTGGCCGATACCGGCCAATAAAAGACCAGTGGTGGTATCTTCATCACCAATGACAGCTAGCAAGTTTCTCTTATCAGCCATCGTTCTAGTTTTGTTGGGGTGTTTGTGTGTGTGTTGTGCTGATTAGATGGGTAGTCCTTGTCCAGTGTATTGTTTTGTTGTCTTTTGACAGTAATTATATTTAATTTTTCAATTTAATTTTTTATTTCAAAGTAGAATAATTCTGAAAGATAATGCAAAAAAAAAACAAAAAAGACAAGAGAAGAATTGAAATGGATTTGAAAGGGATCATATAGAGAAATTTAGTATGGAGTATTAATTGCTTAATACGGTGACCAGAGTTAGAAGACAAGACAAACATCAGGATGTTACGGATAAGAGAGCCATATTTGAAATTACCCTTTACTTGTAGGAGTTTTGTGAGTGCGAGTGTACTAAGATCAGGTCATAATAAATGGTCATCAATCAAACACGATAAGATGAAAAATGACTCACAAAAGAATCTGATATCGAATAAATTCTCCAACCAGATCACTGTGGCTGTTAAATTGAAGGATCCCCAATTGCAAGCATTGCTTGACAAAGCTGCTAAGAATAACGTCCCCAAAAAAGTGATTGAAAATGCGATTAAAAAAGGGGAAGGTGTGAATATTAATGGATCTGGGACCAATATGACGATGAATCAGTATGAAGGTGTGGGTCCCAAAGGTTGTAATATAATTGTTGAGAGCATGACCGATAACCGGAACCGTACTGTGGCGCTTGTGAGGGGACAATTCAATAAACATGGGTACAATATGACATCGACGGGGTCGAGTCTGCATTATTTTGATAAAGTGGGGGTAGTGAGAGTGAGTAGGGATCTCCCTGAGACGGATGCCAGTGCCAGTGAAGAAGACGAAGCAGTGGAGCCATTGACAGAAGAGGAGGTGATGGATAAAGTCATTGAGATTGATGGGATTATAGACGTGAAACGCGGGCCATCAGCGGAGGGGGACGAGTCTGTCGATATCATCACAGAGCCCAGCGACACAAACAGAATTGCATTGAAAGTTAAGGAATTGGGGTACTCCATTGAGAGTGCAGGGATCGAGTACCTGGCCAAGGAAGAGAGTGCGGTCAAGATAGAGGGTGCCGAGTCGCAAGAGGCATACAACAAGTTCATCAACGGCCTGGAGAGTCTTGACGATGTGATTAAAGTGTATACAAATGCTCAGTTGTAGAGCCCTCCACAACAAATACGACATGTAAATAGGAACTAAATCTAACCAAACATCTGTTCATAGTCCAGTAGTCCCAGTAGTCCCAGTTGATCAGATGAGCTCCAGCAGTAGTGTATCAGTGTCTTTTATATAGGTCAAATGCCTGATCTCAGATCTATTAATACTCCGCGATTACTGCATGCGGTAATAACAGAGCGATATTACCTGTTCGGGGAAAGAAGGCAGCGAGTGTCCCAAAGGGGGAATCTATACCGTTTGCGGTAATTATTGCCAGGGCTGCCACCCACACGCATTCACCCAGTGGGTGCATGCCTGCAACAAACAAATCCAAGCAATAAACCTACTCGATAGCAGCTGATAGAAGGCCCACGCTTCCTAAGGGCTCCCTTGGCCATTCACTATTGATTCTTCACTATTGACTCCTGGCCCATTGTCGCTTTGCTCTTTGTTGACGCTTCGAGATCGCATTGTGTTTTTGCAGATTCGAAACAGTGAAAAATTATAACGAAACTTCGAGTGAAAAATTTGTTTCTACTATGGGAAATGTCGTCAATATTTGGCAACAAACGTAATGGAATGTGCAATCCAGTGGTGACAGCAAGCTTCCACGGCCCAGTTGGTTGTTTATATTTAGATCATATCCACTGTCCACGAGTTGAAACCTTTTCCTGCGGTAACCTTTTCATATATTAACGCATATATATAGACATCCATAACCTGTATTACTCTCACTGATATTTCATTTCATATATCATCCCTTTTGCCCAAGCATACCAATCGATAAACAACAACTGAATAAGCTGTGCACTCGTCGTTTTCGTCTTCTTCTTCTAGGTCAAACCACTCCCTGCTTCCCAACTATGCTACCTCGTATTTTTGTGCTCATATCCTTGTGGTTGCTATCAGTGGGAATAGTAGTCAGTCAAGATGTGAACTTTAATCCTCCTGACATTAATAACAACGGGATAACAAACGATACTCTCGCGAGTACTGACAGCAATAACAACAACAACAATAATAATAATCAGCAAGTATCGTCGACATCAATATTGTCGACTGTACCTCCCAGTACGGACTTTATCCAAACATCTTCCTTTCCAAGGATAACAATCTCTTCTAGTTCGTTGCCAGAATTTCCTCTCACATCTTCATCATCATCTTCATCTTCATCGGTACTTCTCAGTCCAACATCAGAGCAAACTTCTTCTACTTCACAACAACCTACTTCTGAGACAGTTATCTTACCTTCATCTACTTCCTCGATTTTCACTACATCCTCCTCTTCCTCCTCTACCTCTTCCTCCTTCTCATCCTTCATAACGTCAACCTTACAACCTTCCACATCATCCGTGTACACCTCATCATCTTCATCTTCGTCTCAAACCTCTTCTCCTTTCCCATCATCAAGTCTGATTCTGTCGTCATCCTCATCCTCATCTTCTTCCTCATACACCTCTTCAAGTTCAGTGTATTCTGAGACCTCATCGTCTGTTCAACAGTCTTCTACACAATCCACATCATCCACATCATCGAGTTCTTCTTCATCATCATCTTCTTCTTCCTCATCTTCCTCCAGCACATCTTCTTCCTCTTCATCTCTACGCACATCTTCATCCTCCACAAAGAAGAGAACTACTTCAACATTACACAGAAGGAGTTCAACTACTTCGAAAAAGAGAACCTCTATCACACCACTCTCTTCGAAGAAGATCTTATCATCTGATACCACTGTAACAAGTGTGATTCACGGTAAGACTGTTTTATCTAACCATTATACAACCGTCACATTATCACCAACTAGTACATCGACAGCAAACTCAAAATCTGCCTCAAAACATGGTCTTTCCAAAAAGGATAGAAACATTGTTCTTGGGTGTTGCTTGGGGATAGGTATCCCCTTCGTCTTCATCATCCTCATCCTCATCTATTATCTTTTCATTAGGTCCAAGCCAGAAAGTTATATCGATTCAGATGGTCAAATTGTCACCACGTATAGTGATAACCCATTATCAAAACTTTGGTACTCTATGATAGGTAAGACACCTGAATCCACAACATTGGTGTCATCTCCCCAGATGAATAATCAATCCAATTCAAATTCAGGGTCAAATCGTAATAGCACAATCAAAAATGGTTCAAATATAAACTCATCATCACCAAAACATTTGAATGGTACCCCATTCACTTTGCATGATGAATTTGAAGACGATGGTGATTATGAAATTTCAATCACTGATTCAAATGACAATAATGATAATCTTAATGAGAAATATATGCATCTAGATCCATCGACTATACCACCACTTAATAATAATAATAATACTAATACTAATAATAATAATATTCAATCGGATTCTCATGAAAGTTCTCCTAATAATATGTATTCTAGATTCATTGAAAGATTCGATACAGGTTCAATAACTGATAGTCAAAGTGATAGTGACACTGATGATGATCGTAGTTCATATAGAGTATTGGGTGTGACAAACTATTGATTTTTTTACAATCAAATAAACAACAACAAACTAACTTTAATTAATTAATTCATTCATTATACATATATATACTCAGCATAGTACTCCAATTCACAGTACTTTAATAATAACATAATAATACATTCAAATTTATTGCCTTATTTTTAAATTCAATATAAAAATTAAAATGATTTCAACGAAGATATACAGTAAACAGAGAACATGTATGATATTGATATCGTATACCAGTGTTCGAATGACAGTACTGTTATTCAAAATTATGATCTCGAAGGGAAGTATTTGATATTGATTGAGTCTTCTGCTACTAAATCTCCCAATCCATTTTTACAAGGTAGAATTCAATTGACACTGTATTATTATGATCTATCAAAACAGGTGAAAACACCGTACCCAACCAAGATCAACCTACCGAGTAAGATAACAAATGATGGATTGTTTGTGAGAGACTTGAAAGTGATCAATAATGATACCATTGGTCCCATTGTGATCATAAACATAATGAGTGAATTACAATTCTTAAGTGATGAAAGTACTGGATTTAAATTCATTTGGTCACTGGAAAACATACAGGATCAAATATATTCAATGGATGTCTTTGAGCATGACAATACTTCTAACATTATTGATTTTATTGTTGGCACCAAAATGGGTCAATTGATTCAATTAAGGTTAAATTTAAATTCTCAGTCTGTAAAACTGATAAAAAAATTCAATACCATGGATTCAATTAATCATGTAACTATACGAAATGGTACCTATGGGTTTGCTTCATTTGATAATTTCCTTTATTTCCATATCGAAGATCATTTAGAAAGACAAACTTGTTCTTTACCTTGGTTAAATGATGAAGACGAGGATTGTGATGAAACATTGGATCAAATTGTTACTTCTGTTGATATTGTAACTATAGATAAGTACTCCAACTCTCAAATTGTGTATGCATTATGCAACATTACTAATCTTGGTTGTATCTTATTTAAAAGATCAATTAGAGGCGACTGGGAATTCATGAAATCGTTTCGTAAAGATATTGTCCCTGGATATAATGAGACATCACCGTTATTGGATTGTAAAATTGTACAAGACCCAATTAATATAAACAGATTTCTTATGGTGTCAGGTAGTGAATGCGGGGACCTGCATATTTGGAAATATGACATCAAAGAAAATGAAATTATAGGTAATGGTAAAGTAGTGTCAGTCTGCAAGGAAGAGAACGATACCCTCGTTTATAATTTAGTCATTAATAAAGAAAGCAACCAGTTATTCTTCCTTAATAAAAGCAACTCTCAATTAAATCGTGTGTCTATAGATCAACTTAGTGCCATGTAGAATAATAATAATCATAATAATATATATAAATAAAATGCATAAAAAAGTAATATACAAATAGGTAAATTAGTTCGAATTAGAAACATTCAAATAATTCATCAAGTTTCTTGATTACATCAATATGTAATATTTCACCCTTTCTAGTAATCAAAGACCCTTTCTTAAACATCTCAGGTTCATCATTATAATTGATCCCACAGTCTTTAAACAGAATCTCTTGTTTCTCGCTACTTAGAGTACCACAAAGTCGTTGTTCTGATTCTTGTGGAGTCATCCCACATTTCTGAATCAATTCCCAGAATACGGTGTTATATAAATTATTGATATGTGTATCGACGTATCTCCACGATAAATAGTCCTTCACTATAGGTAAATTTGGATAAAGAACACATCTGGAATCAAAATAAGGCAAGTGTTTTACATTTAATGGCGTTTCAGGAAAGAATTTATTCCATAGAAACACATAATTCGATGTAAACAGCGAGCCCAACAATGTAGCAATCTTGTCACTTCTTCTGTTAAACAGAGCGGTATCCTTTTTGAGGATAAAAGTATATTCATCACTCTCACCAAAGGCAAGGATCATGTCAGTCTTATACTTCGTCACCACGTTCTTAGCACACGCATTCATCAACTTCAATGCTCTTTCATCATTTGGTTTACGGAATTCATAATATTTTGAGAACTCATGGAATTTCTTACCGTCTACTCTCACCACAATATAACAATCTGGTAGCAGCTTGTCGTGAGTTTCAAACTGCTTCACATATTCGAATCTTGAGTTGGCCATGTTGCAACTTCCAGCTTTCAGTGCAGCATCTTACTGCTCATCTCATAACAATTTAGTTGCAACTTTTGCAGTTTTAGCTCATCGCCTTTTACTTTAAATTTCGAAATTGTCACTTTGAATTCGAGGCATCGCTTTTTTGTTGTTTTTTTCCAATCTCTGAAAATTTCAAGTAATTAAATAAATAGATATATATATAGTGAAGGGTTCTTTTGGTTGCAACGATGGCCCCCCTTTAACAGCTACAACTACTTCTACCAAGGTTTAAATCGAAGAGTCTTGACTAGTTTCAAGCAAACATTCATCGAAACAGTATTTCAAAAGGACAACAGTGAATTTTCTGGACGTTTTGACAAGGAATGGCTAGAACGATTAAAGTTATTAAGAAAAGAACAAATAGGTTCGGGAAGAGGGCAGATGCAGTGTCCATTCAAAAGTTGATATGGACCTCGGGTCATGCTGCCGTATTGGTCTTTGGTATTTTATTTAGTTTAACATATTTCTACCATTCAGTGTTTTTCTTCAAGTATAGATCATGGAAATGGTTATTTTTAAGAGTCAAATCCAATTACTCAATTATAAAGGGCCAGAGATGGTATCATTCAATTTTAAGATTAATGCCACACATCTTTTACAGATTATCATTAATTGGTCTGTTCACTGCATCTGGTGTTACCATGTTTCAAAATTGGTCAGGCTTAAAACCTACATGGTATGATCTTTTATCAGCACCAAATTTTCAAACTACAATAATTGCCGGATTATGGTTTATTTCTGGTGGTGAATCATTTTATAAGATATTACCCTTTATGATTAATAGTTTTATCCATTTAACAAACCGTAAATTAGAATTCACACAGGATGATGAAAAGATATTTGACGAATTGACTTTAAAGAATAAACATATTTTACATGTCTTAGCATACTCTGAAATTTTCATCTTATTCAGATTATTTTTAGATACCTTATTATTGAAAACCGGTACTTCAGGGTTCCTTTTCGTATTCTATACGTGTTTCTTTTGGTTAAGATTAAATTTTGCACCATATACACAAGTTACTGTTTTAAGGTTAATTGCTAAAGTCGATAAGAAAATCCCACCTAAATACGCTTCTTATTGGGAAACATTCAAAAGATTTGTTTTCATCAAGAACAAACAACTTGAAAATAAACGGAGGGAAGCTGCTAAACGTATTTAAATAGTTAGTAATTCCATATCTATATCTATATATGTATACATTTATTTCCCTTAATGAACAAGAAATATAATAATGTGACTATATGGTTTTATTAAATTAAAGTGTTGTTAAATACAAAAGTTATATATATATATGATATTGATAAAAGATATATTTTAAAACAATTACATTTATTCAGCAGAAGCTCTAGTGTAGATAGCTTGAGTGGCATGCTTAGAAACTGGCTTGATAATACCTTCGGCTTCTAAATGTCTTAAAGCAACTCTGGCTAAAGAACCACCTAACTTTAATCTATCGACTAAGACAGAGACAGAAATGTATCTGTAAGTTGGGACTTCCTTTAAGATTCTGTCGTATTTTTCTTGGTCTAAGATAACAGCGTGTTGAGCTCTGTCCTTGTGGGATTTCTTGGACCACTTCTTCTTAGACTTCTTACCACCGGCCATAGCGGCAGCAGCTTTGGCAGCTTTAGATAATTGAACTTTTGGAGGCATTTCTTACTATTCTATTAAAAAAAGGAGGATATTATATTAATATTCAATAATATTTGTTAGTAACAATAAATCTTAGTGAGAGTTTGGTTTCTTTGATAGATGCAGAAGGGAGGGTGGCCAGAATAATACCACTTTATTACTTATCTTAAATGATATTCCATGTAACTATTATCATCTAATCCTTTAAAATATTCACAAAATGGTCTAACTGCAATGCATACAGTAAATAAATTAATCCGGTTCAGCTCTCATTCCACATCTTATCAACATTATATCCACGTTTGTACATACGCTTAGGCTTACGGTGTTTTGAGCTTCAAGATTACGCAATAACATAAGACTGTTCTACATATAACTTATCTCAAATAATACATCCGAATCCCTCATCGAATCATTGTCACTAGGCATTCGGTCGCCTACAACTCACAGAGAGAACACTGAATTCCGCCAGTGACACCTGGCTACACAGAGAACATCTGAGACCGAGCCTAGTGATCCAGGCAGGTTAGAAAGTTGTGGTGGGAGGCCGTGGGCAGGGATTAGCAACCTAGGAAGGGTGTGTGCACCAGACAGGCTGGCAAGCCCCCCCCCGGTACTGGCAACCTGTAGACTGGACTGTGCTCAGTTGCTGGAACGGTATCTCAGCCTGGGGGGGGGGGGGGACCTCTAACAAAAAACCACCATCATTTCCTCCGGGTGATGCATTTTTTGAAAAATTGCACAAATAAATAATTCCAAAAGCGGGTTTTGATAAATTAAAAAATAAAAAAGGGTACGGGTGTTAGAAACAGTCCTGAGCATTTTCTGTAAAGAATATGTGATGATTAATATACGCCCAGACTCATATGCGCATATACAAAATGGCTTTTAACAATTTCGGTGTTAATATTACTAATATCATCTCTTAATAAATCAATTTGGTATCAAGTTGAAGCTAGTATATCTTACTGAGAGAGCTACAGTGAGAGAATAACACACATCTGCTTTAATACAGTTAGTAAGAGAATGAAGTTACTGTGATATGAGTAAGGTTTGGGGAGAAAAGCAGGATTCGTTCATTTTCTGTTGAACATCACTTGTTGTTCGGAAATAATATATGAAATATGACTGTATCACGTTGCTATAAGAATATAACAAAAAGATGAGGAGAATTTCATTTCAATATACAAATCCGATATAGTGTAACGGCTATCACATCACGCTTTCACCGTGGAGACCGGGGTTCGACTCCCCGTATCGGAGCAACAATTTAAACATTTATTTTTTTGCTTCCATACCAATGCCAGTTGGAATGATATTATAGTTTCTATGCTATATCATTGGAGTGCTATCCGGATTGATCTCATTCCTTCTTCGAATTGATATAGTAGCGATTGAATCACTTCCTTGTTGTCGTTTCTCTTATTTTGCTCCTCATTGTATAAATGATAGTGGAAGAATCTCTTAAAATTTAGTTATTCTTCTGAAACCATAACAACCTCATTAGCACTCATTTATGTTTTCATCTAGTTATCGATTCCCATTTCTGTAAATTAAAGTAACGCTTCCATCAAATGACTACTTCACTTATCATACTGTTTCAAGGGATAACTTAATAATAATTCAAGGAATGAGAATAAGATAAGAATGGTGTTTTTGTTGCTTGTTTGAGTAGCCATTAAGAACCATCATGGCCATAGCACAATTAACCACTACCAATTTCAACAAATTGATGATACTTAGTGATATATATTATCATGTTTAAAAGCGTAGTAGATTATACATAATTCGATTCTTTTCAACATTTTAAAATATAAAAATCCATAATTAACAAAATTCATTATCACTGGTGTTGGAAGATCATAACAGTGCATCACGAAAGTTAAAAGGTTTTGGTAATCATTATTAACCTTCTCATTCTTTCTACAGATCTTAATTACAAAGCATTAAGATAACTTACAACTTTTCAAGCCATGGCACGTGGATTTGATCTGAAAACCATTACTGATATATCTGTCTTAATTGGCACAGGGCTATCTTTATACTACCTGATAAATAGTTTATTGAATGTGGAATCTGGCCCTGTAGGAAGATCAAAGGAATCTAAAGAAAAACAGGACAAGCAGTGGCTTAAACTAGTAGAGACCTACCCTAAGTTAGCCGAGGTAGAATTAAATGCATACGAAAAGGACATCTTATCTTCTGTAGTGACTCCTGATGAGATAGAAGTCACATTTGAAAACGTTGGTGGGTTGGAGAATACTATTGAAGGCTTACATGAAAGTGTTATTTACCCTTTGACTATGCCAGAATTATATTCAAGTAATCCATTACTACAAGCCCCATCGGGTGTTTTATTTTATGGTCCACCAGGTTGTGGTAAGACTATGCTAGCTAAAGCTATTGCTAAAGAGAGTGGTGTTAATTTTATTTCTATTAGAATGTCATCTATTATGGATAAGTATTATGGTGAGTCTAATAAGATTGTGGATGCGATTTTCTCCCTGGCTAATAAAATTGAGCCATGTATAATTTTCATTGACGAGATAGATTCGTTTTTAAGGGAAAGATCTTCGATGGATCATGAAGCTACGGCTACTTTGAAAGCAGAGTTTATGACATTGTGGGACGGGCTTATCAACAATGGAAGGATTATGATTATTGGTGCTACAAATAGAATTAATGATATCGACTCTGCATTCTTAAGAAGATTACCCAAGAGATTTTTGATATCATTGCCTGGCGAACCGGAAAGAAAGAGAATATTGAAGATATTCTTAAAGGATACCAAACTAGATTCAAAAGATTTTGATTTGGATCGTATTGCCAGATTAACCGCCGGATTCTCTGGTTCTGATTTAAAAGAGCTTTGTAGGGAAGCTGCTTTGAAAGCTGCTCAAGAATATATCAGATCAAACAAAGATAAGATATCAAGACATGGGACGGTAAAGACATCTCGTGATACCGTTATGAGACCATTAAGAACGTCAGATTTCGTATCCCCTGGACCAATTGACAATTTGGATTAGTCGCAGCCCAAAAACAAAAGGACTTATCGTAAAGACCTAAGAACTAATGATAACATGTAAATATGCCGACTATAATGGAACTGTAGCTCGACACCTGTTTATTAATGATAAATATTCTCATATAATACATACCACATATTGATGCATTAAACGTAAAAAAAATAAATGGTTTTGTTTTTAAGTGCCAGAAATTGTAACCTAGAAAAGTTAAGAAACAGTTCAATCAGGTAAGATCTAGGTATACATACAGCCACAGTCAGGTAAAGCCAACATGTCTAACTCACAAGAGGAGCCTGCTACATTAAGCAATATTCTTTTCAATAAAGATGGTAAATTCTGTCTTCCATGCACAGCATTTCGTGGTTTTGAATATATTACCACGGAGATGACTAATCGTTATCAAGTGTATAAGAATAAGAAGCTCGAGACACCTATACCGGTGCAAACACCAAGTATAGTAAAACAAGACACTGTTGTGATCCCAGAAGGCAATAGTGAGATGATTCCTGGATCAAGAACTTATTTGAAAGAAGATCCTCCAGATGTACAAAAATTAGGTGCCTCCTCATGGACATTTTTACATGCTATGGCGGCAAAATACCCCACCCAGCCCAGTCAAACCGAAAAGGAAGACATGGTGGAGTTCTTGAAGTTATTCTCCCATGTTTATCCATGCAATTGGTGTGCTATGGATTTTGAGAAATATATCACTAAATACTCACCAAGAGTCGAGTCCAAGGAAGAGTTGAGTAGATGGATGTGCGAAGCACACAATCATGTCAATACCAAATTGGGTAAACCAAAATTCAATTGCGATTTCTGGCAACAAAGATGGAAGGATGGTTGGGATGAATAGATGGTATTCTTCATGTAAATATATATTATATTGTATTGTCTTTTTGCCCTAATAAAACTTTTCACATTATATTGTTTCTTATGATTTTACTGTTATTTTTGTGATTTTGAAATATTGAAATATTGAAATTATTATATAAAGAGGTGAATCTTTTCTATATCTAATTTTGTCTAATAAAATAACTTCTCACAATGAATTAAAAAAAGAACTAAAGTAAGACTGAAAGAGTACAGATAGCGATAGAGAATAAGCATATATTCATGTTACTGTATGGATATACGGTTGTGTGTATATGATCACTGTGTACTCTACAGTCTGGCCTCTTCGAAGATTGCTAGTCCTTTATTCCGTGGACTAGTGATTCAAAGCGAGGCCTAAATTAAATGTAAATATTGACAACAGGAAAATTTATATCGTCGATATTCCATTGAATCTTTTTAATAAATACAGTGCAAATAGTAATTAATTTCTATTTCCTTATTGATTTAATGGTACATTATGTTATATACTATGTAAATAAAGTAGTATGCTTTCTTAAACTTGTTCTGTGAAACCATACTTCTCATTAGTAAATGTGTCTAAGTTAAAAAATGCTTCATTTATAGTGATGAAGGATATTAGGATTGGTACTTTAACCTTTCTATCTAGTAGTTCGTTTCTACCTTGTGTTATGACATCGAAGGAGGTCAATTTGTTATATTGTTTGAATGGTGTACTGGTCAACATTTTACTCTTGTATAGTTCTATTATGCTCAATAATTTCTGTAAATGAGGACCATACCCATACAAACAAATAAGACCATTTTGCTGATGTCTTTGTAAATTATCTAGTATGGATTTAATCTTATCGTTCTTCGTAACTTTAAAATATTTAATACAAGATAGCAATTTGTTGTCATCGACTAGTAAATTTGGTATTATTACATCTTGAATATATTTATATGATTCCACTTGATTTGTCAAGTCCAACCCAGTTGGGTGCTCGGAAAATAGTACATTGCTCGACATATTATGTTGTGATGGTAGATTGATTGAGTATTAACAGTTGTTCTCCTATGCAAATGCTCATATCTATATAGCCATATCACCCATCATCGCCTCTGTGGTGATATTTCATCACAGTGTATAAATTTCCATATCTTAAAAACTTTCAGATTGAATCTTTCTGGGACTGTTCTTATGTTAAATTTATTTAAGCATCCGGACATCTTCAATATGGAAATTTTCCAGTGCGCGTCTCGCCCCGGAAACAAATTACTGTAATTGGCATTTCCCGAGAGAACGGACGCAACTTTTGTAAAATTATCATGAATTTTCTAAAGATTGCAAAAATTCAATCTCATCCCAAACTGTCAAAGATCGAGTAAAGGTATTGGTGTATTTGACATAGCATGGTTAAAAGTAGTTATATTTGAAATACTACTTTCAATTGCCAATACAGTGTCCAGGAATTAACCTTTAAACAACCTACGAATATAACTAAATTTGAAATGGGAGGTGTCCGTGAAAAGAAAGTTGAATACTTCAACAAATTAAGAGAATACTTAGAAGAATACAAGTCTGCCTTCATTGTTGGTGTCGATAATGTTTCTTCCCAACAAATGCACGAAGTCAGAAAGGCTTTAAGAGGTAGAGGTGTTGTCTTAATGGGTAAGAACACCATGGTTAGAAGAGCCATCAGAGACTTTGCTAACGACTTACCAGATTTTGAAAAGATCTTACCTTTCATCAGAGGTAACATTGGTTTCATCTTCACTAACGAATCTTTACAAGAAATTAAGGACGTTATTGTCGCTAACAAGGTTGCTGCCCCAGCCAGAGCTGGTGCCGTTGCTCCAGAAGATATCTGGATTCCAGCCATGAACACTGGTATGGAACCAGGTAAGACCTCTTTCTTCCAAGCTTTAGGTGTCCCAACCAAGATTGCCAGAGGTACCATTGAAATTGCTTCCGACGTCAAGGTTGTTGAAGCCGGTACCAGAGTCGGTCCATCCGAAGCCACCTTATTAAACATGTTGAACATTTCTCCATTCACCTATGGTTTAACTGTTGTTCAAGTTTACGATAACGGTCAAGTCTTCCCAGCTTCTATCTTAGATATTACTGATGAAGAATTAGTCGGTCACTTCGTCAACGCTGTCTCCACCATTGCTTCTATCTCCTTAGCTATTGGTTACCCAACTTTACCATCTGTTGGCCACACCTTAATCAACAACTACAAGAACTTGTTAGCTGTTGCCATTGGTTCTGGTTACCACTACGCTGAAATTGAAGATTTAGTTGACAGAATTGAAAACCCAGAAAAATACGCTTCTGCTGCTCCAGCTGCTGGTGCCGCTGCTGCTTCCTCTGACGCTCCAGCTGAAGAAGCTGCTGAAGAAGATGAAGAATCCGAAGACGATGACATGGGTTTCGGTTTATTCGATTAAACAAGTTTATAAAATAACAATATGTAATTGATAGCTTATCTATCTATATTTTTTATCCTATATACTTTTTTAAACAATAAATTTTTCTAATCTCATTGATCTTTTTTTTAAAATAAATAAAAAGTGTATATTTATTTAAATTGATTAGATATAAATCTTAATTAAAAGGGGTAAACACAAATATAAAAACGTGTAAGAAGCCAAAGAAAAGATGTCGTCACAAGGGTTAAAGTTGACTTTCAACAAGCTAACGAATAGATGTAATGGTAAAGTGCAAACCATGCTATCGCCGATGATAATCATGCATGGATTGTTTGGTAATGCCAACAATAATCGGTCATTAGCAAACAATATATTGACCCTTGAGAATGAAAGTGAACCTAGTATGTATAGAGATATATATTTGTTAAATATGAGAAATCATGGGACGTCGCCACGGAGTGATCATATGACGTATGGAGACATGAGTATGGATATTATGAAGTTTGTTAGAGACCATGGCATTACACAGCCTGTGTTACTGGGCCATTCGATGGGCGGCAAAGTTGCTATGGATACTGTACTGAAAGAACCAAGTTTGGCTTCTAAGATGGTGGTGATAGAGAATTCCCCAGTGGCACAGCCAATAAACACAAGATTCATTGAATATATAGATGTATTGGAGTCTATCTGTGAAAACGCTGAAATCACGACGTTGACTCAAGCAAGAGAGAAGTTAAATTCGATTGAAAGGGACCCATTGGTATCAGGGTTTTTACTCACTATGTTACAGCGAGTTGCTAAGACTACTACTTCCAGTAATAATAATAACAGTGCGAAGAGACCTGGACTGGTGAGCAGATTGCCGTTAGACATCTTAAGAAGAGCGTTAGAAGACGGATCCATCTCTGCTTGGCCCCTAGGCCTACAAACAGGTGAAGACGCGCACGTGCAATACTCCGGGCCGACGCTGTTCATCAAGGGCAGCGAGTCTCGCTACTTGCAGGAGGACCGCGACCGGGCGGCAATCGAGCGGTACTTCCCGCGATCCGCGGTCGCGGCCATCGCCGGGGCGGGTCACTTCGTCAACGCCGAGCGGCCACGTGAGTGCGCGTCCGCCGTGACGCGTTTCCTCGCGGCGCGTCGTTGCTAGTGACGGTCTCTCTCTCTCTCTCTGTATGGTTTGAATTGAAGCGGCCAGGCCTTTTGCCATTTCGCGTCGCTGCGTTGTTTTGTGCCATTGGCGTGTTTTGTGCGGTTTTCGCGTCTGTCTCTCTGCCATTGTTTAGGGGCAGCACAGGGTCCCGCTGCCCCCAAAACGGGAAAATATGCCTGTTTCTCTCCCCTCGCCTCTCAGAGAAGATAATAACAGTGCAACATACTATATTATATTATATTATATTATAATATCGCTGTCGCTGCGAATTGCAAAAGTATATATAGCCAAAAGGGTATTGTGCTGCCTTTTCCCCCTTTAGGAATTGTCATTGAAAATACGGGCATTGTCTGCTCGAGAAAACAGCAGCACGCCTATTGTTAGCCCGCCCCAAACGGGCGCCCGCCTCCTTTTCAGGAAAGTTTTTCAGCGAAATTTCTGATCCTCGAGAATTGAAAGAATTGCAAGAAAAAACAAAAAAAACAAAAAAAACAAAGAGAAAGGAAGAAAACCGTATGCTTCAATTTTCCAATTATATACAACTGGAAAATACAGACAGACACAAGAGATATTCAAACAGACACTTTCTCTGCTTGGTTCTGTAAATAAAATTTGTTTATGATCCCAAGTTTGATTTTGATTTAGATCATAAACCATTTCCACTTCTACTTCTACTCTGCTTCACATCAATACCATCCTCAGATTCCTTTATTGAGTTTCGTTGCAACTGTGGATCAAACTATATTATATTATACTATATTATACTATACTATATATATAATCACACGGATACAGACACACGGACACGGACATAGACGCACAAACACACAACAGTCCAGGTTATCAACATTACTATCATGTCGTATCGTGGTAGTCAATACGATAATATGAATCATGATCAGAGGTTCGATCAATACGGTCAACCTATCTACACAGATGAGGATATCATACAACAACAACAACAACAACAACAAAATAACATTCAAGAAGATTATTATAATGATTCTCAACTAGAGTTTGACACTAATCACTACAATAACAACAACAACAACCAAAACTACATGGAACAAGAAAGTTATTCAGATTATTCAAACCATCAAAACATTATGAATAACAACAACAACAACAACAACTACACTCCTTCAAACTTATCATATGGTTCAAATCCTAATATACAAAATAATATGAATAACAGTAGCAGCAACAACAACAACTTCTTCCCACAGGATCCTTATCCTGCATGGACCGCTGATCCAGATGCCCCAGTCAATATCAAACAAATCGAAGACGTTTTCATCGATTTGACAGATAAATTCGGGTTTCAAAGAGACTCTATGAGAAATATGTTCGATCATCTAATGACTTTATTAGACTCTCGTTCTTCTCGTATGACCCCAAAACAAGCTCTGTTATCATTGCATGCAGACTATATAGGTGGTGACCGTGCTAACTATAAAAAATGGTATTTTGCGGCACAATTAGATCTTGATGATGATGTTGGGTTTAGAAACATCTCTTTGAATAAATTGAATCAAAAATCAAGAAATGCTAAAAAATCAAATAGAAAACTATTACAAAATTTATCCAACGAAACCGATCCAAATAATTTAGAATACGCCTTAAATGAATTGGAATCTGATAATTCGTTACAAGCTGCAGATTTTAGATGGAAATATAAGATGAATAAATTAACTGCCCTTGAAATGATCCGTCATTTAGCGTTATATCTATTGATATGGGGGGAAGCTAACCAAGTTAGATTCACTCCAGAATGTCTTTGTTTCATCTTTAAATGCGCCTTGGATTATTTGGAATCTCCTTTCTCGAATGATCAAATCTTACCAGAGGGCGACTATTTAAATAGAGTCATCACTCCACTTTATAAATTCATCAGAAATCAAGTCTATGAAATTTCTGATGGTCACTATGTGAAAAGAGAAAAAGATCATAATAAAGTTATCGGTTATGATGATGTCAACCAATTGTTTTGGTACCCTGCTGGGATCAATAAAATCATCTTAAATAATGGCACCAAATTAACAGATTTACCAGCAGAGGAAAGATTCTTAAATCTAGGTAACGTTTCTTGGGATAACGTGTTTTTCAAGACTTATTTCGAAACAAGAACTTGGTTACATATGATCACCAATTTCAACCGTATTTGGGTTCTTCATGCTACTGTCTACTGGATGTATGTCGCCTATAATGCTACCACTTTCTACACACATAATTATCAACAATTGGTCAATAACCAACCACTGGGTTCCTATAAATGGGCTTCGTGTGCTTTAGCCGGTACTGTCGCTTGTCTTATTCAATTGGCCGCTACTATTTGTGAATGGTGTTTTGTTCCAAGAAAATGGGCCGGTGCTCAACATTTAACTCGTCGTTGTGTTTTCATTTGTTTATTATTGGGTATTAATTTGGCCCCAATTGCTTGGTTCTACGCTTATCAAAATGATACCGTTTATAGCAAGTCTGGTCGTGTCGTTGCCATTGTATTCTTCTTTGTCGCCATCGTCACCATGGTATTCTTCTCTGTCATGCCATTGGGGGGGCTTTTCACATCTTATATGGATAAATCTTCAAGAAAATACGTTTCCTCTCAAACTTTCACCGCTTCTTTTGCTCCATTGCATGGCTGGAATAGAATCTTATCCTATTTACTGTGGATCGTCGTCTTCGGTGCTAAATATGCTGAATCCTATTTCTTCTTAATTTTATCCCTAAGAGATCCAATTAGAATCTTATCCACAATGACTATGAGATGTACTGGTGAATATTGGTGGGGGGCTAAATTGTGTAAACATCAACCAAAGATTACTTTAGGTTTGATGATCGCTACTGATTTTGTTTTGTTCTTCTTAGATACCTACTTATGGTATATTATTGTGAACACCGTCTTCTCTGTCGGTAAAGCTTTCTATTTAGGTATGTCTGTATTGACTCCATGGAGAAATATTTTCACTAGATTACCAAAGAGAATCTATTTGAAGATTTTGGCTACTAATGATATGGAAATTAAATACAAACCAAAAGTTTTAATTTCTCAAATTTGGAATGCTATTATTATTTCCATGTACAGAGAACATCTTTTAGCCATTGATCATGTTCAACAATTATTATATCATCAAGTCCCATCAGAAGTACAAGGCAAGAGAACTTTAAGAGCTCCAACTTTTTTCACTTCTCAAGATGACCACAAGTTAAAGATGGAATTCTTCCCATCTGATTCTGAAGCTGAACGTCGTATTTCTTTCTTTGCTCAATCCTTGGCTACTCCAATGCCACAACCTGTTTCCGTTGATAACATGCCTACTTTCACTGTTTTAACTCCACATTATTCTGAAAGAATTTTACTATCTTTAAGAGAAATTATTCGTGAGGATGATCAATTCTCAAGAGTTACTCTGTTAGAATATTTGAAACAACTACATCCGGTCGAATGGGAATGTTTCGTTAAGGACACCAAGATCTTAGCTGACGAAACTGCAGCTTATGAAGGTATGGAGGAAGAACCAGAAAAGGGCGATACCGCCTCAGCTGAAATTGATGATTTACCATTTTATTGCATTGGTTTCAAATCCGCTGCTCCCGAATATACTTTAAGAACAAGAATTTGGGCCTCCTTAAGATCCCAAACTTTATATCGTACTGTTTCTGGTTTCATGAATTATGCTAGAGCAATTAAACTGTTATATCGTGTTGAAAATCCTGAGGTCGTTCAAATGTTCGGTGATAATGCTGAAGAATTAGAAAGAGAATTAGAAAAGATGGCTAGAAGAAAGTTTAAATTTTTGGTCTCTATGCAAAGATTAGCTAAATTCAAACCACACGAAATGGAAAATGCTGAATTCTTATTAAGAGCTTACCCAGATTTACAAATTGCTTACTTGGATGAAGAACCCCCATTACGTGAAGGTGATGAACCTAGAATTTATTCTGCTATCATAGATGGACATTGTGAATTATTAGAGAATGGTCGTAGACGTCCAAAGTTTAGAGTTCAATTATCTGGTAACCCAATTTTAGGTGATGGTAAATCTGATAATCAAAACCATGCTATCATCTTCTATAGAGGTGAATATATCCAATTAATCGATGCTAATCAAGATAACTATTTGGAAGAATGTTTGAAGATTAGATCTGTCTTAGCTGAATTTGAAGAATTAGATGTCACTCCAAGAAACCCATATGCTCCAGAAGTTGACTATGAGGATCAAAACGATAACCATCCAGTTGCCATTGTTGGTGCCAGAGAATATATTTTCTCTGAAAATTCTGGTGTTTTAGGTGATGTTGCCGCTGGTAAAGAACAAACTTTCGGTACTCTTTTTGCTCGTACTCTAGCCCAAATTGGTGCCAAATTACATTATGGTCATCCGGATTTCATTAATGCTACATTTATGACTACTAGAGGTGGTGTATCTAAGGCACAAAAGGGTTTACATTTAAACGAAGATATTTACGCTGGTATGAATGCCTTATTAAGAGGTGGTCGTATCAAGCATGTTGAATATTATCAATGTGGTAAAGGTAGAGATTTAGGTTTTGGTACTATTTTGAATTTCACCACTAAGATTGGTGCTGGTATGGGTGAACAAATGTTGTCTCGTGAATATTATTATTTAGGTACTCAATTACCTATCGATAGATTCTTATCATTTTACTATGCTCATCCTGGTTTCCATTTAAACAATTTATTCATTCAATTGTCATTACAAATGTTCATGTTAACTTTAGTTAATTTACATTCTTTAGCTCATGAAGCTATTTTCTGTGACTACGATAGAAATAAACCAATCACCGATATATTATATCCAATTGGTTGTTACAATATGTCCCCAGTTGTTGATTGGGTTAGACGTTACACATTATCTATTTTCATTGTGTTTTTCATTGCATTCGTTCCTATGATTTGTCAAGAATTAATTGAACGTGGTACATGGAAGGCTCTTTTAAGATTCTGTCGTCATATTTTATCTTTATCTCCCATGTTTGAAGTCTTTGCTGGTCAAATTTACTCTGCTGCTTTATTAAGTGATTTAACTGTAGGTGGTGCTAGATATATTTCTACTGGTAGAGGTTTTGCTACATCTCGTATTCCATTTTCTATCTTATATTCAAGATTTGCTAATTCCGCTATTTATATGGGTGCCAGATCATTATTAATGTTATTATTTGGTACTGTCGCTCATTGGCAAGCTCCATTACTATGGTTCTGGGGTTCATTGGCTGCTTTGGTGTATTCTCCATTTATTTTCAACCCACATCAATTATCATGGGATGAATTCTTCCTTGATTATAGAGATTACATTAGATGGATGTCTAGAGGTAACAGTAAGTACCATAGAAACTCCTGGATCGGTTATATCAGAATGGCCAGATCTCGTGTTACTGGGTTCAAACGTAAATTAATTGGTGATGAGTCTGAAAAGGCTATGGGTGATTCAAGTAGAGCTCATAGAACTAATTTATTCCTTGCCGAAGTTTTCCCATGTTTCATTTATGCTACCGGTTGTTTCATTGCATTTACATTTATTAATGCTCAAACTGGTGCTTCTAGTACTGATGATGATAGAGTCAATTCTGTATTAAGAATTATCATTTGTACTTTGGGGCCTATTGGTATTGATATGGCTGTCTTGGCATTTACTTTATCGATGTCATGTTGTTGTAATGCTATGTTCCATAATTGTCATAAGAATCCAGGTTCTTTATTAGCTGCTTTTGCCCATGGTGTTGCCGTTTGTGCTCACATTGGTATGTTTATTGTCATGTGGGTGCTTGAAGGTTTCAGTTTTGTTAAGATGTTAATTGGTGTTGTTACGTGTATTCAATGTCAAAGATTGATTTATCAAGTCATGTCAGTCTTATTATTGACTAGAGAATATAAGAATGATCAAGCTAATACCGCCTTTTGGACAGGTAATTGGGGTAATACAGAGAATGCATTCCAACAATGTGTTAGAGAGTATTTGGTTAAGATTATGGAATTATCAGAATTTTCTGCAGATTTCATCTTGGGTCATTTGATCTTATTAACTCATTTCCCATTATTATTAATTCCAGGTATTGATAGATTACATTCAATGATGTTATTCTGGTTGAAACCATCGAGACAAATTAGGCCACCAATCTTTTCTATTAAACAAACAAGATTAAGGAAAAGAATGGTAAGAAAATATTTTGTCCTATACGTAATAATATTATTATTAACTGCTGGTTGTATTGTGGGTCCCGCAGTTGGGGCAGCCTATGTCCCAGATCGTATTGCGCCCAATTTAACTGGTGCAGGTCGTAATTTATTTCAACCAAGAAATGTGAATCAAAACGACACTGGGGTGAGTATTTCGACATACATTGGACATTATTATACAGAAACACCTTCAATCAAGGCATGGTCCACTAAGGCATAGTTGGTTTGTACATATATATATATTGTATTAAGGCATAAGTAACTTTTATATAGCTGCTTTAACACATACGTTTAAACATAATTGGATGTGCCTTTGCGAGTGAGTGTATTTATATGCATATACTGTATGAAAGCATGGGTCATTGTTTTGTGAGTGACTGTATATATATATATATATATATATATTGTATGAAGGCATGGGCTACACACAAATATACATGGTTGACTGTTTCCCTTATTATACTGGTAATATTGCCAATATGTAGTCATGTTCGATTCTTTGTATAATATTCACATAGGGATGAGCATGGAATTATGCAATTATGCAATTATGCAATTATGCAATTATGCAATATACAACTATATAGATATATTTACAGAGGGTAGAGGGGGGGGGTCTACTTGGACAGGCCCAACCATGATAGGAAAGGCAGACTGTTAGACGATGAAGACGAATTTGACTTGGATGGTTGGACGGGTAGTTTCGGTTTAATGATGAAATGCCTACCTTTGCCCCTGACGTCTATATACATCATCGTGAACACTGGTTTATTATATTTCAAAGTGGAATACCAGTGGTCGTTGTCCGTTTTGTACTGTACCGCCTCTGCATGGACCAAAGCGATCTTGTGGGCCTTAGATTCTAGATGGAATCTTAGTTTACAGTGAAGGTTTCCTTGCGGGTCCAGTACATGTTGCGACACGAGGGGTCTATTTCTTGTCCACTTGTCGTTGGTGACCATTTCCCCGTATGCCTTCAACGTTTCGTTACTGTTTGATTGCAGCCATTGACGGAGTGTTTGGTCGTTCTCGCAAAGGGACACAGCTCTGTTGAAGAGAGTGGTGTCCCCGTTGGAAGCGAACAGTTCTGACCCGATGAGATAGACGACTATACTGGACAAGCCGACGCCCCCGACGATCAGAGAGGACGAGACAAGAAACGAAGCGCCATTCTTGGCTCTTTGCCCGATTGTGCTGTGAGAATTGTGAGAATTACTCTTTGAGCTGTGAGTGTTGTGAGTATTTGTATTTTGAGTAGAGTATGGAAGGGAGCGAATGCGGTAGTAAAACTGTAGCAGCGTTCTCTTGGTGGAGATGTTACCACACCTGTACAGAATGGGCAGCGACATAAGTGAGTGTTCTTGTATCGATGCAAAGGTAATAGAGTAAGGGTTGTTATACTATAATATATTTTGTTCAGTATATATTTATTTATATATTTATTTATTTATTAATTGAGTTTTATGAAAAAAATATAGATGAGTATAAAAGTGAAGAATATATATATATGATAGATTGTATGTGCAAACGGAATAAAGAGATGATGGAATCATCATCTCTTTATGGAGTGTTTCAAGTCGTGTTCTCTGGCCATTTGGATGAGATCATGCCTGGTGATGACAGTGCTGTTGTTTTTGATGCGTTGCTGCCTTGCTGGACACGCTTTCGTTCTGGCGACGAGCTTGAAGGGGTCGAAGAGCGAGATGGTCGACACTAGGGTGGAGGCCATATTGAGTGTTTGTGTTGGTGGATGATCTGTTATATGGTTGTGACTACTGGATAACTATACACCATTGCAGTTATATATCACTGCAGTTATATAATATTGCAGTTATATATCAAATGTATAATTTTGTCGTGAGATCCGCGGATATAAGCGGCGGGACTGCTTAGTAACCGGCGCTCTTAGTAATCTCTGCGGAAACGCACTATTGCAGTGTGGAATTATTGCAGAGGTGCTCCGCGGAACGGAACGGAACCGCAGCAGCGGTGCATTTCTGCGAATTTGCAGAGCCGCGCGGATGTCGCATTATTATGTTGAGAGTGTGATATTATATTGCTAGTATAGTATATATTACAGTAGAGTATAGTATAGTGTGATATGTTATATTATAGTATGCTGAGAGTGGATGTGGCGGATATAGTACAGTATTACAGTATATACGCCGGACTTGGCGCCCTACGTCCGCGGCCGCCACGCCCGCTGCTCCGTCTGCTCCGCGGAGCATCCACTGTGTAGTGTATTATATTATATTATATTATATTATATTATATTATATTATATTATATTATATTATATTATATTATATTATATTATATTATATTATATTATATTATATTATATTATATTATAGTATATTATAGTATAGTATATTATAGTATAGTATAGTATAGTATAGTAGTAGTGCAATGTAGTAATGTAGTAATGTAGTAGGGCAAGCGATCAGCACCCACGCACATGCAGACGGGCCAGCAGCACTCGCAGCCAGCGCCAGCGGGAGACACAGGCCGCCAGCAGCGGCTGCACGGCCACCACCACTGCCATGTAGTACCACAGCCCGGCCAGCACCCCGACCTGGTACCCGATGACGATCTGGTCCCAGTGGTGGTACGACAGGTACCAGCGAGACGCACACACGCTCACCGACAGCAGCACACTCAGCACGCTGTACACGGTCTTGTCCCGGCCCAACACACGGTACTTGTGGCCCCAGCGCGTCCACAGGTTGCACACCAGGTACGAGGTGAAGAACCCCATGAACTGGCTGTGCGCACTGGGCATCCCAAAGGATAGCGTTTTGCTCCTGTTGCTACTGCTGCCATTGCCCATCGCTATCAGCCCGGCAACGAGCACGGGCCGCTCGTGTTGGAACACACGTTTCAACACCTGGTTCAACACCTCATTCAACAACTGGCCAACAGCAACCACCACAGCTTCCAGGTCCCGATCAATGATCAACCACGTCAGGTAACTCTGCAAGATCAATATAGGCATCAATGCCAGCACACAGCACACCGCACCAACAACATCCCCCTCCTGGTACAGGATATACGTCTCGTCAAAGGGCACCACCCCGGCAGGTAGCCTGATTATATTCTCTGTCATCGTTGTTTCGTTGTGTTGTTGTGTTGTGTAACTTATTCATTCATCATTTATTTATTTATTTATTTATTTTTCATACATATTTATATATAAAGGCATAGAGGAACGCATTCAATGGTACTTGGCAACCAACTCGTCGACAAAGGCAATGTACTGCTGCTCGGCCTCCTCCTGGGTGAGCGTGCCCTTCAACTCGTTCCACGCATCCCACTTCTTTCTGTCCTTGATGTTGAAAATACCAGGTCTCTCCACATTCACATCACCAACAGTCGCTTGCTTGTATAAACTGTACAGCTTCAACAACTCGTCTGTCGTAGGGGTCGTGGCTAGTCCGTTCACCGCTTTGGCCTTCTCTTCGAATAATTGACTGACCATCTTGTGTTGTTGTCTTTATCTTGCAAGATTGCAAGTAGTGGAGAACCTTATAACGTTTCGCTGGAATCATCCATTCCTTTATATACGTTTTCTCTGGAAGGCGGGGGTTACCCGCCACGCCCCGCTCGATAATCTTTGCAAAATAACAAAGCGAGTATTTAAAGATACAAACACTCAACTACCCATTCATTCATCCATCCATTCATCCATTCAACAAGATCAATCAATCAATCAATCAATCAGCAATGGATCTAAAACCCTTCCCCTCCTACTCTAAGCATGCAGACGCACAACTGCAACAAGAGGACGACGTCGTCTCGCTCACCAACGTCTCCATCATCTCAAGATCAAGAGCAAGCTCATACACCGCCACCAACGAACCAGTCAAGGACCACAGAAGAAGACGCTCCTCCTCCATAATATCACACGTAGAACAAGAAACGCAAGAAGAAGAAAACGACCAGCAAGTGCTACCCAACATGAACGCCTCCTGGGTCTCGCAACGAGGCGCCTGGCTCATCCATTTTGTCCTCTTGGTCCTCCTAAAATTGTTCTTCAACCTCCTACCGGGACTCAATTCAAGCCCCAACTGGTCCTGGACCCTCACCAATCTGACCTACAACGCAGGATGCTACATCATGTTCCACATGATCAAGGGCACTCCATTCGAATTCAACGGGGGCGCCTACGACAACCTGACCATGTGGGAACAAATCGATAACGAAACTTTGTACACCCCGTCAAGAAAATTCATCATCTCAGTACCAATCGTCTTGTTCTTCCTAATCACTCACTACACTACACTAAACTATAAACTGTTCATCTTTAATTTCATCATCACCTTCTTGGTCGGCATCATACCAAAATTACCTTCCACACACAGATTAAGAATCTCAATCCCAATCATTACAGGTCCTCAACAAATATCATAATAACTTCTTTGCCTCATTTTATATCTAAATATATCTTTATATCTTTATATCTTTATATATATATATATATATATTTGATAGTAATAATAATTTTTTTTTTTTTGCATTTCTTTGTTTTAAAACAGCTTTATCAATAGGAAAGTATCATCAAAGTATCATCACAAATATAAATAACCAGCCATGTCTCGTACTATCACCTTCGATATCCCCGCACAATACCAACTCATCGATCTCATCGGCGAAGGTGCATACGGAACGGTATGTTCTGCAATACATAAACCGTCAAATGTGAAAGTCGCCATCAAGAAAATTCAACCGTTCAGCAAAACTATGTTTGTCACTAGAACCATACGTGAAATTAAACTGTTGCATCATTTCCATGACCATGAAAATATCATCAGCATACTGGATAAAGTTACCCCCATGACCATAAAAGATATGGATGCAGTGTATCTTATACAAGAATTAATGGAAACGGATTTACAAAAGATTAACGATCAAATGGCTTTGACCGATGATCATATACAATACTTCACTTATCAGATTCTAAGAGCATTGAAATCAATCCATTCGGCTAACGTCATTCATAGAGATTTAAAACCTTCCAATCTATTATTGAATTCAAACTGTGATTTGAAAATTTGTGATTTTGGATTATCTCGTTGTTTAGCACAAAGTAATAATCCAAGAGAAACTCTCGTTGGGTTCATGACCGAGTACGTCGCCACACGTTGGTATAGAGCTCCAGAAATCATGCTGACTTTCCAAGAATACACCACAGCAATGGATATTTGGTCTGTCGGGTGCATTCTCGCAGAAATGATTTCAGGGAAACCGTTATTCCCAGGAAGAGATTATCATCATCAATTATGGTTGATTCTGGAAATATTAGGTACACCAACTTTTGAAGATTTTGAAAGAATCAAATCTAAGAGAGCTAAAGAATATATTGCCAATTTACCCATGAGACAGAAATTACCATGGGAAACGGTTCTTAATAACAATAATAATCGTCAACCAAGAAATTTGAATCCCGATATGTTAGATCTGCTATCGAAAATGCTTGTTTTCAACCCACACAAACGTATAAGTGCCGCAGAGGCATTGGCACATCCATATATGAGTGTGTATCACGATGCAGACGACGAACCAGAATACCCTCCATTAAATCTGGATGAAGATGAATTTTGGAAAATGGATAACGACATTAAATACAACAATAACGACGAAGATGAGGATGATTCCACAATGGATATGTTGAAACAAATGCTATTCAACGAATTGACCACTCCCATAAACTAAACCGAACTAAAACTATCGCATCATCCATATAAACAGTGTGTCTTGTGTTTAGGCTGTCACCGCGCACGTGACTTTGTTGTCATATAAACAATTTTAAAACCAGCAAAATCCAAGAAAATCATTTCAAGAAAAGATTGTCGATTTTGTGACACTTTGCATTTATCGTTCGATTGAGCGTTGAGATCTAAACCATAAATGCACATATATATATAGATATAGATATAGATATATTCGATGGCATTGGAAGCTGTGCTTGGCTCCCCTTGTAGGATTGTTTCTTTTTTTCTTGATCCAACCAAGGTTTGGACAACTTTAGTTTTACTATTTCAATTTAACTTATTCATTCATTTACACAATCAGGTTAGACAACACTTAACGAGTCACAATTCTCATAGAATCATTACCATTCCTTTAATATTTTCAAGTTCTATTCCTTTTGTTTAGCTAAAAAAAAATTTCTATTTTATGCCCTTACACTCATTCTAATTTCAATCACATCCCTCATATGTCCAACTCACTCCATTCTTTTAATTCAAATGAAACTAGAACGAAAAATAATAATCTATCATTGTCCTTTTCGAGGGAACACAATAACGAAATAAGTGATGATAATATCACCTACAGTATATTTTTGAATGATTCAGATTTCGATCCCCACTTGAGAAATAACAGCAATGATAATAATAATAATAATAATAATGAACTGAACTCGAATTCAAAAGTTGTATCCAACTCAAGATTGTATAAGCTTGTAATGTCAAATGATGATATTGGGTCAAATAATAATGATTCTAAAAATTTTGCAAGTTTAGTTACTCTATCTACCGGTGTTTTGAATTCAACTTATAATAGTGAGAGTAATATCAATCTATCCAATTCAAATAGAAATAAGAGTATAAATAAAACGAACTCAAGTAATAATAATTTATTGATTAATATTCCCACATCACCTTTAGACGATATAATTAACACATCAAATGAATATTTTAGCACCTCATCAAATGTTCATGGTCGTTCTAATGATAATGTATTATCACATTTGACACAAGCACCGCCTGTTAATAGTCAGTACTTGAAAAGACCCTCAATAGTAAACACTATTTCCACAGATGCTTCGTCAACATACCGTTATTATTATAATGATGATCATGATAACAACCCGATGGTGCCCACTATAGAGGAAGCTGTACAGTTATTGAAAAAGGACTATATTAAAGTACCAAAACCAGTAAGAATTAAGTCTGAACCAAGTTTATCAAGTATTGAATTTGAACCACATGAATTTAGAATAATAAAGAAATCACATAACCTATCGCACAAGGATAATACACCTTCAACAAATCAATCTAATAAGATTAATCAAATAAATCAACCTGTAAGAAATTCATTGATTGATCATTTAATCATACCAAGTAGTAATAACAATTCACCACTCTCCACAAGGTATAATCCCAAGACTAATGTTCATGTTTTGAAGAGTATCGCATCTCCAAACAATATGGCCATATCAACTTCCAAGAATAATGAGCAACTTAATACAACTATACAATCCCCCACTTATCGTACAACAAGAATGACAAACTCCCAAATGGATTTGGCAGTAAAGATCCCAAACAGTGATAACAAAGATTTTAAACCAGAATTAAAACAACCTTTATCATCTCAGATCCCATCCTCTACTCCCGTACCCACTCAAATTGCTTCAACATCAGATTTACCACCAAGCCCCACATATGATTCCGATTGTGATAGTTCCAGTGGTGGGGATCATGACATGTGGAATAACAATGGTATATGCTCTATCCAGCATATTGACTCATCATCAATCCAATCCTACGATTCCCTTGGTAAAGATTATGAAGAGGAAGAGGAAGATGCATTTATCTATGACATGTTCAGTACCAGTAAGGTCATGATGTTGATCCTTATCGGTATTGTAATACCGCCATTGTTCTTCATTGTGGCACTGGGAGGCAACAATGGGATGTTATCAGACTATTACCTTCTAAAATTAATGATGAAGCATCCACAACGTTTAGGTCTTTTACAAGGGTTCATTTGGGATGTAGATATAAAATGGTTCAGAGAATTATGTTTCTGGTTAGGTTGCATTGAAACGTTCTTGATATTCGCTTGTGTAGCTATTGGGTTTGGTGTTGGTTTGACTCGATGAGCCAGAGTGCAATGCTAATAACAGATATATGTTGTTGATTTTTCACTATTAAGTTTTGATCTAGCAATTAAAACTGAAATATAACAACTTTTGTAATAATAAGATATATATAGACATTATACAGTTGTAATATTAATATCCCATATATTATCAAGTTATCGATTATGTTATCACATGTTGTGGAGTTCAGTTGCCAATATTCTGATCAAGTGAGAAAGAAACAGAAAGTCTGGCATGATGGGAAATTAAAGTATTTCCAAATCAATAACAAATTCATGTTGTATACTGAAGATAATGTGATGTTGAGCAGCTCATTTGTCACTAATACTAAAGAGCTTAATTCATATTTAAACGAAGAAGGGTTTGAAATCACAGAACACAAGATATTTGGTTCATTTGTGGTTGTTATCAATGAGATTATTGCGGAATACGATAGAGAGATTCAACATATTAAAACCACCACTGCCACTAATTTCAGTAACTCTAAAGGTCTAAGTCAATCATTAGATGGTACTGCTTCGACACATTATATGCAGCATCCAGATAGGATGGTTTTGAAGAGCACCACGGAGAATATTCCTTCTTCCAAAAATAATATAGCTACAAATGTAAAGAAACCTTTAACTAATATGGCAAGGTTGAATTCTATGGGATCCACTATTAAATCTGAACGAAATATTACTAAAGTGGGTTCTGGTTTGGCCCTTAAAGTTAATAAACCATTTAAACCACCTAGAATGGCAAATAATTTGAACGCTATCAATAGACCAAATATCAGAAATTCACATGTTAAACAAGAGCATACGTCCACGGTACCCACCCTATCAATTGCTAATCACAGTACCTCTTCAAGCAACAATGAGCATTTTGTCTCAAAGACCCCACCTATAAGTAAACCAAAACAAGATCCAATACATAAAAAGGAACCAGTCCTCAAACAGGAGCCAATACAACAGCACTATGATATCAATATGATACCTGCCAATAACATACTACTGCAAGATAAAGGGATCAAAAACATAATGAAACAGAATAGAAGGACATTTAAAATTAGAGTAATAACACATAAGCCCATTGTATTACCATAATTTCTACTTTGATATGATTAATTCAATATTATTATGTAGTTGAAGAAGAGAGTTAAACAACTATTATAAAGACATATAAAGTCAAAAGATAAATTATCATATATTCAATTTTAATGAAATAAAGTTTACGGTCATTATAACATTTTTTCTTCTAATAGTTCTTGTAAAGCAATGGCATCATCTGCAAACTTTCTAATCCCATCTGAAACCTTGTTTACAGCTGCTTCGTCTTTATTAAAATCATATCTGAATTTGGCCTCATCATCAATATAAGAGACTTCCTCTTCACCCTCTTCATCTGCCATCTTAGCGTCAAGTTGTTTTGGTATTTCATCTTCGCTTTTTGACAGTTCATCTAATAATTTCAATGATAATGTAACGTAATCAACACCTGCCACAGCCTTGATTTCATCCACATTTCTAAATGAAGCACCCATAATAATGGTTTCATAACCATACTTCTTATAGTAATAGAAGATTTTTTTGACAGCAAGTACACCGGGATCATCTTCACCACTATAGTTCTTACCAGTCTTTTCCTTGTAATAATCCAAGATACGCCCAATAAATGGAGACACTAGACTAATACCAGCTTCAGCACATGCGACAGCTTGGACAAAAGAGAATAATAGAGTCAAATTACAATGAACACCGTGCTTCTCTTCCAATTCTTTGGCAGCTTGAATACCTTCCCATGTGGCCCCAATCTTGACATAATAGCGGTCCTTGGAAATCCCTTCCTCGTCATAAATTTGAGAGATATGTAAGGCCTTTTCAATAATCTTTTCTTTATCGAATGAAAGTCTTGCGTCAACTTCGGCAGATACTCTACCGGGAATAATCTTAAGAATAGATGTTCCAAATAGCACTAATAGTCTATCCATGGCAATATCAACTTGCTCTTCTGGTGAAGACCCTTTTTTCTTCCCATACTTGACAGCATCGTCCAGTAAGTGCTTGTATTCCTTCTTCTTTGAAGCAGCCAAAATTAAGGTTGGGTTTGTTGTAGCATCTTGTGGAGAATACTTTTCAATCATTTCAAAGTCCCCAGTATCTGCCACAACGACAGTGCCAGTGGCTCTTAAGTTGTCAAGTGCATTCCCACCTGTCTTTTGTTTTTTCTGTTTAGGTGGCATATTTGAATTAATCTGAAAGATTATACGGTTTTAGCTTAAAAAAGGTTTGAACAAAATCTTTTTGATATCTTATATCATAATTGAGATAAAAAGAAGACCCATTGAGTATTGATGTGTGGTTCCTTTTATATATTTTCATGATGACCCTTCACTTGCTGAAACATTGTTGCACCAAGGGTAGAAGCGGCTTCTTAAATCTTACTCAACCCTTTACACTGCTAATTAGTTTTAAAGGTAAAAACAGTTAGCTATCCATCATTTTCAGCTAACTGAAGACAACCCTTTCTGCAACAGCAGATACAACAGATAAAAAGGGATGATATGAATGTTACATTGATTAATTAGTATTATTAGTTATTTACGTATGTATGTGTATGCTGTTTTCACCTTGTTAAGGGGAAATGAGAGTCCTTGCAACTTTTTTCAACTTAAGACCTACTTATATTTGTTGCTTGTTATTGGGTCTTTTCTTATTAATATTTTCTTTGATATATTCAACCTTTTCTTCTTCTGTGAGGTTTGGTGGATACTCCTGTATCAAAGCAGCCAGCTTCTTGTTGAATCTGGATTTCTTGTTTTGATGTACAATAGCAACGTGTCTCGTGAAGGCATCCTTTCTGTAGAATTCTTTCTCACAATATTTGTTAGAGCAAAGTATAGTTGGGAATGCTCCCTCTTTCAAATTCAAGAAATCCTTCAATTCGCTTTTCAATTCATCCTTATGTTGAATTGCACAGTGTCTTCTTAAATCAGATCTTTTTGGTAAACCCAGAACTTTCCAAGGACACAAAACAAATGGACATTTGAACTCACGTTTAATACCGAAATCATCCATATGTCCAGCATATTCTATTATATTAGGGAATGTCTTTGGACAGTGGGCACACTTATATGAACCTCGTTTCTGTTTTTTAGATATTACCTCAAATAAAGGTTTGTCATTTTTGATTTGATCCACTAACGAGATATGTTCATCTGCAGATGATGGTGTTAATAGACTATCAGTACTTTTTGATGAGGGGGGCTTTTGTTCAATTATATCAAATGTTTTCTCTATTGGTGTCACTGTGTCAATATTTGCTAGTGGAAATGACGATGGTGTGATAGAGGAAGGTAGTTGAAGAGTAATATCTTGTTGGGTAGATGGGATGGGATTACTATTGACAAATTCCTCCAGAGAAGTATCTAATAGATTTGGAGTTGAATCTTTAAATTCTGGAGATTCCATCAATGAGGTTCCAAAAATATTGTCGAAATTGATATGTTCTGTTGAACCTAAGTCAAATTCCAAATCCGATGGAGTAGTCAAGCTAGTTGTTTGGATTAGTGAAGAAACTGGTTTATCAATTACATTTCTAATGGGACTACTTGCTGGAGTTGGTTTAGTATCAACAGTAACTATTTTAGATGGTTTCGGAAGTCTTCTTCTATATGCCCTCTTGACAATTTTAGGCTTCTTAACTCTTGGTCTTTTTCTACCGATCAAATCTTCGACACAAGTGATATTTTGTTTATGAAGAAGTCTATTAAATGAATGGTCATCGGAGTGGTCGGCTTTTAGGTTCCCCTCCATGATTCGACGTGTTAAGTTATTTGCTTCAGTCTCAAATTTCCTTGTTGGTTCTGGTGGGGATTCAACCACCTCCATATTCCTGGATAGTGATAAATTTGATTCAGCATATGGACTGAAAATTGGAGCATTTGAAGGTGAAGGCTGTAATTGAAACGAACTAATGTCGTGAATGATGTCGTTACTCAGTTCAGATAATGGATAAATGCTTTCCACAAATGAATTCATTGGTGTTGGCAACTGGTTATTGAGCTCATATGTTTTCAAGTATGAGCCTTCAATTCTACTTGTTGCATTAGTCGGTTGAGCAACAGGTAGAACAGGATTAGCCTTGAATCTAAGAAGTGTTGGTGGTTCGGGAATACTTAATGCATCTGATATATTTTTAAATGGCATAAGGTCGCTATATAGAGAGGCATATAATCCTTGATTATTATTCATATTAACGTTGTCATTGCTATTGATATTAGGATCGATATTGTTGTTGTACATATTATTGTCCATATTTCTTCTTTTTGAGTTTACAATTTAATCATTAACTTGTCAAATTTATTAATTATGGGTGGAAGATATAGTACACTCGTCGTACTATGTTTGTATGTGGTTTACAAGATTTTGAGGATGATGTTCTGTATCAATAAGTTAGAGTAATGTCAGTGAACAAGGAAAAAGTACTAGTAGCAATGAAAAGATTTCCAAGAAATCTTTACAAACTTTAGCATTTTGTTTATATCTGCCAATCCACAGCTTTGGATAGATGATATTAGATTAAGCTGAAGAGCTAATCCAACGCACTTATCTCCTTGTCAAACAAAATAGTACAATAGACACATCGCAGATACGATGTAAACAGCAAAAAAAATTGATGTATTTTTTTACATGGATTGCAAGCATTTGTAACGAGCAACTAAAAACGGTTTTGAAACAAAAGGCATATATTAAAGACAATAACGAGAAACAGGAAGGAAGAAAAATATAATGTTGTTTTCCTTTTTGGGTGACATTGGAAAAGACAATCAAACTAAAGGCATAATTGATGTTTTGTGGGCTAATATTTGATACTTACCTCCATTGTTACATGTTTGTTTTTCTTTTCTTTTCGCTGGTTTGTTCGGTTTTAGCTATTGTGATGTCCTAAAAACAGAATAATAGCTTTTACCGTTAATACCACTGTAGTGTAAGAATATATAGGATAATTTCATAATTTCCTCTTATGGAACTTTTTAAAATTTAGCATAAGCACAATCATATTTTGAGGTTCAAAATATGTGAAAATCTAATGGCCAATTGTGTTATAGGTAAATGCAAAAATAATCACCAGATCACGGTTGTTTGGATAGGTGGTTGATTCCATATTGTCACTTCACTGGTAGTCTTAGAGTGCAAATTCAAACAGAGAGGATGAGTGGTACAGTTGCTCGTGTAGTATACACTGTACTTGCCTTTTTGAGTATAGGAGAAATCACTAAGGTCATAATTCATGTGAAAAGAGCAGATTCATAACAACCTCTCTAGTATGTCAAATATATGTTGAGTAGCATTTGTGGAAAGGTATCCTTAATTTGATATGCTTCCATGCTAAATTCAAGTTCCTTAAATGTCTTGGAGCTTTGAATGAAAGAAATATTCTTGAAGTGACAAAATCGTCTTGACGAGACGATATATTATATAAAACAGATTTTAGACGTTTTTGGGGCAATACGATATTACTGTTTTTTGTATAACTTGATTTTGTACCTCATTCGTAGCAGGATGGTTTAAAATGGAATAAAGGCTGTATATAAATGGTCCCTACTACCTCAATAAAATGAAATCCATGTATTATGACAGGATTATTTTTTTTATCTGATAAATGGCTTGTCATAGTTTCGAATTTTTGGGGTCAATAAACTCGATATCTTTTGTGAAAATACAAAAGGTCCTAAATGACTGGAGAGGATAAAGTGGAATTCTTTTTAATTAGATACATCATTCTTTGAGCATTTCTATTTCAATTACAATTCTCTGCCTTCAGCTCATAAATAAAAGCCGGGTTCTTATTATAAGTGTGCTCCGGATTTGTCTATATCCGGAATTACAACTCACCAGTATCTAGTAATAAGTGCTTAAAATTAGTTTAAAAGGTTATCTCCTCATTATTCATGGGAACATCGTGAGGTTTAAGTTGTTGTCTTATAGCAACATGTAGTGTACCAGTAAATAGATCGCAATTTGGTTTCCTCTCGCATTGCTCTTAAAACGCAATCTCGTAAGATAACAAATAGGGCAACAGATTCAACCCTCCGTTTGAAGATAGCCATGACTAATGATTGACACATTCTCAGTATATGCTACCATCTACAGTGTTTAACTGTAAAAAAAAAAAAAGACAGCTAGTTGTGAATCATCTCATATATATGATTTTGATAAATATGTTTTGTTAGCCTCAAATCTTCATAAAAGTCTTAGTGTAAACCCGAGTAAATAAAGAAGCTAAAAAAGTACGTTCTTGCTTTTCAGTCAAACAAGTGTGTATGGAGCAGCATCATTGGAATGAATTGAGGTTCATATTCCCTTGTTTATCTCTACCAACAACTGCTGTAAGATACAACTCAATTGTTTTAAAGATTTAAAATTCTTTAAATTCGTTGCTTAGCGAAATATAAAAAAACAATGGACTGCCCATCTCTTCGACTAGAAGAGCCCAACATAGAAATAAACGCAAGTGAGTGTGGTTAAGTGGTGCTGAAATGAGCTCTAAAAATTGTTATCCAGTAGGACAATTGAGGAAAGTTATTTTGGACAAAGACTGTCTAACATCTACAGCTATTCCAATAAAACTGTCAAATGGTTATAATTTTGCGAAATGGAAACGTTTACTGTTAATGTTTATTAAAGATACTCATCACGAATGGTATGAGTATGTTGAAACCGGGAATATTGATTCAATCCTACTAGAATTTAGTTTATCTGCCAGGGATGAAAAAGAGGTTGTCAATATTATGGATAGCGCTTTAAAAAGATTAATTATGGCTACAACAGAAAGTCTAGCTCTGATAACCGTACAAGATTATTTAATGAATGACTATACAGAGCATACTGGGATGGGACTGTTGAATTACTTAGGTGAATGTTATGGTCGACATAGAGTAAAATATGATATTGCAAATTTGAAACAGTATAGGACCAGTACTTCTTTAAAAGATAAAGTTAATTACGCAAACGAGATAGCAAACATTGGGTTTTCATTAAGTGATATTGATAACGAGATATTATCTATATTAACAAATGAGCAGAAGAAATTATTCCTGGATGAAAGAAATAAGAGACAAAGATATTTGTCTTCATTGGTATTTTTAAATAGTATACCCAGGTATACTGATAAAGTGAATGAGAAATTTGGTGATGAAGACATGATTACTGTTGAACAAATATGTGAAGAGTTTTTAAGCTCTAGATTGGATAGTGAAGTTTGAAAGTTGACTGTTTTAGTGTAAACTCAAATCTGCTTCGTAATAATTATGCTTTTTTATAGAGTTGTGTGAATGATCTATCTAAGATGTAAGCGTTCTGAATAATAGCACTGCTCTTGATTTATAGCTATCGGAGCGGTGTGAAGGAATGTACTGGACTTACCTTTTCGAAGTGTATTAACACATGATAAACAGAACCTTCTGAAAAAATGAATTAATCTAGGTAACCTAGAATCTAAATTTTAAATCTGGTGATCTTAGGTTTATATAGGCCCATATATAAGTTGGTGTTAAGTCAACAGATTCGATATAGGCTAGTGCAAGGTAGAACTTAAATTGGTGTATTTTTATATGAGAAACCTGGAAAAATAATATGATTCAATATTATTTTAGTATTCAACAAGTAAAGCTTCTAGTTTTAGCTAGAAAGATGTAATAAGCTGTTTTGAGCTCAGACAAAACGATTAAACCTTAGGTATACCTTGTTCTGAGTCTAAACCAAAAATTGTTTATTTATGTTTTTTATATTTTGTTATCAATGTAGCTTTGAAAGCAATATTTTTGAAAGAAACGGCAATATAATGAATCACAAAACTAAACAAAAAAAGTATATATGCTAATTCTTATTATATTAGATCTCACAATGCCCAACCAGCAATTTCATCAAACCCTTCCTATATGAAAATGTGTATAGATACACATACTCTGGTATCAAAAAGTATAATTCACAATTTGCTGGCTATCTTTTCTGCTAATCTATTTTTTTGTTTTATATGACAAACACTCAGTTAACTCGAAAAGCTCAACCCAAAATACATTATGTGTTTGAGTTTACTCATACATTCATCCATATTGTATTTTTCTGATATAGCTTTCTTTTCACAATGGATTGGTGTCACTTTAATTGTAGACTTTTTATTGTGAAATCTTGAAAATTATAAGTGAAAAATCACATCTCATTGTGAAGAAACAAGTGAGTACTCAGCAACTTGATATAAACTTAAGTAACAGTTCATCAACCGGTTTATAAAAGGTTAACAAAAGATGGGTGAATCCAGTTACTCTACTATAAAAAACACTATAACGGCTATTTCATGTTTAACTGCTGCCTACACATCATATAAATTATATCAAGCTACAAAATCTCCATTGAAAGATATACCATCACCTAAAAATGGTGTTGAGGAATTGATTGGTAACACCCCTCTAGTGAAGATTAGATCATTAAGTAAAGTCACTGGTTGTGAAGTTTACGCTAAGTTAGAATTATGTAACCCTGCAGGGAGCGCTAAAGACCGTGTGGCTTTAAACATTATCTTAACAGCTGAAAAGATGGGCCTGTTAACCAGAAATGACCCAAACAAACAAGGATGGGTCTTTGAAGGTACAAGTGGGTCTACTGGTATTAGTATAGCCATGATTTGTAATGCTTTAGGCTATAAATCACATATCTCATTACCAGATGACACATCATTAGAGAAATTGGCTCTTTTGGAGAGTCTTGGAGCTGTGGTTAATTTGGTGAAACCCGCTAGTATTGTAGATCCAGATCAATATGTTAATGCTGCGAGAAAGGCTTGCGATGAATTAAATGCCAGTGGTCAAGGTCAAGGTATCTTTGCTGATCAATTTGAAAATGAGGCCAATTGGAAAATCCATTATGAGACCACTGGTCCTGAGATTTGGAATCAAATGGATGGTAAAATTGATGCTTTCATTGCTGGTTGTGGTACTGGTGGTACTATTACTGGTGTCGCTAAATATTTGAAGAGTCAAAGTAATCCGTACGTTGTCCTTGCCGATCCACAAGGGTCTGGGTTTTATAATAGAATTAATTTTGGAGTTATGTATGATATTGCCGAGAGGGAAGGTACAAGAAGAAGACATCAAGTGGATACTATTGTGGAAGGGATTGGTTTGAATAGAATCACTCAAAATTTCAAACATGGTGAGGATTTAATTGATGAATCAATGAGAGTGACCGATGAACAAGCCATTAGAATGGCTAAATATTTATCTATTAACGATGGGTTATTTGTTGGTAGTAGTACTGCAATCAATGCGGTTGCTGCATTGAAGTTAGCAGAGAGATTACCAAGGGGATCACGTATTGTGATCATTGCGTGTGACAGTGGGTCGAGACATCTAAGTAAGTTTTGGAAAGAAGCTAAAGCGATTGATAATAGAATCGATGTTGATGAGATATTAAAAGTCGGTGAATAAATGCTATACATATATATATATTTATATATGTAAAAGGTCTCTGTTTTAATAATCACTTACACCACTAAAATATTGAGCAATATCAAAATCTACGGAAGATGCAATTTCATGAATGATTTCCCATGGGGTATTAACTTTCCATTTAGTCTTATATGATAAGAAATCTATACTTCTTGTTGTGGTGGTTGATATTAATTTCAAAGAATGTAATTCTGATAAATTTTGAAACACTTCTACATTAGTCTTGATCAATCTTTCATCTAATAGAGATTGTAAAGAACCTGAAGCTGCTGCTGATTCCATGGGATAAATGGCTTGGAAGATGGCGAACAATCTTTCCAGTTGGAAAATGGACGGTTGAAGATGTCTTGGGTTAGTTTCCATTTTTTTCCTCCTCCCGTAGGATGATCTACCTGATTTAATATTTGCCTTACGCGAGAATATACTTGTATCATATTTTGATTCTATATAGGAGCAAAAATATGCAGCGATCAATAAATATTTGGCAATATTTGATAATTCATAAGTTTGACCTGAGGGTACGGATCCCTTAAGCATGTCATCACTCTCAACTTCATCGTCATCTGCAGTGAAGGTGTCATTTGTAGCGTTGAAGATGTGGATAGATTTCTTATAGATTGTGATTGGATCGTTATAGTTTGATTTATTGATATTCAACAGATAAGTGTCCCATTTCAAATCTATTAAATCGTTCAAATCGTTCAAGTTATTCCCTGTATACATTTGGAAAGCCTGTACTATAAGTGTGATGAAATTGATGACTATGGAATAGTTGTTATCCTCATTATCATTTTGAATATCCTGCATGGAACAATGCTGCAACAGATCCGTATACAAGTCGTCAAACCTCATGATGATTAGCAAGTTAATTATTTCAGTGTACGTGTAACGAGGGAATATGATAGTCGGGATATTGAAAGTGGAATACCGTGCCATGAAAGTTGCGTCTCTGATCAGATATATCATTTTCAATTGGAAGTTCTGGAATTGGTGCGATAACAGTTCATTCAATTTCAAGAATTTCAAAAGCAAAGTAGCATCGATGTCTTGTAAATTGTCTAACCCATCGAAGATGATGAAGAGCTGTTTTGACTCGTTGGATAATATTTGGAACATCCTGGTCAAGAAATTGATCAAATGGAATGGTTCCTCTACGGCCAACGGATCCAACAGTTTCAATTGTGCTTCATGGGAGGGGAACAATTGACACAATTTGAATTGGATGGATCTGGTCATGGATTGGATGAGTAGTTTCCAAGTGACGGACTCCTCTGGTCTTAACGTGACAGATACGAGATGTGGGTTACATTCGAAGAACTTGTTGATGGTGTACGTTTTCCCCGTGGACTCATAACCTTGTAAAAACAAGTGTGGCACTGAATGTACATGGTTTGCAGATATGAATGCGGAGAGTGTTTGCACTTGGTACTGTCTATACTTGACATTGGGCAGGTTGAGGGTCATATTTCTGTGAGTGCGTGAGTATAGGTTGAGAGCAGTGGTTTATTCTGTTCTTCAATAGATGCAATGAAATTTGTCAAGTAATGATGAAATATCATAATGATTATAATTTTTCAGTCTTTAATTTTTCACTAATTGAACCGGATCGAGTAAAAGGTAAACAAGATAATATTGAGATACTATTGATATAATAATGCAGTACTAAGGAACTGACACAATAATACAAGATGCAGTTGACACAGTGCGATACGAGGGTGATAGCATTTTAGCATTGTAGCATTATAGTATTATAGTATTTTAGCATTTTAGCATTATGGCATTATCGCATTGTGGCATTATTGAACGAAATGTTGCTAATGCAATCATCATTACACCTCTGTTGCTGTTGCTTTAATCCACTGGCAATAGTATCAATAATATATCAATATATCAATAATACATCAATACATCAATATATAATAATACAAATATGGCAAACAGCTATAAATAAACGCCCGGCGACCGTTTCAGCGGCCGAGAATGGCCGCTGCCCGATTGGGAAACCGCGACCGGATCAGGAAACTGCGCGCGCGGCAAGATTTCGCGATGTTTCAGAGTGCCGGCCGGAAATTCCCCCGGCGCTCGAGAGGGCCGACGTCAAAAGTTACACATCCCAGGAACAAATCTGCCAAAGATATATAAGATGTGATTGATGGATGGGCTACGAGCTATATGTGATTCATGATCAGATGCAGTTGGAATCTCAAACGTATATCAAGGACAACAACCGCACAACTACAATCTGTTCTCAATCCACTCTCATTCTGGTTAGACTGTTAACCTGTCCACTCTTTTGCCCCTCTGCCCGTTGCCCCACTGCCCCACTGCCCATATTTAACCTTGCAACCGTCCTTTCGCTACTGATATGCAACTAAACTATATCATCTCCCTGGGTCTAGTCGCTCAAGCTGCTGACGCAGCTTTCGACCTGAAGAATTTCTTCCACAGAGATGAAAAATATACTAATAACACTCTGCCTGCATACACTTCTACTACAGATGTGAATAATGCGAACTATTACGATCATACCCACTCTTCAAACACCATACCTTCGATCCCTACAGAGCTTGCCACCACTACAAACAATGTCCATACTTCAATACCCTCGATACCCACTGCCGCTTCCTCTTCAGAGATCGTTTACCCATCAGTAGATCCATACACTAGTTTACAGGATGACACTACTTCAATGCATGTGTCTCATCCAATTGTTAACGGTGGATACCACAAACCTTCATCAAAGCACAGCACTATCTCTTCCTCTTCCCTCTTTACCATCCCAACCAGTGCTTTAGACAATATTGAAACTGCATCATCATCATCATTTGCTACTTCTACCCTGGATGATACTTGGTCCATTGAACCTGTTATGTCCGTTATTCCATCTTCAACATTTACCTCCTATTCTTCTACTGTCGAAAGTACTGTTGAAAGTACTCCTACTGTTGAAAGTACTGTTGAAAGTACTCCTACTGTTGAAAGCACACCCATCGTAGACAACACTTCCATGGGTGACACCCTGTCCATCCCTGCAAGCACTTCCACCGCAGAACAAGTCATTCCTCCAACCTCATCTTCATCTTCAACTTCTTCAGCCATTGCAGACCACACTACATTGCTCTCTTCGGCCATTGCAGAATACACCACCCCACCTTCATCAACCATTGCAGAATACACCACCTCACCTTCATCAACCATTGCAGAACACACCACCTCCACCGCACAAATCATTAAACCACCTGTAGAAGAAGTCCCTCATCCGAAATTTACTCCTTCCTCTACTAGTAGTATCAATTCACTATGGTCATCCTCCCCTGCAACAACTGCCTCTTTTATTTCTACTGTGCCTGATATTGCACCTTCTCCTACCACCACCGCCTCTGCCATTTCTACTACAACTGCCCCTTTCATTTCTACAGTGTCTTCTCCTGCCACCACTGCCTCTTTCGTTTCTACAGTGTCTTCTCCTGCCACCACTGCCTCCTTCGTTTCTACAGTGTCTTCTCCTGCTGCAATCGTCTCTTCCCTGACTACATCCACCACGTCTGATTCAAAGGTCTCCACACCAATTAGTTCTACTACCTCTTTACCAGTCTCAACCCCACCCCTAAACACTGCCATATCATCTACATCAAGCACTACTTCTTTACAAGTCTCTACTCCACCTCTTAACGTGGCTATCTCCTCCACATCAAGCACCATTTCGCAAGTGTCCACATCACCATTTAACACAGCCGTATCATCAACATCAACCACTTCTGCCACCACACAACAACCAATTGTGTCTATAGTCTCCACTACTCCTGAAATTGCCACTTTACCAAGTACTTCTACTACTTCTGCTACTATCTCTACCCCTACTAGAGCCACCCAAGCACAGGTCAGTATCACTACTACTACTTCTTCTTCTTCAACTTCACCACTCATCATTCCAACTTCAACTTCAACTTCATCCTCTCACTATATCATCGTTTCATTCGATCCATCTGCTACTTCTACCACTACCACCACCGTGTCTAACCCTAATATGCCAGTTTCACCTTCATCCACTGCCGTAGACACTGTCTCAGAAGGTATCACACCATCATCCACTACAGAAACCACCGTGGTATCATTCATCTCTGAATCCAAAATTGAACCAAGTACCACCACTACTAAGAATGTAATTGTTTCAAGTCATATCTCGGTAAATGATAACGTCTCCACTACTGTATTAGTTGCTTCCACTTCTCATGTTTCCATTGTTTCCCCAGCAGTTACCCAAAGTGATCCAATCCCAACCACAACAACTCTTATCACTTCCACTGTACCATCTTCTGTTTCATCAGAACAAGATCCAAATTGGTGGATTCCAACTCAAATCATCACAGATACCGTCACTGCTACCCATCCACAACAAACTCTAGGCTCATCCGAAACTGCTAATATCCCACAAATGATCATGTCCCCATATGGTGAGGTAGAACCTGTCGTGGGCCATTCATTAATCACCATTGGTTTCAAAAGATCATTGAATTATCAATTTGTGGTATCAAACCCTCAATCATCGGTTCAAATTTTATCCTTCTTACCAGATGTCTTAAACAATGCATTCAATAATACCCTTTCTAATGTATCTGTCATTAGATTGGTCCCATTACAAGATAATTCTATCCCATATTTGGTCACAATCGCTGAAGTTTATTTCCCTGAAACTTCAATTACTGAATTGGCCGCCATGATTAAGGATGAATCTAGTGACTTGCATACTAAGAAGACCTCAAAGAACGTTGTTAACACTCTAGCGCAATTAATCGATCCATCGATCCCAATTACTGGCTTAATTGGTGATTCAAACACGGATAATGGTAACACTAATAACAATAACAATGATAATTCCAACAATGGCAACAATTCAAACCAATCGAATAACAACAATGGTGACAGAAACAACTCTCCAGATAACGACGCTTTTGGTACTTTGGATGGTTCCGAACTTGGCTCTTTAGATTATAATAGTAAGAATGCCAATGGCACATCAGGCTCAACCAAACCAAGTAAAAAGAAAATTGCTGGTATTGTCATCGGTGCTGTCATTGGTGCCACCATATATTTTGCTGCAATGTGGATCTTATTAAGATTTGCTATTAACAGATATAAGAAACAAGATGTTATTAATTATCCAGTGGATGAGAATTCAAGTATAAGCTCTAATGAATCCTCTTTCAACGAAAAAATGAGTAACTCACCATTCTGGTCCAACTTCAATACAAACTCAAACACGAACACCATGACGAGTGAAGAAATCGGTGTTGGGATCAATGCCAAGAGAGGGAAAAGTGTCAAATTAAAGATATCTGGGCCTCTTGCTAGTGAAAACTCTTTAGGGTTTTAAAAAAAGTATTTTATATATATAAATATATATAATAGTGTCTAACCAATATTCAAATGTATCATTACCATAATCATAATTCATATAAAAGCCAGGATTAGTCATTTTATTATTATTATTCATATCTGCTTATAAACTGTTAAGTTCCTTTATTCAGGTTTTTTCTAACAGTGTGGCCTCCTTCTTATCTTGTAAGAAATCTAAGATTACTCTTGAAGCTTTAGGAAATTCTTCAAACAAAAGGGTATGTCCAGTTGCGAATTCAACCACTTTTCTTGTTGGGAAATGCTTTTCGAGTAACGAATAATCATCTTTGAATACTGGAGAATCTAATCCTCTTAAAAATAAAACTTCTGTATCTGTACATTTTGTTGGGGGCAGGTTCTCGGGCCAATATTTCATGTCCTCTACAAGATTGGGGAATTCTCTTAGAGGAAGATAATACTTGATATGACCAAATTTATTTGGCTTGTTATTCGAATGTAAATCAAGGAATCCAGAACTAAAGTAAGACCCTAATAACTTTACACATTCCTCTTTCCATGTTTTTGTGCCCGGTTTAATGACAATCTCACCTTGATCAACTTTATCCATTTTGTCAAGGTTTGTAGCTAATATAGACGGGAAGGTTGGTGTAAAATATGGTGGCATGTCAATGGACACAATTTTCTTGACATTAAATTTATTATACGATTCGATTGTAGTTATTAAACCTACTTTGGCACCCATTGAGAATCCAATGAAAATAATACCTCTATCTTTAATTTGATCTGGATCAATGGTTTTCTCAATAAAATGCCTTAAATCATTATTCAAAACTTCATATGTCAATGGCTGACACTGTGGGGAATCACCATGATCCCTAAAGTCAATACTATAAATATCAGTATTCATTTCTTCCCTAATGACTTTGTTCAGGATATTGAATGTTCTTCGAGATCCGAGAACTCCATGAAGGTTTATAATAATTGGTTTGGCACAGTGTGCATTTGTTGATTTGATTAAATGATACGATAGATCCACAACTTGCTTCCAAGGTAATGGCATTGCTCGTTGAGACTCTTTACATTGCTCAATCGGGTGATCTCTCTTTGATTTATCTTAAGCTTATATAATCTTTAAAAACCCTCATTGGAGTTGGATCAAATTATTTTTCAAATCATTTAAGATGTGTTGTATTTTTGAAGAACTTGCAACCATCGATTAATAAAGACATTGCACCAAGCGATTAATACCGTAGTTAACAGCGATAAAATACTTCCTGCACGTTAGTGGTTAACAATGTCAAGAGTGAGGAGATTTAATGCAAAGGTCTTGGGGTTTTCAATCCCCGATAATACATTTGAAACGTTAACAAATAGAGACGTAATCAAAGGGGCATGGTCTGAAAGAGGAGAAGTCAATGAATGGGATTTGTCTCCATTGGATTCACAAGAACAGGAGGAGTTGATACAGAAGTTTGAAAAGAACAATTATTCCATTAATAAATCGATTGTGGACATCATGACTGTGCTGTATTTGGTTCTTGCAGGTTTATTTTTAGTGTTAGCAACAAAGACCGATCGATCAATAAGTTGTCTTTTATTGGGGAACATTCAATCAATTATATGCTCATGCATAACGCTGCGTTATAATTTAACAAATGATTTTATTCTTAGAAGTCAATTCAAATTAAGAGTGAATAATTCTACTATAAACACAATCAATAGTGTATTAATAGTACTGTTTGAATGGGTAATAATAAATCATTTAGAAGATCAATTCAAATGGCAAATATTTCTACAAATCCCATTAGTCTTATTTATTATTACATTATTGATTAGGAAATGGAATGGAGAAATGGAAAAGGAATTATCTGAATTGAGACACTTGAAGTACAAATACAAGAATGCCTAATTAATAGCTATTATCTAAAATTGGAGGTTGCAAAAGAGTTTATCTTCATGTGTGAACTTTTAGCACATCTGAAAGAAAGACTACCGATGAGATCAGCCTCATCAGTACCCTTCCAATATTGCATCTTTATTTCTTTCACTAAAATGATGAAATTTAACATATAACCCTCAAATAATAATGCTGACAAGTTTTATAAGATTTTGCCTTAGACGATTGAATCATTTTAGTTGACATATGTGTCAATGTGTTTATGTATTCTAACATTATGAAAAAAAATTGGTTGCTAAGAGATTCGAACTCTTGCATCTTACGATACCTGAGTGTTCCCATTTTTCAATGGTTAAGAATTGGAAATTCTTGAATCAGGCGCCTTAGACCGCTCGGCCAAACAACCGGTTATTTTACAAAAAATGTTGAAAATCATATTAACATGAGTATATATTGATGGAAACTACGTGTGTCCCATTTTACAAGGCAATAGAGCCATGTTTCAATATTTAAACACCGTCTGATATTATTATTATATGTATGGGCAACTACGACAGTATTGATTACTGCTCTTGCTCTACTGGTTTATGTCTTAAGACACTAAAGTTCGGTAGTTTATCGTTCGATATAACTATTATTCAGCATAAATAAAAGGACATGCACTATATTTTAAAATGTTCAGTAGCCCTATTTCTACTATACACAATATAGATATGTTACCTGTAGGGCTGTGAATAAAATACTCATTTACAATTATATTGCAATTTTATTCCACCTATTAACGATGTGTATTTTGTCGACGAATGTAGACACGTGAAGTGTACTTTTGTACATTATATACACTTACTAATTATAAGTAATTATTGACTAAGGAAAATACCACAGGCACTGCTGAAGATGAAATATGCCACCAAATGATGTTGATCGACTATCTAGTAAATGCCCCTTAGATGAAGATTGGTCGACTAGACAAGAAACACCATTAACTGATGTTAATCGACCATATAGGAATAACATCAACAGAGGTCGATCGACCATATTACAGGAATACCGAATGTATTCCGTATTGTTGGTTTCTAGAGCATTCAGCGTCTAGTGTGGTATGTATCATGCTTACTTAGTTTATCTCTCAATGTATTTAGTACAAAAGTGTCTTATATACTGTTATATATGTTTATAGACCTTTGGTCTTAAATACAAAAATTGTGTTTTTGAAGATTTTCACAAATCTGAAAAACCAAATATTATCATAATGTACGGTAAAACCATACATTATGAAGTTCAGATAGAAATACTGAATTAGCTTATAATGAATCTGTGATTATTCTCATCTCAGATTCCAACACGTATAAGATATCACTGAGAATTATTCAGATGGTTTAGACTAATTCGTCTGCTTTTATCTTTTATATATAGAGACTTCTTATTCTGATATTAGAATCCTTTACTTTTTCTTCCTTATTTATATATAACTATTTTTCATATTGCCTCTTATAAGCAAACAACACACAGTAAAGTAATAATATACCTTAGGTTAGATTAATACCAATCGTTCTATAATTAGTTCATAGGTTTGAATAAATATCGAACTCCATTGCGCTTCCCATTTTATTGATTTGGCACTACTAGTCTCGTAACATTACGTATATAGTGATAAATTGGGCTGACTACCAAGTTATACAAGCTCTTACAAACAAAAAGTCATATTTGAACAGTTCATTGAACAGCTGTACTACAATGTTGAATTGTAAAAGAACAGATACACAACAACAAAAGGTGGCTATCCCTTCACTTGATCGATTCTCCATGTCTGAATATCCAACCAATTCGATACTGCTACCTGATATTAAGCTAGCCAAGCCATTTAGCGGCCAATCTAGATCTGTGTCTACCATAAAAGAGTTTTTGATGAAGTTGGAACTACAATTTGGTATGCACCATATCACCAACGATTACAACAAGATCTGTATATTTGCATCCAATTTGGAGGAGTCCGCTCTTTCTTGGTTTTCCAGTTACTATACTAACCATGACATTACTACTATGGCTTATAGCAAAGTGGTCGAGGACTTCAACAAATGGTTTGGTGGTAACATAGACTTATATGATGTTAGCCATCAAATTAGTTCCATAACTCAAACAGGGCGTCTGGATGACTACATGAGTCAGTTCACTCAATACATAAGATTACTGCCACCAGGAACCATGAGTGAAAGTATCCTCATTGCTTTATTCATTCGTGGGTTGAAACCTGAAATTCGGGAGAGTGTTGGTTTTGGAACACCCAAGCCACTTTCTGAAGCTCGTGAGAAAAGTAGTTTACATACTATCCAGTCACTTTCTGAAGCTCGTGAGAATAGAAACTTACATACTATCCAGCCACTTTCCGAAGCTCGTAAGAATAGTAGTTTACATACCATCCAGCCGCTTTCTGATGATCGTGCGATTGTCGAGTTCCCTATCGTCAAACCATGTCGTGAAGTTGATGAGAATGTAGACTTACGTGCCCTAAAGCCGCTTTCTAGTGCTCGTGAGACTGCTACCTTACGCACCTCTAATCCACGCCCTAGAACTCGCGAGACTTCTGGTTCACGTGGCTTCAAGTCGACTTCTAAAGTCCGTAGGAGCCAAGTTCCTCGTCAAGTTTATTATGAGCTTAACTTATGCTTCAAGTGTGGACAAACTGGTCACTTATACAAAGATTGCCCTCAAAGGAGTGACAGCTCTTAGCAACGTCAATACTCTCCCACCTTTTTATCATCTTCCGGGACAACATCTAACTCTAATAAAAAACCTATAAAACACCAAAAAAAAAATTTAAAATAATAAAATGTTAGAAGAGGGTATCGGTAGCTCTTATGTGAGCTTTACCTTATCTTCATGAACCGAAAAAAACGAAAGTGGGGACAGTGAAACCGAGAAACGATAATGTGAACTGTAAGAAATGTGATTTCTTCTTTCGACAAAATAGACCTGCGTCTTCTATTCGTTGTTGTACTGTTTTCAAGCCGTGGCTGTGATATTCACTATTCTTGATTGTTATTAATATATTATCTGAACTGACGAACGTATGATCCAAACCACCTAACAGCTGTTTTATCTATCCAGGGATTGTCGCAATTATTTAATCCCATGTCTATGGTTCTATATTCCCAGTACATAGACAGATTGAATAAAGCTGAAAACAGAGAAGTACTGGGATCTAATAGAATCCGATGGTAATCAGAATATATAACAACGATAGAGAATATTGAATAGTCACCGATTAAAAGCCAGAAAAAATCAACTATCTATGAAAGGTAGCAATGAATTTTTAACAATCTATAGCATTGAGCTGAGGAGAATCAAACAGCAGGTTATAAGGAACTGTTTTCCTACCTACTGACAGCATCAGTGAAGGAATGGGACTTTGATTATCGAATATAGATATTTTCTCAGAAAGTTCCTTCATGATCGCTTCACACTCTTTTAGCAGTAATAATTCAATTCTATAAGGAGGTAACCGAAGTGAGTTTGTACTGATTTTTAGTTCGATCTCATGACTCTGTGTGTAATTTGGATTACGAGATTACAGTTTGTTTGATGCCGTAACATTTAATACCTCGTTTAATTAGGTAGGCAGCTCATTTATTGAGTCATTGGTACTCTTATGAAAAGACTCAAACTTTGCCATGATCAGTTCTTCTACATCATCCATATTTGACTTTTCTGTAGCTGTGACTCTAGATTCTACTTTTTGCTGTGGCCAGAATAATAGCAGCTGTATACAACCTATAATCCAGAGTTACGGGTATAGCGGCTGCGTTGACCGTATTTTATGCTGTGAGCACGATAGCATGTAAAATAGCCAAAACTTTATCGCTCAACAATTGGTAATGCTTGTACTAAAGACTATGAAAGTGCTCTTTAAGTGCGCCGACGCATAATAGCCGATTATTAGTGACGACCATTAACCTTTAAAAGGTAATGAGTGGCATACATTTTATATTGAGACTTTATCTATCATAACATATAATTAATGATTGTGGAACAGGATAGATACTCCGATGAATGCATCTTGCAATATTGTACTTCCAGTATTGGAGAAAACTTATTGCTGTACATCGTTGGTCATGCATGATCTTTCCAGAAATGTACCAATCAAAGGAACATGGAATTGATGATACATTTCGTTGAGATATCCTGTTGAGCTAAACCAACCATATTTACGGTATTGAATTGTTCTCCTCCCTCGACGAGACTTTTTTCTGCTAAAACAAATGAAAGTGTTCATTGGAAACTTGAACAGCCAGAATTTCTAGTGGATCGCTAAATAGGGCGGAGAATCACAAGATACTTTGTTGTAACTTTTCTTTATAATACAGGCTTTGAATATGTTCGATTATATCAACACACTAATTAGATATGTGCGTATAGAATTTGAAATATTAGATATGTCTGCACATAGTAGTCGAAGTATTAAATAATATGTGTTTACGAAATTAAATAGATGCTTGCTGGCTTTTCATTCTTGTTACTTCACTATTCAATTCTTTTAGTTAAAGTCATGCTTAAACATGTCTCACCACATATACTATTTTTAGTCATTACCTAACTTGAAGTAACCTTAGAAATGTTTGTTTCAAAGTGGATTGACTTTACTTTAGCTTAACTGTAGGAGATAGATCTCTATATTTTTAAGTTTTTTGAAACTAAAGAACAAAAATTCATATAAAGTGACACAAAACTTAAAGTAAAATAATATCAATATTTAAAGCCAATTGGAAGTCAGTTATCCATTATCAATATATTCCAACCATAATAATAACAATAACACAATATAATAATGATCATTATTAATCAACAAAACAGGATCGAAAATTATTTTGATAAGACTGAATTTTCATTAAATCAAGTTGGTAAAAGCTTATATACTGAAGAATATGATAACAGTTATGATAGTTCCATGTTTTTAGATAATGATGAAGATATTCAATTTGCTCAAATAATTCAGGGTATTAAGATCAACCTCATCAAATCTCTAATGATTGAACATGAAAAGAATCAAATATTGTTAAAGGAAGCTGAAGAATCATATTTGAACCAACAAACATATTTACTGAAAAAGTGTGGTGATATGATGGATATAAAAGGACCAACCAAGGATAAAACAGAAAGTGATATTCTCAATGAGACTGATAACAACTTGCTTAAAGAAAGTAAACAGGGTTATAAAAGTTTTAGACGAATAATGAGTTCATTTAAGTTCAAGAGGAAAAGTTCCGATGCTACTATTACAAAACCTAAAAGGGATAGCTCTGCTCCAAATTTAAAACAGTCAAGAATTGGATCAATGCCTTATTCGGTGATCGGATTGTTTACTAAAGCCAATCCTATCCATGGATAAAGATGACATATCATTGCTAAGTAAAAAAAAAAAAAATGCTAGTAAATATACTATATATTAAGCAGAAAGATAGATAAATTTGTAAAATGGAAGAAGTTATTATATGTTAATATTTAAAAAGATATATAGATTTATCCTATCTTAATTACACAAACATATATAAGACTATAATTTATATTTTTGCTTTGTTTAAAAGATTGTGACAGTATTGTGTGGAATAGAGCTTGGAGAAGGTTCAACATTCCCACAAGCAGAAACATATTCAACTCTTTGAAAACGTTCAATAATCCCGACAACAGATTTACCATTTGCAAACATTGTTTGTGTCTTTGTAGTGTATGGAGTAGGTTCCACAGAATTTGTTGGAATTGGATCACATTGTGTGACTACTTTGTCGGCAGCAAAGACTTTAGATACAAATAAAAGAGATAATAATGGTAAAAATTGCATATTTGGATGATTTGGTTATATTTGGTATTAGTTTTCAAGAAGAGTTAACAGATAAGTTTACTTTAAAAATAATATATTCACTTATATAATCATACAAAGTTACAGTAACATATTCAAAGTGAGGTTTCAAAAGAGACAAAGTTTTGTCGAAAGATCTTACAGGAGTTACATTGTTTTGGAACTGTATTGTATCATAAATGTTGCAAACCATGTAAATATCCTAATTTGGAATTTACATGGTTTCAAAAAAAACAACAAAAATGCAGTAAACCTCATTTTGAGAGTAATGTAGTATTTTCTGGATGAAGACACACTAGAGAAAAGAGAGAAAACAAAGTATAATGATTGACATATATTTTTAAAAAGATAGATAGAGATTTAAATAAAAAGGATAATTATATAGTTAAAGAAAAAAATATAATAATAGGATTTTAATGATTTAAAAAGTATCTAAAATTTAACGGGAAGTAGCAGCGACCTTTTGGAAAGCACCCTTAGCTTGTTGCTTAGAGATCTTACCACCTTGAGAAGCAGCTAAAGCCTTTCTAGCGGCCTTATCAGTCTTCTTCTTTTCCTTATCAGCCTTCTTCTTTTCTTCTCTTTGAGCCTTTCTGACTTCTGGCTTAATAGTTCTTCTTTGCTTGATGATGTCTAAAGAAGCACCGACAATTGGTCTTTGGGCCTTGACGGTCTTTCTAGATCTCTTCTTGGCAACTTCTTCAGTGATACCTTTCTTGTGATGTCTTCTGTATAAGACAGTCCAGTGAACTCTTCTTGGGTTCTTTCTTTGATGGAACAAAGAAGCAGACTTAGAATTTTGGAATCTGAAAATCTTGGAGTCACCACGGACGAATAAAGTACCTCTACCTGGGTAGATCTTGTTACCGGAAAAGGAGTCGATTTCAACCTTCATTATGTCTTAACTGTGAAGAGAATATCTTTCAAACTGATAATATAATGTTGTTATATTACGAGTGAAAAATTATAATTGTTAGTAAAAAAAGGTTCCTTGTGATGGGGTAGATAACAATTTGAGAGGTGATTGCATTGCGTGATGTATTATTATTATAATTATTCTAAAAGTAATGATGTCAAAATGTCTTTAATCTTTTTCAATTAGTTGTTCCAACGGAATGGAAATACAGTCATTATAGCCTCTCAACACTCTATTATGTGAATTTCAATAACTCATATGGACACATACCTATCAAGTTGGTTTTCTTCTTGTTGATTATATAATATAAACAAATTACACTATACTTAACACATATATGTAATTATAATTGTAAAGATTGAATTGATGGCTAGCACCATATTGAAATTTGTGATACTTTGGGACAATGACCACTGGTGGATTCTGTGACGCTTACTGGAGACTTCCCTCGCTGTGGTGGAGTAGTGCCAGACAGAAACGACTGGGCGGACAGCGAGGCCAGCAGAGCTGGGGCAAAGAGAGGATTGCTGAGCAGAGTCCCTGCCTAGAGCAGAGGCTGGGGGTGGAGTGGGAAGCCAAGCGAAAGGAAAGGAGCAGCCTGCTGCTGCTGCCAAAAGGTAGCCAGCCCAGCCTGGGAAGGACCGTGTGTGAGGCAAACCACGCCCACGGCTCTGCTCTGTCTAGACAGAAACTGCGCGAAGGTTCAAAAAAGCGACTGTTTTTTTGCGTCGCTTTCATTTTTTTGTGGAAATCCCATAGCGTGCAGTTCCCCGTTTTGGAAGTTTCACCGCCCTGGTGCGATGCACGGGTGTCAGGTGGAAATAACAGTCCCACGCACTGCGAGTTTCAGGAAATTTTTCAAAAATTTTCAGATGTCAATCTCGAAAGAATGAAAATTTATTTAAATCCTTAACGTATTTCATACTTTAATACCATAATTATACTTGATTAATATGTACTTTATTCATTAAGTTCTTATTTAGTTTTCATTTCAAAGTCACCAATATAGACCGGAGTGTTATAAACTTATATCAAAACAATCACAGAGATGGTCAGTATAATTTTGTTCATGAGATAATTTATCATCGTATGCAAATCACCATGATTAATTAACTGTTATATTCCTTTTCAATAGTGACTTATTACTAACAATTTACTAATTGGTCTTTTATCACATATAAAGATTAACCTTCACAATTTTTTCTAACAGGCCCCAGTTAAGAACCAAGAAAACATCAACCAAAAATTAGCCTTAGTTATTAAGTCTGGTAAGTACACCTTAGGTTACAAGTCTACCATCAAGTCTTTAAGACAAGGTAAGTCTAAGTTAGTTATCATTGCCGCTAATACTCCAGTCTTAAGAAAGTCTGAATTAGAATATTACGCTATGTTATCTAAGACCAAGGTCTACTACTACCAAGGTGGTAACAACGAATTAGGTACCGCTGTCGGTAAATTATTCAGAGTCGGTGTTGTCACCATCTTAGATGCTGGTGATTCTGATATCTTAACCACTTTAGCTTAAGTTATTTGATTATTTTAAATAATATTATGTATTTATACAATTATCTATATCTTTTTTAATTATCAATAATTTTGTCTATTCCAAAGCAGTTCTCTTATTCATAAGTTAAGGTATTAAGAGTAATTTATTATAGTGTAAGATTATAGTATATAATTATATTATACATTGAATGATTAATGAATATTTGAAATATGTAATAAAATATGTATGCATGAGGGGGGTTTAAATATCTATCACTTAAATTATGGTAAAAGGTCACCAATACCAAAGTATTGTTCAATACCATATGGACCTGGATTCTTCCAAAAATCATCTGTCCAAGTTAAGATTGTTACTTGATCATTATGATCTAAGATACTTTGCACTGCTAGTAATTGGTTGGCCTTTGTTGGTACATTACCACCATTTGCAGCACCTTGAGATGGATACCCAGTTTCAGTGATAATCACATTGGATGTACCACATGATTGTTGAACTAATTCTAATTGACCTTTAACAAATTCACCTGAACCAGCAGCATCACAATTTGAATCAAAATATGAATGTGGATTGATACCAACAAAGTCAATTTGAGCCTGTTTACACAATTCAGGATGATTTTCAAATGTAACAGGTGGTTCACTTGTAGTAATTTGACCAGAATAACCAGCTGATTGTAACTGACTCTTAACACTGTTGATCTTCGCAATCAAATCGTCCACAGAACAATATCCTGAATTAATAGCTTCATTACCAACAGTGATATATTCAAAGACATCCCAACCCTTTGATTGACCATATTGAATTAAAAGTCCCAATGAGGCATCCAACGAATCAACACCAGCGTCACTGATCCAAAGACCTTGATTGATCTTAATACCTAATTGTTGGCAAGCAGGTTGAATTGTTTCTAGTGAGTTGCAATCGGTACCATAGACACGAATTCTAGAGATACCTTTGTTCTTTATATTTTGTAAATCATTGAAAACATCACCACCATTCTTACATGAACCATCAGCGTTGTATGGAGAGTAAGCTAATGAATATGGAACAGATGATAATTGAGAGCCACCATTTGATGATGATGAACCAGAGTTGGAGTTACCATTACTGTTGTTGTCGTTATTATTGTTGTCATTATTATTATTAGTATTATTATTGTTGTTGTTGTCATTATTATTGCTATTATCATTGTTATTGTCATTATTGTTTTCAGCGGCTTGAGTAGATTGTTGAGCTATTTGAGTTGAAGAGACAGGAGCAGCAGCTTCAGCAGTTGTAGTAGAAATAATGACTGGAACATTAGTAGTGACAGCGTTTTCGTGATTATGGCCATTAGCTTCTGATGGTTCAAACACATTAGAATCTAAAGCAGTAACAACTTCTTTCCCAGCTTCTGAAGTTGGTCTTAAAGTGCTTGTAGTCTTAGTAACCTCATCTTTCCCTTGAGTAGGAGTATTTGAAGCAGCAGTAGGTGTCGAAACTGCGGCAGGAGTCGAAGCAGCGGCAGGAGTTGTAATAGGAGCAGAATTTTGATTTGCTGTAGTATCAAGACCTGGGACATTTGCCAAGTCTTTACGGTTCAACACAATAGTAGTAGTGGGCAGAGCGGTTGGATCCACATTTGTTGGAATAGCCGTACTGGTGGAAGTAGCATCACCATCAATAATGAAATAAACGGTTGGAGCCACGATTATCTTAGTAGTGGTAGAATAAACGTCGGTGACAGTATTTGTAGTACTGGCTGTATGCATTCTTGTGACAATTTGTCTTTTATCGAATATTGGGAAAGCATTAGTAATTGTAGAGAGTAGAAATACTGTAAAGAGTATAACTATATTCTTGAGCGAAAGCATACTGTAAAACTATGATATATGGTATATTGTAAGGAATGAACAGAAAAAGTAGCAATTGGTTGCTTAGAGAATCAGAGAATGACTTGAAAGTTGGTTTAGTGTTTGACTAGAAAGGAAGAAACACAAAGAGAGTTTAATATGCTAACCAAAGAATGTAAGTAGAGTATTGGTGTTATTAGTATAAATACTTAATAGACAATATTAGAGGGAAAAGAAGCACATATTAATACAGTTGGAATTGAATTGAAACTTCCGTCTTTATATACTTGAAATAAAGCATGCTCCGCTTACCTCCTCTATTCTACCCATTGCTGGGTATGTTAAGATATAACTGCTATCTGATGCAGGTTTGTTTGGTTGCCAACCAACCCACAATACAAACCAATTGTTCGTAGATTAACCTCAAACTCTTCAATGTACATACAAACAAAACTTTAAGCGCAAATTACGAATTGACATTTCTCTCAAACCGTCTAGCTGAAAACAAACGTTGCCTGGCCTTTGCCTGGCTAGTAAACAAATAAGTACTCACTCATCGAAGATGTAAACAGAGCTTTGTTTTGATATTTGACATTTTTTATTTTTCAAATTTCTTAGCGCTGGTATTTTGCTGGTCTTTTTTGACCCGCTATTGATGATAACACGAAATGCAACATAGACATTGAAGTTATCCAGTTATGACGAAACCAACTTTTGTTCATGTTGTGCTAAGCTAGTATATTTATTACATCATGGTGTGATGTGTTGTGAGTTGTATATAGTTGCAAATAGCTTTGAACAGCGAGGAGATCATAAGAATCCCATAATATTTACTATTAAACTGGTCCACCCAGTGAATTGTTTGGCACCAGCTCCGGTCCCATCTTCTGGATTATAGTTTTCAAACACGAATCCTGTGCGTTGCCATACTCTGTATACATTGTCAATAAGGTTACGTCTTAAACTTGCATACAATTGTTGAGCAGCAGCAGCAGCAGCGTTAACTTGACTTTCGCTAGCTTTCTTGGTATCAGCAATTTGAGGATAGTAATATTTGATAGCATCCAAACACAAGTAATTGATGTTTAGCCAGATCTTACCACGCCAATAGTTTTCATCCTGGCCAAAATAGTCATCCTTTTGTGACAATGACAACAATCCATAAGGAGAAAACAATGTAGTCTTATCAGACATCGCAGCAATCACTTTATCCAGATGTGCTGAACCCTGTGGGATCATTTTAAGTCCAAATGGCAACAATGACACATAACCTTCGTGGCATACATGAACCAACTCTTCTTCGTCTGTATCTTCATTCTCTTGGATAGACACATCACAATAGCAATTGTTCTCTTCACTCCAATGCAGATTTTCTAAGTTTTCCATTATATTTTGTTCAATCTTGGCAAATTTATTCTTATCCTGATCTCTGTTTAATACCTCAGCAATTTGTTTCATCGATCTGGCCATCACACCGACCCACGAAAGTGTATCAACATTCAATTCTGCAATATCAGGTGGTTGAGCTCTTGGATAATCATCTAACCCACTTGGTAAACAATGTCTCACAGTACGACCAACCCATTTGTATAAATTATCCTTATGTAACTTATCCCATAGTGGATCTTCCTCTAACAATTCACTGTACTCTTCAATTAAACCTCTTTGAGTCCTTGTGAACCATTCAAAATGTTTCAAAAGTTTTGGATAAATATTAGACACATAGTTGATGATCAATTCAGAAGAATGCTTTAATTGTTCGGTATCCCCCTTAATAGACTGCTCATCTACATTACCATTGCTATCCAGCTTCATATCAGCTTCATGCTCGAGAACTTTAGTTAACATTTCACTTAATGTCAATAATAAGGTTGGTGGGTTAGCAATATTTGGACTCTGGACTTGGAATTCTTGAGGAACTCTACTTCTTGCTTCAGGACCCAAGATTACCTCCCTTGCAATCCAACCATCTTTATCAATTAAATTAATCCAGCTGTCCATAATTTCAAAAGCTAAATCAAAATCATATTCCATAATTTGTAATAGATGGAAACCTTCATCCCAATAGAATCCACGAGGGAAAAATGCACGACTTGGTACACTAGTAAATAAATCGAATGGACCTTCTTCTTTACCATGTGTTAATTTGATGTCATTAAACTGATCCTCATTAAATTCGGTGGTTCTATCAATGATTTGGTTACCATGAAAGTAACCTATGCCACCTAATAAATTAGATAAAATTTCTAAAGCAAATGAACGTTTTTCTTCCTTATCAGCTTCATTGATATCAAAATGTTTATCAAACTTACTATTGATTTCATTAATTGCGCTGTTAATTAATCTAGTTACATCTTTCTTACTGTTAATGTTTTCCTTTTTATCCACATTATTATTGTATATAATATCAAATTGAAACCCCTTTGGTTTACTGATGTCAAATGTCTTTTGAATAAAGTGGAAGTTACCAGCTGCAAAATTATGAATATTTCTTAATGTCAAAATACTTGGAGTATATGCAGCGTTAAGATTTTCACCTTGCTCTGCAAGAATTTCCGTAATTGAATCAGTTAATAGAGTTTGGAAAACATCTTTAGCCTTCCATACTTCCTCGTCTGGGATTGTCAATGATACATGACTAGTTTTGGAGCTATCGGAACCAGGAGCTATTTCCATAGTTGGGAGACTGCTCTCTTCGAAGTAAGAGCCAAAATTATCTCTAAAATTAATGGAATATTTGTCTAGTTCTGATGAATATCCACTGAATTCTAAATCGTTATTTAGAATTGGCTTATTAAGTTTCAAATATGGTTTAGTTTTCTTTGATTTCGTGTTGGCACCAATATTCTGGTTCATATAAGTGATAATAGAGATCGCTGTTTTCTTATTTGGGTCAATTGCTTTACCATCAATTCTGGTAGCCCAATTCTTACCATCATGACTCTTAACAAAAGAAATGGTTAAATTAATATTATTTTCATGATCAATGATGGTTTCTTTACCACCAACTCTTGGATCATAAGCAACCCAACTAAATTTTTCCAGATTATCATTCATATCGACTTGATGTCTCAAATTTGGCATTGCATCCATTCTATTGGTATCAAACCACATAATCCCCATGATAAATGGAGCTTCATTGATGTATCTTGGTCTAATACCGAAATAACATTGTGAACGATATGGAGCCCATAATAACGATTGACTTGTATAATTTTGATAGTTGTCAAGATCAATCGATGCTAATACCTGTGTTGCTAGACATATTATGCCTAGGATATAGGGTAGTATGTCAAACATATTGTTCCTTGCTGACTTGATGTATGCCAGCATATTCTTGGAGAGACAGATTCTGAAAAGCTATAATTTAAAATTATCACAAAATTTCACCTTTAATTTTGTAATATATATGACTTGATTTAAAACAAGTTCGAAAGTGAGAGAGATACTGGGAAATATAGAAGCCGGTATAGTTAGCAATCTAAATTGTTGGTTTCTTCTTAAAATAGATCATTTCTGATCCATTTGCTAAAGTCTCAAAAAGAAATGATGTCCTAGCTGTTTGTTCAACTTCAGATTCTAATGGTGTGTTACTAAGCCATAAATCATTAAAGACTTCTGATGACAATTGATTGTATGATTTCTGGCACATGGTTAAACACTTCTTTTGCACTTGTAGTATAATATCTGTCTTGGTAAAGAACTCCATAATCAACTTGTTGTCTTTGTAATAGTTTATCAGTTGAAACCATTCATTAGGTGGATTGGTTCCCTCACAGAAAGTAAGACATAGCTGTATTAAACACTTGTATTCATTATTCGAGATGAGATGTTTATATCTTTGCAATGTATCAATTGACTTCAAAATATCATGTTCCCAATGTGAAAGATACAAGATATATAATTGTAGAAAACCCATATCATTAGCTAAATCAGAAATGTTTTCTACTAAGAATGACAACACAATACCCCCGATCTGATTGAATTTCTTTTGATTTAAGAATAAGTTATATGAAAGTTGGTAGCTCTCTTTAACTAATTGAATAAATTTAAGATCATTTTTATGGGATTCGAATATACTGACAATGATTTCACGTAATTTTCTTAAACCGTGCTCTCTCAAATTTAAGGAATCAGTTTCCTTGATCTGGGTCAAGAACTTTTCTCTTTCTGTTTGATCTGTTAATAATATATTTAGATTTGAATCCCGTTGAGATCTACTCAATAGTGAAGCATCTAGTAGATAGTTTCCTTTAATTTTATTAATTGAATCTTGCGAAAACTTTTGCTTTCTTCTTTCCATGGCAGTTAGAGACGACATAAAATTTTAAATTTAGATGGCAAATGGGTATTGCTGGTTAGTACTCTGATTAATGTGCTTGCCAGTTGGATATATCTAAGCATTCATCGGTAAGCCAATTGATACTTTAAACCAAATGAAATTTCAAAAAGGACAATAGCCATTTCTAAAAAAAAAACATTCATAGTGAAGAAAGTTTGAAAAGTTGGATCCTATTTTAGAGAATAGTCAAGTCTTTATTTCATGAGTAATCTAACACATCTATAATCTCTGCTGCAAACATATTTCCTTATCTATGATATCAAGATGAGATCAAAAATAAAGTGCTAATGTACCTCCTCATACCCAATATTTTCTAGTAATTCCTTTAGCTCATTTGGTTTATTATTCTGCATTAAAACACTTAAAATATCTTTCGTAATTCTGACTCTAATTTTTAGTTCCTTTTTCAATATCTTTTCACTACGTTCAATATTTGCAATCATATCTTTATTTATTATTGTATCATCACCCCCTTCATTAAATCTTTTCAATGATTGATGTATATGATCTAATTTTGCTTCTAATTTGGAAATTGTCTGAGGTAATTCTTGATTTGAAGGGTTCTTCTGTTCACTAGTAATATAACTATTTAATTGTTTTAAAGAATTGTTAATTTCAGTTTGTTCTTCCCTTAGTTGTAATATTTGTTCTGCTAATTTTAATGGATTTTCATTTGGTTGATCCATATTACTTTGATCTGCAATGGTGTCTGTATTAGATGCCCTTGGGATATCCTTTGCAGAATATATGGAAGTCTTACCAAAAGCAGTAACCACAATTTTATCCTTCTTGGCCAATTCGTCCAGGATCTTTAACAATGGGGCCTTCTTGAATTTATTGTTCAAGTTTAACACTAAATCGTTTATAGAAAATGGTTTCAGCTGTGAAGTTAGATAGGCTTCCACTGTATCTTCATCCTCTTGTGGGGTAGTTGCCTCTTTGTTTCCTGTCATTATATTTTATTTGTTTGGTAAATATATATATGCGTGTGTGTATCAATATAGTAGATGTTTATTGATGCTCTAGATAGTGTAGCCGTAGTAAATGGTGGACCCAATTAAACCTCGTCCCTGGTGTCTTCTTTGTATATTTCTGTCTTCAAGATCGATGAAACTGGCGGCTATTTTCTTATTTGTATATTTTCATATTTGAAGAAAGCAGTATTTGGGAAGAGAACCACTTTAATGACAGCACCTAGCGAAGACCACCGTTCAATAGACTTTAGTATACACACTTCATCGTGCCCATCATCCATCCACACCCACACATGTATGCAAACAGGTAGCCATCTACTCATCACAAACTTGGGATAGCTCGGAGGGGGAGTGCCTCCGAAGAAGTCCGTGATGTTGTGATTCACCCAATTCAAACCTGGAGAGAAAGGATATACGCCACGAACTACATTACCAAACTACTCAGACAGCCAGCAACACATACACACCACTCTCAATACCCTCCAAGCTTGCGATACAATCGCCATTTCTACAGAGGCTAATACGCACATTCCAACCCCCACGTGACCCCCGCAAATTTTTTGACAATGAAAATTTATTTGTTTTGCTGCATTTAACGTGAAGAAAGTGACAGAATAATAATAATAGTTGTAATGTGGTAGTGTTGCCGTCAAAAAGTAATGGTTGACTGAACTACACTACACTGGAATCCACAGAGATATATCAAGAGATCTGCCAGAAAAGAAAACAAATAAACAATTTGCATTTGTTTCTGTGCTTTTTTCTTTCTTTTCATTCCAAACTCGCTTGTAAACAAAGAAAGCAACATTTTATTTGGATATTAATTAATAATGACTACTTCAACTCCTCCCGATTTAGCAAGACCATCTACTAATGAGACTGATAATGTCGATATGGATATAAATAGTTCCGATGGGAATGTTTCAAATGGAGAAAAGGTCAAGGGACAAAGAAAGAAGAAGATGGGGAACGAAGCACCCAGACCACATGTATGTCCAATTTGTGGGAGAGCATTCCATAGGTTAGAACATCAAACAAGACATATGAGAACACATACAGGTGAAAAACCACATGTTTGTGATTTCCCTGGCTGTGCCAAAAGATTTAGTAGGTCAGATGAACTAACAAGACATAGAAGAATTCATACAAATCCGACTCCAAGAAGGAAAAGAGGTAGAAAGAAGAAGAGTGAACTTAATAACAACCCCAATGCAACTCCAAATGAGCCTACTTTCCAAATTGGTGATGAAGAATCTCCACAACGTGAAACCTCTTCACCAAATCTAACCAATAACTTACTATCACCACCTAAAAGTTCAATGGCAAGCCCTATAACATCTATTCCATCTCAACAAATTACAAATCTATCACCACTACCTCAACAGCAACAGCAACAGCAACAACAACCGCCACCACTGTCAAGGAATAATAGTCGATTAAGACTAAATGCTCTATCCTCTTTACAAATGATGACCCCATTATCTGCAACAAAAGATAGCAATGTCCTAAATACAAGTAGATCATCTACAATGCTAAGGCCAATGTTCATGGATGTACCCCATCAATCATCATCATCATCACATTTACAACAACCTCAACCGCAATATGGATACCAGCAACCAGCCATGATAGCCAGACCCAAATCATTAACCGATGTCAGGAAATACGGTGTTTCTTTGACTCCAACGAACAGCCATTCACCGTATGTACCCAACAACAATATCAATGGCAATAATGATATGGGCAACGTAGCAATGGTCAATAATGCAGTAGATAATTTGAAGAGACCAAATTCTGTCTTAAGTTTAAAGGATTTAATATCATCAAATGACGACGGTGCCAGAAATGGAAATGTTGGTAATAATAGTAGTGTCTATGGTGATAATTCGGATTCTGAACCAGAAAATGAACTACGAGAGGAGAATGATTATTTACAAGAATTATCGCGTAAGAAGTCTAGAACTTCTACGCCATGTATGAGTAGATCGGCTAGTGGTACTAGTTTGTATAATTTATCTGTTTTGGCCACATCATCATCCCAAATCTTTTCCGAAGAACTGAATAATAGGCTACAAAATGTTCAACAAGCACAATCACAAACTCAGCCCCAACAATCACAACAATCACAACGCACCGGGAATGAATTGCCACCTATAAGAAGCTTACAATTACAGTTCCCAACTGATTAAACATACCACCATAGTAGATAGATCGATAGACAGATAAAAAATCTTGCATTTGAATGTGTGCTGTCGAAGCCGAGTTAATACTATAAGATAATATAAGATAATATATCTAGATATACACATATATATATCTTCTGTATAGACTATTTCACGCAAAAGACCATCACCACATCATTAATCTAATAATAGCCATAAGAGGTAATAGTGAAACAGAGCAATAATGCTCAGGGGTATCTACACCTTGTTTCCCGATCTCAACTATGTTTAGACACGAGACACTATCGATCCATCAAGCCACACTCCACGGTTTACTTGAATTGCTGTAACAGCATTGGCAGTTCCTGAAAGGTTCAGGCCCAACTTCTAATTACGGTAGCCACCGGTGGAATGTGGAGCCATTTTTTTCTGCCTCTTTTCTTTTCTTGCCAATGGGCCTTTCGTTCTCGAGGATTCTTGTTCGTTCTTTGGCAGCCAGTGACTTGTTCTGAAACCATTGAAGCAGATAGGGTTTCTGCACCAGATTGCAACGGTTAGGGTTTCGACGACAAGTTGAAACTGATAGGGTTTCAGCAACAAATGAAATCAGATAGGGCTTCCTCAACAGCACCTGTCCGATTCGTTTAGGCTTCGGGCCACCAGACGTTGGCAAGAAGGCCACAATAGGCCAGATCAGTGGTTGTTGGAACCCAAGAGAATGAGGAATAAATTCTCTTTTCTTCTTCTTCGACCCAACAACAATCAGATCAGTAATAATAGAAACATACAGTTATAAATAGAGAAAAGGTAGGGTACGGGAGGACGGGACAGATATCTTGATCTGGAATTTGTAAGAATATATATATATATATATATATATAGCCATTGGTATTGCTCCACATCACCAGTCTTGTCCAGTCTTGTTTGAAACTGTGGTTAGTTCCAATCGTATTTTAAGAGAACCAACAACATAGTTCATATATACCTCAATTGAAAAGAGTTGCAATCATTCATATATATGCAATAATACACTACAAGCTCAATCATACTTGAAATAAAGCACTACAAGATCAAAATATATATATCTGAAATAAATCATCAGCAAACACAAATATATATATGCAATAAAAGTAGAGAGAAAAGTTAAAAATGGCTCCTTTCAATAATTACTGTATCGTCTGTGACAAATTGATTGTACCAACTCCAAATTACAAGTTCAATAAACTATATTGTTCCGAATCATGTCAATCTATGGATAAATCCATCCTATCGAATAATATAAGAAACAAAAAATCGGATTTATCCCTACACCCTCCATCCAACAGTATGACTGTCAATGATTCTATCATCACATCCCCTCTATTGATTCCAATCTTACAAGATGATCAAGAACCACAAGGTGAATTGGAATCATTTCATCACAATGATTATCCACATCTAATGAAATCTAATAATATATTCTTTAACGATTTGAAAATACCCAATTATAATGACCATATGGCTGAAAATAATTACAAAATATGGCTGAATAATATCTAACCATACAAAAAAAATAAAACAATTCTTCATCTACATTCTAAAACAAAATAAATAAATAAATAACCACTGATCTTATTCCAATATGCATTTATAAACCACATAAGCCTATCTTTTTTTTCTCTCTTTTTTTTTTTTTTTTTTGAACTAATCCATACCATTTGCATCTTAAACCATGATGGATAAAATAATTATAAAACCACAACTTACCAATATATATAAATTATCTATATCTATATCTATATACAATACATCTATATATCATAATCTGATAGTAAATTGATGTTACCTTTAAAAACAGAAACTGTGCTATTCGTTATATATATAAATTTTTTTTTTAAAAATAACGTTACCTATTTAATATACGATAATTTTGTAGTATTCATGTTGATCTTGATATCCAGATCATCTGTACTGTTTTCAACTCTATCAAGACGTTGTTGTTGTGCATCAATTTCTTCACCAGCAGAAAGAGCTAATTTCTTTAACCTGCCACTAACTTGTTGAATTTGACTTAAGTTTCTATCAATTTCAACTTCCATTTCATCATCTTCTTCATCATTTTCAAATTGATACTTCTTAGCAGCATCCAGAACCTTTTGTCTTTGATATTTTTCACGGACACCACTATCACTAGTCATATTCGAGTTCATAGCATTTTCAATACGTCTAGTAGACTGTTCGATGTCATTATGTGTATATTCCCTCATCATTTTCTCCTCGACTTTCTTATTCTTTATTCTTTCCTCTCTTTCAAGTTGTCTCCTCTTTGAATTGAATGGATTACTCACATGAACAGCCAAGATATTACGATTTAATTTCTTCAATTCAGAAACTTTATCGTCTGCAACAGAATTTTGGATCTTGATCAAATCAAGATTTCTCTCCACATTATTTATCTTTTCACTTTGATGGCCAAGCATCCCTAGCGTATTCATACCAGCCATTTCAGCCTCCTGTGCCATCTTTAATGTATTTCTTGTTGACGCAACAGAACTTTGTTTGGTAAATCTGATTTCTTGTTTCAATTCATCAACAGCCTCATCTTCCTCTTGTTGTTGTCTCTCTTCTTCTTCATGTTGAACTTCATCAAATGTTTTGAAACCTTTATCTTCCAAACGTGGTGATTCATAATATCCACCATACTGTGTTTGTTGTTGAGATGTCTCCAATGCTGGATTATACACCTCTTGTTGTAATTGTTGTTGAGGTGCGAATTGCTCATGTTGCATTCTTTCACTCAGATCTGCATTCAAATCATCGCCTTCATCAGCTACATTATATTCTTGTAAAGTTTCGTTTAAATCAACATCATCGTTAACTGCAACGTCATTTGGAGAATCAACAAGCTCTTGGACACGAACAGGCGGATTGTTTAGCATTGAGGCTGCATATCTGGTGCTTTTGGTGTCATTAAAAGTTTCTACTCTATTTAAACCACCGTAAGGATTGGTCTGCGGACCACTACCATATGTATTGGTATCATTCTTAACAGAATACACATTACCACCATTCATAGCTTCATATGGATTTGACCCACTGTTGGGGCCAGGTGAACCTCCGTATGGAGCAGCATTCATACTTGTATATGGATTTATCTTACTAGTAGAGCTACCTTGAGATCCACCGAGAGCATTCAAGTCCGTCGGTATAGCATTCGGTTGAGGTTGTCTTGAAGCAGATATTCTACCACTGTACGGAGCAGACACTGCAGCATTAGGAACTCTGGTGGGATTAATGGAATTACGACTGACAGGTGAGTTTAGAGCAGATGGTTCAGAAGTTGCTCTTCTTGAAGTACCCCGGCTACCATATGGGTTTGTAGTAACAGGAGCTTCACTTCCATATCTGGTCTCATCTCTGCTACTGTACGGATCTGATTGAATAGGTATGGATGCTTCTTTTCTATTTGGTTCTCTGGCACCATAGGGACTAGAACCATACCCGCTGTTAGAGCCGTTATTTAAGCTTGAATCCCTAGATACAGCATGACTATTATTACCAGCACCTCTGTTAAATGAATTGTTTACAGAACGTCTGTTCAGTTGAGAGTATGGATCGGTTGTATATCCAGCTGAAGAGCTTGAATCATTATTATCCCCCAAACGGTTGTTGTTGTTGTTTTTATTGCTGTTGAAAGATGCATATGGATCAGTGGTAGGAACATTTGGAATCCTACTATTACCCGTATTAGTGTAACCATCGCTGTTGCTGGGATTAACGTTATTATTGCCTATAATAGAAAATGGAGAATTATTCAAATCAGTATTGACAGCATATGGATCATAAGCTGGATGTTGAGCAGCTTCATCTTCATCTTTGGAGCTGTGTGATTTCTTTCTTCCAAATAACCCTCTTTTCTTCTTCTGTTCCTTTTGTGGGGACATGCCGTTTTCACCGGCTGATCCAGTCTTAGGATCGATGGGAGCTTTATTTAGATCATCACTTTCTTCACCTTCCGGGCCATGTTGCTGTGGATTGGCGTAATTTTCATAACCTGGTGGAGAATAAAACTTATCGGTAGCCTTCTCTCTCGCAAACTGACCGTAGGCGGCAAACTTCTGTTGCCTCACCCTGTTAGGATTCTTCACAGTGATCCCTTCAGTACTTAAATTTTCTCTATTTTGTTCCATAGTATCCTCTGGAGGAGGCTTAATCTTGAAAAACTTCTTGATCCCCATTCTGATAGTAGTTGTAGTCTATTTCTCTGGTTGTTATATGAAGCTTTGACGTGAGATCTATTCACTACAACAACAGTAAACTTGTTATATATCCCATTAAAAGTGGGATTAACCTTTGACTTATCTTATATTTTTCAAAATCTTTAATGTTGAAATCTTCGTGGAAAAAGAGAGTTACAGAAATTGGCAGATTTAACCCTATTAAAGACAACATCTTTTGATACAAAACTACATGAATAAGTAGGTGATTATTGTACATTATCTATTTAAATTTAATATTGATAAATATATATATCTCGGGTCAAGAAAGGAATGCGATTTGATGCTAAAGAATTTTTGCTATATTTTATAAATTTGGAATTATTATTATGATTGTTTTGATTATGGTTACTAGTGACAACTTCCACAACTCTACATACCACGGAAGGTATTCTTACTGGCACTTCTTCTACCAGAATATCTTTGTTTGGTTCTACCACTATCCTTTTTGGAATCTTCGTCTTCGGAATCATTATCTGAATCGTTTTGTTTCTTGGTCTTTGGTTTCTTTTCGGCCTTCTTTGGCACAAAAGTCAATTCAGCTTCACCACGATGGTTACGATGTAAAATAGAAGAATCGTCCTTCTTAGCACGATCTTCTTTGTTGAGTTTACTCACTTGATCACCAAAGGTGACCTTCTTTTCGCTATTCCCATCGGTAGCAGATTTAGAAACACTCAATTTAGTCATGAACTTATCAGAAGCTTCCTTCTCCTTCTTTCTACGTTCCAAGGAGGCAATTTGTTTCTGTATTCTTTTCTTTGTTTGCTCATCTAATTCTTCTTTATCATCTTCATCATCATTGTTTTCAGAATCGCTTTCACTTTCACTGTCATCTTCAGAACCATGACCACGACCTTCCTTTAGTGCAATTCTTTCTTCATCAGATTCTTCGGCTGCAGTTAAAGCTCTAATACGTTTAGCAGCACCTTCGTCAGTTTCCTTGGCAGATTTAACTGGATTCAATTGTTTGTAATCATAAGCATCTTCATCAACTTGGAAATCTTCATCTTCAAACATTTCTTTGAAACGATCATCAGTGACCACTTTACTAGCCAAGGAATCACCACGTTTTTGTGATAGTCTATCAACAAGAGATTTATTGACTTTAATATTTGGTTTTTGAACAGCACCAGAGGTTCTAATTCTAGATTCTCTCTCCTTTTCAATTCTACGTCTAATTTCTCTTTCTCTTTCATCCTTGAAAGCATTTGGATTGGCAATTAAGGAAACCTTATCATATAATTCAGTGTTAATGAAATAACCATGCATATAAGCTCTAAGAACTTTAGAACCAACAAGATGTTTAATGTTTAATTTATTAACATCATCCTTGGTGATAAATCTATAATTGGAGTAAACAGATTCACTTGGTTTTTCTTCTAATTCTTCAGTAATAGAGTCTAAGAATGAACACCAAGCTGGAGATGGACCTAAATGTGGAATGTAATATGTATGCATTGGGATACCTTCGTTGGCAGTGAAAAACATACCTGTACCTGGAATATGTTCAATATCATTAATATCAACACTTGGTTCCATGGAGGCATAAGCTTCACCATCTAATCTATCCCAAATCTTTGCAATTCTCTTATCACAGGTCAAGATCTTGTTTTCTTCACCAACATTGTCTAACCATATGATCTTCTTGATATCAAACCCATACCCTTGATCCTTAACCTTTAATGGTTCAGAGGAACGTAAATCGTATAAGTAAGTGTAACCATTAGAAGTACCACAGGCAAAGTTTAACCCATCTTGACGGAAGGCAGAGGTTGTGACTTGGAATGGATTATTATCAAACTGGTTTTCCAAATATAGTTTAGCAGCTCTAGAACGAGCTCTTGGATCCCAGAATTCAACAACGTTTTCTTCCATCGAGACAGACACTAACCCATTAGTATCATTACATGCAACATGGTTGACACCTTCAGAATCTAATTTGAATGGGTTTAAGAATCTACCTTGGTCTAAATTCAATCTATAAAGTTCGTTACCACTAGCACCCACGTAAAGATCACAACTTACTTTATTGTAAGCCAAACTTCTACCGAATTTGGGAGTACGGGTGGTGTAATGAATACCACCTTTATTTTGGAATTGGATGGATCTATCATTCTGCAAATGAACACTCTTAGTCCAATCATCAGATAGGATGAGGAAGTCGACATTTTCAGCATCAGTGTGTCTATCAAACTTTAAAGATAAATTTTCAAAATCGTACACATGAATCTGTGGCTTGTAAGTACCTGTAGCCATAACATACTGTTGGTCAGGAGTGACTTTAATCTTGTTTGAGGCTTCACTGAATTCAAAATCTTGGATCAGCTCGACTCTATTTTGGTACTCTAAATCGTTTTTCAAAGATCTCTTACGTTTCTTAGCAATCCAGTCTGGCAAAGAACGGGACACATTGGAACCGGACACTTGGTACACAGAAATATCACTGGCAGAAGTAGATTTTAACACCATGTTTTGTGAGGGTTCTTAGATGATTGTGTGTAGTAGCCTTCGACACTTCGTAAGAGTATATTCAGTATGTTCTTTAAGAGCTCATCTCATCTCATCACTTTAATATTTTTTCACTTTTTGCTTTCGAATTTTGCAAGAAAAATTTTAAGCTCTGTGTTCACGTGCTTGTAAGAAATAGCCATAGAGATACGATGGTGATGGTCAAGTGGAAGAGATGTTGGTGTTAGAATGTAGATATTGAATTCTGATATAAAAGATAAGTATATTATAGAATGTAATAGGGGGTTGTGGAAGATAATTTGAGAGAAAGAAAAAAGATTACGCTAGGGTGGAGAGAAGGGGGGCTCTTTTTGATGCCATTATATGTTTTCAAATTGATCGATATGGATGGATTGAGCTCTGCTGTTGTTTTTGACACGGTTATGGCCGCCGAGAATGTAGTTCTTGCCCGTGTTGACTATCTTGTTTTGGGGGGTGTGGCTTGACATGGTGGGGGATTCGTTCCAGGGCGAACTGAAGACTGGCTTGGTAGTGTTGATCATTGAGACGTTGCCGTTATTGTTACTAGAGTTGTTATTGTTGTGTGTTACTGGCATGGCTTGCGGGGTTGACATGAAATTGGTTTGCATGGTATAATTTCCTGGAGTGTATATCTCACTATGGTTCATGCCAGAAAGATTGATGTTGTTTGCCATGGTCGAGGAAGCGTCGACACTTGGATCAATACCGCCCATGGAAGGTATTGATTGTGGTTGTTTCATATATGATAGAGGAGTAGAGTACACGCCCATGCCTGGGTTGAACATATGTTGTGGTTGTGGAGTAAAGCTCCCACCAGCAGCAACCATATTATTCGTTGTGGAATTAATCATAGTAGTGTTATTTGCACTGCTATTGTGTGAAGGGATGAATACTGGTGATGAGTATGCATCATATTTGGTTGGAGTCATATAATTCTTCATATTTTTCAGTGGAATTGGCTGGATGGGTTGTGTTAACATCCCGGAACTGCCATTTTGATTAGTGTTGGTATTAGTATTGTTATTAGTTGATTGTTGATTTCCGTAATTAGTGGAAGTATTATAATTACCTGACGAAGAGCTAAAATTTCTTGTTCCCTTAGGCTTATATTCATAAGACCTCTTTTTCTTATCAATATTTTCATGATATTTAATCACAATATCCATATATGGAACCAATCCTTGCAATTGTCTTAAATCTATCTTTTTGATATTTACCATAGGTTGTTTTTCACCAAACAGTTCAGTAAAGAAAAGAGAATAACTTGATGTACCATCATTCCATAATTTTATGTAGGTGGAGATTTCATTAAATAATAACTTATTTTCTTTGCACAGAGAGAATATGAAATTATTACCATTATCATGGAAGAATAAATGGTTTAACATTTGAATTGAAATTTTTTGAAAGATTAGATTCTCTTGTGAAATGGAAGAGATAAACTTTAATAAATGGTATAATGCAATATCCTTATATGATATTATCAATGATTCAATATATTTTGTAAAATTTAATGTGATAATTTTCTTAATGCTATTGACACCATTTGTAGGGATTAAATCATTTGAATCATCTTTGAATATATTTTTAAGAGTTAACATCGTAGTGAAAATTGGGATATAATTTAACTGGAAAAAATGCTGTTTTAATAGGTATTCAATATTAACGTTAATATCATTCTTTTCAGGGTTATCTAATTGGAGCAAGTTGATTTTTAATGCATCGTATTGATTGATAACGTTGTTATGGATTAGTATGGTTAAATTTAAACAGTCAAATAGAACATTTAAAGTTTCAGTAAAGGATAACTTGATAGAGCCATGTTGTTTGGATGGAGTATCGAAGATGAATAAAGATTTAGCGATTGGAGGGATGTCAGGTAATATTTCATTTTTGAACCAAGCTGGAATTTCAAATTTAGATAGTTTATTTTTCTTATCATGAGATGCTTGTTCACTACGAAACTTCATCGGAGTATTACCAGTCTGTAATTTATTGAGATCATCGGTGGAGATCCTCTCATTTACAAGTTGTAATTTGTTTAAGAAATGGGCAATAAAGAACTGTGTCAAATTAACTAAAGCTAGTAATGATTGAGATGACCCTATTTCAGATAGTGCATTGTGTAATTGAGTAACGGGGGTTTTCTCTAATTTCACTAAAGCCAAATGTAAAAGTATAACCAATTTGGATTCTTCTAAATAATTATATTCAGGATGATCAATGATTTCCATGAGGACTTGTAAAGCAAATGGTAAAGATTCAATCTCTTTATCGTCAAGATTTAATGAATTATGTAAAATCTGGTTGTATATGTCTTTCTTAACCCACCTTTCATCTAGAAGCAGCATTCTAGGGTATAGCTCCAGAAGTAAGGGCTTAAAGTCACTGACTTTTGTAATATCCAATTGGTCACTGTTCATATTGTTGACTAAGAAGAAATCAGTCATAGCTTCATCTTTAAATAAATCAGGTAATAAATTTTGATCCAAATAATAATTCCAATTTAACTCCAATTTGTTGCTATCTCTTTTCAAATTCCACAGAGGGATCCATGAGTTTATTAAAGTATCCTGTGGGAAGTTATATTGCATAAAGTTTAAAAACTTCTTATTGAATGTCTTAAACTTTTCTATTTCTTTTATAATTGTGTAAAAACCTGGGGAGGAGTCTTGTTTGGTGGTTGTATTATTACTGTCAGAAGTAAAATATAAATCCCATTGACAAGATGAATTGATGATCAGTAGGTTCAAAGAAGGGTGGATAGAGAAATATGCAAATAAAACGGTCACTAGTTCAATTTTAAACTCGATCTGACTAGTTAAGATATTTGTGAAGATAGATGTAAATTGAGTTAAATCATGTTGTGGGAACAGCTTTATTCCAGCATTCCAATCAATATGGCGCAAAACTTGAATCAATGCATACACTACTTCTTCCAAATCATCAATAGAATGTGGTTCTACTTTGGTGGTGTAATTATATTGATCTATCGCACGAAGAGTCTTAACGACGAGTTCTACCAAAGATGTTTGATCCTTTCGTTGCATTATTTTGATGGAACCAGAGCAGTATAGGTATATTTGGCAGTGATATAATAAAACTGGGTATATCTAGATGTATATCTCTATATATCTATTAAGCAATCTTGCTAATAGTCCTGATGTGGGTTTCAAATCATTAAGAAATCTTCCTTTACAAGAAATAAAAAACATTTCTCAAATCCTTAAAACCCACATTAAACAAACAGCCGCCTAAGATTTGAATAGACAACAGTAACCAAGGCATCAATCAAGATAATCGCAAGGTGTCTACAAGTTTGTTATTGAAGCTTTATTAAAAGATAGTCAGTTGTGAGAAATTTGCAGAGAGAAATCGCTAGCAAGGAAGATATTATTCAATCAATAATAATATTATACATCTATATATATATATAAAGGTGAGGTGTTCAAAGATTACTGGATACTAGGTTTAACGTTAGGAAAGATCTTATCACTTTACAAGTTAACATCAACAGAATGAAAGCTTTATTAGTCATTGATGTACAAAATGACTTTGTCCCACCGAATGGATCCTTAGCTGTGGAACACGGTGAAGAAGTGATTCAACCGATTATTAGATTGATGAACGATGAAGATAATGTTTACAAATGGGACAAGATTATCTTAACTCGTGATTGGCATCCTACAGATCACACATCTTTTGCTAAGAGCCACGAATTACCAGAATTTTCATCATTTACTTATAATTCCCCTATCCCTGGTGACGCTTCGAAACAAGAAGGTGTTCTATGGCCTGTTCACTGTGTTCAAGACACTGAAGGGGGTCAATTAGTAGAAGATTTGATCAAAGAAGTGGACAAACATCACTACACTATTGTGAATAAAGGTTATTTGACAGACAGAGAGTATTATTCTGCCTTTAATGATATTTGGAACGATCATAAAACAGAATTGAATGAATTGTTGGAGCAGCAAGGTATTGACGAGGTTTACGTTGTTGGGTTGGCCTTGGATTTCTGCGTTAAGAATACTGCTATCTCCGCAGCTCGATTGGGGTATAAGACTACTATCTTAAAGGATTACACAAGAGCCATTAACACAGATGCTGAATCTATGCAAAGATTAAATGACGAATTAGTGGCAAACAAAGTGGCATTTACTTAGACAATGACACTGTACCCACCCGTCTATTTTTGTTTTGTTTTGTTTTGTTTTGTTTTACTTTAATTCTACTTTACTTCATCTTTACTTTTATTTTCGTTCAAGCTGCTGCACATCCGACTATTAATATGTTCAAAACTATAAATACGTTCCAGATCAACTTCCAAAGCCATTATTCTCATCATCAGAATGTATTATTCATTGTCATCAATGCTGTCAATTTTATTTTTGGTCTCCTGTCTGAAAAATTTTCGCGTGGTTGCAAAATCCATAACGTTATGAAACATGCAATTGCAATTTCAACACAAAGAAACACCACGGAATGGCCTTATGATGGTGTTCTCAATCATTCCAACAAGGCGTATTACGCGTGAAGCTGGCCAGCCAAACTGTTTTTCCCAGGTTTCCACATCTCTTTTGACCTCTTTTGGGTATATTGCACTGTTACTAGAATCTGTGAAAATACGTTGACATTCAACTTAAACCCTCGAGCTTCTCGGTAGGCTCTTTTCTCTATTATATTTTCCTCCAGTGGGCCATTGTTTTCTCTACCCAATTCTGGATTCTGCCTCCCGCATTCGGTGATTCCTGTCTTGTTGCCCTTCTTCTGTAAGTAAATGTATGGCAACCTTTTTCATTTATTCACTATTTCATTAAAGAGTCAACTTTCCTATATCTATACTATACTTTTATTCTGTCCAAAGATTGTTCTAATCAATTAACAGTGTGATCATAACAATATAATTATATATATATACAGAGTAAGATCACTGTTAAGTTTTAAGTTTTTATTACACTGTCGATTGGATCTTCCCAGCCAAAGAATAACTTAATAATAATAATAAAAGGCTAGCAAAATACATCTAATAAACAAGCTTCTGGTAAGTATTTGTTTTTGAACCATGGCCCCACTTAATAAACTAGTTCAAAAGAAAAGAAATTTCAGAAATGTGTTAGGTGCCCTATTCATACTCTATATCGTACTATATTTCCATTCATCAAATAAAAATTTACTAAACCAATTTAATTGGGAATCACTAAACCAACCAAAGAATAAAATCATTCTGCCTACTACTTCACATACTGATAAACTCATAAACTTGAAATCTTTTCAATTCGATTCACAAGATCAACAAAATGATAAATATCAATTACATGATTTACGTGAACAATTGGCATTTACATTCCCATATAACCCAACAAACCCAATTCCAAGACATGTTTGGCAAACATGGAAGGATGGTCCAGACTCACTAGATTTCCCTCCAATATTTAAAGGTTTCCAAAAATACTGGTTGAAACAAACTGATTGGGATTACTCTTTGATTAGAGATGATGAAATGATTCCATTCTTGGTTAATTTCTACGGTGATGTTCCAATTGTCATCGAAGCATTCAAAGCGATGCCAAATATAATCCTAAAGGCTGATTTTTTCAGATATTTGGTATTATATGCCAGAGGTGGGATTTATTCTGATATGGATACTTATCCATTACAAGATTTAAATGATTGGCCATCAGTAAATCAATCCATTTTGGAAAGAATAAGATCGAATGATGATATTATTCCATATAAACATAAAAAGAAAATCGAAACTAATTCCAAAAACACACCTTTATCTAATGAACCTGGGTTTGTTGTCGGTATCGAAGCTGATCCAGATAGACCAGATTGGAATGATTGGTATGCTAGAAGGATTCAATTCTGTCAATGGACTATTCAATCTAAACCGGGACATCCAGTGTTACGTGAATTAATTATGAACATTACTACGACCACATTACAAAGTGTTGAAAAAGTGGCTAAATTGTCCAAATATAATGATTTGATAGACCAATCTAATTTCCATGATTATAATGTTAATTTTAGAGCTAAGAGGTTACATGATACTACATATAAGCATGCAAACCTGAAAAATGCTAAGAATGTTGATGGTACTGATATTATGAATTGGACTGGTCCAGGTATCTTTTCTGATATCATATTTGAGTATATGAATAATTTAATCAATACAAATAATGATATCGTCTTACAAAATGCTAATCTAGATAAGACAATTGAAGAAGATCAAGATATGAATAACACCAAATCAACAAAGAAATTCTATAAAAAAATAATGGAATCATTGCAATCATTAAACACCATTTCATGGGAGTTTTTCTCTTTAATTACTAAGCCAGTTATTGTTGACGATATCATGGTTTTGCCAATTACAAGTTTTTCACCTGGCGTTAACACCATGGAAGCTAAAGATGATAATGACCCAATGGCATTTGTTAAACATATGTTTTCCGGTAGTTGGAAAGCTACTGCAGATGGTAATTCAGGCAATGACTGATTTTATCCTTTAACGATTAGTCAGAGCATTATTTATGAATATATATATTCTCTATAGATTAAAAACCAAAAAATGATCTAATCACAGCATTAATACCTTTGAGTTGAGTTGATAGGTGAAAGATTTGTCTACTTATTACTTGGAAATTATATCATTGATGTTGACAGGCTAACGCAATGATATATGTTCTGATTAACACACACTTTCCCGAACAAACATACTTTTTATATCTCTTAAGTTGAGATGAAGATAAATGTAATTTAACATCTAGTATCCAGCATAGATTGTCCTGTATATTATCTTGATTCTTAATGATAGTCTCTTAATAATTTAACATTTTTTTCTTGAATCTTATAATTCTTGTGAAAAGGATTGATTAACACATCAAAAAGATATTTCTCAGTCAACTCAAAATAAACAAAATATTAAATATCCTAATAATATCCTCTAATATACAACCTGCTTATTATTGGCAATGAATTTGACTTGGTTCTAGTAGTTTTGTTTATTTTGTAATTAAGGACACCCCTTCCCATTGTACCATACCTGATAGGTTACAAATATAACCACCATCAATTAATTGTCAATAGGTTTCACTTAATTTCTATAATAATATAACTTTACAAACTTATACATATATGTGTACACTTAGTCAAAAACACTCAAATCTATATACCTTATTTACTCTTTATTCAACTTAATACGATGGCAATGAGGTGACGTCTAACCACCAAGTTAATATAACATTACCAGCAGCCCTGCTCCCCCTTGTAACAAATAACTTATTAATGAATTTTTCATGAACTGCTGGATTATTACATATCTTTGGTAACGCTTCAATCAGCCATGCTTTGGTTTCCATTGGGAATTTAGCCACTAAGGCTCTTAACAAATCAGTGTAACTATTTAGATCGGATCTCTGTGTCTTATAAATACCAAACATTGTTTGATACACCAGTTCTGACCCAATCATACCAATTTGTTGCCTGGTCACTTGTAAATCTTCTTGGGTGTATTTTCTGTTATTAACCATCTTAGTCCAGAACTTAGTAACAGCAAAGATGGTGAATTTCTCATTTGATGGTAACAATTTGACAAAAGTTGGCAAAATGAAACTCATCCATTCTGGTGAATTAATGACTAAGGCAGGTTTACAATCCAAGACACTAATTATGAAATTAATCATGGATTGTAATAAATCTGGATCGTTGGCAATATATTGGGGATAAAACTTCAAAAATATCTCTTTGAACAAATAGTCAAACTCATTAGCACTTAAGTTATCTTTGTAGTGAGATACCAATTTTTCTAACAAATAAACAAAAAATGGTAAAGATGAGACGTAATTATGCTCATTCAAGTGTTTTAATATAAATTGGATAATATCAGCCATACCAAATTTTAGAAAATGTGGTTCATCTTCTCTTAATGTTAAAGTTTTACCCAATAACAAACAGGAGACTTCAATAAAGCTTGAAGTTGTGTTATAAACTGGGTTGCGCAAAATCTTTTCGATTAAACCCATCACTCTAGCACGGCATCCTAATGGATCAGCTGCCCAGAATTGTTGATATTGAGGTAATTGCTGCAATAAGATTTCATTCTCATCTTCACTGTTATTGATCATAGAGGAACCAAATTCTGAAATACACTCTAGCATAGTATGAATATAATCGATCTGTTGAGAAGTAATAGAAGATGGATCAGAGCTTAAACATGTGTCGACATACCCATTAATTATATCAAGAAATTGAACAATATACTTGGCTTGATTTTCAGGACCTAATTCATATTGGCATTCAATAATGTAACCAATACATCTAGCTAATTTCCCTCTGGTGAATTGGGAGACATTGCTTTCATATTGTAATAAACTGTTAAAAATATTGAAGAAATGAACCAAGTAATTTGCCAACTGTTTACGACATATATCACATAAATTGGCAATGGTTTTAACCACTATAACTTCTAGTGTATTGTCGATCTCCTTAATCTTTTCTGAAACGTTGTTAATCTTATTAGCAGCTGTCTTTGCAGTACATACTTCTAACCCTTGGAATAATGCTTGTATACATGAATCCAATTCCTTTGGATCACGATTGAAATAACCACAAATAGAGCTAATTAAACTAGATGAGGATCTAATGAAATCAAGCTTTAACAGACTATTGTTTGGATTTTGCTGGTCCATGGTTAGGCCAGTCTTGAACAGAAGCATGATGTTTTGGATGAAAAATGGATTCTTAGCCAAAATACCAATGATCCATGGGCTTATAGATAAATCCATATCCACGACAATATTATTTAATAGGAAACACATGGCTTCAATTTGATAATAACTGGAGAAGTCAGTTCCGTTAGTAACAATTTTACTAGCATCATTAGACCCAATACCAGCTATTAGGACATTTGTTAAGTGTTCGTTGCCTAAGATAGACCATAATGATTGAGTTAAATCAGTTACTGCTGATCTAAAGTCTTCAAATTCATGAATTAATGTTTCATCATTACCGTCTTCAATAATTTTTTGTTTATTTAATAAGGAAATCTTTGGCAAGTATATATTAATGATCTGTTGAAAGATATCCACAGCAATGTTTATGGCATTTGGGGACATAATTTCATTTGGTAAATTCAAATATGAGTCTGCTAAATCTAACCAAAAGTCGACCATTCTAACCGAAAAGGACTCTTGCAAAACTGGTAATAATGGGAAATTTGTCAACTGTAAGAGAACCTTTATGTATTGTTGAATAGTTATTTCATCATGAGCAGTCTTGGTAAATAATTTATTACAAAGATCCAGGTTGTTGATTTGAAGGAAGTCCACAATACAGGTTGACAATTCTTTCAATTCAGTAATCATTTCATTAGTGACTAAATGGTTCATGTATTGCAACAACCACTGATTCTTCGAAACATCTGCATTACCTGATCTTGTCACACCTAAGAAGGTGGCCTCGATTTGTTGACGTAACTCATAATTCATAAGAGTTGGATCATTGGCAAAAATATAGGACCAAATAGAGGTGATTTTCTCGGCAACATTGAATGAATCCGTATCATCATTAGATTGATACATTAAATTAATTAAATTCTGAAACAATTCAGAAAGATCCATTGACACAGTCCCACTTCTTGTTAAAGAGACATAAGTAACCCATGCGGTAACAGTTTTAAAAATAGTTTCATCAATTTGATCTACAGGGGTAGAGGTTAGATTCACGTTTAATAATGCCATGGTAGTAATATATAAATGCTTATGTACAATTTCATTAATTCTAGGTGTAGAATGTCTTCTTGTTTGCAATTTAGTCAAATCTTCCACAATAATCTCCGTGAATGTCAATACTAATTGATTATAACGAGCATTTGAAGAAATGAATGAAATTAAATCTTGATATGGTAATTGGGCATTCAACGATTGCATAATCAAAGTATCTCTCGAGTGCTCATCAATATGGGCCCATTCGTTAATTTGGTTTCCTTGAGATAATAGTTGAACCAATGTATTGATAGGGTTCCACCATTCAGTAATCAAACCAGTTGTTTCAGTGGTTAGAGAATCAGTTTCAGTTTCGTTAATGTCATGGAACAATAAAGATAGGTTGGACATCAACTTCTTAATGGTTATATAATTCCCTGCAAACTGAGACGGGTTTTCCACGTAACCATGAGCCAACATAGTTAAATGTAATAAATTTAATCTTAACAATTCATGACGATTAGCTTTAGCTGATTCTAAATTTGATTGAACAGTCAACGATAAAGCCCCAAAATAACGCACGTTACTGCTATACAACGGATTAGATAACAGTGCATGGGCTAATGGTAGCCCATCTGATGATTTTTGAATTTCTTGTAATTTCGATTGGATATCGTTGACATCCAGTTGAGAGCTATTTGACTTGGAATAAAGAGCATCAATCAATGCCACCACATCGTCAATGGAACTCATAGGAGAAATTGTATAATGGTGTGGCGTTACCGGAGTGAATCTGTCCTGTCGACTCAGTGAAAAGATAGAATGATCAAGCTTCTTTTTCAATGAAATATGGGTTTTTTAACCAAAATTTTTCATTGAGAAAAATACCAAACAACATCGAATTAATAAAGGAAAAGATACGATGATTAGTGAAAAAATATCAACCTATTAAGTGATGATAACCAGACATTGCTTGGTCAATTCCAGCCCTAAGACTCTGACAAGGTTGCAAACCATCATTAATGTTTGTGGAGATTCTTCTAGGATGTCAAAGACGGGTCTAATTCTGTGGATCGCCAGGTCAAAGAGGAATAAGTTACCGTTCAACTCACTTAATTGATTCTCAGCCACCATAGTACGCAACTCTGGCAATGGGATCAAGCCAGGAACGATATTGGGGAATTTGAGTTTTGGATCAATCTCCTCTTCATCATTATCGTCGTGTTCGGTTTCATAGGCAGTGCTACCCTCACTATCTTCTTCACCATTCTTATTTGCATCCTTGACAAAATCTAAAATATCTTCTCTTGAATCCAAGGTGTAACGAATTCCCAACTCTTGCAAATCTTCAACAGCTTGTGGTAAAGCAGCAAACGCACCTTTGTCCGGGTGTGATCCATATATTTGTTCTGCAACATTTGTTAATTGATCTAGTTCAAGCATAGACTGATATGCACCTTTACCAGACTTTTGCAATGCATTATTCATGTTCAACTCATTATTGCTATCTTTATCACGATTCATAACAAACAATTTCCCACCGTCTAAAATATTATTCTCCTTTAAATGGTCTAATGAAATATATTCCAAATTAACAATATCTAACAATTCTCCACCATAACTTGCTTTATAATTCATTTTGTGACAATCTTCCACATAATAGCCTAGATAATAGTATGGTAATTTCAATTTGGATAATAATGTCAATTCTTTCAAAGCACTCAATTTACCCAACGACCAATGTTTATAATCTGGGTCATAAATGAAGTAAACTGATGAAATACCACTAGGTAAGAAGTCAATGACACCAATGGCGATCAATTTATCATCAAAATAATAGCATTCATGAGCAGGACCCAATCTGTGAGGTGTTGTTTCTCCCTCTCCATCTCTGCAATAGATCGCATTCAATGAATCCCATTCTTCTTTGGTACCTTGAACCACTTCGGCACTGAATGGAGAATCACATAAAAACCTTTTAAAACCACTTTCACTGTGCTTAAAGTCATCATGGATTGCTTCTTGATACTTAGCAAACAATTCATATTTCTCCTTTGTAAACGTAGCCGGTTCTAGCTTGGAATAGAATCGTTTCGAGTTAAAGTGAGCTTCTGCAATCATTTCACGATAATCAAATGGTGCCTTGTTGTTCTTTTTCTTATTTGGACCTTGTTGGGGGGACCCTTCACTCACATACTTATTGAACCTTTTCACACAAGTCTTCAATTCCTTAGTTAGCTTGACTTGGTCAGGTTGAGTTCTAATAGTAAACAATCTGCAGCATGATCTTAATAAATCTGGTTTATATAAAAACTTACCAGACCGTCTAAACCCATTGTTACAAAGCTTGTCATAAACTTCAATGGAGATGGATTCAGCTTGGAACCCGAGAGTACAGTTATAGTGTTCTGCAGCACCTCCATCGGTAGTAGACTTCTCCCACGATGGTAACGAGTAGAATTGACACTCGTTCTGTTTGTTTCCATGACAATACCCGCATTTCTCAGAAGGTTCACTGAAATACATTGGTTGGGTAATGATTAAACGCTTAGATAAATCCATGATTGCTTGTGGTTCTTGACAATTCTGTTCTCTGGCTGTCCCTGTGCTAGTTGCAAATCGGGGGTGTGAAAGGTATAGCTTTGTATGTTTATCAAACTTTTAGAATAATCTTTAAAATCTACTTTAAAGGAATTCTACCCATTAAAGTAGAGAACCAGATCGTTGGAAGAGAAGACAGAGAGGTAACGATCAAATAACAACTCCCAATATGTTACAAAGGCTGGTATCTCGTAGATGGATGTCTCAAAAGACTTTTTTCCAGTGTTTTCCTCGAACTTTCCCCAAGGGAACCCCACAATGGCAGGTAGATCCATCCTTATTAAGAAAGGAATACAGACGATTGCAAGCACAAGTACACCCAGACGTGTCCCAAAGCAGCGGTGCCAACAAAGAAGAGGCGTCTGCTCAGCTGAATAAAGCATATAATGTGCTGTCTCATCCGTTGACTAGAGCTCAATATATGATCCGATGCGTTAAGGATGTCGATCTAACTAACGATGAGGTTTCAAGACAAGCAACAAACAGCGACCCGGTTTTACTGTCCAATATCATGGATGTTCACGAATCATTAATGGAATGTGAAACTGAAGAAGAGGTTAAAGCCATCGCTAAACAGAATCAGGATAGATTGAAGGATTTACTTGAAACTCTAGATAGACAGTTTGCATCTAACGACTATGATGGCGCCATTTCCACCACTGTTGAGTTGAAATATTGGTCTAATCTAGCGGAAGAAATCAAAGAATGGACCCCAGGTTCACGTCTGGAGTTACACCATTAACTTTCAAATTATCGATTAATCGTTACTCGTACGTATACAACATGTATATATATATATATAATATCTTATATTCCTTTTAAATATTCAAAGAATAAGGCTTCTATGTTCAGGCAGTTGGCTGTTCAAACTCACATTGCTTGAATTCTTCCCATTCAGCGTCGGTGGATGGGTATTGTCTCAACCAGTTCATTCTTGGACCTGAAGCAGCTTCATCACTAATTTTGAAACCAAATACTTTCAATCCATACGATTCTTTACTCTTACGTTCCACATAGTCTTCCAATTCTTTGAAGTGCTTTAAGAAGACACCAGGGAAACTAGTCCCCCAGTATGCACCTTCTAAACATAGGAATCTAGAGGATTGTGGTAAATATAAATCTTGACAACTTGGACAGTAAAGTCTTACAGTATGTTTCCCAACGGTATCGCTTAACCCACATGGTAATAGTTGCATACCAGAACAGTAGTAACGTGGACAGGTACCAAATTGTTTGTGATCGAACTTCTCAGCCATGGCTTGCAACCCTTGTTTGGTTAAGATAAATCTTGCATGGATAAGACCATACAACTGTTCTGCTGCATGCTCAATGATACTGCGATTCGCCAGTTCCCCTGAACTGTCCTTGCCACCATTCCCAGTAGCAGAGCCTTGCTCCTCATCTTCACTCATGGCTTCTAGATCCAGGATCAAATCTAAAGCCCTACGATAATGTGGCACTTCTTGAGCCAAAGAGGTCATATTGAAATCATCTTCGATGAATTCGGCAGGTACTTGGCAGAAATAATCGTGGCCAAAACGAGAACAGAAAGAAGGAATCCATTCATCGTAACTACCACTATCTTCTCCTGATGACATTATTGGATGTGGATGATTGATTCGGTTATTTGCTTGCGTTTGTCTTGTTATCTTCTTACTTATTAATGGGAATTGGTTAATAACTTATAAAATTTTTCATTTAATCTTTAAATATACAGTATCATAAAACTCATAGTTAAAGAAGCCTAAAAACACCAACAACAACACATACTAGAGACCCCCCCAGCGTCAAAGATGGAAGATTATACAGTTGTTATCATTGCGGTGATATTTACTACATTGTCCCAATTGAATTCTTACATGCCTGAAGAATGGAAGAACCGTGTTTGTAATAAATTCAATCCATATTTCCCACAATTGACCACCAAGTTGAAAGAGCAAGCAGTTCTTGTGGAGACCAACAATTCAATTTCTGCTCAAGATAATTATGCCCAATGGACCAAGAATAACAGAAAGCTAGATCAATTGAAGAAAGAAATTGGTGAACTCAAGGAAAATTTAATCCAATTTAATAAGAGTAAAATCAGTGTATGGAATAAATTAAACAAACTAGTCATTACATTCCCATTCATATTGTTCAAGTTGTGGAAGGGTAAATCTATCGTTTATAGACTACCTTCTAATCAAGTGTTCCCATCCGTTATTAACGGTGTTTGGCATAATGGGTTCTTGTTTGTTGCTATGGCACCATTAAATTGGATTAGACACGGTACCATTCATCCTCAAACTCTCTCTGTTGAAAGTAACTTTATCACCTTCGGTGTTTCCCTAGGTATCTGGTGTTGGGCTTTGAACACTGTTATCTCTACCATTGAATTTATTGTCAATCAATTATTTATAAGAGACAAAGTAATCGATCCAACCACTAATGAAAAGCTTGCTAAACCTTTATAATTTTAATAATAAAGAGTATGTATTGATAAATGTATGATATATATATATACATATATAAATTTAAAAGCTAAATGTTAATAAAATGGAGCTAATCCCTTTTAAATACGTAATTCAGATGGTCCAACAGCAGCACCATTTCTCTTTCTTCTCCCACCGGAGGAAGCCTTAGTATCAGAGGCCATTGGAATAGAGACGAATTTACCATCTCTACCTTCATTATCCTTTTCATTCAGTTGATAAATTCTAATCATCCAGTTTTCACTAGTAAACACTTCATGGAATCTGGTCAATTCACCAACATCTTCAGATCTGATTAATTGTTGTCTGACACGATCCATACCACCATTAGCCCCGAACAATTCTGGGAAATTGTGGTAGGACATCTTATACATAATTGAGTCCTTCATAGTTTGCGAAGCCAAAGAATCCACTTTATATTCACCATTGGCAGTGAAGAATGATCTTTCATTCACTTCTTCCGGCCAGATACCTTCACTAATTCTAATCATCCATAAGAACTTATTAATATCGTCACCTCCATAACCTAACACACCACCAAAGACAACAAGAACATAATCAACATCTAACTCGTCTAGGATTTCGTATGCACGGGTTTCATTAGAAGCCATGGCTTTACCCACAAGAGCAATATGTGTGTTGTTCCAAGTGTTATTATCCACTAAAGTGGTACGATCAGCCATGCCACCGATTTGATAACCGTAATCCCACCAAGCGGCAACTTTACTGTCTTCAGGAGTATTCATACGTAACCAATAGTAAGCTTCTCTATAATCATCAATTAATGCTAATTTACCATCTGGTGTACTAGATGGCAAGACAACACTTGGAGAGGAATAGGCATTTTGAGTGACCCAAGTACAGTGATAAACAAACATAAATAAGTAAAAAATGAAAGAACCTGAGACCACTAATTTAGTAACAAATTTAGTTAGAGTTGGACGAGTTGGAGTAGAATCATTTTGTAACAAGTTGAATAAATCATTGAAATTTAAATAAACATCAAATAATTGGGATAATGCGACTGCAGCAGTAATACAAATGACAGGAGTTAGAGTCAACATTAATCTAACCATGACACCAGCAAAATATGAACATAACACAGAGTAGACAATAATGAAGACATGTTCATCCTTTAATTGCAAAAACAATAAGACAACACCAACTGGGAACATCCAAATTAAGAAATGAGTATCGAAGAAGAAAGCTGGCCATGCGACAGGTTGATGTTCTGACACAGAAGCAATAATTGGAATGTGAATCTTAGCGTAATTTGTATCCCATAAAGAATAAAATCTACCAGTCCAAGGAGCAATGACACCCAAGTAAGTGGCTAATGTCAATAAAGCTAAGCCAAAGACACAAATAAAGATTAAAGAAACAAACATGACTGGCTTAAATCTCTTTGGATTATCCCATTTATTCTTAATGTAGTCACCAAGAGCGACAATTTGTAAAAGCCCAAAGACACCTAAGGCACTCATATGATCGTTAGAACGGATTGGTAAGAAGCCAACAAATGGGATTTGCATAGAGGCCACAGTACCTAAGATAAACCACGTATTATAAGCGACGTAAATACGAGACGTGTATCTACCCATTAAAAGTAAACAAAATACATGGAATGGAATCAAATTCGTGATAAACACGTACCCACCCCAGGCAGAAACCATATAGAAATAACAAAGAGCAGCACCCATGGCATTCAAAATAGAACCAGATTTAATGGCTTTGATCCAAAACATGAAAGTTAACATTAAAAGAGTGATAGCAATTGCTTCATTATCATAGGAACCAGCGACCGATCTCGAAATATAACCTGGCACAATAGCCATGAACGCAGCAGCAAGTAAACCTGCACGGGAATCTTTGATATCACAAGTCAATTCGTAAGTAGCCCATGAAGTAATGGCGGAGAAAGCTGGAGCAAACATAACACAGATGTTTCTGATATCTACAGGCAACCCAATCCATCTAAGTCCATGCCAAACCATAGCTGCAGTGGTCATCAAACCTGGGTATAGGGTACCACCAGTGACTCTCCCCAAGGGGTACCAAGTACGAGAATCAAACCAATTTAAGAAATGATAAAATGATGATTCGGTTAGAATTCTAGTAGCTCTGAAATTGAACCATGGGTCGAATTCATGGATGATGGATTCGAATTTGATCACAGCAAACAGTCTCGAAGAGACAGCAGCCAATATTAAAGACACGCAAATGAGTATTTTCACCGATTGCAAAACCCAGTGGACAGTGTTCTTTTCCCCTGTAGTCAGAGGTTTCGTCCCACCAGTTCCGGCACGAGACGTAGTGCCAATAGCAGCATCAACAGCATCAGACATTGTAATGGGGGGGTCAATTGAGTTGTGTGTGGCTCTTTGTGTAGTGGTGTGTCTCTGGCTCAAAAGTAGCGTTGTTCTCTTTAAAATATTTTAATTTCAATAATTTCAATATATTTCAAGTCGAATTTGAAACTTCTTGAACAAGAAGAGGACGAGAGAGAAGGAAGCTTGGAGGGAGGAAGCGGAGATGTAGGATGCTGGGGTGTTCAAGATCATGGTGGTGTGGCTTTGGGAGTGGTATCAATGCCTATATACCAACTTTTCTTAAGTCAATTGCACTGTGGGTCCATATCTTATTGCTGACATACACCGTGCAATCGCTAGCTAGCTATGAAACCCAATTGGCGTGAGAATCTATACATTCTTGTAACTCTATAATACACTTGCCGTCTTGGGCTACCTCAATACATACATATATATATGGATATACACTCTCCCTTGTATACTCTCCAACCATTACTAAAACCATTCCTGGATAATATGTCAAAACTCTGAACAGAGATCTTATTTCAACATCAAACTTCAGTTTAAAGAAAGGTTCAACTGGGTAAAGACACACACCACGACCACGAATAAGCACCTCACATAGCAGCACGCATATATTTAATGAGCCAGAAGACAGAAGGTATCTCATTCAATAAAGTTATTCCAGTGAGACGCACCTCTGAACAAAGTGTGCTTTCATCCCTTTCATTGAAAAGTAATTTGGCTTCAAAGACACATCGAACCCCCATGAAATGTAAGAACCATGCTAATAGTATGGGCTCTTCGCAAGTAAGCTTACGGCCACACCAGCAGCGGACGAGTGCCACATCATTACAGAATAGTAACATTGGTGTCAAGATGCCATTTACATCCGGGGGGGATACTTTAGGCGGCGGCGCACCAAACAATGGCAAGAATAGCCAAGATGTGGCAGACGATGTCTATGAGACAGATGATAACGATAGTGAGGATGAGAACCATAAAGCAAATGACTTAACCCAGCAGGCCTTGAGGAAATTATCATTTTTGAAGATTAATAATGACAATACCCCAAGTTCTGTATCGAATTCAGACTCTTCAAAACAATTACAATCTGGAACCCCCACACCTGTGGCTTCTGAGGAACATTTAGTGCAATCGCCAGGGGCCAAACAACCGCTTACAACTACCACAACACTTCCCTCCTCAAGGTCAAACTCTACTTCAGCGTCTGGTGGGATTAAACAAGTATCATCGTTTTTAAACACTACCACTGCCGCTACAACCAATCAATCCTCTTCATCGTCGTCTAGTTCTATATCATCTACAGACACATTTAAGAACCGCAAACAGGCTGTTCATGTTAGACAACTCCATTTACAACAACAACAACAGCAGCAGCAACAGCAATTGGCACAACAACATCACCATCTTCTAAGCCAAGGTAAAAATGGGTTACCACGAGCAAGTAATGGTCAAAGATCTATAATGAAACCCTCCTCGTCCTCATCTATTCTTTTCAGTAAAAGTAACACCTCTGCCCAAACACCCCCACCACCTTCTTTATCGACACTTTCACAACAAGGTATACCAACATCCTCATCATCACACATGTTAAATAATCAAACAAGAAACGTCCCAACCCAATTTATAAAACAAATTAATAATCCCAAGAGGCCAATGTATACCCCGGCTGTGTTAAGAAATGTGTCAGAGACAAATTTAACCAACGATGACTATATACATATTCCTCAATCCATTCCAGAATCGTTATCTTTATCAATGTCCCCTTCGTCCTCATCATATATCTTGAATAACAATAAAAGGGATAGCATAAACAACATGTCAAGAAGTATGGACCTTCCACTTTCAAACTATAGTCGACAACAAATACCAATACCAGTAAGATCATTAACGCCAATGACACACTTACACTTGAATTCCAATAAATCCATCAGAACCTCCCATTGGGTTTCAGATTCAATGAGAGATAATTGTAAAAAATGTCATATTCAGTTTTCTTTATGGGAGAGGAAACATCATTGCAGACATTGTGGTGAAATATTTTGTCATAGAGATTTGCAAAGGAAGCTCTTTTTAAACTCTGATGCACAATTTATTGAGCAAACCTACTTAGGAAAGAAATTTCTGTCAAAAGTTTGTGATCTTTGCTATAATCAATACCACCAGTTCATTATTGATAGTCAAAATGGGACAGACACATTAAATCAAAGCTCTCAACCAAGGCAGTTAATAATAAACCAACAAAGCCAGGATCATTCCAATGGTTCAAATAGAAACAGAAAGAGAAAAGACAGTATTGCCGGTTCAGTACCTGTAGATTGGAATTGGTCCAGTTTCTAATAGAGATATCTACGTTAAGTTTGTTTTTATTTTATTCTATTTTATTTATTTATTTGTAGTTATACATTTGGATAATACCATACTCAGGTATTATCCTAACAATTGTAAGAATACGTTATATTCGTGTACTCTTCTTCTTCTTTTGGGACCTAAGAGAACTTCCATCTGTTACCACAAGCTTCACAAGTACAGAAAGTAGTTAAAGGTTCATCCGCAGATCTAGTTTGTAATTGATAGTAGGAAACCTTTCTTTCTTTACATTTACCACATTGGAATCTATCAGTAACGGATCTCTCAATGGTAGCACCTTGGGCGTTAAATAAATTCTTTCTATGGATTTCTTCTAGTTCTTTTTGTAAATGTTCAGGCATTAATTTCTTTGGATCACAAGTAACTAAAAATTCTGGTGTCACTTCACCATTGGTGATCTTAAATTTCAACTCTTTGTTGTTCTTAGAAATAATATTGGAATAAATAATTCTATATTTGTCTTTATACTGTTTATTTGCATTGATGTGGTTGTTTAATTTATTCATTTCCTTCTCAATCTCAATGGAAATAGATAATATGTGGTTTGGTGGATGCTCACTTTCCTTGGCTAAAGCATCGTAAAGAGCTCTAATGACAGAATCTCTTAGTTTATCGCTATAAATAGTAGTGACAACACCATCATTCTTAGCACTACGTGGTTTAGAGGAGTGGAACTTGCTTTCTTTTCTTGGAGAGTTTTCAGAGGCATCAGATTCCTTATGTATAGTGTCAGTAGCAGTCGAAGTGGATGCAGAAGTGGCAGAATCGCCATTGTCCTTCTCTTTAGCTTGGACTCTAGCCTTTTGTTTATTCTTGTTAATAGCATCCTTCCAGGAAGAAATCATTCTCTTCACCAATTTAGCTATTTCAGCATTACTGGATTTCTTGAACTTGTTCACTTCGACACCAACTTTAGTCTCTCTCAATAATTTCTCAGTTGGGACAACGCTAGTTTCTAATTCTTTCAATATTTCCACCACGGCAGTATCATTGGATTTATTCTTTTCCAGGTTCTTCACCAGGGTCAAAACTTCTTTGGAGCCTAGCATCGTCTGTATCTGTGTTTGCAATGGTGTGCTTTCCTGGTGATGAGTGATATTTGGCATGTTTGACATTTAATATTTGTTTTAATTCATCGAAATATTTTAACTATTGAATAATTTTTCACTGGTCATTATGAAGACGACTAAAGACCAATAACGAACACAACCCAGCAAGATGAACTCTAATCAAAACAACCCACCATCCAGAGTGGTGTATCTAGGCTCTATTCCATACGATCAAACAGAACAACAGATCCTAGATTTATGTAATAATGTTGGTCCCGTAGTAAATTTAAGAATGATGTTCGACCCAACGACAGGGAAATCCAAGGGTTATGCGTTTATCGAGTTTAAAGATCTGGAGTCTAGTGCCTCTGCGGTCCGTAACTTGAATGGGTATCCATTGGGAAACAGATTTTTGAAGTGTGGTTACTCTAGTAACAGTGATATTTCGAACTCTTCTTCATCCGGTGGGAATCACAATAATAGTAATAATAATAATAACACCAATGCTGCCAATGGCGAAAGCGAGAATGACGAGGGGCCTATGATGTTTCCAGGTTTACCACAAGGTGTTGACGTTAATATTAACATGACCACACCTGCAATGATGATTTCCAGTGAATTGGCAAAATATGATAAGGATAAACAACTACATCTTTTACGTAAACTGCAAGACTGGTGCCGTCAAGAACCTCAATTGGCATTGCAACTAATAAAAGAGTATCCCCAATTGACGTATGTAATTGCTGAATTGCTATTATCTAACGGTATTTGTCAAGTTGATGATTTAACACAGTTGGCAGCCAGTAACAACAACAATAACAACACTGACACAGCATCCAAAGAAGAAATTGCATTATCCTCTGATCCAGAGCAGTTACAAAGACAAAAGGATTTATTAAGACAAGTTTTACAATTAACTGATAGTGATATAAATGTATTACCAGATAATGAGAAATCTGTCTTGTGGGATCTGAAACAAAAGGTAATGAAAGGTGAATTTGGTATTATATAGTAATGTACATTATATAATAATAGGTATATTAATACAAAAGTTTAACATTTTGATATGAAGTCTATAAGTTGTTGTCTTGATGAAGAATATTGTTCTTGAGATTTTTCGATGATTTCATTTAATGCTAGGGACTCTTGTTCCTTTGCATTTGAAGATGGATCCTTCCACAAGCCCAACAATTGATCACCATTTTGACCTAAACAGACAGCAGTGTGGTCAATGGTCAATGCACCAATTATATCACTGACCTCAATGTCAGCATCAATCAAAGCAATCATACAACCCATGATCATGATTGGAATATATTGAACCAATTCATCTTCATCTTCAATATTGAAATTGATGAATAAATCAATACCGGATTTAGGATATTTCTCAAGACATACACAACATTGTAGAACAGAGATTAAGAAATTACTTATCTCTTTTAAATTTGATGTATCAAATTTATTACTTTGTAGAATGATATTTAATGTGGCACGAGGTTCAAAGGACATTGATCTAGTAGCTCTTGGACCATAAACCGAGGTCAACAAAGAGATGCCTGAGGTTTCAACTATACTAGACCCATTAGAGTTTGAGATTATACCCTTTTGTAAAGAGATAGTTTTGTTTGTGCCGACTGTAGTGTTTTGTGATTTTTCCACTTTGGCTTCTGAATTTGCAAAGACCAATGGCTTGGCACCAGCTGGCCCCAGTATTCTTCTTCTATCCTGCACGTTCATTTGTGTGATACTCTGATAGTTTGGTGTCTTTATTCTGATTCTTCTTAATATTTATCTATGAGATGAGCTTATGCTTTAAAGCTGGTTTGCTATGTTTTAAAGATTGAAAAATTTTCTAGTTACCAAAAAGGGCATGCAGATATCAGTACAAGATAATAAAGGAAGAGTTTACTAGAACTTTATTTTAAATGCAGATGTAATGATTGTTTATGAGATATAAATAGTACATAGTGGTATGTTTTGGTTGTAGTTTGACTTATTAATACATATCAGGCGGTTCCGATTCCATGGTTGCCAGTCTTTCGTGTTCTAAATCTTGTTTATCTTCATTACGACGAATGGATTCATTGACCAGATCTTGTTGTGTAGAATCATTAGGCAGTGTGTAGGAGGGCAACGGTTCCCGGAAAGAAGGTGGCGGTACCTGTTGTGATGGGGATTGTGATTGTGATTGGGGTAAAGTTGATGATGTGCTTGGTGTATTTCTAACATTACCAATGACTAATTCAATAGACATCCCGGTGATATTCCTTTGTCTCTTCAACGTTTCGACGTTGATCATATCATCATCGTTGAACACAGTTTGGTTTTCCATTGGGTGTGACAGGGGGGTTGTTTCATTACCATTAGTATCGATTGTGATATCGTCATTATCTAACATCATGGGGAGTAATTTGGACCTCAGTATTTTTGATTGTTGTTCAAATGTATGTGCTGATGTCTTTAATAGTCTGTTATGCGAAGAGGAAGAAGAAGATGTTGAGTTAGCACCGCCATTGGACAACAAAACATTATTGTTTGTAATGACTTGGTTTTTACGAGACAAATTGACCAACACTTCGACATAGTATGTGAAATTGAACAAATCGTCTCTACTTGTGGTGAATGTAGCGAATAGATCTTGTGGGATACGCAATGGGATCGTCTTGGTGGATTGGAAGTTCGTGGACTCGTCTACTACCAGTGGCGACACGGTTTGGCAAACATCCTTTCTGAACGTTTCCATATTCATTGATTCCACTGACCCTACGCGACAGATCCTTACTAATGTTATAACAAACCCACTTGAATGGAAATATTCTTTATAATGTTGCAAATTGATAGTGATGGGGATGGATTCGCCGATAATGTAACCTGATTGTGGTATAGAGACCGATATTCTGACTGTCTTTGGTGTTATTATCAGTCCGTCTTGCGCGTCTGTGTGCTTACTCAACACGTTGAAAGATGAGGAATTCGTGGATGCTTGTGTGAATGTGGAAGAGGCGGCATCTTCATTAGCACACGAAGCTTTGAGTGCAGCCACCTGCAATGGAGTCGATGATTGCAATACGACAGTTTTATTTCTGTGTTTTGATGCGTAGGGTGAAACGTCCAACGGCACAAAGACATGCAATGGTATTTCACATTGTGTGAGGACATTTGACGTGGCTGTTTTGGATGATAGTAAGGATAGAGTAGATTTCAGCGAGTATTCCACTTTACCTCTTTCGAATTTAATTTCGTTGTACAGATGACGTTTGGAGGGCAATTTGAGTTTGAATGGGAACTTGTGAGCGCCCGCTGACAGCCCCTGTTGAGCCTGTGCAGCCTGCTGATTGCCATACACTGTTGTTTGCTTTGTGAGGAAATCTACAGGTTTCATAGATTTCAACCCGGTGCCCGTGGCGTTTCTCAGTTTGACTTTCACTTGACCAGCTAGGATCAAGTCGAGAGTCAAATCCACCATGTCCCGTTTCAACTCCAGCACCAATTCACCGCTCAGAGTCTCACCAGGCTTGTATAAGCGGTGGGGCTCGTCGAGCGTCAAATAGTACTGCCTCACCCAATGTTTTGCCGAGGTGTTGTTGCTATTAACACCAACACCAGCTCCACCTTCCTGCGAAGAAGAGACCTGCTTTTCTCCCTCTTTCGTCGAGCCACTGGCCCGTTTCCAAATATCGAGCAGTGCCATACTATGCTTGCCTGTGCTGCTGCTGCTGCTGCTATTGCTTCTTCGTTAATAATTGCCTGTAACTTCTAATAGTTGCCTTGCCGTTGTAAACAAGTGCAGAATAATGGTGCAGTGCCTCCTGTGGAATCCTCCTGAGGAATGAAAGGTGTTCAGGAGAGCAAATCTCTGCGACTGCCACTGCGACTGCCACAAAACCTGACACAAAACCTGCCAGAAACCGGTGGGCCTCCCAACGTTGGCTGTATGTGCTGCTGAAAAAATCTTGGCAAAACAGTTGGTTCTGCGGTGCGCGGTTTTCCTTCCTCGTTTGCTTCTTCTTCTTTCGGCAGGAAAACGTTGCCAGAACGGCTTTTTATCGCTGGAAACCGCCAAGAGTTTAATTATGCACAGAACACAATGGCTGCTGGGCCGTTTCCAGTGCCAAAGAGGCAGATCTCTGGGACTGTTTGGAGCAGATGTTGTTGGTGCTGCTGTGATTGCAGAGCATGGATGTGTTGGTGGAATGTGGCAATATTCGTTTGGCTTGTTTGCTTGTTCTACTGGAAGACAATAGACATATTTCCATTCTCTTCACAGATGGGCAAACCTTCGTATAACGATAGATTTATCAACTGCTACGTGCAGACAGGCGAATTTATATATTCAAAAATACCCTCAGGCAAACCTATCTCACTGTGCTGCTGCCTTGAATACATTATGCTTCTCTTACCATTGCATACATTGCAAGCAACTTACAAAATTATACGTTAACCAGTGTATCAGTTAATATATCAGTGCCTTTCAAGTAACTGTAATGGTGGTATGGGCATGTTTCCCATTCCATAAACACATTTAGTTCTGCATTACACTATCCATACACTCAAAGTGGTATGCGAGTTTTGCTGGAATTGCAATCTATCAAATATTATCACGATCATATGACCTTATGGAACAGATCCTTACATAATACACTTCACCGTTGCTCAGTGTCCAATACAGCTATGATTGCATTAACGCAATATGTTTCTAATTGCTTCGACGTTTTAATGCCATAGTAAACAACGGGTGCCACCACTTCGTGCCACTTAGCAGCAGAACAGCGCGCTCTTCGTCCGAGTTCAGCGACACCCTCTTCCACTGGCTCGGACGTCTTACTAACAGAACCACGCTGTTTTGGCTTTGACAACATCAAAAAGTCGAAATTGTGTGTACGAATTTCCGCTTTCGGCCGGCGCTGCCCCACTGTCGTAGTTCTATTCCACTATGAGAGTAGCCGCTAGTGACCCATTAACTGACAAGATCATTTGTAATGACAAGTAATATGCTTGCAAAACTACACTTGGCCCTTGCAATGATTTGTAATGACAAGTAATATGCTTGCAAAACTACACTTGGCCCTTGCAATGATTTGTAATGACAAGTAATATGCTTGCAAAACTACACTTGGCCCTTGCAATGATTTGTAATGGAAGAATAAGAGAACAAGAAAGTATGTGAAACTGCATTTCTCATTCGCTTTAACACAAATTTGTATAAATACTGGCAGTGATTAATCGCAAATAGGCTTGTTCAAATCTTACTCACAGACAGTAAAGAACCAGAACCAAAGCTTCAAACAAACACAACCCTACAACAACAACATGCCTTTTGCCAAAGATTTCAAACCAGTTGCCTTAGCCGACACCAACTTATTCAAGCCAATTCAAATTGGTAAAATGCAATTGCAACACCGTGCTGTCTACCCACCGTTAACCCGTATGAGAGCCCACCATCCAGGCAATGTCCCAAACAAGGACTGGGCCGCTGAATATTACGATCAAAGATCTAAATATCCAGGTACTCTGATCATCACTGAAGGTACTTTCACTTCCGATGCTGCCGGGGGTTACGACAATGCTCCAGGTATTTGGTCCGAAGAACAAGTCGCTGAATGGACCAAGATCTTCAAGAAAATCCACGACAACAAGTCATATGTCTACGTCCAATTATGGAATCTAGGTAGACAAGCCTTCCCTGACACTTTAGCCAGAGATGGCTTGAAATATGTGTCTGCTTCCGATGACCTTTACATGGATGAAGAGCAAAAGGAGAAAGCCTTGAAATCTAACAACCCACAACATGGTCTGACCAAAGATGAAATCAAACAACATGTTGCTGATTTTGTCCATGCTGCTAAGAACAGTATCGCTGCTGGGGCAGACGGTGTGGAAATCCATTCTGCTAACGGTTATTTGTTGAATCAATTCTTAGACCCAATCTCAAACCACAGAACTGATGAATACGGTGGGTCCATTGAAAACAGATCTCGTTTCGCTTTAGAAGTCGTCGATGCCCTTATTGAAGCCGTGGGTCATGAAAAAGTCGGTATTCGTTTGTCCCCATGGAATACCTATGGTAGTCTATCCGGTAGTGCTGAACCATTAATCTTAGCCCAGTATGCTCATGTTATTGGTGAACTAGAAAAGAGAGCCAAAGAAGGCAAGAGATTGGCTTACATCCATTTAGTGGAACCTAGAGTCTCTAATCCGTTCTTAGATGAAGGGGTTGGGGCAGATATCACTGTCACTAATGACTTTGTCTATTCAATCTGGAAGGGCCCAATCATTCGTGCAGGTAATTTGGCCTATCACCCAGAGGTTGCCAAGGACATGTTAAAAGATGACAGAACTTTAGCTGCTTATGGTAGATTATGGATCGCTAACCCAGATATGGTCCAAAGATTAAAGAATGGTTTGCCATTAAACAAATATGACAGAGATACTTTTTACTCAATGAGTGAACACGGTTACACCGACTACCCAACTTACGAAGAAGCTTTGAAGTTAGGCTGGGATAAGGAATAGATATTTGCAAGTCATAGCTTAACTCTATTTAGCGAATGAATTTGTATAGAAAGGGATACTTTATATCAGTACAGGAAATATTGGTCTCTAATATATACTTTCTAAAGAAAATACCTTTCCTCAAATAATGTTAATTGGTCACTTTGTTATTCCCCTGTGGGAGATCCAACATACTCTACGATATATTTTGTTATTGACATTAGTAGATCCCATCTGATGTCGAGGAGACTTACTTAGTTTTAAAACATTTGTTTAAAAATATGTTAGTTTTACGACAAGAGTTGAAATAATTATTCTAATGAAATATTTTTAAAATATCAGGTAGAATAAAATAGTGCTAGTTGATGTATATATAAATATGATAAATTATGATGCAAATGGTTCCTTTTGATAATTCGCTTATTGACTATTAATAATGATTAAATCATTTTATTTTACTTTAATGATACCACATGAACAATTTCATCTTGCAAGAATTATAGAATTAAATTGACAGAAATCAATGAGATATTTGCCACTGAACAAATATACCTCGTTCATTAAGTTAATAATAACTATACCACCTCTTAATAAGGAAACAGTTCCACTTTCAACTTTATATGACTTAATAAGAAGAACAATCATTTTTTTTTTAAAAATTTTTAATTATTTTGGGATGTTATAGATATATTGTACAGAGAATGTATATATAATAATAAGATAATATAGTTATAGGAATGTAGTTTTAAAAATACACTTTATTGATTTGTTTAATCAAAAGTTCTTTTGTTACCGGCGAATTCAGCGGTGTTTCTACCTCTACCAATTGGAGCATTGTTAGAGCCAGAACCAGAGAAGTTACCTCTGCCACCGAAACCACCACGACCACCACGTCTGTCACCACCGAAACCACCACGTCTGTCACCACCGAAGCCACCGCGACCACCACGGCCACCGAAACCACCACGGCCACCACGTCTGTCACCGCCGAAGCCACCACGTCTGTCACCACCGAAACCACCACGTCTGTCACCATCTTCTCTTGGTGGTCTTGGAGTGGAGAAATCTAATCTGACTGGTCTACCGTCGATCATTTCACCTTGAGCAGCATCAAGAGCCTTTTGGGCTTCTTCTTGAGTAGCATATTGAACGTAACCGAAACCCTTTGGTTGTTCAGTTTCTGGATGAGTTGGGATTCTGACAGAAACAATTTCACCGAACTTACCGAAGATTTCGTATAATTCATCTCTGTTAGCGTTGAAGGATAAGTTACCTAAGAATAAAGTATCACTTGGAGCGGATGGAGAGTCACCGTATTTAGAAGCACGGTCAGCACCGTTGTTGGTTTGTGGTTTGGAAGTGGATAAATCACAGTTGATGGCTCTACCGTCGATTTCCTTTTCGTGCATTTCCTTGATGGCCTTTTCAGCGTGTTCCATGTCTTCGAAGTCGACGTAACCGTAACCACGAGATCTGTTGGTACCTCTTTCCATGATGACACGGGCAGAGATGACACCACCGATATGTTCGAATTCGTTCTTTAACCATTCATCATCAATGGACCAAGATAATCTACCAACGAAAATAGTAGCTGGTTCAGAGGTCTTGGCTTTCTTGGATTCAGAGTCTTCAGCAGTTTCTTCGGATTCTTCATCGTCGGCCTTACGCTTCTTATCGTTAGATTCTTCTTCTTCTTCTTCATCGGAAGAGGAGGAAGAGGATTCTTCTTCAGCAGCGGATTCCTTCTTGGATTCTTCTTCTTCGTCGTCAGAAGAGTCGGAATCAGAAGAAGAAGAGGTGGATTCTTCCTTCTTGGTTTCTTCTTCGTCGTCAGAGGAGTCAGAAGAAGAGGATTCGGAATCGGAGGATTCAGAAGAAGAGGAAGAAGAGGAGTCAGAGGAAGAGGAGTCGGAGGAAGAAGTGGCAGCAGCCTTTTCTTCACGCTTTTCCTTGGAAGCAGTCTTAGTGGATTTCTTAGAAGTAACCTTAGCCATTATAATAGTTGAATTGATTGAAGTGAGTTGGGTTGGTCTCTTTGTAAGTGAGAGAAGAGGAATAGAGAGAAGAGAGAGAGTGGGAACAGAAAAGTACAACAGAGTAAAGAGAAAGAGCTTTCAAGGATGAGATGCTCATCGCTTTATTAAATACAATTTATTTAAGCTTTGAAAAATTTTTCACTGAGAGGAAAACAATGCCTTATTACCCGTCCGCCTTAAAATTTTTATAGTGGGCAAACTTTAACAAAGTTAATCTGGCAGAGGGAGGTTCATAGTGGGAAGGGCTGGATTGGGAAGGTCTTCAACCTTCGTTGTGTTGCTGCAAATGGCAACTGTCCATCAGTGCCGGGATGTCTCGAGGAGGAGATGGGCGAAGGCGGTGTTGTGAGCTTGAGGGAAGGGTTTTAGCGAGTGGGAACCGTCTTCCACAGCGGCCACAGCCAGAGACAGCTGCGAGCGCTCGCTGTGGCACGACACAAGGTAGCCCATGCCCTCAAAACGAGAGGCGATCTCCTCTTGGTGGTTGTCCATCAGCGTGTCGTTGACCACCACGATAAGAGGCTTCACACTGCTGCCCTCTGTGTCTGCCCCACTTCTCAAGGTGTCCAGAATGGACCCGGTACCAGCATGCGATACAACAAGCGCCGAGTCCCGGATCAACTCTTGTATCTTCGTAGAGTACTCTAACCCATGGATCACCAACTTCCCGTCCAGTAAAGTGTACTTCCCGACTTTCGAGCAACCGTAACGACTTTCAGCATCTTTCACAGGTACAGGAGGGGACCCCGCATACAACTCATGGATCAATCTTTCAAAGGATGGTGTGTACCCGGTCCCATACTGGATGACAAACTCAGTGTAATTGTATTGACCCACGGCCAATTCTATGAATTCTTTAGAGACTATGCATTCGACCAATTGCGGGAAGGGCACAGTAGCTCCACAAGTGACAAAGAGCTTCTTACCCATCTTCAAGTTTACTCTCTTTGCCTTGTCTTATTCATCTTAATTGAAGATTCATGGAAAAAATATATATAAATATATTTTATTAAATTTAAAAACAGATAAAAGTGGCAAAACTTACATATATATATATATACATACATACACCCAAAACGTTATCAACCAACTACAACAGACGTATCGATGAGTGCCACACTAGTTGCTAACAGCACCGTATCACAGCATGAAAATGGGATCAAACCATATTTCGAACAGAAGATTCAAGAAACTGAATTGAAAATTAATCGTAAAGCTGCCAATTTGAGAAGATTGGAAGCACAAAGAAATATCCTTAATGACAGAGTTCGTTTCATCAAGGACGAATTGCGTCTTCTACAAGAACCAGGCTCGTACGTCGGGGAAGTCTTGAAAGTCGTCTCAGATAAAAAAGTTCTGGTCAAAGTTCAACCTGAGGGGAAGTATATCGTCGATGTCGCCAAAGATATCAATATCAAGGATTTGAAAGTCTCACAACGTGTGTGTCTAAAGAGTGACTCGTATATGCTACACAAAGTACTAGAAAACAAAGCCGATCCATTGGTGTCATTAATGATGTTGGAAAAAGTCCCTGATTCCACTTACGATATGGTCGGTGGGCTAACTAAACAAATTAAAGAAATCAAAGAAGTCATCGAACTACCTGTTAAACATCCAGAACTGTTCGAAAGTTTGGGGATCGCACAACCAAAGGGTGTCATCTTGTATGGTCCACCAGGGACAGGTAAGACTCTATTGGCAAGAGCCGTGGCACATCACACAGATTGTAAATTCATTAGAGTCTCCGGTGCAGAATTGGTGCAAAAATACATCGGTGAAGGGTCTCGTATGGTTCGTGAATTATTCGTCATGGCTCGTGAACATGCTCCATCTATCATTTTCATGGACGAAATCGATTCCATTGGGTCCAGTCGTGTGGAAAGTAGTGGTGGTGGTGACTCTGAAGTGCAAAGAACCATGTTAGAACTATTGAATCAATTGGATGGGTTTGAAACCTCGAAAAATATCAAAATTATCATGGCTACAAATAGATTAGATATCTTAGATCCTGCTTTATTAAGACCAGGGAGAATCGACAGAAAGATCGAATTCCCACCCCCAACTGTCGCCTCAAGAACAGAAATCTTAAGAATCCATTCCCGTAAGATGAACTTAACCCGTGGGATCAATTTAAGAAAAGTCGCTGAGAAGATGAACGGCTGTTCTGGTGCCGATGTGAAAGGTGTTTGTACCGAAGCTGGTATGTATGCCTTGAGAGAAAGAAGAATACACGTCACCCAAGAAGATTTCGAATTAGCCGTCGGTAAAGTCATGAACAGAAACACTGACACCACCATCTCCTCCGCCAAACTGTTCAAGTAGTCGACGACACTATTATCCCATCCCATATACAGTATATCCATATATATATATATATCTTCTAATGAATGTATAAATTCAAGTAAATAAGCCGGGCAATTCTTGATTATTTTCATTTTCATTCAAAATTGAAACTGGATTAAAAATAAAAAGTGGGTAAATTGGGAAATAACAACTACCAGACCATAACCGTCCAAGCAGACTCTCAAACGCAGTCTACCACCCCAGCACAGTTAATTGTATTCACATATATCAATAACTACACAAGCAAGGAACGTAAAAAGTTGATTATATCTATACAAGTTAATTTTTTTTTCCCGTTCTCTTTTTGCTTTTTAATATAAAGTTTACTTTCCATCTAAGCCCTAAATAGATAGAATAGCTAAACGTGTTAGAGAAACCAATTCCACTGATCTGAATTCAATCAAGTGCAAAGAATATTTATTCCAAGTTTATAAAGACATTCTATATCTTTTTGATTTTTGACTGTATCTTTATTGCTTTTTACAAAAATAATTGAAGAAAATCCTTAATCAATCATACGTGACACATTTGACTGTTTCCCAATAAAAACCTGTTAACTGATTACCATGACTGAAGGAACTACACAACCTGCAGCCAGCCCTCCAGCGACTCCCGGGGGTCCAGCAACTTCAAAATCAAGCTCAAGCAGCAACTCTGCTGAAACTACCACTCCTAATAATAGCAACTATGTTCCAGGACAACCGGGGAATAATAAAAACAGAAACTACAACAATGGACAAAAACAACCATACCAAAAGACTTATAACAACAATTATAGCAAGAATAATGCGAATGGTACTGGCTATCCTCGTTATAACAAGAATAGATCCAACAATTATAATAACAGTGGGAATACCAGTGGGAGTAATTCCAAAAATGGGAGTTTCAACAATGCAAACAGATACAACAATGGGAGCAGATTTAACAATTCCCAATATTATACTAACATGAATGAAGAAATTGCGGCTCAACAACAACAAAATATGGCCTGGCCAGGTTATTATGTTCCTCAAATGTATTACATTCCACAACAAATGGCCACTGCAGCTGCAATGGCTTCCGCAAATGGAATGTCCATGGATATGGCTAATAGCAACATGTCACCACCAATGACCTCACCACAACACGGAATGGCAACATTGAACTCTACCGTCCCATTAATTGTCCCACAATCACCACCAATAGCCACCCCTAACAACATGAGCGGTCCAAACTCTAATAATACCACTGTAAGTAATTTAACCTCGCCTGTATTATCTCATGTCACTCCTGTTCTATCACCACCAAAAAGGAAAATTGAGATTACTACCAAAACTGGTGAAAAATTAGATTTAAGTCAAATCCATAAATCACCATCACCAAACTCAAATAAAAATGCATCTATACCTTCTAATGCCCAAAAATCTAATGCAACTCCGCTGAGTACTGTCAGTGAAACCGAGAGTACAAAGGCGAATGGTGTGGCTACAGGCGAAACCGTCCAAAATAAGACTGGAGAAACTGAGGCTGAAAAGAATAAGAAGGCATTTTTAGAGCAAGTTAGATTACGTAAATTAGCCATGGATAAGAAGAAACAATTAGAATCCGGTGTTAAAGTTGAGCCTAAGGCTGATGAGAGTGAAATAGAAAATGAGACCACTCAAACTACCATTCAGGAAGTAAAGGCTGAGGTTGAAACTAAACCTGAAACGAAAGAAACACCCGAAGTTCATGAATCGACTCCATTATCAGAAAAGGCCAATGATGAAGAAAAAGAAGAAGACGTCACAGAAAAGAAGGAGGAAAATCATGTCATGACCTTTGCTGAAAAATTAAAATTGAAGCAACACACTCATGATAGTGAGATCGCTGAACCAACCACCACTGAAAAGTCTCCAGTTGAAGCTACTTCAGCCCAACCTGAAAGTCAAGCCACTGAAACTGTCGAAGAAACAAAACCAACCGAAACAGCTGAAACTCAAGTGAAGGAAGATGCTACAGAAGAAGAACCAACAACCGAAGATGATGATTTAATTGAAATGACAACCTTTATTAAGAGACTAAATGAAGCTACTCCAATTGAAGATATCTATAAATTTAAATATCCAACTGACCTTGAATCTCCAGATGAAAAATACAAGAAACCTAGTGTCAAATACACTTATGGCCCAACTTTTTTACTACAATTTAAAGATAAGGTTAAATGTAAACCAGATGAAGAATGGATCAAAAATACACAATCTAAGATTGTCATCTTGCCAAGCATGAACAAACAAAAGGGTAAAGTTAATTTTGCTGGCGGTTCAGATGGTGGAAGAGCAGGCTCTTTAAGAAACTTAGATAATAGATCAAATTCCAGAGGTAACTCTAAGAGACAATCTTCAAAAAGATTTGATGACAGAAGATCAAACAGATCAAGCTACACACCAAGACGCGAACGTATGGAAAATCAATCCAGACGCGATACTCACAGAGGTAGTAACAACTACCATCATGATAAACCTGAACCACCAAAGGAAGAAGTTGCTCCATTCGTCCCAACTGCTAACAGATGGGTTCCAAAATCTAAAGTCAAGAAGACTGAAAAGAAAATGGCTCCAGATGGTGTTACTGAGTTGTTAGAGCAAGAAGAAGTCCAAAGGAAAATGAAATCTCTGTTAAATAAATTGACCTTAGAAAAATTCGATCCAATCTCTAGTGATATTATTAGCATTGCTAACCAATCTCAATGGGAAACTGATGGTGCTACCCTAAAGAATGTTATTGAACAAATCTTCTTAAAGGCTTGTGATGAACCATACTGGTCTTCTATGTATGCTCAATTATGTGGTAAGATAGTTAAAGATATGAATCCTGAAATTAGAGATGAAAATAATGAAGGGAAGACAGGTCCAAAATTAGTTTTACATTATTTAGTTGCCAGATGCCATACAGAATTTGAAAAGGGTTGGTCCGATAAATTACCAACCAATCCAGATGGTACACCACTTGAACCTGAAATGATGTCTGATGAATATTACGTCTTAGCTACTGCTAAGAGAAGAGGTCTTGGTTTAGTCCGTCTTATCGGTTTCTTGTACCGTTTGAACCTATTAACTGGTAAGATGATGTTTGAATGTTTCCGTAGATTGATGAAGGATCTTGCCGAAAATGCAACTGAAGAGACTCTAGAATCCTTGGTGGAACTACTAACCACTGTAGGTGGGCAATTTGAAAAGGATTCATTCAGTACTGGTAAAGGTACTTTGGATGGTTCTATCCTATTCGATAAGTTGTTCCAATTATTACAGGGTATTATCGACGAAGGTAAAATTTCCAACAGAATCAAATTCAAGTTGATTGATGTCAGAGAATTAAGAGAAGATAAACATTGGAATAGTGAAAAGTCAAACCAAGGTCCAAAGACCATTCAACAAATTCATGACGAGGAAGAAAAGGCTCGTCAAGAAAAGGCTGCTAACTCTAGAGCCCCATCAAGACGTAACACTAATAACAATTCTTATAACCGCAGTGAAAGAAATAGTAACTTTAGAAAAGATTCGTCTAGAGATCATTTCAATAACAATGGCAGCCATGGCTATAATAATAGAACTTCCCAATATTCCAATAATAGCACACAGAGGTATAACAGCAGAAATTCTATTAAGGAGGAAAAAGCTGCTCCAGCACATCCAATAAATAGATTTGATGCTTTATTGCATACCCATGGCGATGACTGATTGTGATCATAAAAAAGGATGTATCACACTCCGAATGGCATATTATCTTCATATCCAAATGAACATATAATCATAAAGTTTTAATTGTATAGAATTCCTCATAAATTGTACATTTCTAAAGATAATATTACAACAATATTATAATATATATATTACATAAAAAATATTTAATGAATCTGAGTATATCATCATACTCAAACAAGATAAAAAAACAAGTTTTAATTCAACATAAATCTATTCGTTACCTTGTAATTGACGCTGTCTTTCCAAACCCTCTTTACGTTTTCTTTCTCTTCTTTCTTCTTTGGTCTCTTTCACTTCATTGCTTTTAATATCTTCAGCTTCGGGTGGTACTGATATGATTTCCTTATCAATCTTGTTATATAGCTCATCCATTTTCTTCTTATTCTCAATGAATTTAGATACAGTTAACTTGTCTAGGATATTAATGTAACGTTTGGAAGCAAAAAAGGTCAATGTATCGTTAGCCGCCACGTCAAGGAATCCAATTGGTACATCTAACTTGATATTAATTCTGATAGCAACTATATTATTAGAGCCGATACCACTTTCTCTAAAACCACAGGACATAGCTACGTTAAACAATTTACTTGCAGACTTAAAGTCTCTACATTTAACGTGTAAGATAAACGGTTCATATTTATACAGAATGTATTGTATACTATTATCAAAGTCATCCCCAGTATCCTCAGCGGATCCAAATATGATTTGGTCATCAGTTAAAGTGTCCACCCAGTTTAGTACTTTATCTTGTTCGTGTGATACGTATAACCATCTTCCACCCAAACCTTTACCACCGGTCTTGATTTCATCCTTGCTGACAGATTTGGTACCTTCGACAAACACACTAATTCTACCAGAACAGGATGATGTGGTGACCATATCTTTATGTGAATTGATTAAATCCATTATTGGTAAACATAATCGATCAATGGAACCTTTTGGCGAGAGATCTGGCTCCAAAGAATTGATTTCTTGGAGAATTGAATTCTTCTTTTGATCAAATGGGTCTTGTTTAGACATTGTATTGGCGGATAGTGTGTGTGTGGTTTCTATATCTGGGATGGTTTATAGTAGAGATACTTTACACTTGCTCATCTCGAATATTTAAAATATTCATTATTTTGAAGTTTTTAAAATTTCCAATGTAGAATTAAACTGTATTAAAGCTAAACTGATCGAATTGAGAGCCAGCTCAAATTAATGAAGATACTTGAAACTATGGAAGCCATTGTACCTGTCTGGCGTTAATTTATCCTGGTGAGGCACTTCATAACTATTTAAACATCACTATAAAGATTTACCAGGTTTTAGAGAATTTAGAAAAAGACTATATGAACGACAAATTAATGCCATGCTAACGAATTATTAACTGTGGACTAAAGTGCGGTGCATGTTTGAACGTATCGACAGTGACCATATCCATATTACTGCGTATGACACAGCGAATTATGCAATACATAATCTTGCATCATACAGTGATATGAGTGAGAGTTTTGTGACAGTTAGTTTAAAAAAAAATATTCTCAGTGTGAATTACTTGATATTACTTATTATTATACAGCGTTATTATTGAAACATGACATTCCAAACTGGTAAATTTTACTCTCGAATATGAATCTATAAAGTATATCTAAAATTTGGATTTTCAAAATCCGTCATATCAGTGAATTCTAAATGTTTAACTTCTGGAGATCCTCTTTGCTCAGTCAACTTATCACGTCTTTTATTTTCTCTGATGTTGATTAATAAAATTGCAATCAATATGGCTATTTCAACTGCATAGCAGACGACCATTGCTGTTTTTGCACCTTGATAACCTGGAGCTTGCGAGGCGACAAAACATTGTGGACCAGCAATATTTGCAGCAGCGTAACCTACTTGATTTATGGAAGACACGGTCCATTTTTTAGTATAACCAGAAGAATTTGCACTAATATTCGAATAAACACAAATCAAAGCAATGGGCGTTATATACCATAGATAAGCACCTGCTAATCTTGCCTTTTTGTTATCCTTTGAATAAGCTAACATACAACTGGAAACCAAAGATAATATACCGGTGAAAATGGCCCATGTTAATCTATATCTCCAAATTGGAATTTTCTTCTTACCACAATAGAATGCAAGAATACCGAATAAGGAACAACCAACCAATTCTATAGCACCTGTGGGCATCGCCATCAGTAAAGAATCCTTTGTGGAATAACCAAAATCACCTTGTAAAAGAATATTGAAGAAATTGGTAATACCACCATTTGGAATGTTACAAGTCACCGTCATAAAGAAGTATAACCAAGTTCTTGGATCCCTCAATGCTTCAATGATCTGATATTTTTTTATTTTATGATTACCAAATCCTTGCTGGTTTGATCTAATTCTTTGTACAACCATTAATTTTTCGTCTTTATTCAAAAACCTGGCATTAGATGGATCATCTGGAATCCAATAATATACCAACCCACCTAAGAATAATGTGATGACACCAATAATGATGAATAAAATTCTCCATGCTTCAATGTTGTAGGAATCCCTGTGAATGTAAAGCCCATAGGCCATCGAGTTTAAAAATATAACACCAAGACCGTTCATCGCAAACCAAATAGCAATTCTAGTAAATTGTTCATCAGATTTCCAGTATTGTGCTGTGATAATAGTGAAACAAGGTGTTACTACACTTTCCACACAACCTAACAACACTCTTAATACAATGAAGCCTGAATAGTTGATATTTGGTGAAGAATGACAACATAATAGCAACCCCCAAATGACAATGAAGATACCCAACATTTTAGACATATATTTAGTCTTTTGAAATAATAATTGAACAGGACCGAGGTTCATGAAAAGAAACCCAAAGTAGAAAGAGGAACCCACCCAAGAATATTGATCTCCATGCATTTTCAAATCAGTACGCAACCCCATAATGGCTGCCGAACCAGTGGCAACTTTATCCATGAATTGAACTGCATAAATCAAACACATCAGGGGGAACATACAGAGATCAATTTTCCATACCAATTTTCTGTCTTCTTTGGGGGTGACCACAATATGTTTAGCCTCCTCGGCTAGTTGCATAGCATCATCTAGTTTGTCATCTTTACCTATTTGAATTTCTTTCCCATCTGGAGATATGATAGTGTGTGTTAAAACAGTTGATTTTTGCGATTCAGATTCGTTGTTTTCTTGTTCTGATAATTTGATGTTATTTTTGTCTAGTTCATACGAAGATTTGCTAGACTCTGAAGTGCTGGACATATTGCTTTGTTGATTGTTTTGTTCTCAAGCAATCCCTTACCTGTATGATGCTTGCTGGTGAAAGGAAAGGGATAACTACAAAGGCTGAGCATTGATCATCCCAACAGTACTAACTTTATATATGTCTAACTCCATTCGTATCTTAGCTCACTTCTAGTATATATCTTTAGTGAACACCACACTCTCGTGAGATAAGTCACCACGAACAAGTTGTGGGAGTCATACGTTGCTGTGTTCCACAGTAATCATGCCTAAACACCATACCGGTGAAACGAGTCAGTCACTTATTCCTCGAGCTTTTGTGTTATTTAAGACTCTTGGGACCTTTGAATGTTGTGTGGATCTTGAGATCTGGTTTCCTGCACGACTGCCTGTGCTAGCTGCAGAAACACAATGGGATGTTCCTAATCAGGAAGTACTAGCCTAAATAGGACAATGGACATTCCTAATCAGGAAGTGTAATGGCCCGAATAGGATACTCAAAACTGTGTGCTTAAAGTGTGTGCATGAAGTGTGCCCAAAAATTGTGGAGAGTTCAATTTGACTCGAGATACTTAGAACCGATGTTGTTAGTCGTGGGAATGAAGAAGTTGAGTCATTGATGACTTTCAGCTCAAGTAGTTGTGAGTCAAAGCATAAAATTGTTGTTGTTGCCCCTAAGAAACATGAAGCACAATTGAAGGAGCTAGGTGTCGCTGAAGTGCTTGATTATCATGACGCTGAAGTGATTGACCAAATCAAGGCCAAGTATGCTGATTTTGTTTGGTTACTAGATTGTGCTTCTACTCCAGAAACTTTCAATCAAGTGTATCAATTGGCTCCAACTGATCGGCAATTAACAGCTTTCAGCTATAATGGTTTCAATTTAGATACTATTAAACCAGAATTAAGAAAAGAAAACATTGCGCTAGATGACACCAATCTTTATACTTGTTTCGGTTATGATGTAACATTAGGAGAAAACTGGTTTGTCAAAGCTGATCCGAAATACAGACAGGTTATTCTTAAGTTTGTGGAATTAATTAGTGATAAATTTTCAGATGGTTCATTGAAACACATTCCAATAAAAGTTTATAGAAATGGACTAGAATCTACCATTCAAATCATAGAGGATTTGGAAAATGGCAGAAACTCTGGGGAAAAATCAGTGACCACTTTTAACTAATTGACCCCTGCCCCCTCGTATTGTTTCATTGTAAGTCTTTATGTTTATAATCTTCCTATATATTTTACAGGTAACGAAACTACATCTATCAGACACTAGTATGTGGGTGTTAATAAAATATAATCATTTTACTTAGCAACATGAGAATTATCATCGAAGGTGAAAAACCACCTTAATACCATATGTAATTACATGAACCCTTTTGGATTTATCAACAAGACATCTTGGGAACCATGTTAACGAGGATAATAAGCTAGCTTTTTTAGATAAAAACACGGTGAGTATAAAATCTTGGTAGGACTCATTAATGTTCTTTGCTTTTTTATCCCTTTTCTAGACTGGAAGAATAAAGAATCAGATGTTTCCCATCCCCCTGCTAGTGTATATGGATTTGAGATTAGTTTGCTTTAAATGACTAAGGTATTAGATTTCAAAAAGGCACTTTCGGGAGTTTGGATCCTTGTTGGTAGAGACGTTACAATAGTAGTGAATCAAAGGTTCTCGTATGACCATAAAAAAGCAGATTAAAATCTACCTAAGGAAGTTTATAAAGAGTAACAGATGATACAATTCTACATTAACCGTGATCACACGTACTAAATTGAAATAAAATCCTACTCCTTTCTATTCTGATTGCTATATTTCCATACTAAATATTATTGATAAATGTTTAGCTACACACTGGAAATTATCAACAACCTAGCAAAATCAGATGTAATTGATTTTACCTGGCGCATCTAATGTCGACGGAATTCTTTTCTAATCTCAATATTAAGATATCGAGACCATGTCCTTATAAACTTCCAAAAGAGTTATAAACAGTTTATGCAATAACATAGACTAGTATTATATTATAATATATACTTTATATAAAGCTTTACTTAATTAAAACATGCCTTTGGCATGACCTAAATAGATTAAAGATTAATTATATCCAAAAACATTGATATTATATATTAGAGCAAATGTATACATAAAAATAGCTAAACTCAGAAAAGAGAGAAATTTCTTTCAGGAATTTTGTGTTCTTTCAGCTGAGTTATTAACTGGCGGTTTATCTTTGTTCCATTTGGGGATCCAGTCGCCATATAAATGCAATCCCATAAAGTAAGCATTAGTCTCATAGCTGCACAACACTTCACATTATTTTGAAAATGACACAGCCAATAGTAATTGCAGCAGCTACACTAGAGGTTACTGCCCTCTTCAAAGCTTTATTGATCATTGACAAGGAAAGAGATGATCGTCTTTTAACATTTACACTAGCGATGTTGGGTGTAGTGTATATAGTGGTTTACCTTTGGATACGGCCCATTTAGGATTGTTAATTTATCCTCTAAATCAGATTTGTATTTTTTTCTGGTAGCCTAACGTAAAGCCCTATATACAGACCACCCAACAACGCTATTGCTAATGTTAAAAAATGAACATTTCTTCCTTTGTCAATGGCCCTTAAAACTTTGAAAAGGGAAGTAGCCTCTAGTTTAGCTGCTGAAATTACTAATTGTTGTGGCATCTTCTAAATAATGTGAAGTTTTGTGGAGCTATGAGATTAGTACTTACTTCACGAGCAACCTGCATCCAGAGAAAGAAGGAGAGGAAGAATGATAGATCCCAAAACGAACTAAAGCAAGATTCTCTTCCTTTTATATATGTTTCCTAGATCGTTGTGACATCTTCAAGTGGCAATCACTGCCTGACTCTAATTGTTATATGGACCAATCATTGCATGAATCAACGAGTGGGGAAATGTGTTTGAATATCTCTGAATGTCTATTACAATTGTTCTTTTCTGTTGGAGAAAAACGCCGGCTTTAATGTCAATTTATTTACTTACTCCAATAATTATATAATTCGATAATTGTATAATTCGATAATTATATAATTCGATAATTGCATGAATCAATAATTGTATAATTCGATAATTGCATGGATCATTAATTGCAGAGATCATTAATTGCAGGGATCAAACAAGACGAGAAATGTGTCTGAAAATCTCCGATTGCTATTTTAAGTGTTTTTAAGGCTTTTTTTTTCGTTAGAGAATAACGACTGCTTTAATCATTTATTGAATTGGAATGAATTCAATGGATTATTCCATACAAAAGGAGAGGTGCTGAATGAGTAGTCCCAGTTTGATTTCCTCTAGTTATTAAAGTGTTAGTTGTTACTTTCTACTAACCCTTCAAACCAGGTTTAGAGTAATCACTATCGATCGTTAAATCTAACAAGATATACCATATTATCCCAGTAGTAGTTATTTTGAAAGGAAAAAGAATTTAAAAAGCTTCCTGAAGACATGTCGCACAATGAAGATCGTAGCATGAGTCAATCCTTATTTGACGAACATCCACCACCTTCCTCCTGCTCCTCCAAAGGCTCTAATGATGGTAAATGTAGCACTCCGAAAGAAGCTAACGAAAATAAAGTGAAAGATTCACCAACAACTTCGTCAATCCTAGAAAACGAGAAAAAAGTAGAAAGTTTATCCAAAAAGCTTGGATTCATTGAAATGTTGAGAAGGTATTTGACAGTGATTATCTTTTTATCGGGTGGTATCTGTATGCTTTCATTTTTGATGACTGAGAAAATATTTGGTATTCCAATCTATTCTATTTTGTTATTTACACATGCTTTTTCATTTTTGTGTTTATTTTTTGTGCATTATCACATTCTCCCATCACTAATTGATGAGCGCAGTATTATCAGTTATAATTTACGAAAGCAAAAGTATTTTCCTGCAGCCTATCATCTGTCTAGCAATGAAAAGTTTTGGTGCTACCTAAGAATTTTGCTTGCTATTTTAACCAACACAGGAATCTGGATATACACATGGTATATGGATTCTCAAACTGAAAATGTCGAGGAAACACTTGAGGAAGAACTTGTAGGCTTTTTTTTGGGGCTGTTCCTACTTTTTTTCTCTATCTTTGTAATGTCAAAAATTGGCCCTCTTTCTGTTGAATCCGAAATAGAGGAACAAAATACAAAGCAGGGAAATGATGATATTGAAAAGAAAGCATTGAACTCTCAGGTTTCTGCCGTAATGCGTGCCGAAGATGAACTTAAATTGCAAAAAACGGAAGAAATAATAAAGCTTAGAAGACAAATGTCGGACAAAGAGGCTTCATATTCCAAATTATTGAAAGAGAATGAGACCATCTTGATGGAATTGAAGGAAAGGGACAAGGAATGTGAAAAATTGAGAAAAGAACTATCTTAAAATAGCTAACCCTAACTTCTTTCTGCTTCTTTTACTGCTATCTCATTAATATATACCCTATATTCCTATATTTTATTTTTATTTTCATTTTATTGTTAAGATTATTACTATGTTTCATATAAAACAACTTTTAGAATATCATTTTAGTCACAAATCAGCATGCCTATAGTTTATACTATAGTTGTTTATGATATTAAACATTGCTGTACTTTTGTTTCAATATTTATATCGCCGATCATATAGTACCTTGATATTTCAGTTAAGAGACCAATCAGAAAAAGGTGTAGACTGATATATATATATCTTATTTATTTCATTGTTGATCAGTAAACTTATAGGTTAATTAGGTTTAATTTAAAAACAGTACTACATCAATTATTAAAATACATAAGCAATGGCACAAAACTCAAACCTTTGTTAATATTTTTTAGGAGGAGTGAACAAGATTAATCTAACAATAAATGGATTCAAATACCATAATACTACCAAAAGAAATAGGGACCTTGATTTTTCATCTTGATGGTACATCAACTAGGTGCTAGAATGAGTAGATGGGCCTTTTTACTAAGTGAGAAGAGCACCTTTGATCGTTAATTTAAAGCTCATTGACACTCTTATACGTTCTTTTATATGCATATCACATTGGATAAATTATTTCAATCTTTCATAAAATGAGAAAAGCTCATACTCTACTTTGGAAAGGACAATACTAGCAACTCAAATACCTCTTATAGTGGTGTAATTCTTATTCAATATCCCATTAAAGAGGTAGGAAATGTGTCTTAAAAACTCCGGAGATTTTAATTGTATTTATTTTTTCATTCTGCAGAAAAACATGTTTGATTCTTTGAATATTTAGAATAAACCCCAGAAACGTTTTATATAAAGAGGAGGAGGGCTGGATGAGCATTTAAAGGTTTGCTTTCCTTTTCAGTATTTAACAACTAAAATTTATCTAATGTTAACTTTTACACTAGGGTAGTGTTATCACTCTCAAACTAAGATATATTATAAGTTATTTCATATTTTCTCAACAGTATTTGTTTTGAAAAAACTCACAAGAAGCTTCCTGAAGACATGTCGCACAACGAAGAACATAGTAAAAGCTTATCCCCATTTGACAAACGCCCGTCTTCTTCCTCTGGTTCTTCTGCAATGTCCGATGATATTTCTCAGTTCCAGAAAAAAAATAACAAATCCACCACTAACCAGACCCCAGTTGCTTCCTCAATGAAAGAAGAACGCAAACGATTGAAAAAATTGAACAATAAAATTGATTTCATTGAAGATGTAAGAGCGACATTCGGAATTTGTTTCTTTGTGTCAAGTGGTTTTTCTATAGTTTTATTAGGGGATCCTGGTGAAGTATTTGGTATGCCACTCTATTCTATTTCGCTTAGTTTTCATCTTTTATTACTTTCATGTCTATGTATGGTTCACTACAAACTTCTCCCACCACTAATCAATGAGCGCAGTATCCAAAGCTATAGAGTGGAAGGGCAAGGCCATTATTCACCAGCGTATCGTTTATCTAACAATGAAAAAAATTGGTGTTACGTAAGAATTTCACTTCCCATATTAACTACTGGAGTAATTTGGATCTATTTATCGTACCGGCATTTACAAGTTGATTGGGAAAATGATGCTGACCGTGAAAAACTTTCCAGTGTTTGTTTAATATTGACAACCTTACTGGTATTTGTCTCTTTATTTACACTGTTAAATCTAGACCATCGTTATTGGGAACCTGAAATAAAGAAACATAAAACAGAACAGAGAAAAGAGGTTAGCTACAAGAGAGTCATTTTACAAACTGGTGACTTGTTGATTGCAAAAGATGCCTTAAAAGCCGAAAACTTCGAAGAGATAAAAAAGCTTAGAAATGAAATGTTGGAAAGAGAGAAGGAAAGAGATAAGATCTTAAGGGAAAAAGATGAGGAAAGAGATAAAATAATAATGGAACTATCTCAGGAAGTCAAAAGATTGAGAAGACAACGCACAACCAAATAGCAAAACCCAATGGTCTCTTAGGAAAAAAATGAAAACCTCAATGGAGAACTATAAGAAAAACTGATAAAGTCTCCAAAGCCAATCAATCTTCTAGAATACTCAACCGTAGCTATATTCGTTTTATGCAGAATACATATATATCATCTTGCAAGTTTTAATTTAATGTTAATGTTACTATTTTCATTCAAGCCAGATTTTAGACAGGCTAACCAGTCATAATTTTCCCTTGAGTGGTATTACCAATATATACATGTTACTGAGTTCATTGTCTATCAAGACCTCCTCTTTTCCTATAACTAAACTCTTAAAGTTGTGGTTGTGTTTGGTTCCACTAGGGAATTCTTATACATAAATCTTTATTGCATATTCCTAAAGTTGCACTAATTTCAACACTTATGTCATTTCTAGCTCACTTATCAGAACCAAATATGACAGGTTCGTACATTTTCATTGTATCTTCAATTGCAAATATCCACACTTGCCATATGGGAAATCCATGGTTAGACCAGATAAATTATCCTGTTGATAATAGTTAAATATTGGAGTGTTCATTATAACCCAAGAGAAGTTGATATGAACCCCTCTATCAAAATACAATCTTTCAGTGGAGTGTGAAAAAGAAGAATAGTTTGAATTTTTATCTGGTCTATATTCAATTATCATTAGGAAGCAACTGGACAAAAAATCTTATATTTGTTATGGGAGGCAATTTTAATTCAGATTTAGAAAATTCGTTGTTTTACTATACTCAAGTCAATACGTCTTTTAATTTATATAGACCTCTAATAATTACTCGGCTGCCTTTCCTGTGTCTAGCCTTTCTATATTATTTTTGGACTGCACATGAAAAGATCATAAAGCTTCATATCAAAACTTCCTAGAAATAGAATGTTCACTGAACGAAATACTTAGCACAGCTGCTGCTAAATGTTTGAAAATATTCAGAAACAACGGTATAAGGAATACACTCATCACCGTTAATTCTTATGAATGAGTTGAGTTTCCCATATTGTCTGGAGGTACTGCAAAAATAGGAAGCCCTACATGGCGAATAAAACTATAGTCATTAGTGATTATACATTAAAATACCATCCTGCTACATTATAATATTTAAGCAAACTGTATCTGTACCTAACTTATCATAAAAAAGATATTGAGTGAAAACCAAGAATGGTTGATATTCCATTCAAATTGAGCCAAGGAGTATTTTGACATGGGATGACACAATATCCTCAAATATCTGCGCAGACTGTCTGATGCCCCTGCATGGTGTAGACGAATGTGGTGTGACCGCTAAGGTTGTTGGAGGTTTGCTTTATGAATTGCTTGCGATTTTCAAGATCGTTGAGGATAGGGGTAAGTACACATCCACTCTAAACCAGTTGCCAAGAATCGGTGCGTCGCTGCATTTGATCAGAATATTAGAGAGACTTAAAGACACTGTTAGAAAAAAATTTATCAAGATGAACCAAGCTCTTCTGACATATCCAGTGAAGGCAGTCGACAAGGATGGGCTGGCATTGGATCCTTGTGAAATATTCAAAAAGTATTTTGGGTTAATATCCTCACGACATATCAACGTGATGTTGCTGTTATTTAAGGGTGACGCCGATCACAGCCCAACATTGTTCTCTAATATGAGTAATTACTATTCTGCTGTGTTTAGAAACAAAAAGAGTACTGAAAAGATTGCAAATAACAATGATGGTGCATTTGCAAGAGGCAGACAGATCTGGAGGCATGGTATTCTTTCCAGTATCAAACTGCAGACCGTAAAAAGTTGGTAGAGGGATTTATTGGCAATATCATAAAAGTCCCTGTGGTAGTTACAATGATATGGGCCATGTACGAGAGTAGGATATACAAGGAGGTGTTCCACAAATATATCTCTGTTGAATATTTTAAATATGCCACAACGTTTCCTGTTTTCTTTAAATATATGTGTTCGACAGTGGATTATCGAGAAAAGCGAGTTCCATTGTACGTGGTTGTCCTGGGGGTTATACTTGGAAACATACCCTCCCTTCAGATCCCATACAATTATTTCAATAGGGCAAGTGGACCAGAGGGACCGTCAGTGTAAATTTATATGTAAGGCTTTGTTGTTTTGTAAGATATATAATCGTGTTGATAAACTAGAGTTCTAACTGAAAACCATCGTATGTTTGTTTGCTGGTGTTTTTTGTGATGTAATTTGGATGGCCAGGGGCCATTGCAACATATATGAGTATATCACAAATTGGTAGGTGGTTGGGTGAGTGCCCACGTTAGATGGAGATCATGATAAATTGCCGTTTGAAACCCCCAATAGGTTATGGTTCAGCCTTGCTGGCCATTTATATAGTTGACTGTATTTCGATGAGAGTGACATTAAAAGTTCTTTATTTATTCGAATTTACATAAATCAAAAATTACAAATTACAAAAACTACAAATATCACAGAAAGTTAGACAGAAAATAGAAAAAAATGGGATAATATATCTTATCGGTGGTGATTAAAAGTTGCCCATTCTTTCAGGAGGTATTGGTATTAATGTAAAAGACAGTCAAATAGCTTTGGAAATTGCATTTTAGTTGAATATTAACTCTCGGGAAGTACAGCAAACACATAACCAACTTTCAAAGGAAACCAACACACACAGCTAGTCAATATGATTGAGATTAATAACAGGTTCCGTGTCATCGATGGGTGGATTGTCGATGTCCGCCACAAAGAAGTGGTCTCTCACAATTTTGCTATAAAACATTTAACACCTGGCCAACAGAGGGAACTTTCCACCGTTACAGATTTGAAAGTCTTCAAGAACATCGACACAAGCAAATCAGTTGTTTACCACAGTAAATGTGAAGAGTTATTCAACTATCTAAAAACCGAAGAAGTGGAATTCGTCGTTTTGCCTGACCGAACTGTGAGAAAGCACAGTAGATCACACAACAGAGCCAAAAAGTCTGTTATTGATGAATTCAAATTGAAATGCCATCCTCTTACAGTGGTGGGCAAAAACAAATGCTACCTACATCTTTCAGTCCCAACTGATGACATTGATTCCATACAATTCATGGGCGATGTTCCATTCAAAAAGAAGACAAGGGACAGCTCAGTTTATACTAAATTTATAAAGGTGCAAGAATTCCAGTTTACCCAAGACGATTACAACCTTTTGATTGATCTGGTTGTGAACAATAACGAGGATGCTAAGTTGATTGCCGGTAAAATGATGACTCGGATGAAGGAAACTGCTTCCTCCAATGCTGTTGGATTCACTAGCAGGAATTTTCACACTGGACATGGTAATTTTATTAAGGATCTTATGCCACAAACACTACTAGCGTATGGTTCCCGTATGTCCTATTTAGTGCTGGTTTTGCAATATTGTAACAGACTATCTATCTTTTCCAACTACCAATCCACAGCAGATAGAGTTGCTGGTGTTATGACTGACTGCCACACACCGGCTGATTTTGCTCAAGCTATAGGCAAAGAGGTCAGCAATCTTAGTGAAGGTCTTGGTGATATTGAATTTTGGATGACTTGGGTCTTCCTTGGTGCTTTTGATTTTGGCTCATGGATTAAATATGAAGATATTTGCCCTTATGTGTCCATAATAAACTACAGACGTCTATTGGATAGTTTAATGTGGCTATTCCGTTACGGTGGTGTTATTTACGGGGACGACAAACAAGGTGTTGTCGAGAGATGGACAGCAGTGGAGTACCCTGGAGATGATTTTGTGGGCAATATCAAGAAACTGTATTACAATGTGGCGGAGGAGGCAGAGACTTCTGTCAGTACCCTAGTCAATGTGTATCCCGAAGAGCAGTGTGTCACCATCAAAAACAGACTACTATCCTATAAAATGATTGGTACTGCTTTGAGAGAGCTAACCAGAGATTTTGACGACAACGTGAAAGAATTGTCTCAATGGCTCAGTTTCGGTGACTTCAACCAGCTGTACTTCGACACCATCGGTTCACCTGGCCAGCAATTTGAGAATGACCACGAAGCTGCTAGTATTTTTCACAATTTCAGTGGTGATGCTTTCCAACACTCCAAAATGCGTTGGAGAAGCCAGCGTTTTAAAACTGATGTTGATATCAAGAAAAGCATTAAAAATCTTATCTGTATGCTGAACAAAAAGATAATGGTGATGGTGTGGATGTCAACAGGTATGCCAATGAGGTTTCCAGAGCTTTCTACTTTGTCTTTTGCTGGTGACTCCAGAAATATCTACATCGATATAGTCAAAAGAAAACTATATCTGAATGTTAAGTACAACAAGAATCATAAGTTTACGAACAGAATTCTTTTTGTTACTGATGATATTTCCAAAAGATTATGGTGGACAATTGCCATCCTGCGTACATTCACCTTATTTGCTTTCCCTGAGGAACTCAACCAATATAATAAGAAATATTTTCTCGATGGGATGCGCAACTCTATCATAAATGACATCGAACTAGACGAGTCTATTAATGACGATGAAGATAGTTTTGACGACACTGTGTCCTCTAATAGCAGCTTTGACCTTCAAGCTTCCAGGGATATTACTGCAGGTCCCGACACCGGTAGTCTGGTGCTAAAAACCTTTGCTTTTGTTGATGTGAAAAGCCATAAGCTTTTTAACTTAACCAAATTCAACAATGTTTTGAAATGCTATCCCAAGGATAGTTCTCAAAAGCAAAACCACTCCATCAGTACCTGGAGACAAGGCCTGACAGCGATGTGGAAGTATTTTGTCAGCCCCAGAATTAATTTAGGTGTTGAGCGTATTATTGCTGCTGGGTTTGGCCATTCTGCTAACACATTTAATCAGGCCTATGGTGTTGATCCAAGGCTTGCAGATAGCCCCCAACTTCAGTTTTCTGAGATGCAAGCTGCCTGTTCCATCTTCCACAAGGCAATAGGTGTGGCAGCTGTCAAAAAGGTGAAGGCTGAGTTGCCAAGTGAAGAAATCCCCATTCCTCTAGACAACTATGATTTGATTGAGGCTGGTAACAATTATTTTAATGTCACCAACTTCGAGTACAAATCAAAACAGCAAGGGGAATTCACCACGATGGTTCTGGTCAGTAATGACAGAAAGGTTGCTGGGTTGCAAGCACCAACTGCATTTGGTAAATCACTTGCTTTCATCTTACCAATGATGGTCTTGAAGAAACGCAAACAGCTCCATTATGTCAGCTTCGTGTGTGTTCCCTACGAATCTCTGAAACTTGCTACGATCAAGAAGTTGGAGAAGGGGGGATTGCAGGTTGAGGATATAGGGTTGTTTTCCAGAGGCGGTGAGATGGTTCATTCGGTTGATGTTTTTGTGGGCTGTCTTGAATCTTTCACTGATGGTAATCTTGGTCATATCTTCAAAAACTGGGAGATAATCCATGGCCAGGAAACGAAGCTTGGTTACATGGTCTTTGACGAAGCCCACACCTTGTTTATGGAGTCCCGTTTTAGAAAGTCTGTGAACAACATTGTCAATCTTTCATGGGAAAAGTGGAAGAAAACATTGTTCTTATCTGCGACCATGGATGAAAGTCTTTTCAAGAGAATTCTGACTGATAGAAAAATATCTGACCCTCTCCAAGAAAACAGCTTGTTTGTGAACACGATTACTAAAGTTCCTGAGGTTGATGTTGAGGTTGATGTTGAGATTTTTAAACCTGATGAAATCTACGGTCAAGCGCACCAATTGATAAAAAACTTTGTCAATAACACTGCCAATGCAAAAGCTGTCTTCTTCTTTAGTTCCAAGCAGAAGTTAAGAGAGGTGTATGACATGGTGAGAGATTATCGTGCTGTTTCTATGGTTGATGCTGATTTGGTCGAGAGTGAAAAGAGAAAAGTTTTCAATGAGTTTGAAGATGTAAACTCTCAGACCAGAGTGGTGATGGGTACAAAGCTGCTGTCCAATAGTTTAGATTGTAAGTCCGTCCAATTTATCTGTTTGGTGGATTGCTCTATCGATTGTGTGGACTATCTGCATATGGTGGGGCGTATCCGCCACTGGGGTTTTGTCAAGGTTCTGGCAAACCAGAGAGGGATGGTATTCCCACCGGACACGGAAATTGGAAGGAGGTTTCCGACCATTGACTGGAATCGGTGCATATCTGAAAATGTATCAAAGTTCTACAACGTTCCATTTGAGGGCCACAACGGCTGCTGTAATGTGGTGAAGGATGACCCAAGGATCGAAGAGTTGAAGGAAAAGATCAACGACGGCAGCACCGAGGGTTTACGTAGAGAAGATGCAGCTGAACCGGAGGTGATAGACCGAGAAGACAGTGATGATGACGGTATTGAACCTAACATTAACGAGGTGACAAGAAAAGTTGAAAAATATTTAGCGAAGGGGCGCTCACACGTACTGATGAAGGAGTGGAGGCAGATCCTAGAGAAGTATAAACTCAAATCGACAAAGGTGCTGCTGGCAAACATAGCGCCAAGAGACATTGTGACATGGGACGACACCATGACATCAACTCTTTGCGAAGACTGCCTGATGCCTCTACATACCGATGAATATTGCACGGTTACTGGTAAAATTGTCGGTGGACTAGTATATGAATTTCTTGCCATCCAAAAGATCCTTGGTAATATGGAAAATTATCAACGAGGCAAAGATCATCTTTTGGAAATCGGTGCCTCCCATTTTTTGGTTGAACTGTTAACAACTTATAGGGACGACGTAAATACCAACTTTATCCTTATGAATCGACTGCTTAACACACTTTCAATAAGTGTCAGTGACAGGGATGGGTTGGTATTGGATCCTGTGGCAACATTCCATAAGTACTTTGGCTTAATATCGTCGAGACATATCAACGTCATGCTGCTGATCTTTAGAGGGGAAGTCGACCACTGTCCAGAATCGTTTTCCAACATGACTAAATATTATGGTGCTGTGTTTAAAAACGGGAAGAATATTGAACAGATTGCCGACAATGATGACAGTGCTATATTTGCCAAGTTCAAAAAGGATGCATTGGCTGATCTGGAAGCATGGTATCTGTTTCAACTGAGAGACGTTGCCAATAAAGAATTGGTGGAGAGTTTTCTCGGGAGTCTCAAGAATCTCCCTGTGGTAGTTACTATGATCTGGGCCGTGTATGAAAGTGGGAAATACAGGGACGTCCTTGATAATTACCTGGAACTCTTTTATATTCCACATACAAACACTTTCCCGTTATTCTTCAAGTTGATGTCTTCGAAAGTGGTTTATCGAGAGAAGCGTGTTCCATTGTATGTGGTTGTCCTGGGGATTATACTTGGAAACATACCATCCCTTCAGATCTCATACAATTATTTCAATAGGGCAAGTGGACCTGATGGACCATCAGTGTAAATTTATATGTAAGGCTTTTTTGTGTTGTAAGATATATAATTGTGTTGTTAAATTAGAGTTTAAATTGGTAACAATCATATGTTTGTTTGCTGGTGTTTCTTGTGATGTAATTTGGATGGTCAGGGGCCATTGCAACATATATGAGTATAATTCAAATTGGTGGGTGAGTGTCCACGTTGGATGGAGTGCATGGTTACTTGCCCGTTTGCAGCTTCCATAGGCTACTGTCTAGTCTTCCTGGACATTTTTATAGTTGACTGTTATTGAGTTGTAAGCAACTTCAAAAGTTCTTTATTTATTCGAATTTATTTACATCAAAAATTATAAATTACAAAAATTACAAATATCACAGAAAGTTAGACAGAATATTGGAAAAAGAGGGATAATCTATCTTATCGGTGGTAATTAAAAGTTGCCCAATCTTTCAGGAGGTATTGGTATTGATGAAAAAGACAGTCAAATAACATCGGATAATTGCATTTTAGTTGAATATTGGTACTTTTGTCATTTTGACTTTTTCCTTTTTAGGAAATGTTGAAGTAATTCGAAGAAATAGAGTTTATATCTGAGTAATTGTCATCTTCACAGTTGTAGTACACAAACAATGGTTAGTTCAACTACTCTTTAGTGGCGGTTGCTTAATTAAAATTAAATCTTGTTTAGAATAAACCATATCATAGAAATGTATTAATTCAATAATTAAATGTCGATAGAAATGGTTGTGAGAAATGGTGTGCTAAAGTGAGGTATTCCATTCAACTAAAGTAACGGTTTAGCAATAGACAGTTGTTGTGATGGATTATTGGCAAATTGGAATCATTGTATTGGCATTTTGTATCATATTTATCAAGATTAAGCTAGTTGTATTGAATTTCATGGATGATTTGAAATTTCCCAACAGCAAGGAGTTTTCCATTTCTAATATGTTAAATCGTATTAATATCATATCATTAACTAGGGAAAGTGTTTATGGATTTTGTTTAAGTTGTTGTTGAGGAGAGATACCAGCTATGGAAAAATAATTATTTAACTGTGATAATTCATAACTGGCCATAAATCCTCTAACAGTCTAATTCTTGCAAATAAATTCAGTCAGTTGTACTCATTAGACCTGTTGTAAGTTTTCATCTAATATTGAATGCTTCTGTGGTTAGATCTTCAGTCATAGTCAGCAATTTAGTCAAATCTTTATTATTTCTGAAAATTATCATTATCTGGTATTGTAGTTCAGAACAGTTTCTAATGAAGTATTAAGAGATTTTCATTGAATTAATAAACTTAACCAAGATGTGGATACAGTTGGGAATGGTTGATGATGCTTGATTTTGTGGATTCTGTTGGTATATTGAAGAAATATTGTTTTTGTGAATTGGTGGGTTGATGCAATATCATGAAGAAATGACAGACAAACAGAAGTTTAACTCTTTAAAGTTCATGCAATAATTCAATCTTCTACATGGAATGATGTTGGTGTGTATTTAATGCTTTCTTGGTGCTATATGGGTTGTGTCAAGAATAATGTGATTAAAGGAAAATCATGACAATTCTTAGTTTGTTCAAATATCTTGTGGAATTGCATTAATATTATATCAACCATCGGCAAATGTCTTATTTATCCAGTTATATTTGGTTTTGATGTTAAAACATGTCAAAGGGAAAAGAGTTATGATTTATCACTTCATATAAATGTAATAAAAATAAAGCTAGGACAGTTAATAGCAATTGAGTTTGATATCAATAGGTCTGATATAGTATTCACTTAATGAGTGAAGTTCACACAGTACATATTAGCCAAGGAATAACCTAATTGGTGCTATTGGGTTTAGTCTGACATTGTGAAATAAGGCATATCCAATTGTTAGAAATATCTTCTCAATCTAGGGAGTGTATGAGTCGTGATAGTAGTGCAATTGGTAATGTGGTCAGTTCATCTTTCCAGTGTGGTGATAAGACATGCAGCTATTGCTTTAAGTGTATTGGGTCATGTTCGGTGCCTGCTTGTGTGGGTGTTTGTAGAAATGATTTCGCACCAGTTGAAGTATCTTTGAATCTTTAAAATTCAATTTGATTCAAAAATGGATGACATTGTCGATATAAAAAAAGTTAACAGCAAAAATTGAAGGAGATACCGATCCCTTTGGATCAGGGATTAGAAGAACAGGTTACATCAGTCGATAGAATTTACAGTGATAAGCTTAAATGTGCAATACCACTGGTTAAGAAACATACTACATCCCATTAATAATGCATTGGTCTGTATTCCAGTGTTACAACATACACTGTTTTAATTAAAGCAAACAGGTTGGTACTCCAATGAAATGATGTATTCCCAAGACCCATTGATGTTTCGAATTTGCTATGATAAACAGTTATATGGGGGTTTCAATTGGGTGAGATAATTAAGATATGGTAATGATCTACAGTCAGAATAAGCTATTCTTCTCTGGAAACTTTATGATAAAAACAAGTATAAACTAAATAATTTCAGAGGATACAAACATCTGCAATTAAATAACAGTTTAATAAGAATTTACCGTAATACTGCAATAAGCCATTTTAATTTGTATTAATGGGAATTATGAATTAGTTTGTTGATATGATGATATGAACCATAAAGTAACAATGAGTATTAAAGGTTGCGATATTCCAGTAAACCATGTTCAGAAAGTGATGTCTGATGCCTTAATCAAATAGTTGATGTGATATTTTTCCATAAGAGTCAATTATTCCAATCCATGTCTAAGTTTCAGCCAATGTTTACTATTCATTTAAAGACTTAGATTTATTGGAATTAAAAAGTTATAGTTACACTCAGGAGTTATTGAAGCATTTTCTGGTGTTAGTAATTGCAAGTATCCTCACAGGAATAAAGAATATTTAAATCCATATCAAAGAAGTGATTGAGCACTGAGGTGGTGATATTATAGTGACAGGTGTTTTATTAATTATTTCAAAGAAATTAACTCTGATATTATTTTAATGGTGGATCCGATGTGATATAATATTATGTTTCTATGTAGTAGCATTTAATATCAAACTGGTGTATTTCCAAGAATTATATAGTCTATAAATTGTGTTGTCAGTGTGTATTTATTCTAATAAAAAGAAAATCAGAAACCACATTCTGATGCTATATAACATACTAAGTAGTGTGTTGAAGTAGAGGTAATATTTTCATCAAAAACACTAGTTTAATAGTAGATAATATTGGCAATGGAAGCTTCCCAAATTGGAATGATAGAGGCAGATATATTTCTCATATCATGTAAAATTAAGTTTATAGAATTGGATTTGCCTAGATGATTGGAGAGTGCCACTGGGCCGGGTTTTCCATTTCCAATGGGTTTAATAGTATTATTAACGTATCATCTAATTTTATAGCAGTTTGGGGATCTTGTTCAAGTCAGTCTTCATGGTAATTCAGTGAAATGGGGAAATAGTTAATCAGTTGTGATAATTCATTATTTGACATAACATTGTTGTAAACAAATACAGTCAGTTGTATTCCATTTTTCTTATGGCGAATGTTATATGAAAATTGAATGCTTTAGTGGCTAGTTCTTGAGTTGTAATCTGCAATTCAGTTGAAAAATAATTATCATCGCATATCAGCAATTATTGAGATTAGAACTCTAGACGCGTCACAAACTTTTGTTGGTTTTCCATTAAATAAGTCAAGTGGAGGAGTATTGATTTTCAAACATAGAGGGTTACTGTGGTTTGGTTAGGTGGATTTTGATAGTATATTAAAGAAATAATTTATTGTGGTGGTGGCAATACCATGATAGCAACACAGTAAAACCGGAATGCAACTGTTTGAAGTTCATACAACAGTTTAGTCAATGACATTCAGTTATATTGTTGTGTATCTGGTTGGGATTTGATATGATGTGTGTCTTATTTGGCTTTGGTCAACAATTATTAGTTTCTAATACCTAATATTCTTGAATTTGTTTAGCAATCTCATGGGATTGCATTGATGAGATATCAACCATTGGTAAAAATGTTATACATCCATTTGGATTGGATGTGGTTGTTATAACTTGTGCTATGGGGAAATATCTATGATCTATTAGTTCATGCAAATGTTTGAAAAGTGAATCCAGGAAAACAGTGAAGACTAGTATATCATTAGATTTTAAACAAGTGACTGTGTTAATCAATTACGTACCCGTTCTTAATGAAATATTAAATTAAAGTTCAAGTATCAGTAAACTATAATCAAATCACCAGTATTGAAATTTCATGTATTTGATGTCGATATTGTATCAAATTAATAAATAGAGATCTGCATTTGCAAAGTGACTGTTCAATCTTGTGTTCTGAACTGTAGATTCAATATCTTACATTAAATCATATCCATAACTTGGATGATCTTCCCAACATCTTCTCGATCAAAGGGATGCTTGCTTAGCACTGATACACTAATGAGGATATTGATTTGTTCATTAGGAAAGAGTCTTTTGACACAGGTGGTTATTGCTTTAAGTGTAGTGTGTTGTGTTCAGTTGTATTTGTACAATTACTGAAATGGGTTATCATCTGTTGAAGCATGTCTGAATCTTTAAAATCTCAGTTTGATGAAAATGTATCCAAGTTGTAGATTTTTCAAGAAATCTTAACAGCAAAAAAGAAGGAGATAAAGAGAGTACTTGATCAATTGGTAGAAGGTGACAGTTTGGATCAGACAGTAGAAGCTACAGTTACAAACTAAAAGGGCAATTCCACTGGTAATGGATTGAATACGTTCCATAAATGATGCATTGCTATGTGTCCTAGAGCGAACACATGCACTGTTCTAGTCAAATTGAAATGCCTTATACATCCACGAAATGAGTTATGTCCATGATCCACTGATATCCAATTGGTCATGATAACAGTTAAATAATGTAGGGATTTTCATGGATTCATTAGAAAAGTTTGATATATACAAATGCAATAGATTAATCTTCTCTGTTAGATTATGGTAAAACTAGTCAAGAACAGAAATGTTTCAGATGATTCAACCATCTGCAATTGAATTTAGCTTTAGAATATTTTCAATGTCCTATAGCGGTAAGCCATGATTACTTAAATCAATGAGAATATTCTAAGAGTGCATCGATTTCTTAATGTGAAATATAAAAAAATATGACTGTCGAAGGTATTGCTATTTCACTATAGAATGTTCGATAGTGCAATGGTTTAGTCAATTAATTGGTGTGTTGGTCTGTCACTAGGATCATTTATTTCATCAAATGGTCACGATGCTACCTAGTAGTACGATCCATCTAATGACTTAAATATATTTGACTAAATGTTGTATTTAATTTCAAAAGTTATTGAAGCGAATCCAGGTGTTGTTAATTGCAATGACTTATTAGGAATAGGGAAGTGATAATAACCAGTCAAGTCCATTTGAAGAAGCTGTTTTCGACTCTGTGGTAATTGAATCAGAGGATCGGTCGTGTTATTACTCAATTAATTATATTAATGCAGAATTGATCTATATTCACACTAGTAATGTTGTGTGGCATTATTTATCACTTTATGCACAATACTTGTATAATATCTACCAGTATATATTTTAATGAAAGAAAGTCAGAAATGACAGTCCAAAGCTATGTAATATGCCAAAGTATAAACTTACAATTTTAAAACAGGGTTGCAATTTAACCTTTGATCATAACTAGTAGATATAAAGATAGTAGTAATCTGTTCAGCAAACGGGTGGGTGACTATCGCCACTTCCAGTATCCAAAAAGGGTAAGCTTAGTGATATTCAAAGAAGGAACGAAGTGACAGTTACCAAGCTGTGCTCATCATTCATGACTTTCAGTTCTTTCATCTTCAGTATTAATTCCACGCAGGTAACACAGGCAGCATGAAACATAAACTGCACATCAGCTTGCCCAATCTCAATAACAAGAAGCGTGAACCTCAGTCAAGAACATACTCTTGCTCTTCTAGTTATGTTTTTTTTAGCAGTAACAACAATGATATAACCACGGATATTATAAATGAAAGGTAAGCTACCGAACAGTTGTGACTATCTACTGTTATCTTGTTTGGTTTTTCATCACCCCAAAAAAGGTATCCCTCCTTCAGTACTGTATGACCGTTTGTCACCCCATCTATGCCTTATCATCTTGAGTCTCCTTTGACAAATATATATTCTAGACTGATGTTGTATTGTGGGAAAGGGACTATCACTTCAGCCTTATCTCTAGGGGGAGATATATTATTTGACACAAGAAATCACTGATTAGGTTCAAGTTCAACCAAATTGATTCATCAGAAGTCATCAACAGCTCGATCCGAAGAAAGGCTGGTTCATTCATTTGTGCTAGTTGATTTGGTCTCTATTAGAGCTCATTGAGGGTCGTGAAGAATTAAGCATGAAGATGATCAATTTAATGTAGTGCCGTGATATCATTCATTAAATAGTCGGTCTCAGCTTTGTAGAAATGTAGAATTGAATCAGTAGATATTTAAGTATTCAACGGGTAATTTGACATTGAACGTTTATTGAATATAGTTATTTAAGCATATATCAATGCCTTGAGATTCACTACCCAATCCTTAAAATAAAACTTTATAGCTGGACAATAGTGTGTTATAATTTGTCTGTATGATTGAATTTCTTCTCTTTTTTCTTAGGCAAAGTACTGTAAAGATGGAGGGAATTCCATGGTAGTTCCAGAGATATTTCTCTCCTTTCATGAAATAATCATTCTATAGTGCAATTAAATCAATCGAAGTAACAATGTATCGTTCAACTGTTGCAAGTACCCATTATCAGTAAGTCTAAATATCTGTTGTCTAGATTCATAATTAGATGCCTTGAATCTATGCCTCAAGGTGATATTTTTGTTGCTAGACTTAGATATTTCAAGTCTTATTTCTTTGAGAGCTGGAGGTGGGGATTAGTCTGTGCTATCACTGTGATCATAATTTATTAATCATTCATAGCGTAATATTTTTTATTTTTACAAATGGAACTTAGAGACTACCGAGGGTTGATGAGAGGACGATGGCATCAAGTGAGTGATTAGACTAGCTTAGTAGCTTGTTGCTATGAAGTGTTAGAGCACTGTATATACTAGCAATATGTAGAGGACTGTCGCATGTCAGCGAGTATGTGCCAAAGAATTTGATATATTGTGAGATATATCGATGCTTTAATGAAGGTAATAGAGGTACTGAACCACAGACCCCAAACTACAAAGACAGCGTTTGTTGGTCGGTCATGGGTTCACATTGCTTACAGTACTCTCTAGACAGCTATGTGTATTGGATAGACAAGCTTTCAGTAGGTGGTGAGCTAAGAAGGTACCATTCTTTATTGATTGTGTCAGATTCAGTGCTGCTTTAAGATAACTTCAGTGAACCAATACAAATTGAAATAATGGAATTGCTGGTAAACTAGATAACAGTAAAACATGGTAGGACCCTCTTGGCTGTTTGAAGAAAGCAGGGAGTTTGGAATTTCAAAGAACTGTAGCAAGATAAATTTACGAGATATTATTACAGAGTATGGATATTGTGACGATTCATGGACAAAACTAGTTACATAAAATAGTACTTGCTGGTTTGGGTAATGATTCAGTCTGTTACAGAGAGTGTTGTTCTGCCCTGATAAGTACATAATTCATCTTTTGAATCAGTTAGTGACCCATCTTGCAATGTAATACCAGTATATCTTGCATTCCAGCAAGAGTGACTATTTTGTGGAGTTGGTAAGTCTAGTCAAGTTGCTTGTTGTGATTCTGATTTAACCAAGTATAACTGTGACAACTAGCAGTAATATATCATTTGAATGTGATAAATTATATGGTGAAGAGTACCATCAGTGTTGAATGTCACATCACAAACTGGTATGTTCAGTGACTTCACGGTATCGTCTTTTTCAAACAGAAGGTCCATATTACACATACCTTTATTTCATAATCTGCTAGTAAAACTGTTATGTTAGCCCACAACAGCTGGTATAGGCTAGTATCGCAACGGTCATAGTTTCAACAGGTATACGAGTCTGTTGAAGCTTATTACGTGAAGCTGTTATTGACAGTGCCGTAGAATAGTTATTATCCTTGATTGGTATAGTGAAATAAGTCAAAGATAAATTAGCTGGTGTTAACCACTCAAGTTGGAGTAAGTCACAGTCTTATTACAGCACTCTCAGCTGAACCAACTAAAACAGTTAACCCATTATAGTGTTTATATTGAATGGATTGCTGACAGAATGTAAATACAATAAAATATTAGCAATCCTTTGCTAGTTCCTGGAAGCAGATCATTACCACATTAGTTAGTCTAGTGTGGACTGCAGACCTTATGGAATAGTATCAATCCTAGCTTATGCAACAGACATGACAACAGGCAAAAGGGTATAACAACTTGATCATTGAGGAGAAGTCAACTGATCTATGGTACTGGATAATTTAGCGTGATATCAATCAACTGATTAATAATGTGCCCATTGGCCTTGGGAAAGGGAAGGCGGTATGTTGCTATTATTGAGTATCGATGAGGAGTCAATTTACATCAATGTATGATCAGTGAAGATGGTATGACTGACCCACTCTTAGTACTTTGTAATTGTCACCAGTAGTGTTGGGATTATATCGACAGGCGGTGAGTGTTGATAATTATCAGTATAGGAGTATCCGAATACTTTAATATTCTAGGGATACTTAGAAGTGAGGGATGACCGAAGGTGACAGAGAGCAATATATGGGGAGCAGCTCTAATACACATGTTAATGAAACGTCCTAATCTACATACAATAAGACTATTAGAGTAGCTAAGATCAGTATTTGCTGAGGTTGAACTGTCAGCAGTAGTTGCAATCCTAGGTGATGGAATATTCTTAAGATAGGGATTATATGATAGTGCATGGTGTGGTGTTGCTGTGAAGATATTGCTAACTTCAGTATGCCGGATGACAAAGGTAAGCTCGGTAAAAGCTATGAGTATTGCATTCCCATGTACAGGCCATCCATGTCATAACGGGTGATACAGTACCACCCATCAAACTACCGTGACACTACTTATTGTAAAGAGTACTCTGGAATGGTTTATGCCCCTGTGGTAACTGCTTGTCCTGTTGGCCATAGAAATGGTACGTCTATATGAGGTGTTTCCTTATCGCAACTGAGTTAGCTTAGTCGTTTACTGGTAACTACTGATTAAAGTGTGCACACCATTCAAATAAATTCAAACGGTGCCTGGCGGTGTTGGAACGTTCACATTGAAGAAGTAGCGTGAAGTATACACCACTGAGGTAATGGCGTGGTTGAGTAGTGAAGATCCATCGCAAAGGAAGTTACTAGTGAAACTTGAAGCTAGTTTGCTAGTGAGTCTGATCGAATGATATAACATGATGGAATGTACAGCATCAGGCCATTGTAAATTAATAGCGTCAAGTTACCAGCAGTCTGCCAAACCATAGCATAAATGGATGTATGTTTTACTATTATTCTAAGTGTTCAGTTGCTTCTCTTTCCGCAGTAATTTGGTGTTCCCAAACTAATTATAGAGCAATAGTTTGGTCAGAGTCACGATGACCTAATTAATCAACTTGTTCTCAGGTGATGATGTGTCTGTGATAGAGTAATATGATAGTCAGCTGTTATTCTAATCGATGTATATTTCTCATAGTAGGTGATGAGTAATTTAGTTAGGCAATACGACTGCACAGTGACAATCAGAGATTGTATTCTATTAGTTCTAAGCACATACACTAGTTAATATCCACTGGACACTCTACAGTTGCCATCCTTTGAATGAAAACAGCTTGATCAGGCAGAGTAGCTTTGATGGTAGAATGTAATGGAACAACTGCCAATGCTGAATAACTTGATTCAGTGACTAGCGTATCTGCGGAATTGTTGGTAGGCAACATGCTGTTGAAACAATTCATGTATGGCCTGGTAAAGATTAGTCTGTCAGTCCCGGGATTTTATGGGGGTATGTGTTCTCGTGACTCCTTTTAAAATGTAGTCCATACACAGAGGTATTCAGCATAACAAGGTGAGATGTTCAGTCAGATGATAGTAGCGTGGTAGATTATCAGAACATTGTTCAACATGAAGAGTAGTGGTAGCCTCTGTTCAAATCACTCTTCAGTTGGTGTTTCGTAGTAGAACAGATATCAATATATTACTGATCCATTGTGTGTTGACGCATATAGCTTGTCGATTGAAGGTGACTGATGCGTTGAATAGTTTCAGCATTTCAGAATGACCCCATATCCACTGAAGTTATATAAGAATAGATCCTTAACTAAAAACAGTTGGGATGTATATGGCATGGACCCGGTGGACAGAAGCTACTTTCCCCTTTCTCTGAGTGGGGCGTTTATGGTAGCTTGCGTGGGTGATTGCAATGTTGCGTGGTATGGACAGTAGAAAGTGTAATATTCAAGGCTGAGGAGTAACCTAGGAATAGATCCTCGACATGCAATAGAAGATGCTTTGACGACAGTTATGCATCGATTGTTGAGTGGTGTTCTATAAACGACACTGAACTTCCACTGGCATAAATATGTGACATCAATTGAGATTTGAAATCTGCAATTTTTTAATATTTTTGAGAAAATGAATGGGTTAAAGAAAATTATAGAATTGAAAGTCAAATATTTAGAAGTAATGCTATAAAATAGAAAAATAAACAAATTGGTGAGATAGTTGTGAGTAGTGGAAATATCTAAAGAAACATACAATTGAGTTAAATGCAAGGTTGCCAGGATGTTTAGAAATATTTGTGCTGTGGTTATGTCAGTACTAATTTGTTGATACAGTCAGTGATAGGATTGCTTTATCCTGTAGTTAGCTGTTTGTTAAATTGTAAGCTTTTCAAATCTCAATATATCCATCATGCTGTTGAGTCTGATTATCTAAGTGTGCAGTTAGACGTAATGAATGCAGAGTGCAATAATCTGCTGCATCCGGGACACAAGTATCCTTTCCCGTGGTATTGGCAGTTGCTATGGACCTCATCAGTGAACTGCGAGTGGTAAAAGATAACTCTTGTTAGAGTACATTCACTCTATGATGCCATATTGTCATGGCAGAGAACATGAAGGTCAAGCATTATTAAAGATCGGTTACTCTGATGTTTAAGTCCTTACTGGTATGTGTTTGAAATGGATGTCTAGCAGTTACCGAATTGCACAAAATGGGAGTCGGAACATCAATGTGTGTGGCTATTATAGCTTTCACCTTTGTTAGGTTGAAGAGCCGTCACATGTACGCCCTCCAATATCTGACAATGTTTATATAACTTACAGCTATCTGTACATGGCAACGGGTATTGGAAGAATTGCTGATGATATATGCAGCGATAGCAGTATGGATCAACTCAATCAACCGTCTAGCCTTGTGGCCTGGTGTCAGGTAGTACGACATAGTAACAGCAGTTGCAGCTGGCACATATATCTATAGTTGTGTTATCCTAGTGGATAGTACGGTGGTGTTTTGAAAAGTTAGCTATCAACATGAGAGGGAGAACCAATTGCTCTAATCATTTAATGACAGAAAAGAGTATTGAAGTATTACAAGATTGCATTGCCCCGGTGGATGAAGTGCGTATGGTATCTGAAGAGTAGTCGGTATTCGAACATGAAACATTCAATACAAGGAAATGTGGAAGAGTGATTGCAATGAGCTGAGATACTTGCACTTAGCAGTCTGATGAATAAAATCAAGACACAAGGGCAGTGAATGTATATGGACAGTGTGATGTATTTTCCTTTGGCTCAGAAGTGTCGGCCAGCAGGGTAGTAATTTCCAATGAAATATTGTCTCCCGCAGCTCATTCAAATGAGTCACCTGGGTCTTTAGTGAATGCAGGGAGCAACGGCAAAGTGTAAGTTTAGTTCTTCTAATAGTATAAGAATACAAATGGTGTTTATAGCAATGGACACTTTTGTCAATATACATTGTGTAAGCGTGAATTACACAAGAATTCAATCGATTTGTTCTTAAAAGTATACAGAGCTGTTTTCAAAGTAGGTGTCAGAAGACATGGATGGAGCCATGGTAGCCTTAAACATATCAGTCAATTCTGACATGGTTGCTGTGAGATTGCGTAAGATATCCATGCATCAGGAATTGCAATGGATGATCTGTCAGAATATCTGGGTTGGGCAATGTGTTCATGAGACAGAGATTTGATACGGGTGTGCAATCTATTTAGCATGATAAATTTTATGACAGTGCAATTAATTGCAAAACATGAGGTGGCTTTCTTAGTCTGAATATCTTTATCTGGTTGTCATGAAGAAGTGGCCAGGCCACGACAGTAAGGTACAAGGTCTAAGGTGAATGTTATGGTTTGTTAATGAGATGACAGAATAGCTTCGATGTTGGATTTAGTATTGGGCAGGTTAGTGCGAGTGTCATGGCATGTAGTCTAGTGTTGATTGGAATAGGGTGTAAGCAGTGTTCCTAGTTGTGATTTTAACAACGGTGATGTTGAGATAACAATGAAAGGTGAGAATATCATGTCTATGCTAGTGGTAAAAGTGAAGTGACAGTAGTCCGGGGAGAAGATTGGATATCGTTAGTCAATGAGAGCGAAGAAGTGCCATGCAGTCGGTAATAGTGGGAAGGTGTCCTGGTACATGCATCATAATTTAGTGAGTTCAAATGCTGGTGAGATGATCGAAGGATTTAGGATAAGGATGACATTGGTTGGAAGTTTGTTGATAAGTAGTATTTCTGGGTAAGCGTATTGGCAGTACGAAGTGTGAATAAGTAATTTGAAGAAGTTGTTGATGCAATAGTGAGATGATAGCTGCCAGAGAGAGCAGAGTAGTGGGAAATATAAGAAATGATGCGGGTGAATCTACTTGACCAAATGATAATGAAGAAAAGAGAACGTAATAGTGTCAGTTGAGGAATTGGAATTGGGGTCAGAGTAGATATGATAGCAGGGACGGTAGTGGAATTATTGTAATGATGATAGTAGTAAGAAGAGTATGGAGAGAGAGTAGTAGAAGGTGCGCTTGTGTCAGGAAAATTATGCAGTTGCCATCCTAATACAGGTCTGGAAGAAGCGGGGCAAGGGAGTAATGGATATGATGTAGAGAGTCGTGAATATCAGAGCTGTTTACTATGGCTTGAAACTGTTTGATTGCAATTAAATGATACGGATGATGGGGGATTAGCAGCGTTAGTTATTATGAAAAAGGTGAGTGTGACTTTAACGTAGCAATGATGGAGTGCTTTCAATTATATTCAAAAAGGTAATGATAATTATAGTGTGGTGGAAATGGGAGTAGTGTCAGAGAGTTAATGAATGCAGGCATTGCAAGGATGGAGTGTGTTGATGATTAGCAGAGAGTCGGTAACAATAGAATGAAGTAGGAGATGGGTAGGGATAAAAAGACGTTATGGGAGCCTTTAATCAAGAGAGAAAGGTTAATTATTTCAATGATGAGTGATCATTTAGTGATGGGGAATAAAGAGAGGAAACCAATTCCGTTTGTCTATTGAGCATTGGTTAATGTATATTGCCATATTATTAGCTATCAGATGATCCATTTAGTGTTGGGTATTCATGGGAAGTTGCAGTGTAGTATTGGCAAAAAGATGGCGTGGCAGTGCTGGTATTCAAATGAATACAGTGTTTTCTAATGCTTCGGTGTTGCAGACACAAAGGTGTACGTTCAAAAATAAATAAAGATAGGGCAGTGTAGTTGTTGTTTAATGAATAGAAGTGGTGCAATGACAATTCACTAGTCGTTTGCATTAGAATATTTGAATAAAAACAGTAATATATTGGCAATGGTGAAGTAAAACGCCAGTATAAATCTGGCATATTAGTATAGTGTTCTGAGATATATGTTAATTAAATGCGGTGGTTTAGAGATGGACGACTGTATAGGTCTAGTAGCCTTGGTTGTAAGGTTGCGTGAGTGTGTTTAATTCATTTTGAGCAAACAGATGCGACAATGAAGCTATAAGATTACATTAAAAATGAAGTATTCAAATAAATTATGTATAATAATTATATAGTGTATTGATTGTGAGAATGAATGGTGGCAGACAAGGTAATTAATCGACATTAAACGTGTAACGATGCAATTGAGAAGCAATGTATTAATGATTGTAAAGTAATAAATGGGAAAGAAGGATCCATAGCAGTTGTGGTAGGAGTATCCTGAAAATGATAACAGAAATAGAAGTGAGAGATATAGGAACATCAGGAGGGAATTGGGTCTTGTTTAATGATAAGGTGTGGAAATAAAAACATTAGAGTTAAATCTGGTAGATGAAATGTAATGATATTGAAAGGGGTGATGAATTGTAATAATATAGCAGTGGAAGGAAGCAATAGTTGTATTGACTTGGTTACAATAAAGTGTCTGATGTCTGGATAAATACGAGTAGTGTAGTTGGAATAGAAGGCTATAATACCGAATTATTCAGATGGGTACATAAGTGGTAATTTGTTGAACATTATATGGGAGAATTGGTGGGGATAGCCGTGTCATATTTTGCAATGATAATATTATTTGGGACAGACGTTTGCAATAACGAAGTATTCGGATAGATAAAGTGAGAAGTAAGTATCATATGCAGATAAAGGTGGGATATTAGCTCTTGGTGTAAGATGATTACTGCAATCAGTACAGGAATGTTGGGAGGTGAACGGTTGTAATCTGAGGAGATATATGAGTTGAGATAGTAATGATGGAAGCGTCTGAGTATGATGATACGATTAGTAGACAGTAGTTGTAATATGGAGGGGAAGAGATGTATAAAATGTAGAAGGGTCGGGTAGAAGAGATATAAAAAGAGAGATGGGTAGTCTGCAGTGAAGATTATAGAGTTGGAGTATAGGAATAATCACAGAAAGGTAAGTAAAGTGATTGAATTGAGATAGGAGTATAAGTAATTAATAATGGACTGGGCGATGGTCGGGTTAAGAATGGGTAGTTACAGTGGTGGTTTAATGTAAACATTTTGATATTTAGCAGTGATGATAGCAGGGCATCAATACAGGACTAGTAGAGTGGAAATGGTCAGTGAATTGGTGATGATAAAGACTGTAATGTGATATTAGGTAAACTGGGAGTAGTAAATATATTAGAAATAAGGGAGGTGAAGGAGAAGGATAGTAAATATAGATGATTGAAAGAAGGACGTAAGAGAGAGAATTATAATAATATTGTTTTAGTAGATATCTGTTGAGATAATGATAAAGAGCTATTAGGATTTGATATGGTAGGGATAATGATTAGCAAAGAGGTTGAAAGTAATCAGATGAAAATGGCAAAGATAAGAGTATAAGATATAGTCTACGGAATTAGGCTGTTTCAAGAGGTTAAATTGTGGAAAGATGATGGGTTACTTACGCGGAGGGGAGTTTAAAAAGAAATAGTGAATGGGGGTGATATAATCATAGAAATATAGAAGGGATATGTTGTTGTTAAAATATGGATGAGATATTTGAAATAGTAAGTGATGATAAAGATGGGGGCAGGGGGGGGGATATAGATGTCTAGGATGAGAAAAGGGGGTATGTCAGATAGATAGGGATCTGTAATGATAATATGAAAGCATCGAAGATTTAAGATAATTCGATTAATAGTTTGTTGTAGGGAAGTTATAGAAGTCTATGCATAAATAAAGTTTTAAGATGACGTTGAATTATACAATCTCTGGTGTGGGTTGCATGACAAAGGAGTACAGAACATAGAGGTATGTGAATAGAAGGAAAAGATGTCATTGATAGTGAGATGGGCGATTGTATGGGGATAGAAGTATAGAATTGTTGTGTTGATCTGTTAATAAGGATATGGAGATGTGGATTGGATGGAATTAATTAATTGGTAATGTAAAGATGAAATATAAAGAGTTGAGGTGAGTGGAAGTATAAATGGAATAGAATAGGTGTGATAAAGAAATTAGTAGTGGTAATAGGTAATGATCTGTTAAGGCAATGGTAATAGCATTATAAAAGTATAGAAGCGAGAGCATGGGTGATATGATTTGAGGATGGAATGCAGTTTGATCCTTGAAGGAGTATAGTGTTTAGTGGTGAAAAAATATTAAAGAGAGAATAGTAAGAGCAATGATATATGTGATGTGTAGTGCAGTTTTTTGTTAAGATGTGGGAATGTGCGCATAAGAAGTGATGTATAAGCAGAGAAAGGGTAGTGTAGTATTTTAACATGGAAGTTTTGTGTCGTTGGGTTATCTGATATGGAAGTTGTTTTATTGAAGCATTGAAATATTAGGATAATACGTATCTTTTGTTGATTGAATGTGGATATATATTTGGTATCGGTGAAAGTGTAAGTAATGGAATTAATATTTGTGATGATAATGGTTGTTAAAACATGCAGATATAAATGGGAATATTGTTAGTAATATTTGATAATAGAAGTAATGATACTTGACAGGGGTATAAAGCAGAGTGCAGTTGAAAGCAGGGTGGAAGCATTGCTAGAGGGGAAGTTACAGCATTTTACATTTATGCGGCGAAACGGTGAATTCAGAAGAATCTGAAACATGTGAATTATTTTCATTAGTTAATAATTGTTAATTATTTTCCCTTTTTTTTTTTTATTATAACACCCATACACCCACACCTGCATTCCGCCCTTTTCATAGTTATTTATTAATAACAGGCATATACACCCCAACAAACATAAATAATAAATAACAGGCTCCCTCACCCCAACAAACGTTAGTTAATAACCAACGGTTCATACACCCCAACCAAGGGGGATTTAAAATATAAATAACAAACGTTGGTTAATAACAGGCTCCCTCACCCCAACAAACGTTAGTTAATAACAGGTGTATACACCCAACAAACGGTTCATACCCCAATGTATTAATAACAAATAACAGGTGTATACACCCCAACCAAGGGGTATTTAAATAACATTGAGCTTTTATTTAGGTAACCTTATTATGAGCTTTTCTTTTTAAAGGGGGTCCTATATAAGTTATCCTATTAACTGGCTTTTCTTTTAAAGGGGGACACTTAAGGGGTTCCTATATATCGCTTGAGTTGCCCTTATTATCACCTTTTCTTTTTAAAGGGGGGCACTTAAGGGGGTCCTATATATCACTTGAAGGTATCCTATTAACGAGCCTTTCTTTTTAAAGGGAAGCACTTAAGGGGGTCCTATATACCACTTGAAGTCACCCTTTTAAAAATACACCTGTGCCCTCCTATATCCACTTACAACACCTACCCTCTTTAAAAATATACCGGCACTGCTCTATAACACACCTACACCATGACACATATACCCCATCCCTATACATATGCGATTTACACACCTACCCTTTTTAAAAATATACCGGCACTGCTCTATAACACACCTACACCATGACACATATACCCCATCCCTATACATATGCGATTTATACACCTACCCTTTTTAAAAATATACTGGCACTGCTCTATAACCCACCTACACCATTACACATATACTCCCCTACACCCCCAACACACACACACCCGCCATCCCTATACATATGCGATTTATACACCTACCCTTCTTAAAAACATGCCGGTTCTGCTCTATAACACACCTACACCATGAAACATATACCCCCCTACTCCCCCAACACACACACACCCAACACCCATACACCCTCTGTCACCTGCCACATGTCACCCCTACGAATAACTATCTCATTGCGGTTTACCGCAATGATTGTGGCCCAATAGGTAATAGGGCTTGTCATTGGGGAAAGTTCTATGTTACTTTGGGGTGAAATTTAATTGTTTTTTTATGGAATATAATAGCTATTATGTCTAGTATGACAATAGGGATCTATTATGTTATATGGGAAATTCGCTCTAACAATGTCCTTGACAAACAGAAAATATGCGTGTTGCTATTGTTTTTGGCGGGGTGTATGGGTTGTGAATATTTAACAATGGACCTTGCATATCTAACAATAGTTTTGAAGATCGGAAGAAAACTTAACACCGAGATGTTACATGTTCGATTATGAATAATCACTGGTTCGATCCTTGTTGGCGGTTTGGTTGCTTTCCTGTGGATTTAAAGTTCGGGGGAAAGCTTAACGCCGAAATGTTAGATGCTCGAAGGACAGTTGTCTTTGATTCGATTCTTACTGGCGGTGTGATTGCTGTCGAATGTATGGTTGTGACCCGGATCGATTCTTGGTACTTTCCGGACAGTGTTTTTTACATGGTTTGATTCATGGATAGCCGGACACTATCAAATATATATATTTGGATAATTGTACACTAATGTTTTGATTTTAATATACTTGATTTACACATAGTTTTTACATGCACATGCTACTGGTTTCATTGAATCTAGTTATAAACAGATATTGATGTCACTATGTACTCTGAGTAGAGTCATAGATACCTTATATTTTTTTGTTTCTATTAACCCAGGTTGGATATCCCATTCACCCATCTGCATTGGAATCGGCTAATTGAAAAATGATGTCAATACTATGACATATATATCAACTCATGGATGTTAATATCACACATTTAGATATTGTTCAACAAGAAATACATAATATTGCGGGAAATGTTGTATCCCGTTCATCAAGAAGGTCTTATAACAAGAATATTCAAGATTTTATCAGATATTGGTGGCAAATTAGAAAATGTATCCTGTTTCCATCATTGACTACTCTTTTACAACATCAATTACATTGGACTAATCCTTGGACATGGTGTTATTGATATGGTGTGGTTTTATCTGTGGTTGGTTGCGTACTCCTCTCTGTATTCACTACTGTTTTGTTTGTTTATTTTTGTGTATTCCTTCGTCCAAAAAAATTATGTCGTTGAAAATTTTCACTAATTTGAAAACGTATCATTAATTTTTGTATTTTTCATGGACTGTTTTTTGTATTTCCAACACCCGCACATCATACCGTGCGTGCGATGTTGTTTCCTTTTTCTGATTTTGAAATATGACAAGTGCAATTTGTTTTTTTGAAAAAGCGACGCAAGAAAAATTTTCAAAGAAGTCGACGATTAAATTTTGCAACAAATTTTTTCTAATTTGAAACAAGAATTGATGGGTCTGTTTGTAAACATATCAGTGTTCATCTGACATGTACATCAAAATGTTACTGTATAATACACGAATAGTCTCATTCCCATTAATGAGAGTACTGTGAATCACATAAAACTGCCAAAAAGATATATTGATTTATATACATCCCATTTTGCTATGTCGTTGTCAAATTGATTTCACTTACCTGAGAAATTATTGATACGATGGATATTATTAGTCTTGATACATGAGCTGGTATTTATAGGTATTTATTTAAACTGTTTTTGTTAGTCACTTCTTTTTTAAACGAATATATGGTGTCACTTGTATATCTATATTTATATATATTTTGATGATATATTGTAGAGTTTCCTTTTCTGTTTAAATATTGAAATGGTACTTGGTATGTTAGTTTCTCTACGGTCCATGACAACTGGCTAGATTATCAACATGTATAGATTTTAGGTGAGGTTTCGTTACTCATTTGTATTTTTTACTGCTAAATTGGTTTCACTTTATTCTACCATTCATTAAGTAACAACACTATCTGAAGGTTATCTCTAACTTTGAACATCTGATCTTCAATGGTTTACATTTATTCCTGTTATATTTGTTTTCCTAAAGCTGCTATATAAATGTTATCTCATTTAAAACAGTTATTACTTAAGTATATATTTCCAAAGTGAATATCATTTTTCATTCAAACTGATATGGTACTATCAAAAATATTTCCTTTAATTAATTGCTGCTATTGAAATGATTTTATTGGAATTAAATAATGCTTTTGAAATGATTAGTTTATTTCTAACTTGTTGGCTGGTTATGAATTGTTGCTGTTGCAAGGATTTTATTCTAGTGTACGGTGCTACTAAAGATTCTCCTTTTAATTGATTGCTGCTACTGATATGATTAGTTTTATTTTAAATATATTTGCTAGTTGTATTCTTGCTAATTATTCCTACTACATGATTAGTTTTGTTCAAATTAATTGGTTCTTTTGCAATTATTTTATTCAAATTAGCTAATACTTTTTAACTGGTGTCTTTCAGATTAATTGGCTCTATTACAATGATTTTATTGAAATTAATTGGTTCTATTGAATTGGTCCCTTTCAAATAAATTGGTAATTTTTATCTGATGTCCTCTAAATTTATTCATTCTATTTCAAACTAATTGGTTCTATTGCAATGATTTTATTCAAATTAGCTGGTACTTTTGAATTGATATTATTCAAATTAGCTGGTTCTTTTGAACTGGTGTCTTCTAAATTAGCTGGTTCTATTGAACTGGTGTCTTCTAAATTAGCTGGTTCTGTTGCAATGATTTTATTCAACTTAATTGGTACTTTTCAACTGGTGTCTTCCAAACTTACTGCTGAAATGGAATTATTAGTGTTATTCAAACTAAATGGTTTGCTTTAAAATAACTAATTTTGGTTATCCAAGAGGTTCTTTTTAATTAAAAACTGCTGTTGAGAAAATTAGTTTTATTCTAACTGAATGGTGCTATTGGTATGATTGGTTTTACTCTAATTAACTTATTCTTTGAAATGGTGTTAGTCAATTGCTGCTACTAAAATGGTTCTATTCAAATTATTTTAGTGTCATTGAGGTGATCTGTATTATTCATATTATTTTCAACTACTCTAAAGACTTTATTTTAATCAAATGTTGCTATGAATTGGTCTTATTCAAATTTACTGGTTAGTTCTATTAAAAGTAAATGCTGCTATTTAAATGAGTAGTCTTATGCAAATTTATTGTTGCTGTTGAAATGTTTAGTTTTCCTTCTGTTAAAATGCTTCTATTGAAAAGATTTGTTTTACTCACATTAAGTGTTGCTTTCAAAAATAAAATTCTATTTAACTGCTACTATTAAAAAGCTCTACTCAAACTAATCGTGTTAACTGTGTCGTACTTGCTAGGTTTAATATTTCATGTAAATTTAAGCATTGAAGTGTGGAAATAAGATAAAAAGAATATGGTTAAGCAAGGTACAGTTCATCGAATTATTTACTAAGAAAAGGATTTGTACAGTTAAGCATTTGGTTAATGTCTACATTAAGAATAGCTATTAAAGAAAAGTTAATCTTGGAATTTTGTGTACTGAAGTTTTTGAACCAATTTCATCCAATATGTCAGGTGTATAATATCTAACTATTCTGAGGAAATGTTTTATTTTTAATGTCATTTTTTTTTTGGAATATGTTGCTCTCTTAAAAGTCCGAGTTAAAATATAAACAATTTAGCTAGTCTATATATTTTCAAGTTTATAGTAATGAAATATTCACAGAGGGATATCCCCTTTAGTATGTCTCTGATCTCTTCCTCTCACTGTAAGATCCCTCCCATCTCTCAGCGGTAAAAATGGGAAATATTTTTTTAAAAGTTGAAAAACTTGATTTGCCCCTTCTTGATCTGTGTTTTTTTCAAATTTGAAATTCGTCGACGACATTTTCGCGTTTTTTACTTTCGCCACAGTTCTTGCTACAGTTTTGCCATTGTAATTTTGCGGCGTGTCAATTATCGACAACAAACATGCGTCTTGTAATGCATTGTGTTTGTGTCGGTATCATATGTGTATTACCTGTTTGAGACAGAAACACGAATGATGCATGTTTAGCACAGGAATACCATTGTGTAGTGTTCTCTATTGGGTAATTTCATGGGTTAATGTTTGTTTTGGTTGTTTCCTTATACAGTTATACAGCATGGTTGCATTTCCCAATGTAGAGGGCGGAATTATACTTCACAATGGACGGGGGGATAAGTACACAATGAGAGCATTATTTGACAAAGGAACGGGGGGATAAGTATACAATGAAAATATTGATTCCCCATCGATGAAAACAACACCAGCCATGCGAAAAGGATTAAAATATCTATATTCAACGGACTTTCCACCTCATCGATCTTCCCTTCATCACAAATGAGGAACTCCCCTGTTTCAGTATTTGGATGATATATCAAAAGCAAAGCAAATTTGTTACATTGTTAAAGTGCAAACCCCCATAAAGTTATGATGAGCTATCTATTGGTACTAAAAAGTTAGAAGTAGCATTCCTGTAGAGTGGTCTATAAAGTATTCTAGTTGATATAATTGTAAAAAATGTTGTAAATTAATGTTTTAATATAAAAAGATAATATTCATTTCTTGTCACAATTATTAAAATCTATATATTAAAATAAATAATTTTTATAATGAAGTAATATTGCCAATGTAAAACCACTTTAGTAAGGAAAGTTGCTGTTGTGATTCTATTCAAGTAGATTAAAAGTTTGTAGTTCTCCGGAAATCCAATATTTTGCATTCTAAAATGGCATTGACAAGTATTTCTGCCACTTTATCTAGTTGTATATGTAAAGCAGTGTCAGTTGTGTGGGAAAACGTCTTTAAAGTAGGTGGTGACAGTACAAATATGTTGATCTATGGATCATTTTGTCTCTTGAGGGATTGAAAAACAGTTGAAAGTGTGTAATACAAAAAGATATACAACACTTTATGCACATTGTAGAATTGGCCATGGTCTGTTTGGGGGATACACTACTTAACATTAGCAGGTGGTCATACAAAATGGCTAGCAACAGGCCCATCAATGTTTGTTCTTTCTGCAATCTAGATTTGTATGGGAACTTAGTCGACCAAGATTTTTGAAATTTTGAATTTTCAAGAATCTAAAAAAAATAGAAGAGATATATATATAAAAAAGGATAACATATGGCAAACTGCTAGCCATTAGATTAAACAGTTACTTTGTACAAAGCAAGATCATGACACACTTTGTGTGTTAGCCCTTGTAGCGACCATTGAAATCTTTAACGTACTTTTGTACACTGCTGCTATAAGATGGCCCTTTGAGATTTCTACTAAGGTGATGGACTTGACATATATACGACTGGATTCGCCTTTTCAAAGAATGTTTTTACTTTCAGCTTAAATTAGTTGGAATTATTTATATTCAACCTATTTTTTTACAAATCTATCACAGTTTAAGTGGCAGAAAACCAATGTGCCAGTCACAGTAGTTTATAGATCTGTCTTGTCATTTGCAAGTACATTCAAGATGGAAGAAGTCTTTGCAGATAAACTTTAATCTTCATGGATATATATTAGATAAAATATGTTCAAATGCTTATTCCCATCTCAGTAGAATTTCATCTACTTGTAACGATGACTGTCAGTTAGCAGTTTTTTTTCGTTTTCTTTTTTTAACGGTTATTTTCTTCCAGCTCCAATGACAATTGCATACATGCATTATATTTTTCCTTTTAGAAAATTTATTCTGTTGACGCGTTGTTTATTTACTTTCTTATCATCTTTCTTACACAAACAAACTTACTTCTCACGCTAGTTTATAGCGTTATCGTGTCAATCAAAACCTAAAACAAAAGCATTAACCATGATTGAAATAAATGATAGATTTTGTGTCATCGAAGGGTGGATTGTAGATAAAGAAGAGCACAAAGTGGTCTCCCAAAAATTCACTAGAGCCATTTTCACACCTGATGAAAAGAGAGAACTAAGTAAAATTAAAGAACTGAAAGTTTTCACTGAAATTGATACAGATTCTACTGTTATCATCAACAGTACTTCTGAGGAATTATTTAACTATTTGAATACTGTAGTTGTTCATTTTGTCGAATTACGTGGTAGAACTGTGACAAAAAACAGCAGGCCACACAAACATGCCAGGAGGTCTGTGGTCAAGGAATATACATTGAAGTGCCATCCAGTTTTGTTGGGTGCAAGAAAAAAATGTTACCTTCATAAATTAGTTCCTCATGAAAGCCATGCTAATGAGTTAAGGCTCTATAATATCCCAGATGTCACCAAAGCAAAGGACAACACTGTTTATACTAAAATTATTAAAGTTCAAGATTTTAAATTCACCATGGAGGATTACACCATCTTGAGGACACTAGTTTCAAAGAATGATAACGCTAGCAAGCATGTTGCCGGTGAGGTGATGAAGATATTAAAGTCAGCTGCATCAAAAAAGGCCGGAGGTTATACAACAAAAATTTTTCAAGGTAGATTTGATAGCTTTATCAAAGAATTGACCCCATCAACATTGGCCCAGTATGGTGCACGTATTTCATTTTCACTTTTGATGTTAGAAAAGTGTGACAAATTACCTCTTTTTGCAAGTAACATTTCCACTGCAGAGGAAGTTGTCAGAACTCTTAGTGCATGCAACACTCCTACTGAAAAGGCTAAGGCAATTGGTAAATTGGTCAGTGGTCTGAGTGTTAGTAGTGGCGACACCGATTTCTGGATGAAGGTTGTATTCTTGGGTGCTTTCGATTTTAATTTGTGGGGTGATTATAAGAAGCTATGCCCATGTGTGTCCATATTAAAATATAGATTTTTTTTAGATAGTATCAAGTGGCTCTTCAAATATGGTGGTGTGGTCTATGGTAGTGACAAAGACGCTGCTATTGAAAGATGGACTGCAATTGAGGCCTCTGGTGCTGATTTTGTTGGAAACATCAAGAAGTTATACAAAAACACTACTGACGAAACAATGGAAGCTGATAAGACATCCGTTGTGACTTGTCCTATAAAGAAAACTGTTACTGTCAGAGGCAAAGCTTTGTCGCATAAGTTCATTGGTGCTGTTATGACTGAGATTACAGCTGATTTCGATAGTAACGTAAGTAAGTTGTCTCAATGGATAACCGTTTCTGATTTTAATCAGCTTCATGCAGACACACTTGGTTTACCTGATATGCAATTTACGAATGACCAAGATGCCGGTTCTATTTTGAAAAATTTCCCAGATGTTGTGTTTCAGCCAAGAAAGATGTATTGGAGAGATGAAGACCATAAAAGTAGCAAGTTCATTCTCGATTCAGTGAGGAGCTTAATTAACAAATTGCACACAAAAATAATGGTTATGGTTTGGATGTCCACAGGCATGCCAATGAGATTTCCTGAACTATCTACGTTGACATTTGCTGGTAAATCCCGGAATATTTATATAGATCCCGGATTGAGAAGACTGTACCTTAACGTGAAGTACAACAAAAGTGGGAAGTTTACCAACAGAATCCTTTTTATGACTGATGCCGTGTCTAAAAGGCTATGGTGGACTATTACTATCTTGCGATTTTTCATTGTTGCGAAT